>BSBK01002625.1:1200000-2400000 GCA_027943335.1 Chamaecyparis obtusa
CTAGAGAGACGTTGAGGTCTACATAGTTGGTTTTCCTTGTCTGTACGAAAGGACTACTAATACCACATAGAGTCACTAGTGGGCCGGGGTCCAAAGAGACTTCCAAGTTACCTTAGAGTTGACTTATGTGATGGCACTTCCCTATATATGTTCTAGGTTCCTATGTTGCAATTGGTACACTTGTTTTGTGTCATGATCATTTACACTTGATAACCTTGTAACCATTTATTACTATTTTACCCTTTGTACCATTGCATTAGTCTTGCTTGTTTGAATGTTTCCTTGAGTGAGGCCTGGTGCTATCTCCTGAGCACGGTGGGAGTGGACTTCTTGGTTCCACGTGGTCAAGTGGTAGTGATTTTATTACCATTAAGATCCGATGTTCGTGACTTGTGCTTGGATGATCCTCGATGATGCTTCTATCTTCTTGTTCATTGTGTGGAGACTTTCTTCTTATCATCATGAGATGTATATCTTGTATTTCATTTTATGTGTGGTTAGGGACATTGATTTCAGGAAATGTATATGTACTTGTATTGTATTATTGTTATCCTTGTGACATGTGCAATGGAAGTTGTATTATTATGTATGCCATGATGTATCAGTTGTACTCTATAGATTGTATCTTTGATTATATTGATGTAATGAATGTATCTTACTATTCAGTTGAAATGAATATGTTACTGTACTTAATGATTTGAGTTCTTTTCATTATAATTAAGTA
Organism: Chamaecyparis obtusa; assembly: GCA_027943335.1. Taxonomy (NCBI): domain Eukaryota; kingdom Viridiplantae; phylum Streptophyta; class Pinopsida; order Cupressales; family Cupressaceae; genus Chamaecyparis; species Chamaecyparis obtusa. Next base: position 1,200,725 of record BSBK01002625.1, read on the forward strand.
AAGGATTAGGAATGCTTCAATTTGGGTTTTAAATGAACCTAAGATATATCGTCTGATTATGTGTTGGATTGTACTTAGTATATTAGTGAACTTATACGTAATTCTACGTCATGGAACCCTAGACACTTGTAATCTGTAAACGAGTTACATTTATGAATATGTATTGTCATATGTTATATTGCTTCAGCATTGTTATTCATTATCAGATTCCGACCTGTTTTGGGCAATCCCAGCCAAACTCGAATTTTTTGTAAGTCCTCAAGCCACCAAAATTTCCATTCTTCAAGTTGTTTTCTCACCAAATTCACTAAATTTGGTGGTAGATCTCAAAGGCACTAATGATCAAAGCTAGAATGGGAGGTCTGAAGTCTCAGTATTCTAGGCAATCCCAGCCAAATATCTGTCATCTCACTCAAAAATTCCAGCCTTCAAACTATTTCTTCATTGAATTTGGCTAAGTTCCAAACAAATTTCTAAGGTATCGAAGGGTTTGCCAAAATGAGGTGAGTGGAAATCACCTTAGTTTGGGCAAAAAATGCCCAACAAAGGTCAGATTCCGACCTGTTTTGGGCAAAACCAGCCAAACTTGAAATTTCTCTAAGTCCTCAAGTCACTGAAATTGTCTCTCCTCACACCACTTCATTCAAATCTGCCATCCCTCTGCCTTGCATTGCCTTAAAACTTGCTTGGAAGGCTAGAATGATTATGAGTTTGGGGCTGAAATTCCAAAACTGATGCCAGACTTAACCTTCCAGCCCTTCAAAACCATTTCGTAACAAGACTGAGACCAACCCCCACCATACCATAGCCTCTTGACTTCTAAAAATGACCCCGACTTGATCTAAAGGCTCATCCCATCTAAAAAAAATCTTCACTACCAAATCTGCTCTACAACCGAACTGCCACAGCAATAAGGCAGAAAAAAGGGGGAGCCCATTCGTGATGGGGTGGTGTTGTGAAAACCTCACAACATGACTCCTTCAAACATGAGATATAAAAGGAAGATGAGCTCATTTGAGAGGGGATATGAATTATGAAGGGTTATACTCTTTCAAAGAATGGTGACACTTGCAAAGGACAGACACAATGAAGAGGTGTGACTTCTCCCTCGTATTGGAAGATATAAAGGTGGGAAGGCTTCATTTGAAGAAGATATGCAAGGGAAATCAATTTGGAAAATAATTTAACATGCTCAAAAGGCAACAATGGAGATTGGTGATTCAATTCTTATGAATGTTGGTGACCCTTGCACCAATAAAGAATAAAAGAGAAATGATAGCAAGCATTCAAAGATCACTTATTAATCCTTACTCACCAATACATCAAATCAGCACTCGCTAAATCATCATCATCACTCTATAAATTCAACATTCAGTCAATCATCATTCATTAATATGCCAAATAATCAAATTGATGGAAATCATTTGATCATCCATTAATCATCAACTGGGAATAAAGGAATCAAGCAAACAAACCAACAATCAATGTTTCCATCAATTCGATCAAGTCTAATATCAATCATTCAAACATCCATCTAGTGAAAATCAACTATTCAAGCATCAACCATTCTCTCATCAATCATTCAAACAATAATTCATTAACTATCCTTTAAGCATTCACTCATCAACCCTACAAGAAAGGATGATAAAGAGAATCAAGCAATCAGCCAAACTCTAGTAAACTCCTTGAGCAATCAGTTTTGAATTTAAGGAAGTGTCTTGCAAATAGGGAGGACAGCCAGCCTTCCCCTGCAATGCTCGAGAGCTAGGAGACGAATGAGTGCTCCTGGGCTTGTTAAAGAAGGTAGTCTTCATATGTCTTATCAAGCACACCACCTTGAGATGGATGGATTGGAGGTTCTACCATGCTCATGGACTGGGAGGCACATGAGTGCTCCTAGGCTTGACCAAGGAGGGCTGCTAATCTCCAAGGTGGACCGAGTGATGGAATGGATCTAAATCCTTCCATGCTCTTGCAATATAAGGATGATCAAACATTTCCAATGAATTCCTAATATGGTTGATGATAAGGAATATGCTATGACATATTGATCCTAATAATAATGATGCTATGATTTATTGATTTGAGTTATTTGATCTTCAACAAGACAGTTGAAAGGAAAGTTGTTGCAGAAAATCAAGATAAGTAGATAAGTTCTATCTTCTGAGTTAATCTTAGAATTTTGAGTTGAATATTATAATGAAATGTCTTCAGTTTTGATAAAATTATATCTGTAAATATATTGGAATTCTCATCTTAAGTTGGAATTGTTGTTTTAGGGCAAAATTTAGGAATACATAAAGACAATAAATTACAAAAAAATCGACAATTTTTAGAGGGAAGAAATTGCAATTGGTGGCAATTCATGATTTCTAAAAAATTGTGATTTTTTTACTATTTTTGCTTCTATAATATTTACTTTGTAAGTCGTTTGACTGTAACTATAGTAGCAATTCTCATCATCGAGATTGACTCAGCCAACTAAAAGTATAAATGGAATTCAATTACTCAATATTTAATCTGCTGCTGCCCAAAGTAATTTTCATTTGTCCTTTTTATAGCCAAATGTGGGGGGCCTGGGGCAGCAGCCCCGAGCAAGGTTGGGTTTATTTAATCTTAAAAGACTGTTCTTTTACTCTACCTCTCTTCCTCTTTTTACAGTTATCATAGAGCATGGGTTAGTATTTATAACCATTTTATGTTTGGTGTCCTTGGCAGGGCATTCTTTGTCATGTCCCCTTTCTAAGCTAAAGAATTAATAATATTATTTTAAATTGGACTCGACAATTTTATATTTAAGGGGCACCTTAATACAAGAATTACAATTAAATTAAAATGTGTTTTTTTTAACACTTAATTATAAAAAGCATTTTTAAGCACTTTGGAGGGAAATTCATTCCAAACGCCCATTTTGGAAAGGTTTATAAAGATGGCACTTGGCTCCATTTGGCATCTACATTTCATTTTTGGTATTCTTCACTCTAGAACATTCATGTTTAAATTCACAAGAATCACAACCAAGGATGAAAACCCTTGGCTGCTCGGATGTTTGGGATGGCGAAAACCCTCTTGGACTTCATGGTTGGAATTGGGGATAAAAACCCTCATTTCTAAGGCATCCTCATACAAGGGTTGCTTGGATCTGACTTTGGAGAAAATATGTCAATTTTTCAGCTGGGAAATTTGATTTGCAGGAAAATACTAAGGGCGCCATCGCTAGTTTCTATGTTCGGTGGACCATTGATCATCTACACTGCTCAGCATCATCCTCTAGGAGTGAGTGCGACTGTTATAGGAAGTATTTTCATGACATCTCAACTGGATTAGGGCCGGATCATCATTGCAAGGTAATCATACATTGGATATTTGTGGTGAATCTACATATTTCAGGCCTTATTTGATGCACCAACATAACTTTCTGCTGTTATAGCCGCTCAATTGCCCAGAAGAGCTTGTACAGAGGCTGCAGATAGCAAATAAGGGGGTCACAGCAGTCATACATGGGGTTTATAACTTCATACCCTGAGCATGAGCTTCCAGAAGAAGAAACACAGCATGGTAGGTCTGATTGAAGCATATTGCAGATCTATGGACTGCTGTATGCAGCAGATCTGATCACAAGGAGTATACAATCAGGAGATTCATGACTAATTGAGGCTGATCGCAGACTTACCAGCATCCTTAACTGAAAGCAAACTTCCATACCAAGGCACCACTCCTTAACTGCAGTTGGATCTGAACATTACCCATAGCCAGTTACCATTTATCTACTCATCACATCATCCCTCCACAAGTGGTATGTACTTATACGAGACCTGCAGTATAAAATTCAGTGAGTTTGATGTTTGTCATTGAAATTGATATGTTTCAGGCTTCAGAACCTAGGGTATGTTGATCAGTCCTTGTTCTTAATATAATGCAACTCAGATCTAATCATGGAGCCAGGAGAATTGTTTGAAAAGTTGTTGAGGGTTTTGGAGTACCTATTTCCAATTTCCAGTTTACTGTTCTCTTTACTTTATTTCACAATATCAGATAAAAAATCATATATTTCAAGCCATTCTAGTGCAGGGACATCACATCCTTTTATGTTTAAGGTTAGGTTTTATGTTTTTAATTTTTTTATGGCACTTTTGGTTGCAGGGGCCTGTTTTCTTTAACAACATGGGGGACTAATCCATAAAACATCCTCATATGTGCAGTGTTCTCCCAATGACAATCCCCTATAAGGATGGGACCAGAGGGTGGAATGGACATGTTTCATCCCCATCTTGCCACCTGCAGGATATCTCTGTTCAGAAGAACAGGGTGAAATCTGTGGGGACAGAAAAACTTTGGATGGTACGGATATGCTCAACCTAATGCCCGTGAACATATTATAAAGGAACAGTTATCAGATTGTTTTAAGAAGTATTTTAAATACCCAATTGAGAACAAATCTAATGTTGAGAATACACATAATTTAAGGTACATACAGAAAGAATACATATCAAAGTGTCTTTGCATATAGAAACAACCTTATACAAAAACATTTCAAGCACTAAAGTGGTAATATTTTAGTTTCTAACACATCCACTAATGAAAGTTATGACTTATTCTAAAGGATTGCAATTTAGTATTATGAGGGACACACATCAGATCATGTCTCAAGTTCTGATCCCTTTCATTGCTTTAAGGCTAAGTTGTCGGTTCAGATTCGGGTACGGATGCGGGTTCACGATATGGGTTCGAAATTCATCCCAATTTTTTTGGGGTTGGGTTTGGATTCGTTTTGGGTTCCTCCATACAAGAATTTTACATATATACACACACACACACACAGCAGCAGCAGCAAATAAGTTCATACACCAAGAACAAAACTCATGTTGCCTTCAGAAAACTCACATAGCCTTCACAAATGAAATATTCAATGTGAAAAAAACTTTATAACATACGCCGTTTTAAGTTTAAAAAGGTCGAATAAACCTAACCAGTAAAAAAAACCTTTTGAAAAGTCAAAAAACCAACGTAGCATGCAAATTCATTCCACATTCGCGCAAATTCTGTCCGGGCTCGCGGAGGATGGGAGAAAGTCGACGGAATTCGTTGAAAATTCTGGCAGGGTCCGATTTTGCGAATTTAGACCGAATTCCTTAGTCTGTCGACGACTTTACAACGAATACAAATCGAATTCGAATTTGGTACGAACCGAATTCCGACTTCCATGTCTGGGCAGAGAATGTGGTAATGTAGCTTTAAGGTAACTAATCACCCTGGCAACTGTGGATGGCACTGATAAATTCAACCCAACAGCCATAAGCACATAGGGGGAGAAATTATTCATCAAATCGTCATTGAAAATAGCCAAGTGGATCACTAAGCATGTCTGAGATAATATACAAATGGGCGTATAGATAATATATATCTTGATCTTTGAAGTAGTAATATTTTAGCCCTACAACATTCATTACAAACAAGCATTTAACTTGTTCTAAAGGACTGAGATTCATTCAGTGATGAGGGACTCATTAAGAGCATGACCTGGGTCCAATCCATCTCACAGTGATCAGACAATCTGCCATCGCAGAGAACATATAGAAAGGTTCTAATAATGCATTCAAGTCTGAACCCAGTTTAGTAAGATTGTGGTGTACAGAACATGGAATATATTCAAGCATGAGCCAGGTTTAATGAGTTGTAACAAGATGAGCATATATTTGAGCACAGTCCAAGTTTACTGAGGTAACGGTTTAACAAGCATATGAGGTTGTAGTGAGATGAGCGTATATTCGAACATGATCCAAGTTTAATGAGGTTGTGGTGAGATAAGCATATATTCGAGCATGATCCAAGTTTAACGAGGTTGTAATGAGATGAGCATATACTCGAATATGATACAAGTTTAAAGAGGTTATAATATAAGGAGCATACATTCAAGCGTGAGCAAAGTTCAATAAGGTTATGATGATAGCATACATTCGAGCGTCATCCAGGTTTAATGAGGTTCTAGCGTAAAGAGCCCGTGTTTGGTCATGATCCAGATTTAATGAGCTTGTGTCATTATGAGCATGCATTGGGGTGGGAGAGGGACCGAGGCTCTATGTTGTTCTGGGGTCATGAGCATAAATTCGAGCGTTACATAAGACTATCTGAGTACATAGATGTCGATTTAATAATTTTAATGAGAAAAATTACACTGCATCATGTTAAATGAAACCCATATCCTCGCCTAATATCAAGCAATAATATTATTAAACCCTAACAGAAATTGTGTGTAATACTGTAGAGCAGTACTTAACCGTTCAGAAACGAACACAAACACCGTTTGTCCACAAAAGAAACCAAAATCCCAGTATAAAAATACTCAATTAATGGTAAGAGCTTTGCATTTTTCTTTCTGAGAAGGGTACCTGTAAAGGGTTGCATTGGAGGGATCAGCTTTGATGGCTCGAGTATAAACAGCAGCCGCTTTGAGATAATTCCCTGCTTTGAAGAGGGCATTACCTTGGTCTTTCAGAGAACTATCAGGAGCTTTAATGGCAGATCCATTGCGCTCCTGTGTGTTTGTCGACATTATTTTTACAATGGTGAAACAAAAGCCCTCCAGATGTTCCAACTTAGTATCAGCGAAGCGTCGTCTTTATTTAGGAGATGTATTTCCATTTTAAATGCTGATTAGGTATCGCTAAAGCTTTTTTTAGTTGGGTGGGCAACGATGGTGAGAGGGAAATAAAACCTCACTGAAGAGTTTTGAATATCCACAAGACCTCAAATTTAATGTATTTATTTTAAAATAATAATAATATTTATTTTATTTTAATCTATTATTTTTCGAGGGTAAAGGGGTTGTCAAATATAGTCTCGTTAGTTATGTCATATAATATATAAATCACGAATCTTTTTCCATTTTTTATTGGCGAATTTTCTATGTAATATATAATTTGGATGTCTGTTGTTAATTATGATAGTTGGCAAGATAAGTTTGATAGGTGTCAGAATAGTATCTGGTTTCTATTTGCCATGGGTTCAACCTAAGGTTGGTAGATGGTGATCTTTTGATGAGCAGATATAAAAACCTTTTTATTAGTAAGCTAATGAGTGTACACCTACACTACCATTTAATAATAATAAAAAGGTTGTCAAACATTTGAAAAATGTATTGGACCTAGGTACGTATAGTCTAAGATTCTTAAGTTGCTTTTTGAATATTTTTGTAATGAATTTTAGGTTAGTTTCTATGATATTTTTTTAATTTGGGATAAATTTCTATTTTAAGATTTTTACGAATTTTGGGTGTCTTTGTATTTGTATGAGGTCCCTTGATATTCATTGTATTTTAAAAAGGTGTAATACAAAATGTTATTTTATTGTAAAGGAAACTAAAAAAATTAAGTTTGATTACAGCTAAATCAATAGGATGCATATGAATAAATATAGATAAACTTGTATTTAATAGGAAATAGTCTAGAGAGTAGTGTATTATAAAATTAATAGATTATAAAAAAAAATGCAATGGATAAAGAATGTACTTGTGTTGAATATTATAGGATTCAATTGTTATCTAAATAGGAAATGTGATCTCTTTTTGAATAAATACATTTGGACATATGTTAGATTTATGTTATCTTCAATCAAGTAGGTAGTCGCAAATTCATCCTCTAAGCTTAGATTCAACCTTGCAAAATGTGGAATTAGAATATGTTGTTCATTCAAATGGTATTTCTCTACTTTTTTCTATTCTTATATTTAAGTGTTGATAATATTTAGAAATACCTAAAAAGAATTTTGTCACAAGGAAATGTGTTCTCTTGGGTCAACCTTCAAAAATGTGTACCAAACATTGAAAATGATGAGGGCCCTAGAACAAATGTATGCAATTTCATTACTCCTAGTGCACCAACTCCATATGTTCCATTGTTAAATTTGACTTTACTACTATAGGATGAGAGATGTCAAATGAATGCAATTAGTTGTCTTTAAATACTAGCACACGACATCAAATTTTGTGAAACATGTTCCTAGTCAACTCTAGTTAGGAAGATGAAGGGATTGTCATTTATCAATTTTGAATTTTGAATTTTAGAGGGAGAAGAGCCAAGTTTTTGATACTGAGGTTGATGCTAAAATTGTAAAAAAATATCCTTTAATGGATGAACAATCAAATCTAGATGAATAATGGTTGGAAGGAAGTAAATGTACAAATTAAGTGTTAGAAATGAATGGATAATTTGAATAAATGTATTAGAGTATGTGTATATAAGGTTGAGGTGAGAGCTAAATGTGTAGGGACATATGTGTATAGGGATGGATAAAGGTTAGGTGACGAGTCCAACTTTATAGAAGATTGTGTCATTTATAAATAAGTACTCTTGTTAACACATCTCCTCTAAATGGGCACATAACTATACAAAAATACTATAGGTGTGTGATTTCACCAATAAATTTTGTCCCCACATTTAGGTGGATGTATATTCTAAAATGATTGTGCATCTCAAAGCATGTAGCACTCATAAACATGCATGTAAAGTAAATGTTCAAACATTAAAGAATACAAAATCTTTATATGGACCAAGATTGTTGTCATTGTGTAAGTATTCCCTTAATCCTCCATGAGAACTTGCGAGATAAATAAAAAATATATCATTAGTAGTTTTATCTTGGGAATAAAGATTGGATACAAAATACGAGTTAACTATATACAATAAAAAAATAGGTATAATAAAATCAATAAAGTTAGTAAATTTTACATGTTCAGAATATGATTATGGTATTTTTGGTTTGGTAGATATAAAGTGACAACGTATGTCATGTGATAATGGTCCATCTAGTCACAGTAATAAACATTGGTGGTACTTGTCATTGCCTAAAAGTTTTATATAGAAATATTAGTGATGATATATGTCCCTTCAACTAGTTAAAATACATAAGATGCAAGGTATTAAATGGTAGGGAAAATTATACATGAAATAAATATATACTATGGATAAGCATGTAACAAGATGAATCATGTAAAAAATAGCAATAGTGAATATATCATATGGTAAGCATGTGTGTAATATCTACAAAGATAATGTATGCAAAATATGTGGTTGGAGATAGGACCATTGAAATAATTACGCACCTAGTATGGTTAATATAAAATGGTGATGTGATAAGGGAAAAAACCACCCATATAAGTACATAGATCCCTAGAGTGGCAATGTGGCAACTAGGCTTTAAGGCCCTAGTTGACATAAATGGTAACAAGGTAAAATATGGGTGACAACATGTTCCTTGTAGTTCATAAGGAGCATATAATAATAATATAGCCATAAAAGCCTAAAATATGACAAAGGGAAGGAACATATAATAATAATATGGCCATAAATCCTAAAATATGACAAAGGTAAGGCATGATATCCCCAAATATAAGGATATAACAATGAAGCTAGAAAACATTGAGAGGGAATACATGATATCCCCTAATCTAAGGATGTAACATGGTAAGCTTAAACATGAGACAAGGAATGATGCCTTAAATGTAAGGATATGCCAAAAGGAGTGTGAATGGCCTGGAGAAGATGCTCTTAGAAGTGTGATATATCAACATAGGAGTGTCATGTCCCTTAATTTTAAGGGAATTGTTTTATATTATGGTCATTCCTAAATGTAACTTGTCAACCTATTTGTAACTTATAGACCTATTTGGGTGATTCTTTTGAATTATGTTAGGGCCAAATTATTTGTTAATGGAGGTGTAAGCCTCAGACTTATTTGACTTCTAGGAAGTGATTGTAATGATCATTGATCCTACTCATCTCTTGTTGTTATTCTCAATTCCATTTGGAATTTGGTCTCTTGATTTACAATTTTGGAGTTGCAAAACCCTCCCTAGTCTACTAGAGTAGTTGCCAATTTTGTGAAGTCTTTTTAGAAACAAATTTGTAGAATCAGATTTAATATTTGGGAGAAAATTATAAATATATATATAGTTTGTTGTTTCTCATTGTGAATAGAGATTTATATGCTTGTTTTAGTTGTCTACATTACATATCACACTACTTTATTGGTGATTCATTACAGGTGTATGATTTGTTATTTCTTTAGATACAATAGTTAAAACTCTTTGTTTAGGGTTGGATTATCTGTCACAAGATCCTAAAGACATCAATCACTCTACATAATGTATCATGGTCATTCCCTCTAGTGTCTATAGGGTATATAATTACGGTGTCTCAATTTACATCAACCCATCCAAGCAAACTTTGGGCATACAATAAAAATACAACCTTCATCTAAGGTCTATTGATGCGACTTATATTGAAGTTATTCTACATTAATTCCAAATTCAAGGCACAGGTTTGGTGAAGTGAGTACAAGGTATTCACAAAAAGAAAACTTCTAAACCTATTTGTGACTTGTGGACCTATTTGGGCTACTCTTTTGCATTATATTAGGGCTAACTTGTTTGTTAATAGAAGTGTAAACATCATATTTATTTGGTTTTTGGGAAGCAATTCTAATGATCATTGATCATCTATCTCATGTTTGTAATTATAATTCAAGTTTGGAATTGGGATCCTTTGGTTTGCAGTTTCAAATGTGCAAGATCCCCCATAGTCGGTTAGGTTTTCTATGAAGTCTTACTTGGAGACAAATCTATAATAATTGGAGATATTTCATATTATCTGAAAATATAAATTTTGACTAATTATAGTTTATTCATATATTGAAGTTTTCTCTTGTATTTAAAATATGGTATTGACGGATCAAAGATTAATAATTGTGATCATATTATTTTGTAGTGCAACTTTTGAATATCTACAATTCATATAAAAAAATATATACTTGGCAACTATTGCCTATCTAGTATTGGCAATCCATATAGCTCAATTAGTAGTGAAACACACATATCGATATTAACTACATTGTCTTATCAATATAGGCTCCCTCATAGTGCAAATATAATAATATTTGATATATTGGATTAATCCACTCTAATCTATCATTGACAACAAGATAGCCTCAAGCCAATTTAGAGGCATCGTTGGAAGATACCTATTATAGATGTGGCATAATTGATAAGCTTGTGTATGGAAGATTAATAGAGCTTTTGGCACATAAATGGTTATGTTACACATATTTGCCAAATATATGATTGGAATTGTCTTTGTACAAATTTGGATTATCTTTTCTTTATATGGATAAGAGATCAATTGGTTCCAAAGCATGTAAGGATCTTACTAGCATCGTAGGTTCCAAAGCTTGTAAGACATTATCTTTGTTGAAAATCATACAATATCCATAAGTGGTCATTATTGTATTAACTAGAGCTAATAAAAGTGATTGTACAATTGATGATATGTGAGGTATTAAGAAGGCAAGATATAATTCATCAATTCCCCCGTTAAATGAATTGATATGAGGTGATATCACATCTATCTTCACGAGGTATATATTATTCAGAACTAAATAACTATCCCTAGCAAATATCAAGGTATTACGAAAGTAAAAATGATCATTACTATAGAATACTTGTGGAATCTTAGGAGTGCACATGACTACATTCCAGAAGTTAATAGAAGAACAATGGAGGCTTGGATAGAGTACTATCAGACCATTTTTTTAATAGAGATCAATCTCCTATATGTTCATTAATTATGATTCAAAAATACTTAGGTAGTAATCTTGGCTTCTACAGTAGTAGAGAGATCTAAAATAATTATGTTAATCATGATAAGAAAATTATTTGACCAAATTTTGAGCAAGAAAAAGGATAAAGTTGGGACAATATTTCATTGGAGATATCACAGTGGTATCAGAGTTGGTAATCTTTCCAATCTGTCAGGAAGTTATGATTGTGGATCATAGTACGGCACCTAGCAATGGCTAGTGGTGGGTGAAGGCAGTACACAAAACTGACAAGGAGTTCATAGATAGTGTTGAAATCAAGATAGAAACTACTCCATGTATAAGCAATTTTTTTAAGATCTCGAGTCCTCAAGTCTGTATGATGATGACACCGTGAAGGAGATATTGTACTTGAAAAACTAATGACTTTCAAAGCCTTTATGATATTAGTAGTGATTATTTTGCAAGGAGGTTTTCAATACTAGAGATATGTTAAAAAATAAAGTGAGAAACCTCACCTTGGATTTGGGATTGCAAGATTTGATCTACGACATGTTTCATCACTTCTTGGTCATGATTAGGGAGTATCATGATAACAAGGTTTTTGTTTCCATGGAGACAATTATGATTTACTATATTAAGAAGATGGATGTAATATCCCAACCTATCATATCTATGTTATGGGATTATTGTAATCAATAATTCATTCCTTCCATTGTGGCATTTAGATTACTCAATAATGAGGAAAAATTAAAGTCTCACTTGCATAAGGACAAGGAATTTGGAGACAACAATAAGAGTGATGGAATAAATGAGGAGAATGAAGACATGTTCACATTGTCACTTCTGCTACATGAGGTTATCAACAAGAAAGAAACAACTACACCTCCAAGTGGAGAACATATCAACTTACATGGCAACCATGAAGATGAAGAAGATGCTTTCGTGAAGTTTACCAAGCTAACATTGGTTGGTCATCTTCATGGAGATACAAACTACCAATGATCCTTTGTATGATAAAGATCTACACTTGGTTGGTAAGAAATCAATTTGTAATAATGTAGTGAGATTGATTTAACTTGTTTCATTCACATGTTTACTTTGGAAGAATACTTGTTGAGATCATATGAGGCATTTTACCTCAGAGAGTTGATTGTTGAAACTAAGAGATTCCCTAACAATAAGGTCCTACAATATGACAATGTTTGGTTTGTCATAGTTGTTGCACAATGGTTTGGTTTGTCATGGTTTGACACAGTTGCTTCACCATGGTTTTTGTTGGAGGAAATGAACATAGTGGAGATGTCGATTTGGATCAGTCCCATGGAAACATGTGACTTTCAACATTATAAACCAATACTTACTAAAGAAGATGAAGATGGTTTAGGGGATCACAATTTTGGTTCCTCATATTTTATTAGAAACCTTGGTCAACACATGAGAAATGCATTTAAAACAACCAAGAGTGGGTGGATAAACACATGATTGAAATTGGAGAAGGTGATTGCCAACAATCTTATTTCACAATACCAATTTATGAGGAGCATGAGGTAAAATATCCAATCCATAGTTATGTTATGCTAGCTTGTGTGTGCATGAGTTTGATGGGAAAATGTCGAGGGAGACATAAGTGTTTCTAATTTTGTCTTTCATGGAGATTTTTTGGAGTTGTTTCTATAGGAGTCCTTATGGAAGAGCTCATTTATTTTGGAGATCATGGAATTGTTTATTCCTCTTTGTATGTTGGCATACTTGAAGAAGCCATTGATATATTTATCCCTTGTGATTAATTTTTAGAGTAAGGAGTTTTCTACTTTTTTGGGTAGTAGGCATGCATGATTGAAATATCTCACAGTGAATGGTAGCTACATGGACCAAGAAAGTTGTAGCTAAGATTAAATAGTATCAGTTTTGGATAAAAGTTGGTTGGTGTGATAGCATGATGAAGGGGGAACATGGCATCAATATATTTGATTTTTTGCTTCAATGGGAGCTTGACCACAACTCTGAGCATGTCATTATTTTTATCAGAGTAGAGAAATGGAAGCTCAATGGATATTTTCTCTTTTTGCCTACATTTAGGAAGATTAAGGAGGTAGTTCTCATAGTCATGATGTAGCATAGATATTTTAGTAGAAATGAGTACTAGCATCCACACTTGGTTTGGGATCTTAGAGTTGTTAGATGACAAGCAAATTGATGATGGTTTGCTTGGGGGCAAGTTATGTTTGGGCTAGGAGGATTGTTATGTCTCGTCATTTTAAGGGAATTGATTTTGTATTTTGGTTAGTCCCATGTGTAACTTGTGGACCTATTTGGGCCAATCTTTTGAATTATTTCAGGGCCAACTTATTTGTTAATAGAGGTGTAAAATTTATACTTATTTGGCTTCAAGGAAGGAACTGTAATGATCATTAATCATTTATCTCTTGTCTATAACTAAATTTCTAGTTTAGAATTGGGATCCCTTGGCTTGTAGTTTGAGAGTACAAGATCCTCCCTAGTCTATCATGTTTGCCCAAATTTGTGAAGTCTTCACTTAAAGGAAAATTTATAATACTTGGAGATATTCCATATTATCTAAAAATATAAGTGTCCACTAATATGTGATTCAGTCCTGATATATGAGCTCTATGGTGAATTTTTACCTTATATCTAGGATATTGTATTGGCATTGTAGATTAATGTTTGAGATCTGATTATTTTTAGCGTGAATTTTGAATATATGTTATTCACATTAGAAGATATATAATTAGTGACAATTTCCTATCTAGTATTGTTAATCCATATAGATTGATTAATAATGAAGCATGAATATTGGTATTAACCACATCACCTAATCACTATCAGCTCCCTCATAGTGAAAATATAATAATATATGATATATTGCATCGACACACTATAAACTGTCATTAACAAAAAGATAAGCTCAAGCCAATTTGGAGCCATCACTAGAAGAGACCTATCAAAGACACAACACAATTAACAAGCTTGTGTGTGGAAGATTAACAAAGCTTTTGGTGCACCAATATATTTTTTTACACATATTTTCCAAATATATAATTAAAGTTGTTTGTGTACAGATTTGGATTGGCTTTTCTTACCATGGATAAGAGATTGAGGGTCATAACAATAAGCATGGAATGATCTTATTGGCATCATGGGTTTCAAATCTTATAAGACATTATCATTATCGACAATGATATGATATCCTTGAGCAATCATTATTATAATCAACAGGAGCTAATAAAAGTGATTGTATAATTAATGAGATCTAAGGTATTAAGAAGACAAGATCCAATTTGACTAATGTACCTATCATATGAATTGATATAAGGTGATATTGAGTCTATCTTCATGAGGTTTATATTATCTATAATGAAATATCTATCCTTGGAAGTTAGGAAGGTATTATTGAAGTAATAATGGTTATTACCATTGAATACTTGTATATTAGGAGTGTGCATGACTAAATTCCTACAATCAACTAGAAGAGCACTGAAGGCTTGGACTGAGTAGTATCATACCATTTTTTTGATAGAGGTCAATCGCATATATGTTCATTAATCTATGATTTAATAATACTCAAGTAGTAATCTTGGCTTCTACATTGGTAGATAGATCTAAAATAATTATTTTAATCATAATAAGAAAACTATTTCACCAATATTTGAGTAAGGAAAAGAACAAAATTGGGAAATATTTCATTGGAGATATTACAGTGGTATTAGAGATGGTGATCTTGCTCGCTTGTTAAAATTTTATAATTTTGGATCATAGTATGGTGTCTAGCGATGACTAATGGTGAGTAAAGGCACTACACAAAATTGATAACAAGCTCACAGATGGGGTTGACATTCCACTAGATACACTATAATCATGCTTGAGTAAGGTGGACTAGCCACCTTGAATTTTAATACAGTAGGTCCTTGCTTCTATTAAAATTTCCTTGGGACAGCTATAGTTGTTGAGACACCACAACTAGAAAATCAAGCTAGAAGCTACTTCATGGATAAGTGGAATTTTGAAGATTTTTAGCTCCTTCAGTACCATATGATGACAACACTATGAAGAAGTTACTACACATGATAATTGATGACTTTCAAAGCCTTGATGGCATTACATACGCTAAAGATTGGTTAAGACTTGGGGTGTCACTTTTGAACATCTTGGCATTGTGATTGCAACATTGTTTTGTTAGTTTCCTAATTGTTCCTCTATATTCCATTTCTGATCTTTATCATTTAGAAATACTATGTCATTCCTCATTAATTAAATAATGAAAATTGTTTAATTAATCACTAATGTTCCTCTCTAATTTTCATCATATCCTAATCATTTTAACCCTTTAACCTCACTCGATTATGATCCATTCGATCTAGGCATGTCAATCTCATCAATTAACCAAATTTGTCCTCTTCAAGGGTAAATAACCATTAATTTCTCCTTTATCCCCAAGTCCTAAGCTATGATAAATGCATTCTATTTATTAATCTCCCTTTTCATATTTTTTTCACAATTAATTAAATTCATTAATTAATTGGATAATTTTCTAATATGTGGGAATTATTGATTTCTAATATTATGTATTCCCTTATTATTTAAATGGGATTCTATCCCTTAATTTTGGCCTCTATTTCCCCTAATTGTGATTCACCTCCTATAATTTAGCTTCCACCCTTGTTACACCTTCCCTTCCTCATTTCACACTAATTTGGATTCCCATTTCCCTTTTAATTGCATTTCCAATTTTTGCATTCAATCATGTCATAATTTGTCATAATCATGATATTTTTCCAATTGCACATTCAATTTGTCATAAGCCATGACAATTGCCAATTTTGTGTTCCCTTTTGCAACTCTATAAATTGGATTTCATTTCTCTGATTTGGCCAACCACAATCCAAGTATTCTTACCATCATTATTGTCCTATTGCTTTCAATATTTTGTGGACTTTTTCATATTTGAGCAACATCATAATCTTTGAGAAGAAAGGAAAAGCATTGA
Source organism: Chamaecyparis obtusa (assembly GCA_027943335.1). Lineage (NCBI taxonomy): Eukaryota > Viridiplantae > Streptophyta > Pinopsida > Cupressales > Cupressaceae > Chamaecyparis > Chamaecyparis obtusa. The sequence continues at coordinate 1,217,322 of BSBK01002625.1, forward strand.
GGCATCACTAGAAGGAAGCGCTTGTTTGATTTACTTTCATGTTTATTGCACTTTGTCTTAGTGCTTTAATGGTTGGATTAGGATCTAATCTTGTATACTTTTGAGGTTTTGTGGTTGACCTTGGCATGTGATGTTTCTTGTTTCCTTATTTCCTGGTCTAAATTCTAGTGAACCCGACATGAAACATGCAATATTGCTGGATTTTTTGTCTTTTTGATGTATTTTGTAGGTACAGACACAAGCTCTGCACACTTGGGAGCTCTTTTGTGTAGTCAAGACTCAATATGCATGCTTGGAAGATTTGGTTATGCAATTGGATCAATCTTGTACGTAGTTAGGGCTCAAGTCATGTAGTTAAGATTAGTTTCTATGTAGTTAGGGTTAAATGTATGCATTTGGGGTGATTTTGTTGGAAATAATAGGTATTGAGAGGGGGGGTGAATAAGTGCTAATAAAACTTTAAAAAATTTATTGATTCCCTCAAATAGTAATAAAATAAACTTCCAAACTATGAAGCATATAATAGAAACTGTAATGTAAAAGTGCAATAAACCAAATGATAATACATGCACACACATAACACACTTATTTTTATCATGGAAACCCTTGGTCAAAGGGAAAGACCACGGTGGGGATGACACCCATAATCCTTTCACTGCAATAGAAAAGAGTGCTATGTTAAGAGCTTATAATTTGTCACTTTCTAGGTGACTCACCCTATTAGGAGTGACCAATACCTTGTTAGAAATCAATAGTCCTATTACATACTACCTTATTAGAGGATTTAATCCCACAATTACAGTATTCACCCTATTAAGAGATTTACATAAAAATTCCTACTAAAGACTACCCTGTTAAGGGATTTACATAGACTTGTTGAAATTATTAGGAATAAAAAAAGAGATATTGACATGTGATATGCACTCTGCAATTCTAATCAGATCCTTGATGCTTTGTCCTGATTCTATATCCAATCTTGTACCTTCTCTACTAATAGCTCTATAATCACAACTTAACACTTCATCAATTTTTCAACAACAATAATAGTAGCTTCCTTTTCTTGTCATTCTTTTCAAACAACTCTTTCCTCATATACTATGTTCACCGTTAAATATAAAACCTAATTAGGGTTTCCATTTTCCTCCAAACTTCCTTTTTTAATCATAACTAACTCACAAAAACTTGAAATCTTTACCATGTTGGCCAAATCACAATTCAAGTTGGCATTACCTATGAAATATTCCTTTATTCTTATTTTCTGAAACATACCTTGGAATCATGCATAAATCTATACACAATTCCCTAAGAAATGACTCATTCAATTCCTCGAACAATGTACTACATTTTTTTATGTTTGCTAGATTCACTAAATCTTCCACAAACATAATTGATTTAGCCAATTATGCAAAACTATTCTTCTTCTTCTTCTTTGTCTTCTTCTTCTATTGGCTTGTATTTAGTAGGAATTGGCTTGCTTTCTATATTGGCCACCATTTTGCATCTGCAGTCTTTCTTCTTCTATTTGCAGTGAGGAAAATATTTTGTTAGCATTGCCTCTGCTTCCTCATGATTCTTCTTGGCTTTCATTGTATCCGATAGTGTATCCATATTGTTTATGATATATTTCTTGAAATTTGACAGAAAGTGTGTTATTTTTGTCCTTGAGAATCCATTAGTAGATAACCTTCCCATAGTATTTTGATAACCCCTACACTTATTGGTAGCTAATCTAGAGTAATTCAAACATATCTTCTTGAATCATCAAAATATGCTTGAGTGATGTATCCTCCTCCCATGAGATCCAAATCTTCAATACAACCACTTGTGATTCCTTTTAGAAACAACAACTTTTGAGATTCCTCATTAAGCTCATGATGTAGAGATTTATTCAAATTGAATAAAAATATTGAAATGTAGTCCTCCAAAATTTCATATTTTTTTGTTGCATTATAAAGAATATATTCCCTTTATCTCCTTGCCAATAATATTTATTTTTGAGAAGGAGTGTGTACCTCATATCATCCCAAGTTCTTACAACATCCCTTCCTAGACTCATAAACCATCTCAATGCTAAAATAGTTTGTTGGGAAAGAGCCACTGATATATATGTATTCATTGATGGCCACTATAATTACTTCATATTGTTTCCCAACATATTTTATGTATACTGAAGGATTAGATGATAATCAACTAAGTATGGATATACAAACAACAATGAACAAATTTGACAACATGATCATTATGGATATGTTTGGTGGAATAATGAGTAGAGAACTTGATAGAAGGTTGGTTGGAGTATATTATGTGATATCTTATGATCAGAGAAGTTGATGCAATGTTTTGGATATGTTTTTATGATCTTAGTATCAGGTTGTCAAAGGAGTATGAGAGATAGAGTCACACAACAGATGGATCGATCATTGATACGGATGGATCAATGATTCGATCAGTTTGATTGTATATTTCGGTTAAGATGACATGATAAACATTATCTACAACTTTTATAGGTTAGCATGATGATTTGATCAATTTTTTTCTCAAGGATATACACGTCACACTTTTTGCTTATGGATCCGATAGTGGACCTATTATATTTTGGTAATAGGCATATAAGATTGAGTTTGTGTATTGATTATGATGATGATAGTGATGCAATTGTTATAGATTATTGTATTAAGATCAGAGATGTAATGTATCTAATTGCATAGGCTAATTTCTTAAACATGTCCCTTAAATTAGATTATCTTTTTCTTCTAATTTCTTAAACATGTCATTTTTGGACGAAGTCTGAATGGACCCAAAATTAAGAATCAGTTTAGGTGAAGTGACATGATAGAATGTGAGTGGTGAAGAAAGTAAGTTCCTTAAGGTTTCATCGTAAAATTGTACCAGTGGAGCTACCTATAATCTCTTCTCTTTTCTTAACTGTCCCTGCTACTAGTTCTTTACCTTTTTCTTGCTCTATGTTCTATTGGTGCTTACTAGTGTCCACAACTACTTTTCCTCTTCCAATTTCTTGTTCTCCTTTTTCCACTTCCTATTCATTTGATTTAGTTCTCTCTTCTTCTTTTTCCTCTTTTTTTTCTCACTTTTCTCTTCTTCTTTTACTTATTCTTCTTCTTTTGCAATAGATGGTCCTACCAAAATAGAAAAATGTGTGTCTTCTATTTCTGGAGAATTTAGATCTATAGTGTAAACTTATACATTAGTGTGTTTTGGAACAAGATTTAAAACATTTACAGTATCCAATTCATCATGAAAGCATGTAGGGAAAAAAATGACAGACCAACGCAATCACTAGATAACATTCCAAGTTTACTAGCCATTCTTGTAAGCACACTAGTGATATCTTCTTTCATTTTACCTGCTACATATTTGTTCTCCATAAGAGCATGTTCCCTTGTCTTTGTTCTTTTCACCTTTGATTTACTAATTTCCAAAAAACTTGGTAAATCTTCCTTTCTTATGAGTTTGGAAACAACAACAATGGCTTCATTAACAATGTACTTATTTGTTTTCTTCTAATATTTTTGAATCCTATTTAGTCCTACCCAAAGACTATTTGGAATATCTTTCTTGAAATCATCTATGTTTCCATCTAATCTAACATAGTACTGAACACAATCTTGTGTGATGTTTTCTTCTCCTTTAGATGTGGTAGAATTATATAAATTGTTGACCTCTTGTATGTGACTTTTGGAAAGAATCTCAAATAAAGTATCTACATTAAGAGTATCATGAGTTACCTTTTTGGATTTCTTCTCTCGAACCTTAATCTAAAATATGTTTGAGTCTGATTCTCCTTTTGATTCTACAAGAATATGAGTAGCCTTAGTGGCTTTAGCTTCTTTTTCCTTCTTGGATGGAATGGGTGTAGTAAGACCTTTCTTCCTTTTATCAAGTACTTTTTTATGGTGTCGGATGAACTACCAACCTTACTCCTAGTAATCCTTCTAAGTGCTACTAGTTCTTCCCCTATCATACCTCCTTTTTCCTCAATTTTCTTCAAAATTTACTTTACATTCTTATTAATTTTCTTTGAAATCTATTCCTTTCATATTTCACTAGACTTTTCCTCTATTATACCAAACTTCTTCTATGAGGTATCTACTAGACCCTCCAAAAGAAATTTTGTAAGTTTATCTATAAGTTATTTGAAAACTTCATACCTTAATCTATGTATCCATTGAGTTCATGGTATAATGGCTTCCATTATGCATTTGTCAATAGTAACTATAAAAGTGATGTCATCCTTGTACTTTTCAACTATAGATTCAGGAATTTTATCCCGGTTGTGCATCCTATACTATAATAGAGAGAGAAATGAAGTGAATTACATTTCTTATGTTGTAGTGTTAGAATAGAAAACATAGTGCAAGGGTTCCAAATTGGAACATGACCTTCTTCTTACTTGTCTTGCATTGATGCAAATTTTCTAGAAATTGCTCTTTGATGAGATCACACAAGTCGTAGTCTACCCCATTGATTACCATGTCATATGTAGTGAAGATAACAATAGAAGAAATATAATTTTCCTACTTGGAGTAGTCAAATTTGTTTCCAATGACTTGGGTAGCATACCTGACTACAACATTTGTGATTGTATGCACTACTAGAGAACTACCTTAGTTAGGTTTTCAACCTCTTTATTTTTGGGTGTCTTCGGTTTAGTCTTCATCACCACTTTATTGGTCAAGTGGAATTCATCTAACCATAAGAAAGTGTCATGGAAGATGCTTATTTCCATTTGTACCCATTTATCATCAAAAAATGCAAAAAATTATTCCAGACATGCAATTTCTTCTTAACTAGAACCTTATACTCAGGTTTGACATTAAAATCATTACCAATTAACTCATTAACCCATAAATCAACTAGTTTGGTATGATCAAACTCTTCGAGTTTCAAGTGAATATAAACCTTAACATCTTCTAAAGGAATGAAATTATGTGTGATTATTAATAAACAACCAACTAAATTAGTTTCTATTAAAATATCCAGGCACTTCTTGAATTCAGGACAAGAATAAGATGTTGCATTCACCATAATAGGAGCAACCATAGTTGCAAGTGTGGAGAAATATCAAATATCAGGAATACATACCTCTTTTTGGTTCACAAAATCTACAAAATAAGTCAGATGCCTTATCTTCTTGAAATATTGTTTTGCATTGTGTGATCAAAATGAATTGACAACTTTCTTTTTATGCCAATTTTGCAATAAATGTACCTTTCTATATTAAATGTGCCATTACTTATTTTTTTTATTACTTTTTCATTAGATGGATATGACTTTTACCATATTTTCATGCCCATTTTATTTTGGTAACCTAATTACTAAATGAGTGACTACAATACCCTAGTTTGCATTATTAGATGATCTTGTTTAAATTTGTGTTCATTTCATGAGAAAAGATACATGTAAAGGAAAATAAATTTTTTCATCTAAAGATTACATGTATATATATGCCAAATATCTTGTATATACTTTACAAAGGAAAGAACTGAAAGATAAGGTCATCTAGGCTCACACAGGCCGTGAGCATAGCCAACTTTTAGAAGAATATGCAAGAGTACATGCATACATAAGAGGATGAACATAAATAATAAGGGTACCGATATTGCCTGGAATGATGAAGTGTTGACTCGGGCTTGAATCCAATATGCTCCTGAATGATCCAAAACCTAAAAAAAGAAGAAAGAGATGGGGGTTAGATCCAAAGGATCTAAGCAGTGCATGGAATCCTACCACTTACCCTCATCTGCAATCATGCATGTGTATAATTAGCCATACACTTCTAAAAGGAACTATGCTACAAGACATGTGCACTCGGGAAAATGTTGCAGAAAGGAAAGAAAATACCATGTTTTTACTAACTTGTTTGTTCCATGTGTAGATATAGAAGAGGTTGTGACACTAATGTTTACCCTCATTCAGATAATCACATGTCCTGAGAGGATGGCCTCTCCAAAGTCCATTCTCAAAGGACAAGTGATTGTCTGAACAACATCAATCACAAGGTGTTGAAATGTGATGAATGATGTTGCCCTGTAACGTGGGCACTATTAGGAAGTCCTCAAAACTCCTTGACAAAGACCACATTATAGGCCAAGAGCACCCATGATCAAGTGTTAGGCCCTCCTAGTACCCTACATCAGACATGTCAAGGTAATTAGAATCCCTATTCCCACAGAGTTTCTGGCTACCTTGACAGCCTCAAGGAGGAGGACTGGTCTAAAAGGTGTAAGCAGTCAGTAAGAAATAGTGTCCATGGAACATTCAATATTCACAAGCCATTCCAAGTACAAAAAGCATGGAAGCACAGAAAAGAGATCAACACTGAAAGAGGAAGTAAGTGGCTACATGAACACCTAGTGAATCACTATTGTGACTGCATCATCCAAATAGTGCAACATCAACATCAAATGTTTTTTTTTCATTTGGTGTTTCTGTGACATCATTTCCAAATGATGCACCCTGAACAGTCAAACACCATGCCCATCAGCACAAGGCAGTCATGATCAAGCATGAGTAAGCAATGGAAGGGGCAAACATCATCATCAAATCAAAGGAGAAAAGCATCAAATCTGCATATTTGAGGAGAAATACATCATAAACTTCAAGTAAAAATCATCACATCATAGCATGGTGCACAAATGCAAAGAGGCCTATTTCATGCAGCGAGTAAATCATGGAGCAAAAGGTACAAATCTTCATTCAGTACTATTACATAGCTATGACATGGAGTGTATTTAAATATGCAAGCATGTCATGAAGATGGAGCCACCATAAGTATTCATGCAACAACAAATGGTCAAGCAACTAATAAAGAAATGATTCCTCTGATATATTTCTACATGGTACATTGTTTATACAAGATCAGTAAAAGAGCATCTCAATATAAAGTATGTAGGATCATGAAGCATCATTAAGCCTAGATATCAGTGGTGCATGTATTCAAAAATAATAATCAATGTCAGCAAATGAGCACAAATATTGATGCCAAATCTCTCATCTCACTAGCCTTTCACAACAACAATACAGATGTTTAATTCAAAATACATACATGCCAAAGATCAAGCACATAACAATAGCAAGATGATGATAGTAATAATATCACAAAGATCACGTGTTGAAGAAGAAAGGAGCAATATAACCAGAAAGTAGTCAAATACACAATGTATTGATGAATCAAGAAAAGACCAAAAAATGCATTAAGTTCGTGGGTTGCAATCATTCTAAAATGGTGAACATGAAAACCAGTCAAAAGAATGATGCCCTAGCTTGCTCACATGCTCTAGAAAATAGCATATCAACATGCAATAGTAAACCTCCATGGTGCCATAAAATACAAATGCAATGATGCCTCAACATCAAGTATTAACATCAAATGATGCCCTAGCTCATAGGCTCTAAATAGTGAGTGTATTACGATAGCAACAACATGACAATAGGGTACAGGCCAAGGGTATGATGCCATGTAAACCACAGTCAACACCAAGGATCATCGAGGTAGCACACCATCACAGTGAACATGGATGCTAGTGCCAAGCTCACTACAATAACAAGCCAAATAAGCAAGAGGTCTAATCTAGGGCATAGTGTCATTCATCACCAAAGAGAAGTGAACAAAAACAAAAAATATAATGCCCTAGTTCATGAGAAAATAACAACAAGCATCATATCATAAATCAAATGCCCAGACACTTCAATGGTGCCATATGGTGACATCAAATACACGGTGATGCTAAGCTCACAACTACCAAACAATGAACAAGATGTAAACAATGCCATTGAAACAATGGTAAATGCCATCAAATGTGCCCTCAATAATGAGAGGATGATCATAGAGATACTCTATCGAAATGCAGAGGAGATGTAAGAAAAAATGACTCAATCCCTACCTCAATGGGCTTCCATTTGATACAGTGAGGAAAAACCAAGTTTCCAAAACCAAGCTTGAAGTTCAAAGGCCCAAGTCTAGATAAAAATTGCAAATTTCCTCCTCGATACAACAATAGAAGAGCCCGATGCTTTTGGGGCTTTTTCTCATATTTAAAATGGGTTTTTGATTTAAAATTTGGTGTTGATATTTATTAAATGGGTTTTCCCCTTTTGGGTTGAGAACCTCATTTAAATTAAATGTTAAATAATTGATCATAGGGTCCATTTACCCCTTTTAAAAGGTGGATTTATTTAAATGCAAATGTTGATTGAATATGTTTTCCCCTTTCTAAAATATTGGGTTGAGAACTATTCATTAACATAGTAAAGTAATTCTGTTAAGAAAATCCACATGCAATTAAGGCATAGGGGAAACAAAAATAATAAATATAAATCATGCAATTTTATTGTAAATTCTGACAAAATGATATTCTATAAATCATTTGTTAGAATATTTTTAAAGCATGATCAAGGGGGGATAGGGTAGATTTGATATCTTTTATCTTTTTCACTTTCCCACCTACCCCTACAAATCCAGGAATCTAACATTCGGATTTGAGAGGCATATTTCATGGGCCAAGAATGTAGAATTTTTCCATTTTTAGTGGGGTTAGGGCCATGAATGCAGATTTTGAGGTTTTGTCCATATATACCTCTCACTTCAGTGATTGAGGGAGTTCTTCATTCTATCTCACTTGGAGGGTGAATTTTTGTAGCTCCGAGAAATACAGTTGTACTTGGCTTCTTTTGCAATGAATACAAAAGTGATCCTTCTTGTCTCTATTAATTTTTGAGTTTTCTTAATGAGTTTTTATGCTAAGATTATTGTGATGTCATTTTGTCCTTAATCTGCATATTGGTTCAATTGAGTATTCAGAGAATTATTTTTGTCTTTTAAAGTCTTAATTTGTGTACATAATTGGATTTTTGAGTTGTCGAGGTCCTTTCCCTCCTTGCATTCCAAGTACCTTATTATTTCTAAAAAGTTCAAGGTAATAGGGTCAAGTTGTGAATTATAAATTTGTTTTTAGTTGTCCTTGTAAGCTTGATTCAAACTATGGATCTTTTATCAATTTGGTGAATCACCTAAGTTCAGTTTCCAGTCATTTAATTTCATGCACTATCTCCCCTTTTCCTCCTAGAGTTCGTTAAAGTTTAAGGTGATTCAAGGGGAAGCCAACCCCTAATCTAGAGGTCTACTTTTTGATAGGTTACCCACAACTTGAAATTAGTCCCATGTTTCATAGGATTACTAGGTTCACACTTAGCTTATTTGGGTGCAATCCTTAGTGACAACAATGACTTTACTAGATTCCACAAATAACATATTCATTGTTTTCTTTACTAGAGACCCTTTTGATCAAGTAGAACTAACATCTTTGTAATATTTTTACTCTTACAAGGAGAAGATATAGTCTTTGAACATTCCTCTCCTTCATGGGAAACGCCCAGAGGGTTGCTAGATATTGGAAGAGATATCTGCACTAGAGCCTAAATCATTAACTTCCTTCTTTCTCCAGATCTTCTTCATTTCAGCCTTAACATCTTCTTTATTGGTTTGATTGGCTTGACTATATCAATTTTATAAAATCTTACAATGTGTCCAACTTTATTTTAATTATAACACCTGTTGGCTCTTATCTTGTCTTGACCTTCACTGGTCAGCCTTATGTCCATATGAATAACATGTATAACAATAACCAATAAAATGATTTATTCCATTTGGTTTCCTACATTGATTATCTTTATGACCATCACTAATTATAACATCTACTGAAATAAGATTTATCTTTCTAATTCATTTTATTCCTACAATATGATGTTTTATGATCTAATATATTACAATTAAAGAGATGAGCATTAAAAGAGAAGGTTTTCTTACTTGTTATTTTACCAGAGACTTACCTTTGTCCTCTTTTTCAGATTTAGTTTCAACTTCTTTACACGATCAGGTACTTTCTTTTCTTTAGGTTTATTGTGTGAGAATTTACCAATTTCACAACCTATGACTTTCTTGTTTATTGTAGATCTTTGAGCTATCAATATTTTATCGAGAATTTTCGAGCTTGTTTTGAATTTGTCTTCTTTCTTCTTTGATTCTTCTAGATCTAACTTGTGAGATATAACTTATTGTTCAAACTTCTTGCATTCATTATATTTTCTCTTGATTATACTATCTAGATGTTTCTTGGTCTTTTCTTCTTCGTCACTCTTTTCTTTCAAATCAATGATAGTATCATTCACTAACTTGAGTTCATTACTAACCTCTTTGTGCCTTATCTTGAATTTTTGGATCAAATCTTTTAATTTTTGGATGCAATCATTTTCCATTTGAATTTTTTTTTATAGTTCCTTATTTTCATCTTCAATGAACTTAAGATCTTCTTGAATACAAGCATGAGCTCTTCTTGATCCATGGTAGATCTAGGCATTATATGTTTAACCTTTTGGATCTCATTTGAGTGATTAGAATCTTCTAAAGGATCTGGCTCTAATACCAATTTTTGAACATCCAAAATACTGAGAGGGGAGGGGTGAATCAATATTCATTTGAAAATATTAAAACTCTTAAATAGTTGTCCACATAACATAATTATTTTTTTAGAAAAGAAATGAGTAGTAACCAAATAATACAACACCATAATTTTTATCATAGAAAACCAAGCTGGGAAAAACCAAGGAGAGGGTTAAATCTCAAGTATTAAGTAACTAGTTACAAAATAGATAGGTGGATCACAACCGGGTGACTCACTGCTAGAGGGGCTCACTACCCAAAATACAAAAAACCAACTATTACAAATGAGAGACAACTTACTGTTAGAATGTAGAATACAAAACTAAACAATTATAGTTGTATTTTGTATATACATGAAATACAATTCTCCCTAAAGTACAAATATATACTATATAATTTCTAAACTATACTGCTATATTACATATTACATATATTAGTTCATATTATACATCAATAGATCACTTTCACATATCATATATCATCTATCATATCAATATTATTATAATCTCTATGTTGATGCTTCTTCCTATATATATATACTAGGTATGTATCTTTACAAGTCAACTTAAATTGGAGATGGAACCATGTGAGCATGTTACACAAAATATTGGAGATGTTAGCAATGTCAAAAATATTTCTCATGCTATACCAAAAATAGGATGGTACCATTGTAAAGACCAAAACTTATACCAGTAACACCACTACCAGTAACACCATTGTTGGACCAAAGGATTGGTCAAAGATAAGAGTTCTGGATCTTTCAATGACATCAATGATAAATATCAATAGGTTCATGTCCTATTCCATGCCCAATGTGTCAGTTATTGAAACCACGTCTAAATTTCTAAATGAAATATCACCCATCATGTGTAGAAAGGTACAAGAGTAATCTATTTTTACTCAAACTCTAGTTGTAGGTATGGAAGGAGGTACTTCCAACATTCCTCCATGGCCAAGAACAATTGCACCCAAAAGGAAAAGGCAATCCAACTCTCTAAATGACTTCTATTTCAGCTAGCTTACTATTGACAATATAAAAGTAATCAAGATACCTAAAACCATCTCCATGATTAAGGTTGAAAAAGATAGGGCAATGTATGTAAAAGTGGTAGTACCTCCTCTTGAAAAGACTAATGCAAAACTATAAACTAAAGAATATGTCATTAGAAGGATTGAACTTGGAAATAAAACTCATGAGAGTGCTAATTAGGATGCAAAAGTTTCTTTGTAGTCATTGATCCAAAGTTATAATCAGGATAAGATTTCTAAGGAACAATTAAAGCTTAGGAATGAGGAGATCACTTCAATACTTTTGAAGATTATTGAGTCTTCTAAGAAAATTGAGTCGATAACTACATCCATTACTAAGGAGTCAATCAAGAAAGTTGAAAGGAATGTAAATAAAACAAGTGCAGTTGATGTGTGGGCTAAAAGGATGTTAGAACAAGGTACCCATCTCCTTAGAAACACCCTCTAGATGCAAGAACACATGAATGAGAGAAAGTATCAATTGGAACAAAAACTAGAGGTAATGTCACATGATTTTCAATCACAAGAGAAGGATCTTCAAAATTGGATTAGGTTCAAGGACCTAGATTTGGAGATACTAGTGGTTAATGGTGTTATTTATCCAAACAATAGTACATTGAATTATGGGGACACATAATGAATAGAAAGGAAATGATTGAGGATTTAAGAAAGGGCTTTTGGTTGGATCTAGAGACAAGTACTAAAAAATGACAAGATATTATTTCCAAGGTTGAGAAGATCCCTTGAAAGTTGTTAATTGAGAGTCAAGGGCTCCTTTCTAAATATGCAATCCAAGTAGAATCCAAATTAGATGACTTATCAATAACCTCTATTGAAAAGTTTTTAGATATTCAATTGTCTCTAGATAGTCTAAAGAACATTCTAATAATGTATAAGAGATCTTGCATTGGCATGGAAGACACCATCATATGAGTTAGGGTAATTGCTAGTCACATATTCGGGCCAAATGATATTGAGATATAAGATTATTTGTAGAAGTTTGAGGAGTAATTGGATAAGAATGGAAATGAAGAAGTGTTTCCAAATACTTACTATATTTTCTATGCTTTCTAGGATATGTATTTTGCAATTTTATTTTGACATATTACATGTAAATTGAAAAAAATAATTGCATATAACAACAGTACTTGAGTCAAAGTCAAGTAGGACTCTATTGTTGAATAAGTCATAGTTATTTTTTCATTTTCCATTTTTTTCTCTTAGCCCCTTGACTATATATATGAGGGTACTCATTTGTAAATAATCATCTTTATGTATAGCAACAAAACTTTGTCAATTTTGTGAGCATTATGAAACATTATTTTTATTGTGCAAACCAAATTCAAGTCAATAAAAGAAGAAATTTTTCTTTCAATCTTTGAGTTGAAACAAATTATTAAGTGATTGCAATGTTCTTATGTCATGTGATTACATGACCTTGAGTTGAATTGAAGTATTATGGCGTTGCTATTTCACTCTAAAGAGGTTTTTAAATCTAATTTTGTAGACTTTGAGTTGCAATATTATATTTGAAAGATAGTGTTAGTGTTTAAGCTAGGAAAAGCTTGAAGCCTTTGAGATGCAACGTTCATGTGTTTTGGGCTACAATATATTTGTAAGTCTTTGAGTTGCAATATATTACATCTTAGTTACTTAATCATTGTGATAAGTCATGAAAGTTGTTGAGCTTGTATGAGCTTCTTAGTTAATCATTTTATTTGGTATATACTTGGTTTTTCTTTCATCTAGCCATTATACATTAGAATTGTTTCTTTGATTGGTACGTTTTAGTGAAATCATTAAAGATAAAAGGTTTTATTGAATTTTTCCATAAATAAGAGAACATCTTTCCTGAAAAAAGATGAAAAGATGAATGTAACATCCAATTGTTTGTCTAGTGTACACAGTCCTAGTTAAGTACTTGATCATCTATAGTAGCAATAAGAATGACACCTCCTCTTTTTGAGAGGAGAGATTATATCTCACACACTATGGTTGAAATCACCATTTTGTAATTGGTTGACTAAAGTCAATTACAAAATATTTACTCGACATTAACAATTTTACAAAAGTACATCACTACATAAATATAGAAAGATTTCAAGCTAGATAAATAAATAAAGAAAATAGTAGTTAAATACACAAATCTTTTTTCTTTTTGACAAAAATAAGCAAGGTATAAAATCTACAAGATTAGAAATTGCTTGAGTAATATATAGGGTTGATACCCAACTTCACAACATTTTAATACAAAATATTATGAAAAATATAAGAATATTTTGTTTTGGAATCCCAACAAGTTTTTAATAAGGTTATAGAAAGTAAACCACAAAGGGAAGAAGCAAAAGTTGTTGAATCATCACTATCACCACCACATGATCAACAACCAAATCCTTTAGCATGGAAGAACAAACTAAAAATAAATCAAGTTGAAATAAATAGTCATATCATTCTCTAAAAATTAATCAGAGGATAATTAGAAGAAGGAAGGAAAATAAAAGAAATATGAGTACTAGAATAAAAAAGAGAAATGTAAAATATTTGACCACCTCAACTTCCTCTGTAACTTGAGCATGGAACCCTAATATTGGAGAAAGCATCTTTCATCCTTATGTCATAGACTTGTTGAGCCCAAAAAAGTCTACTTTATGTGGCACTTCTTTCTGCATAAAATGCCAATCAAAAAGCATAATGGAGATGTTAATATTTGTTCCTTTTGTAGATGTTTTAAAATAATTTACCACATATTCGTTGATTGTTTCTTTGCCAAAGAAGTTTGGGGTTTATTTGGTTTCTACCTTCACCACAATTTTAACATAATTCATATTCTTTCTCAGAAATTGTTGGGCTTTAAAAATAGCAGCAATTTATTTGGGTCTATACTAACTATTGAAATCTTATGGTCAATCTGGAAATTACATAATGCAGCCATTTTTTTTGGTAGAGTTAGATTCCTTATTGAGTCTCTTCAGAGACTCATATATCATAACATTACCATGTAGGTTACCTTAATCATGAAGGTCAATGAAAAGTAATTTTCTAATTTACTAAATGAGGGTGTTGTCCAAGAACTCAAAAAAGAGATTACATATGGATATACTATAGATCAGAACCCTTCAAAAAGTGATTCCTTTGATCAAGCACTGAATCAACTCAAGAAACAACTAAATGGGATGTTGGAGAAAGAAAGGGCACAAAGAGTCAATCCAATTCAAGTTATTTTTGTAGAAGTTGTTCCTCCACTAGCAGTCCCACAACAACCTAGACCTCTTGTTCAATCTCATCCATATAGTATCCACATACACAATGATAAAATCCTCAAATGGATGGAAGGGCCTAGTGGGTGGACAACCTCGGTAGATCTCAGAAATAATGAAGTTTGATCTTATAGTAGGGGTTTCATTTTGTATTTAGATATAATATATCTAGTCTCTAATCAAGTGTACTCATTCTCTGGAGGTTCCTTTTGTATGTACTTGATGTAACATAACTTACATATGATACACCATATGAACTCTCCTATGATACATACATGATGTAAATTCTATTTTTTGACTATACTCAATAGAAAAAAAGAAAAAAGAGAGAGAAATATGGGAAGCATAAAAACTTGATAAATATACCCAAATAATTGGTGAGTGACCCAATGGAAAAAGTTAAAAGAATATTTATCCAACTGAAAGAAAACAACATGCATTGTAATAGTAAGTCCAAGTATATTCACACATGCTCCTACATGACCTTAGATTGATTTCACTCAAAACTCACCAATTGAAAAAGTGAAATTAGGGGATGCATTTACCATTAGAATAAAGTTTGATTTGATGCACAAGAATGTCACACTAGAGGAAGGAGAAGGAAAATAACTTGTATGATATAACAAAATCAACTCCAGATACAAATAGTCTTATCATCAATAATAACAATCGAATTAGAAGGGGCTTATAAGGGTTATTAAATAAAATAATTCATTTGGAGAATAAAAATAACTTGTCACACTTTTGAGCAACAAAATAATCTTATACCTAAATGGTTTTGGGTGAAATAATTTTGCTTAAAAATACTTGGCATTTAAATTGCACAAACTGTTAAATAACTATATTTAAGTTTTAAAACTTGGGCAAAGTTGAATCTATATGTATAATTTTGATATAACACTTTTGGATGAAAATATTCTAGTTGAAATGGTTTTGCTCAAAATTTTCAATGTTGCAACTTAACTCATATATTAGGGTAAATTGAACAAATATTCAATTTCAACCCTAGATTTCTCCAACTAGGAGTACTTTAAAACAAGATGAGAATACTCTTTTGTAGAGCTTAACGTTAAAATCTATTTACTAATATTTTTATTATATTATTATTATTTTTATTGCAAGTAGATTATAATAATAAAATGTGAGGCTAATTATAAATTTAAAATAATAAAAAAATGTTCAAAATATTTATGGTGTACTAGAGGAGATAATCTTCTCTACAAGGATTTTTCTTAAATGATAAAAAATAGACAACAAGTTAATGTCACATGAAAACTACAACATTTTGATTAAGTTCAACTTAAATGAATTTTTAAAAAATTATGATTAATTTTATCATACACAAGATATTTAAGTTATCTATTTAGAAAAAAAATAAAAGATAAAACTTATTTAAACTTTTTTTGTTCACAATGTTCCATTAACCTTACTTTTTAAAGTAATTCTTAGCAACCATAATTATTTTCTTGAATTTTAAAACATAATATATTCAACTAATTTTTAATTTTAAAAAAAACATAAAGATAAACTATATTAATAGTTATACAGCTTATTAGTTTATAACATTTTAAAATTCAAAATATAAAATCACTTTTAGGTAGTCCAAGTTTTTAAAAGCTATATTTGTGTTATCATTTCTTTTATAAAATGCCACATAGTTTTGAATTTATACCCATTAAGGGACACATAATTGTATATGTGAAAAAGAAAAGTTAAGCCAATCATAGTAGAAGTAGATAAATGATCATAAATGTTTGAACTTAATAGACAAATAAGTTAGAAGATACTTGTAGTAATATATTTGTAATATACCAATATCGTATCACTTGGGCCACAACTTAAATTTCAACAAAAGATCTTGATGGAGTGGCTAGAGTCCTAAATTCTTTAAATTTTAGGAATTTACAATATTATGGCTAATTTAGATGGGTCACAATATCAATAGTTGGGGATCTTACATAGTAGCATGAATAATTAAGTGAATAAAGAATGATAATAGTAACTCAAATGGAGGAATTGGAGGTTGAAGTAACATATATTTGTCACTCATATTGAAGCTTCTCATGACTGTTAGAAAGTAAAGTCCACCAAGATAATTAAGAGGGGGGGGGGGGGGGGGTGGTGAATTAGTTATCAGATAAATACAAATTTTATCACCTTTAATAGATTTTAACCATATAAGCAATGTAATCAACAACCATAGAAAGATATACATACACAATAACACAATATATGTTGACTACAAAACCTCTTGATCAAAGAGTAAACCCCGGTGGGAATGATGCCCACAAAAGATGCACTAATATGAAAGTTCCTTGTGAGAGGATGGACTATGTTAGGAGTCTTATGAAATACATTCAATACATATGAATCTCTGTTAGGAGACTTTGAATCCCAGTTACAAGATTCTAACCCTATTAGGAGTTATGGAAGACAGAAGGACCCATTGTCCAAACAGCTTCAAGGGCAAGATTTTGAACACAATGTCCAACTGATCTTTGTATTACTCAATAGAATAATAACAAAAGATTACTGATCTCAAAAAATTATTACTTCTCCTCTGACTGTGCCAAACCATACCAACTGCTTCATCAGATCTCAATACCAGATCTTTATACTTCGCATATCCTCTTACAACAAGTATTGCTCAAATTTGCAATTTACTTTCACATAATACTACACATTCTTACATTAAAATAAGGAAAAAATTCCTTCCTTTATACCACACTCAAGTAATTACAAATGAGTCGGCATACAAATTACAAAATAAAATCTTCCACACATTACACAAAAATTCCATAATTACATAAAATTGTCGGCTTCCAATTAGGATAATTATTCACTTGTGTGACCTCTGACCTTGTTGTCACATCCATGTCACAATTATCATGTCTTCATCATCTATACAACCTCGCATGCTCAGATTCTATCCCGATTAGGAGATATCATCCGATTTCCACAAACCGCTACTCAGGAACACTGCCTGAATACTGCTTCCACTAAATTACACATAACTGTCATGAATAAATGAATTTCCATATGCACCCTTAACCATTATTTTAGAAAACATCATAGATTAAGTCCTCAACTCTGCATAGCTTGATCTTCAATATCCCACGTGCACTAATACAAACATTGTCTACTTCTCTGCTAATCTCTAGTAGATCACTGTGTTGACATCAATGACAATCACAGTCATGAATGCAACAAAAACTGCTACAGAATGGATGCAAATACTCCCCCATAGGATATATTCAACATTCATTCCTAGCAATCTCCCCCATTGGCATTGATGACAACATAGATGAAAAAGCATCCACGTTCCATGAATACCAAGTCTGCAACACTGTTGCTCTGAAATATTTTCAAGTCCTCTTCATCAATCAAATCTTGCTTCATTTTCCTATTGAATTCTTTTAGTTTTCCATTTTATATTGCTTGTATCATTCTCCCTCAAATTCTTTTTAACTAGATGATTTTTCATGTATCCTTCTCCCCCATTGATATCAATGACAAATGCTACATCACTATGTCAACAACAACTTCAATGTCAAAAGACACTTTTCAAAAAATACATTCACTAGAGTCCTCATGACTCAGCTCAAAAACACATACTCCCCCATAGAGGAAGTACCAACATCCAGTCCAGAAGAAAGATAAGGCTCATATACCACTGGACTGATGCAACAATTTGCATCACTTCTCAAAAGTAGGTTGGGGCATAACCCAAAGCATACCTCTCAGATAATCAAATGTATCTTTAGGCATAGGCTTTGTAAATATATCTACAATTTGCTCTTTTGTACTTATGTACTCAAGTCTGACTTCTTTCTCTACAACTTTCTCTCTCACTACATGATACTTTATTTCTATATGCTTTGTCTTAGAATGTAGTACATGATTCTTAGACATACTAACTATACTATTGTTATCACAGTGTATAACAACAAGCTCATCAAATTTTATTCCAATATCCTTCAACATTTTTTTCATCCATATTATCTAATTACAATTTTTTGCTGCTACCACATATTCTGCTTCTGTTGTGCTCTATGAAATACAATTTTGTTTCTTGCTCAGCCAAGAAACCAATCTTCCTCCAAGTTAAAATGCTCCACCACTTGTATTCTTTTTGTCATCAACACTACCTCCCCAATCTATGTCTGTATATGCACATAGGGTAAATTCATCAATTTTTTCATACCACAATCCATATTCAATTGTGCCTCTTAGGTACCTCAATATCCTTTTTATTGCTTCATAATGTGATTCTCTAGGATCAACTTGAAATATTTCAACAATTCCAACCACATGTGATATGTGTGGTCTTCTATGAGTTAAATATTGCAATCCTCCAACCATAGATATGTACTTCTTCTATTCAACTGCAGGAGTCTCATCTGTGCTAGATAACTTGTGTCTAGTTACCATAGGTGTTCCAACCAGCTTACAGTTCTCCATTCCAAATCTCTTCAATAATTAATTCAAGTACTTTGTTTGACTTAAGAAGATACCATCACTATTCTATGTTATCTGCAATCCTAAAAAATATTTCATCTCACCAATCATACTCATTTCAAATTCAGTCTTCATTTCATCTACAAATTTATCACTGGCTTCATCTTCTCCTCCAAAGATAATATCATCAACAAAAATAACTACAACCAACAAACCATTTTCAATTTCTTTCATATACAAATTGTTGTCTATTGTGCCTTTAGTAAATCCTAATTTTATCAAATACTTATCCAATCTTGCATACCAAGTTCTAGGTGCTTGTTTAAGTCCATATAAAGCTTTCTTCAGTTTACATACCATGTATCCTTCATGAGTTAAGGGAAAAATTTTAGGTTGCTCAATGTAAGCTTCTTCTTCTAACTCTCCATTCAGAAATGGTGACTTCACATCCATCTACTACGCTTTAAATTTCTTATAAGTTGCATAAGCCAAAAATATTCTTACTGCTTCAATTCTTGCTATAGGTACAAAAGTTTCTTCATAGTGAATTCTTTCTTGTTGTGAGTATCCTTTACATACCAATCTTTCTTTATTCATTACAACTTCTCCTTGTTCATTCATCTTGTTCCTGAATACCCATTTAGTTCCTATAACATTCTTATCTTTAGGTCTAGGGACCAACTCCCAAGTCTTGTTCTTTTTAATTTGATCTAGTTCTTCCTTCATGGCTTTAATCCAATGTTCATCTTCACAAGCTTCACTAGTAGATTTAGGTTCAATTTGAGAAATTAAACATAATTATTCTTGTACCTTATTCCATGTCAGAACTCCTCTGTCTATACTTCCAATAATCTACTCAACAGGATGATTTCTTGATAGATTCCTGTTAGGTGTCACTGTCTCGGTTCTTACTTCAGCTGTAGGTTCTTCTATGATTTCCTCAATGTAGCCTTCATTTTGCAAATCATTGCCAGTTTCATAGAATAATTCAACATTTTCTGGATTAGTTCTAGGATGATTTCCTTCATCTGATTCATAATCAAGCATTCTTTCCTGAATTTTGAACTTTTCATCAACTTTAACATTTGTGCTCTCAACAATAGTTTTAGTTCTTTTATTGAAACATCTATAAGCTTTGCTCTTCAATGAATAACCAAGAAATATACCTTCATCACTTCTAGGGTAAAACTTTCCAATGTCATCATCTCTCTTAATATAACATTTGCTTCCAAAATTTCTAAAATTCTTAACTGATGGTGCATGTCCAAACCATAATTCATAAGGTGTATTGTTTGTGTCTACTCTAATTTGTACTTTATTCATTGTATATACTGTTGTGTTCATTGCTTCTCTCCAGAATATCTTCGCTAAATCATTTTCAAATAGCATGGCTCTTGCTGCTTCAGTTATTGACATGTTTCTTCTTTCTGCAATACCATTTTGTTCAGGTGTTCTAGGGGCTGAAAATTTGATGCAGGGACATCCAAGGTTAAGGCAGGGGCATTCTTTGTCCTCGGTGAAACTGCATGGGGTGTTGGTATTTTGGCTGGTGTTACTTAGTTACATCCTTGACTGACGGTCTCAGTCATTGAAGGAAGCTCGGTCACTAAAGGAACTTGGTAATCTTTGGCACTTGGTGAAATTGTTACTTGATCATGCCTGCGGTGCTCGATCGAAATTGGTGCTTGGTGATGCCCAACATGCTTGGTTAATTCACTGTCACTCGGTAGTTCTAGCTTACCGACTGGAGTTCTATGTGATTTGTTGAGCCAAATTAGTGCATTTATTGTTGGTAGCTATTGTTATGGGCCGACATGCTGAATTAAATGTTTGTATACATTTGTAAGCCGACATGTATGGCATTTAATTATTTGTTTTGGGGAGTTAAGGGTTTCATCCAACTGACTTGTGGCTGATGACTAGTATTTCTAGGATGTTTGGGTAGATGTTTGGAGAGATCAAAGGAGGAGCAGAGAAGTTCATGAATTGAAGACTTAACGATTTAGATCTGAGGTTCTGAAGTTGAAGTTGGTGAAGTTGTGGAAAAGTTCTTGTATGATCTTGCAGATCAGATTGATATCTGATAGTTTTTTGTAGCAGAGCTAGGGGTTTGTATACTTGGGAACAAGGAGATTGCTTGGAGGCTTGCGAGCTCAAGTTTAGATCTACCTTAGGGTTTCCATCAACTTCTAATTGTCTTCAAAGCTGAACTAGCTGAGATTGTATTGGATATGTTATGGATCTTGCAAAATTGTTTCATTTTGTAATTGGCCCTAACTGGGAAGGCCTTACAGCCGGGCATGTTAATGCAAATTACTTGAAACATTTGTGGTGTTATCTGTTGTGTCGAGTATTCCACTGTGTAATTCTGTTAGCTGTAAGGTTTGGATTGTCCTTCATTGGATCCACCATCCTTGACTGCATCAGGTGGTATCAGAGCTGAAGTGTGTTCCTATTGGAGCTGATAGTTGATCTTGAAGGTTAACCTAGCAAGGATAATCTTGTGAAGTTGATCCTATTGAAGTAGAGGTTGTGCGCAATCTAGATTACAGATCTGAAGCACTGAACTTGTGAAATTATGCCCTAGTTGTTTGCAATATTGTAGGTTGAGATCTGACTTGTACACAACTTGGAAATTGTCACAAGGTGGTCAGTGAGGGTTTGTTGCAGAGGGTTTCTCTTATCTTTAAGGATGCCTCCGAGAAGATTGGACCCTAGAGTTATTTCTAATCTTTGTGATACTATTGAATCCTAGATCATAGAGAAAGTGAGATCAGATTTCAAATCTAAGATGGAATTGATGAAGAATGACATGGTCACCGAGATCATGAGAGCTGTTACTGGTATACCTCAGAATGCTGGTACTGAGGATGGTTATGAAGAATCTCACTACTACATTTGGGACCAAATTTCGACAGAAGTTTCTGACATGTAACTTTTTCTTATGAATTTGGTGTTTTTTTTATAATAGGCCCTGATGATGTCGATATTCTGATGGGTGTTTAATTGGCCATCAAAATTACAATAGATTCGAGGTATACATTCAAAAAAAAAGTGAAACAACATCATCATTTTTATTTCGATTGGAGAGCAGGAGAAGGTATGTGATTTCTTCATCTTTCGAGCCTCTCGCATCATATTCGAATGCATTTCATTTTATTGTTGAGGGAGTTTCTCTTTGAAATGATTGCATTCTACTGGTGTTGTGCCCTAGCCAGTGCTTTATCTCTATTATTTGATGTTATTGGTGCTTGTGCTCAAGGATATTGATTCACTGTATTCAAATGTTTGGATTCATGTTTGTTGATATTACTGGCATATGTGTTTACTGATGCCATTGTATATTGTTGTCATTGAAATGACCACATTCTACTAGTGTCATGCCCTAGCCCGTGCTTTAACTCCATTATTTGATGTTATTGGTACTTGTGCTCAAGGATATCCATTTTTTTGAAATGTTGACTATGGTTATCAAATGGACAGCCCGTGAGCTTCTAGCTAGGTGCCATTTGTATTGATAGCTTAGGGCATCAAATGTATTGTATCATTGATAGTTGAGACTTTGTTAAAAGGAAATAGGACAAAGAATGATTTTTATTTAGTTTCTCTATTTTGATCCCTAAGTGGCTTACAACCCTTGAGAAGTATATGCAGATTTACTGATCCAGTTGCAGGATACATAGCAGCTGATAATTCACAAAAAATCCATTCATCCAATTTGAATAGCAATTAATACAAAGAACTAGGGTCCTCCAATGGCCCAATCATCCAGACCTTGACTATCCCCTCAACCAGTGACCCTTCAAAACTAGGTTATCTTGTAATCAGTGAGTGATCCTTCATTCTCTTGGTCTGCCCTACATCCAAACATATTGGAAATACACAATACAATGATAACAAGTCTTTCACAATCCCCCTTCCCCCAAGGAACACTATCAACCATCCCTTCCACATAGAATTTCACTATTTTATGAGTGGATTGTGCAGGAACAATTAACATTAAACAAGGAGCAAACTCCTCAACACATCTTGGAAACCATTGAATTCAATAATAAATGAAACCTAACACCAACACTATTCCTTTCATAGTTGCAGGATGCATAGCAGTTGATAATTCACAAGAAATCCATGCATCAAATTTTTATAAGGATATCCTACTAATCAATAGGAATTTTCTTGATATGACCAATGATTATGCATTTTGATGGCAGTGTGCTAGTTCAAAAGGATAATATAAATCTAAAACAATTTTTTTTGATTTTCTCAAACTATAAATGTGGTTAAAGGGAAAATATTATGTGGAAAACCTACAAACCAAGCTAGCAAATGATTGTACATCAAATTATTCCTATATTCATTCAAGTATTTCTATGCTTTAGCTACTTGATCTTTGAGCTTCATCTAGAGGAATGTGTAGCTTTAAGATAGAGTTACTTCTTGGGCCTTACAATAGGGTGGAATATGATCAAGATTTGTTTAGGCTGTATCTTTCTTAGTCCCATTGTTAGGTTCTTATGGTTCATGGTTTGAATCTATTATGGTTGTGTAAGGGATTTGTAGAAGCTTTTTCTAACATAATTATTGGACACCATGATTGGAACAACTGGTTGTTGGCTATTGTACACATGAATCATAACTGTCAATGGTTCTTTGTGTTCAAGAATTCATTGATCAATCTTTGAGATTTATTGTCCCAGCTTTAAACGAGTGATAAAAGATATAGTGAGAGCTGTCTTTTCCAAGTGTTTTGTGGGTGCCATTATCTTCTAGGAGGAATTTCTAGAACCAAATTATGTTCTTTGTCTCTAGTAAATATTGCAGACACAATCATCTTCTTGGTGAAGGGTTGCTTCCATCCCCATGAGGCACTATTGCATGGTTTCCATTCCCTTGTAGTATAGTCAACCTAATTTAATACAATTATGCAGTATTTTGGGATCCATAATTTATGGTCCCTAAAATGTGGTTGTTAGCCTAAGACAGGCCTACCTTTGCATATAATAAGAGGCCAACATGAAACAAACATCCAGAAGTTAGGGGGTTGTTCCCTATCCATAATTTATTATTTAAGTGCTAAGTGATGATGGGTATATTGTGTAATTCAAACCTAGTGTGTCTCTTTCTTTCTCTCCACATTTCACATTAGGAGTATATGCTATAAAATACCAATGAAATCAACTATTGGTCAAATCTAATAAAAATTGTAGTATAAAGATTAAAATAGATCTTGAAGAAACATGGGAACCATTTTTGATAGATATTGTACAAACAAAGAGAATACTCCCAAGAGGAAATTCTTCAATGTGGAACAATTGAAGGACAATATTTTACTTTTATATGCACATCTGCAATGTTTTTGATATATTTTTGAGATAAAAAAACCATAGAAAGAATAGCATATAGAAGAAAGTAAAGAATAATGATCATATTTTGAGATATTGTGGAAACTTAAAGGAAAGAATGCTTGGTGGGGCTATCATGCAATCAGTGAGTGATCCTTCATTCCCCCCTCTTCTAGTAACCCTTAAAAATTGGGTTATCATGCAATCAGTGAGTGATCATTCATTCTCCTAGTCTACCCTGCATCCAAACATATTGGAAATACACAATACAATGATAACAAGCCTTTCACAATCCCCCTTCCCTCAAGGAACACTATCAACATCCAGACCTAGACTGTCCCCTCAACCAGTGACCCTTCAAAACTAGGTTATCATGCAATCAATGAGTGATCCTTCATTCTCTTGGTCTACCCTGCATCAAAACATATTGGAAATACACAATACAATGATAACAAGTCTTTTACAATCCCCCTTCCCTCAATGAATTACTATCAACATCCGGACCTTGACTGTCCCCTCAACCAGTGACCCTTCAAAACTGGGTTATCATGCAATCAGTGAGTGATCCTTCATTCTCCTGGTCTACCCTGCATCCAAAAATATTGGAAATATACAATATAATGATAACAAGTCTTTCACAATCCCCCTTCCCTCAAGGAACACTATCAACAAGTGACCCTTCTTCTTACCAGCCATATCCAATGTTTCATTAAAGTTACAACCAAGAATGAAGGTCACCTTACCCATACCATTCATGGATTCTGAAATGTTGTTCCAAAATCCTGAAAACTTTTCTATTGCTTCTTGTTGCTTCTTTAAATACTTCTTCTACCACAATGTCCTCCTGCCCCATCTTCTTGATCTTCCTGGCTAAAGCAGATGAATCCACACACAATTACCCAAAATGAAGGGTTTTGTATCCTTTAATGAATCTCAGTCACTGGTAACACATGGATACTCAAACCAATAGTCTCCAAAGCATTCAATAAGTGAATATGAATGTTTGAAAACTTTCCTCTCAACTTCCCCAACCACTTCTAATCGGTTAAAAGGATATTTCTAGAATCTCCACTATTCCTATCCTTACCAATAATTCTTAAACATACTTTATCTGATATGATAATAACATGCTAAACTGAACCAATGGCATGTTCTTCATGTGGTACAAGGAAGATTTGGCTATCAAATCTTCCTTCATGCAAGTTGAGTGCGAGAGAAGGTATGTGATTTCTTCATCTTTGATTGGTATCTTTGACAGGCAACGTCTTTCAAGCCTCTGCCATCATATTCGACCACAAATTTCAAATGCATTGCATTTTATTTGATCATGAATGCTCATTGAAATGACCACATTCTACTAGTGTTGTGCCCTAGCCCATGCTTTATCTCCATTATTTGATGTTATTGGTGCTTATGCTCAAGGATATCGATTCACTATTTTCAAATGTTTGGATTCACGTTTGTTGATATTACAATTCATCATATCAGATAAAGTATGTTTAAGAAGTTTTAGTGTCTAAACACTCAACTAATCCCTCTAACCAATTAGGAGTGGTTGGGGAAGTTGAGAGAAAGTTTTCAAACATTCATATTCACTTATTGAATGCTTTGGAGACTACTTGTTTGACTGTCCATGCGTTAATGTTTAGAAGAGATCAATGAAGTATTTAAAGACATTCTTACATGTTTAGAGAGGTTTAAGAGGCACTTATCATGACTTTACCCTCACAAATAGTGGCATAGACAAGTTTTACTAAGTTCCTTTCTCTATTTTGAGGTTTCCTTTCTCTGCCGCAGGGGTACAGTCAGAGGGTTCATTAACAAAATGATCCTTTGAATGGTTACTATGAATATGAACAATTTGATACGGCATATTGCTCATTTTACTTGAAGTTTGGAATATCTTGTGGAAGTGTGAAAGTAGTTTTGATCATTTTGGTCATGACTGTTCCTCTACACAGTCAGAAAATGTAACTGTCTAATGATTATATATAATGTTGAATGGATTAAATGCTTTATTCTTGGTAGAAGTGAATGGAAGGAATAGTGTTGGTGTTAGGTTTCATTTATTGTTGAATTCAATGGTTTCCAAGATGTGTTGAGGAGTTTGCTCCTTGTTTAATGTTAACTGTTCCTGCACAATCCACTCATACAATAGTGGAATGCTATGTGATTGACAATTTCATACAATTGGTCCTTTGGCATGTATTAAATACAATCCAGTCACTTATTGAATGCTTTGGAGACTATTGGTTTGACTGTCCATGCATTACCAATGTTTGAGATTCATTAAAGGATACAAAACCCTTCATTTTGGGGTTATTGTGTGTGGATTCAAATGCGGGTTTGATTTGGTTAATGTTTAGAAGAGATCAATAAAGTATTTAAAGACAATCTTACATGTTTGGAGAGGTTTGAGAGGCACTTATCATGACTGTACCCTCACAAACAACGACATAGACTGGTTTTACTAAGTTTCCTTTCTCTATTTTGAGGTTTCCTTTCTCTACCGTAGGGGTACAGTCAGAGGGTTCATTGACAAAATGATCCTTTGAATGGTTACTATGAATATGAATGATTTGATATAGCATATTTCTCATTTTACTTGAAGTTTGGAATAGCTTGTGCTTGTGCTAGAATTCTTGGTAGAAGTGAATGAAAGGGATAGTGTTGGTGTTAGGTTTCATTTATTATTGAATTCAATGATTTCCAAGATGTGTTGAGGAGTTTGCTCCTTGTTTAATGTTAATTGTTCCTGCACAATCCACTCATACAACAATGAAATGCTATGTGATTGACAATTTCATACAACTGGTCCTTTGGCGTGTATTAAACAAAATATAATTTTCAACATATTATTATAATTCTATTTCTTTGTTGTAAACATGCCATTGGTTTAGTTTTGTAAAAAAAAATTCGTGTACAATTTTTTTTCTTCTATTTTTTCCATTTGATAACCACAGTCAACATTTCAAAATAGTGAATAACATCAAATAATGGAGATAAAGCATGGGTTAGGGCATGACACCAGTAGATTAAAACCGAACCAATGACATGTTTACAACAAAGAAATAGAATGATACAAATATGCTAAAAATTTTATTCTATTTAATACATGCCAAAGGACCAGTTGTATGAAATTGTCAATCACATAGCATTTCACTATTGTATGAGTGGATTGTGTAGGAACAGTTAACATTAAACATAGCCAGTGTTCTCTTTACTTTCTAAAATCTTTGCAAGTCAAGAACATTAGAGTTGTATAATACATTTTTAGTATCCTTTTTCCATGGGTCCTAGGTCGTTGGGTCTATGGAAAGGAAATAGATTACAAAATACACTTCAAAACAAAGGAAAAACTTAGCAAATTCAGTCTAACTCGCTGTAGATTACAAAATACACTCAACAAATTCTTCCAATTCAACACTTCTCTTCTTGTCATCGGTAATATCTCCTAGGTCTAATATACCTCTCGGTTGTATGCCATTAACAATCTCAAAAGGTGTCTTTCCAATACTCATGTTCACTGAACTATTATATGCAAACTCTGCTTATGCCAACATCAAATCCCAATTACTCAGTTATCTCCAATTAAGCATCTCAAAAAGTTACCCAAAATTCTATTTACAACCTTTGTTTATCCATTAGTTTGTGGATGAAATGTAAAACTATATTTCAACTCTGTGTTCATATTTTTCCATAGAGTCTTCCAAAAATAACCAACAAAGTTACTGTCTTGGTTAGAGATGATACTCTTTAGTAATCCATGCAATCTGGAAATTTCCTTAAAGAAAAGATCTGCTATATGCACTGCATATGATGTTTTTCTACATGATATGAAATGCTCCATCTTGGAAAATCTATCCACAAGAACAATTATAGAATCATTACCCCATTCTATCCTCGGTAAGCCAAGAATAAAATCTATGCTGATATCTCTCCAAGGTTTCTTAGGAACAAAAATTGGTGTATACAATCTAGTATTCTGATTTACTCCTTTTGCAACTTGACAAATTTCACAACTTTTCACCAATTTATGAACATCCTTATACAATTAAGGCCAAAAATATCTTTCCTTCAACAAACTCAATGTCTTATCAATTCCAAAATGTCCAACTAAACCACTACTATGTTTTTCCTTGATCAAATTAGTTCTCATTGATCCTCATGGTACACATAACTGAATTCCTTTGAACAACATACCTTCTTGAATGAAAGTCTTCAAACTTACTCGGTTGATCTAGAATAGGTGCTCTGCACACTCTCCACTACTCAAAAAACCTAAGGGCACTTTCATACAAATTCTTCATGTCATCAAAACCAAGAAACTCAATTATTATTTCAGTCATCAAAGATCTTCTTCTACTCAATGCATCAGCAAATCGGTTACACACTCCACTCTTATTCTTGATCACAAATGTGAAATTCTGCAAATACTCAACCCATTTCATATGTCTCTGATTCAACTTATTCTAACTACCTAAGTACTGTAAAGCCTTATGATCAATATACAACAAAAATTATTTTGGCATCAAATAATGTCTCCATTTATTCAGGGCTTGACCAATAGCATAAAATTATTGATCATACACAAAATATTTCCTTTTAGCATCATTCAATTTATCACTAAAGAAAGCAACATGTTTACCTTCTCAACTCAACACATCTCCTATTGCACTTCCACTTGCATCACATTAAACTTGGAATACCTTATTTAAATCATGTAAAGATAAGACAGAAAATTCAACAACCTTCTTTTTCAAAGTCTCAAAACTCTTATCAGCTCCATGTGTCTACTTGAATTCTCTTTTATCTCCTCTCATAGTTTCAGTCATAGCATTAAAAATTGAACTGAAATTTCTCATTAACTTTTGGTAAAAACTTGCCAAACCATGGAATGATCTTACTTCACTAATATTTTCAGGTGTAGGCCAATCAAGAATAGCCTCAACCTTTTCAGGATCCACCTTCAAACCATTAGCCGAAATCATAAATCTCAAATACACAATCTCTTCTTTCATGAATGAACACTTTTTCAAATTAATTAACAACTTTTCCTCTTTTAATCTCTACAATATATGTCTAATGTGCAACAAATGATCTTCTTTGGTTTACTAAATATCAAAATTTCATCCAAGTATACAATCATAAATTTAACCAAAAATTTCTTCAGAACCTCATTCATTAATCTCATAAAAGTACTCGGTGCATTAGTTAAACCAAAGGGAATAACCAACCACTCATACAAACCTTATTTTATCTTAAAAGAAATCTTCCATTCATCATTCTATGATTCTAATATAATTATATCCACTCTTCAAATTAATTTTAGTAAAATACTTTGCTCCACTCAAACAATCCATTATGTCATCCATTGTCAATATAGGAAACCGATACTTAATTGTGATTTTGTTGATTGCTCTAGAATCAATACATATTCACCATTTTCCATCCTTATTAGGTTCTAATACAACTAGTACTGCACATGGACTCAAACTTTCTCTGATCAAACATTTCTGAAATAGCTCATTAACTTATCGGTTAAATTCCTCATTCTTGGTTTGTGTCAGTCGGTGTGGTGCATTATTAAGAAAACTAGCTCTAAAAATTAGATCCATACAATGACTAATACTTCTCATCAGTGGTAAAATATTAGGTACATTATTAAAAATGATCTCTTTGTACTTGGTGAGAAAATTCTCAACCTCTACCGACACTTTATCTTTTGTTTTCTCACTCGATTTGTTAGGAATCAAAGCATAACAAACATCATTTTTATTTAAATTGTTAACAAACTGTCTACCTTCCATCAAACAAACTTTCACAAATGTACATATCTCACCAACAAAATCTTGAACCAAAGGTAATGAGATTTGTCTTTTTACATTAGCCCAAATAGTATATTTATTCAATCTCCCATCATGTATAGTATGTCTATCAAATTGCTAATGTATACCCAACAAAATATGACAACAATCCATAGGCATAATATCACATAACACCTTATCATATTACTTTCCAATTTTCATATTCACAAAACATTGTTCACTTACTAGCAGTGTATTCTCATCCTTGATCCATAAAATATGATAGGGCTCTGG
The DNA here is from genome assembly GCA_027943335.1 of Chamaecyparis obtusa. NCBI lineage: Eukaryota > Viridiplantae > Streptophyta > Pinopsida > Cupressales > Cupressaceae > Chamaecyparis > Chamaecyparis obtusa. Next base: position 1,247,968 of record BSBK01002625.1, read on the forward strand.
ATGTTTCAACCTTTCCAATTGTAGCTTTGTAACCATTTCTTTTGATGCCAGATTCTCTGAGCTTCCACTGTCAATGATTACTTTCCAAACTTTATTTGCAACTCTACATCTAGTCTTGAACAAAATTTTTCTCACTAGATCTTCCTTAGTCCTTTCATTCCACAATGCTCTTCTGATCATCAATTCTCCTTCCTTCTCAGGCTCATTTGGTGAACCTTCATGTACCAAAGAATTTCCGCTGCTACCGATCTTCTTACTTGCATGTGTACACTCAAAATATCTATCCTTCTTCACCAATATTGTAACAAGTTCCTCAGAATCCTCCTAACACAAGGGAGGATGGGGAAAGGGGCCAAAGGCACACCCTAACTAGATCCACCTTGCGAAGATCACACGCAAAAGAAAAATACACACAAGTGAGAGAGATAATGCAAAACACTTCATATATTTATTTCAATTGATTCATACATGCTGAACTATAAGGCCTTCCTGGTTTAGGCCAGATATTACAATTCAAATGCATAAGTCCTCCAACATGCAAGGATCTAAAACCATCTCTAATCTTCTAGCTTCCATCTTCTAACTGAACTGACTCCCTAAAACTACAACCAAAGATTACATTATATACAAGAGGCTACCGAACAAGTCAGCCTTCAGATCCACCATCAACAGAAGGAATGACTAGATCTAGGTCCACACACTTCCCAATGATAGATACCATCATTAAATCTATGACCATAATTAATGGCAAGAGTTGTCCTCAATAGGAAACTAAAACAAACAACTCGGTAAGGAAGGATAACTGAGTGCCAGACTGTTAGGAATAAGGTGTCTCAACCTTGGATAATTCCTATTCTTATTATTTGTTTTGTAAAATGTATTTCTTGCAAATAATGTTGATGTGTCAGCATCTTGAATTGTGTGTAAGGAGATCATGGCTAAAATGATTATGATGGATTCCTATGACACGTAAGAGCTATGTCAGGAAGATTCAATGATAGGTGAAGACATGTGGCAACTGATAAATTTGAGTACTGTACACTCTTCCCCAATTGTGGGGTTCCTATTTTCTCGGAGAATGGTAAAACCCTAATACGGTTATCTTTGGGAGTAGCCCTAAAAAGTGAAGCACATGATATAAGCTTTTTTAGGGTTGCGAAGAGAGATGATGCGAGTGTACTGTTGGAACATTTTATGCTGCCATGATTTGTCTTCAAGGGTTTAGAAATCTTTTGAAAGAACTTGCATTGCAAGTGTATTGTAAGCTGTAATAGTTTTGATCAATACATTGTGCAGGTTTTGGAGTGCTGGGGTTTTTACCGAAAGGTTTCCCCAGGGTATATCATTGTGTCATTCTCTATTTTTCTGTATGTATGGTATGTGGTTGCAATATCTTTATTAAAGTAGTTAACGAATTTGAAATTGTAAGGATTTAAAAGAATTTGCACAATACTCTCTTATAGAGATTAATGTAGGAAGCTATTTCTGCACCTGAGTTTCCTTACACAGACAAGCATCACTGAGCGCTAGGGAAATTCATCAAATGCCAAAGAGATAATTGACCAACCCTGGTAAACAAAGGAAACCAAGAAACACCAAACCAACTTGGTCAAAGAAGGAACCAAGAAACATAGGAAAACATAAACATATTTTTGGTGACACAGGATTTCCAAGGACCTATGATGCTCTTGCATCAGACACCTGGGGTTATTTGAAAATGATTCTCTGAATCATGAAGTAGGTATGATCCAAGCTGAATCCAATTCAGATTGTGAAATCCATGAACTATCTTCAATCGATCTATTCTTCCATTTTACCAGATATTCCATATATTATTTTCCTCTTGTACTTATGCCAGTTCTTTGTTCCAAAATCTGCTCAACTTCTTCTATCTATTTCTTAGGATAATCATTTGGTACTGTCATCTCTTCATCTGAATCATGATACTCATACAAATAAAAAATGTTAAATATAGGTGATATATCCATGTCATCAGGTAACTCAATCTCATAAGCATTTCCACTGTCAAATCTCTTCAAAATCTTGCAAGGACCAAAATTCTTCATTTTCAGCTTCCCATATGTTCCAACAGGAAATTTGCCTTTCTTCAAATGAATCAATACTTCATCACTGACTACAAAAGTCTTATGTCTTCTTTATCTATCAACTCTGTCTTTTTATTTTTGATTAATTTTCTCCAGCTTATGTTTCACATCTTCATGCAATGTCTTCATGTACTCAACAAACTTCACTCCTTCAACACTTCTCTTCCTCTCATCAACAATATCCCTCAAATCTGATATACCTCTCAGTTGTATGCCATTTTCAATCTCAAAAGGTGTTGTTCCAGTACTCCTATTCACTGAATTATTGTATGCAAAATCTGCTTGTGCCAACTTAAAATCCCAATTTCTCGGTGTGTCTCCAACTAAACATCTCAAAAGATTTCCCAAGCTTCTATTCACAACTTATGTCTGTCCGTCGGTCTGTGGGTGAAATGTAGAACTATATTTCAACTTGGTGCCAAAATTTCTCCAAAGGGTCTTCAAAAAGTACCCAACAAATTTACTGTCTCGATCAGAGATAATACTCTTTGGTAATCCACGCAATCTGACAATTTCCTTAAATAAAAGATCCGCTATATGTACTGCATCTGACATCTTTTTATAAGGTATAAAATGTGCCATATTAGAAAATCTATCCACAACAACAAATATATAATCATTATCTCTTACTGTCTTGGGTAAGCCAAGAAAAAAATCCATACTGATATCAATCCAAGGTTTCTCAGGAACAAAAATCGGTGTATACAATCCAGTATTCTAACTTCTCCTTGTGCAACTTGACAAATTCCAAAACTTCTCACAAATTTCTGAACATCTTTATATAACTATGGCCAAAAGTATTTTTCCTTAAGCAAATTCAATGTCTTTTCAACACCAAAGTGTCCAACCAAACCAATACTATGTTTCTCCGTTATCAAATTAGTTCGCATTGATCCTCTCAGTATACACAACTAAATACCTTTAAACAACATACCTTCTTGAATGAAATATTCTTCCCATTTAGTACTTAGTTGATCTTGAATAGGTGTGATGGGCTTCTAAAATAGCCATCTTTCTTAGTGCTTTTTATCCTCTTTCTAGAACAAATTGATTGCACATAGACATGAATTTATGGTTTTAAGCATATGAACTTATGGTTTCTATCCATATGTTATATATGTGTGTGAACATAATATGGAAATGTGGATACTTCTAAAGACATAATATCTACTTAAATTCATGGACAGGAATGGTGAATACAATAGCTATACATGTTAGTGGATGTTTCCTTGCCTAAGCTATGTTTTGGGTACTTACCTCCTGTAGTCGTAGGATTTGCAAGAGTGATAATTAAGACTTACACCTTTTCCTAATATTGATGATGTGGATATATATGTATATGGTTGGATGTGTGTGCATTGATTGTTTTACAAGAGTTGATTGTGGATATTCAAAGACCAACATATTGGCGCGGGAGTCATCAAAGCCAATCGTGGATTGCAGAATCTTCGCAAGCAAGTCAATAATTTCTGTTGCATGCAATGCACAGATTTAGTGTGCGCTATATTCTGGGATTATTCATGGTCAATAATGTTTCTATTGTGAAACTTTATGAGTTGTAACTAATCCTCATTTATGAAGTGATCGTAGATTTAGGAGATAGTTGTAGCTTCCTTTTAAATAATCGATTGTTGTGACTCTTTTGGAGTTAGTTGAACAAATTAGTTTTTAATAGAACTCTTGCATACTGTTTCAATCAAGTGTAATCATTTTATGGATGAATAGAATGTTTAGTTCAAGTTTTCATCATTCATCTTGATTGTACTTCTCATTCACTCATTCAAGGGGGCCCACTTGATGAGTGAATTGTTGTGTTAGTGTAGAGTTCATTTTCCTCTTTATTTATATGTATTAGAACTCTACTATTCCTATAGCTACTGATATCAGAATTAGTAGCCTGTTCCTGCAGCATAGTCAGTTGGAGTAGTTCCTAACTGCAATTTCCTACTTTGATTATAATATATTTGCTTACCGATTTTAGTATAGTTTTCCTGAAGCATAAGCATTTGAATTCCTTAGATAGACTTAGAAAGAGAAGGTTTGAAGCATATACTTTGCAAATTCCATTCTAAGTTTACGTCCCTGGTCAATAATTAAATGAGACCAAATAATTCATTTAGGAATCATTTGGGGTGTCCAATCCTGAAATAGGTAGTCCATTTCTCTAGGTTTCTGATACTATTATTTGGCCAAGCATTTTTGGCGCTGCTACTGGGGATGGTGTTAATTCAAACTTATCTTTGTAGTTGCATTCTTGGTTTTAATCTAGTACTTAAGTAAGCATTTTATGCATAAAAGGAGAGATCACCTTGGGAGATTTCTTCCCTGTAACTACCAAGGAGAGCCATTTGATTTATTTAATCCTCAAGTTGAAGAACCCCAAAGTGAGAATGAAGAAGAAGAACTCTTTGAAAATCCATTTGCTGATGCTCAGGAAGACATATCCTCTTTATCATTTGAGGAATCACTGCATTTGAACGACCTATTTGCTGAACCTGAATACCAAGACAACCTGCTTGCTATTATTATATATCAGCCACCACCACCAGGTCCTCCTCCCAAAATGGCTACTCAGGCTCCCTTTCCTTTTCCTATACCTCAACAGCAAGGTAACCAAAATTTGAATAATATACCTACTGCTGCGCTTCCCAAATTCTATGGCCTCCTTACAGAAGACCCTGAGACCTTTCTCTTTGAATTTGATATTCTTTGTCAGAGTTATGACTATATCTTTGATGCCCACAAGCTAAAGTTGTTTCCATCAACTCTAAAAGAAGCTACTTTGAGATGGTTCATGGGGTTAGGTGCTAATGCTATAGCAGATTGGAATGCCATGCACACTATGTTTCTTTTGAAGTACAAAGAGTATTGTAGAGGTCAAGATTTGAAAGGTGATGAAATTTTTAAAATGTCTCGGAAGGAGGATGAAACCTTGGAGGATTATGTATCCAGATTCATGTTCAACCTGTAGCGTAATACACAACACCAGCTAAATGAGGCATCTCAGAAACACTTCTTCCTAAAGGGTGTGAATAATGGAAGTATTGAGGCTCTAGACCTAATGGTAGGAGGAGATATCACACAAAAAGTTTGGGTTGACATAAAGAATATATGTCAAAATTATTCAAGGGCCACTTTGAAGAAGGGTAGGGGACTTAGAGACCTACCGCATAAGTCCAATGGTGGTTCGGGAGTATCCAAAATGGAGCTGTCTAATTTTCTATCTGACTTCAAACAAGACATCATTAATGATGTCACCACTCAGCTAGATAGTATGCAAGCGAGGAGGAAGAAGGAAGAGTCAGATGCTATGCTTGCCGAGTTCTGTTCTCATTGTAGAGAAAAGAAGAGAAACTATAAATATAAGATAGTTGCATCTGTGGACATCAACCCAATGCCCACTAAGTTCAAAGCCATAGATGAGGAGAATGGAGAAGTTTTCTATGTTGCTCAAAGGCGTCCATGGGCTCAGAGACAAGGTATGCCTCCGGACCCATTGAATAATTTTGGTTATAATAATAATAGCTATTGGTCAAACCAAAACCCCCAAAATTCTACTCCTGAGGGTCAGAATTGGAATCACAACTAGTCCAATCAATAGCCGAACTATAACCAAGCCTATTTGCAACAACCACCATTTAACCCATACCAACAATAGTATAACTCCTATCAATAGCCTCAGTAGAATAACCAATGGCCACCTCATGGTAACTGGCAACCACAACCTCAGTGGGGCCCTAATCAGCCTAATCAGCAACAAGCAATAATGCCCCCACCTCAGCAGAAAGCTATTATGCCACCACCTCTTGTAGAAAATAGTAACCCTCAAAATCCAACTCAACTTCCTGCTTAGCCAACTCAAAATCCTAATAATAAGAAACAAGCTTATTCCTTGCACGTAAATGATATCCATCTTAGATCAGGAACTACACTACCTGCACCCAAGGAGCCAATAATAACCAAAGTTGCTGATGCTGAGGACATACCCGTGAACCAGCCTGTTGATGTTCCACCTATTGTTCAAACTGCACTAGTGCCTAAGAATCCTCCTTATCCACAAATATTGTCTTAGGCAGTTCCTCCAAAAGAAAATCCTGTAGCCACTGATTTGATTGATCAGCTCAAGCAAATGACAGTGCAAATTTCCTTGTTGGATGCCCTTAAAGAAATTCCAGTCTATACCAAATCAATTAAAGAAGCTTGCATCAAACAACCTGGAAGGAAAAAGAAAGACCCTGATACTGTCCATGTCTTAGGCCAACTCTCTGATCTCATGCTAAGCAAAGTTGTCATGCCTAAGTATTCAGATCTAGGAAGTCTTGTGGTAACCATTTACAGTAATGGTACCCAAATTTAGAATGTTCTAATTGACTTGGGAGCATCAATCAATGTTATGACTAGGGAAGTTTTGCTGAAACTTAGTATCATTGGTTTGCGGGACACACCAACAATATTGTTGTTAGCTGATAATTCCACAGTCAAGCCTAATGGTATGGTTGAGGATATTGTTGTTACTTTGGATTCCTTAGATTACCCTTTAGATTTCATAGTCTTGTCACCCAAAGCCACCCTAGGAGGATATCCATTAATCTTAGGATGGCCTTGGCTAGCCACGAATGATGCTTGCATTGCATACTGTTCAGGAAAGATGACCATATTAGATGGAATAAATATCAAGAAGTTAACTCTATATTCTCTAGCAAAACCCCAAAGTGAACTTGATCAAGTTGTCTGGCTAGATTTAGGAGACACTTCCCTTGAAGAAAATTTTGTGCAAAAACTCATGGTCATCAAGAGGAATCCATTCATGGTATCACAAGAAGAAGATGATATACTAGTAGCAATCCTTACCAACCAATATGGTTCTGAGGAGTCATCTTGTGATGATCCAAATTATTCCCTTCAAACAATAATGCCCAAGAAAACCACATCTCAGCTTCTTGTAGCACCTGATTATCTTCACACTTTGCTACCCCATGAGATAAAGTCTCCATCCATAGCAGAAGTCCAGATGTTAGAAAAAGTTATGAGAGTTGAAATTGTTTCAGGAAATGAGCTGAATGTCAATAAAAACCTCACTGATTCTCAGATGTCTAGTCTTGTCAAGCTTTTACAGGATATTCAACAAGCCTTTGCATGGGATTACACTGACATGAAAGGGCTAGATCCAAAACTTTGTACTCTAGAATATATATAAGCCCAAAATACAAGCCAGTAAGGCAAGCTCAAAGAAGAATTAACCCTACTTTAAGAGACATAGTTAAGACCGAGTTGCAGAAGCTACTTAGTACATGTTTCATTTATCCTATTTCTAATAGTCAGTGGGTTTCTCCACTTGTAATTATTCCAAAGAAAGGGGGAAAGTGGAGAGTCTATGTTGACTATAGAGAACTTAACAAAGACACTAAGAAGGATCACTTTCCACTACCTTTCATTAATCGAGTGCTTGATAATCTTGTGGGTAAAAAGTACTTTTCATTTCTAGATGGCTTCAGCGGGTATAATCAGATACAAATATCACCAGAAGACCAAGACAAGACAATGTTTACCTGTCCTTGGGGAACCTTTTCTTATTCAGTCTTTCCATTTGGATTGTGTAATGCCCCTGATACTTTCCAAAGAGCAGTGCTGGGTATTTTCTCTGACATTACTATTGATTGTGTTGAAATATATATGGATGACTTTACAACTCATGGAACCACATTTGAAGAAGCACAAGCTAACTTGGAAAAGGTCCTTAAGAGATGTCAAGATTATAATCTCTCTCTTAATAGTGAGAAGTGCTATATGATGATGGAGGAGGGAGTAGTCCTGGGACACTACCTTTCATCTTTTGGAATTCAGGTTGACCCTGCAAAAATTGTAGTTATCAACACACTTCCCACACCAGTTAAGCAGAAGGATGTCAGGAGTTTCCTTGGCCATGCTAGTTACTATAGAAGGTTCATAAAAGACTTTAGCCAACTTGCAACACCATTACATAACCTTTTGAAGAAAGAAGCTGAATTTGCATGGACATAGGAATGTGACACATCATTCCAGAAGTTGAAAGATGTTCTAACAACAACACCTATTCTTAGAGGACCTGATTGGAAGCTTCCATTCCATATCCACACAAATGCATTTGACTATGCTATTGGAGAAAATCTAGGACATAAGGAAGGTATTATTGAACATGCAATTTACTATATTAGTAAAAATTTGCAAGGAGTAGAATTAAATTATACTGTTACTGAAAAAGAGTTGTTAGCAGTTGTTTATGCACTAAACAAATTTAGGCACTACATCACAAGCTATGAAGTATTTGTTTATACTGATCATTCAGCTATCAAGTACTTAATGAATAAACTTGCCATTAGTGGTAGATTAGCATGCTGGTTACTCCTCATGTAGGAATTTGATGTAAAGATAATAGACAAACTAGACAAGGCTAATGTAGTGGCCAATTTCTTGTCATGACATCAAGTGCTAGATGATCCTACAATAATTGATGATAGCTTCCCTGATGAGAACTTGTTTTCAATTGATTCTTTTAATCCATGGTATGCAGACTTAGCCAGCTACCTTGCTACAGTGAGAACACCACCTCACTTCTCTCCTAAATAGCACTATCTGTTGGTTGAGAAGAGTTTTAACTTCTCTTGGATATCAAGCTTCATGTTTTATATAGGAGTAGACTAGGTCACTAGGCAATGTGTTTGAGAGGATGAAACTTATGACATCCTTCAGGCATGCCATGATGAGCCATGCGAAGGATATTTTTCCACAAAGAGGATAACCTACAAAATTTTGACAACTGGATACTACTGGCCTACTTTGCATAAGGATGCAACAAAATATACTCGGCACTGTGATAGGTGCCAACTTATGGGACGTCCCACAAAGTCTGATGAAATGCCCTTGCAGCTACAAGTAGTTGTCACACCCTTTGACAAGTGGGGTATTGACTTCGTTTGACCCATTGAGCCCTCTGCTTATGGGAAGTCTTACATCTTAGTATGTACTGATTATGAAACAAAATGGGTTGAAGCCAAAGCTATGAGACATGCTAGAGATCACAAAGTTGCTGAGTTTCTTTATGAATGCATATTCACCAGATTTGGAGTACCAAGGGAAATTGTCATAGATCAAGGGGCACAATTCACCTCAAACCTTATCACAGAGTTGATGTAGGAGTACATGATGCATCATAGAAAATCTTCACCCTATCATCCTTAGGCCAATGGCCAGGCTGAAATCACAAACTAGGAGATAGAATCCATTCTCACTAAAATAGTAGCTGTGCATAAAAAGGATTGGGCTACACGCCTTCCTGAAGCCATATGGGCTTACCACACCACATGGAAAACCACCACAGGGTTTACTCCTTTTGAGTTGGTATATGGAAAATCAGCCTCTATGCTGATTGAGTTCCAACATAAAACACTTCGCACCACCTTAGATCTAGATATAGATATCACCAAAGCACAAGAAGACATGTTACTATAATTAAATGGATTGGATGAATACAGAAAGTCTGCCCTCCACAATACGAAGTTGATACAACAACAAAGAAAAAAATGGCATGATAAGTTCATTCATGATAAGAAATTTTCTATAGGAGATTGGGCACCATTGTATGATTCAAGATACTAGCACACACCCAGGAAATTTCATACCAGATGGCTTGGGCCTTATGAGATCATATCAGTATTTGACAATGGAGCAGTACAAATTTCAACCATTGATCCTGTTAAATTCAAGTTACTCATCAACAGGCATCACCTGAAACTTTACCACAAACCTATTAGCCATGATGAATTCCTAAAGTAGTTCTAGAACATAACTGAAGAAAGCGATCCTGTAGCCAAAGAATCTAGGTCTTCCACCCAGGATTCTACCGATTCTTGATTCCATTCAAGAACACCATATTAAATCTTTCACATTTCATGGAATAATTTCTCCATAATAATTTTTCATCTCACCTTCTCTCTTTTCCACCCATTCACCCCATCCCATCACTTCAATTATGTAGGTGCAATTTTTTGAACAACTCTTCCTGTAGCACCTCCAGGTTTGTGCCACATATACTCGTACATATATTATTTTTATTCATTAATTTTTAGGATTTTGTGTCATTTTAATTTTTCACTCTTGCTAAACCTAGCCTGGTGGGACCCATGCCATTACTTAGTTGGGGGGGGGAACTATTCTATCTTTGAAATTTCAAATGAGCATGTAAAATTAAAGTTCTTGTCTTTGAATTATGTCTGCGACATGACTTGATGATCTGTCCTTTTGTGATTGCATCATCACATTTGAAGTGAATTAAAGATATTAAAGTCTGATCTTGATTTCTAATGATATGCCGCGACGTGTTCAGGGTGGTAGCCTTGGCACGTGTGAGCTATTATGGGATGTTATGCAAAACTTATATCATTAGATTTCGTGCAAAAATCTTTAATTCTATGAATCAAGTTGCAGTTTGTATGCCATATTTTCTTCTACAACATCTTGTTCTATAATGCATTGAGGTCTGTGACTTACCATTGTCAAGCTCTGTGGGAATTGTAGTTCTGCAAATTCAAAAATTGTTTGAGAGTAGCAATGGGAGGTGACCTTCAACGACATGAGCTAGTGGATCACAAGGTTTTGCTAGATGATGCGTCCACTTGTGAAATGTTTAGAAGAAGAGGATGGCTGGATTATTGTTTAAGTGTTAAAGGGTTTAATCAGCAAGTTGCTCTACAATTTTTATCTACCTTGAAGGATGGGTTTGCAGAAGTCAAAGGCTTGAAGATTGAATTCAAAGAAAATGTAGTCACTAAAGTGACTAGTTTACCACAAGAAGGTGTACAATGGGTGAAAGATTTTGACCTGTGTTCGGCGAGAGCCCAGTTCACTTTGCATGGTGATCCTTAGTTAGATATTGACAAGAAGCAAGGAACTTGGTGATTATCTTTGCCTCTAGAGTTCATTCAGCCAGCCGCATTTGTTATTCAGTATTTCACATGTGAGGGATGCTACAAGTATTTGCATGCTTTGCATTTCAAAATTCTTAGTCATCTTCGGCATGACAATAGACTGGTAAATCTTCCTAGCTTCCTATTTAACATTGTGAAAAAGCAAGCTTTATTAGTCCAATCAGGAAGCAACCAGTCTATTTCACATCATTGCTTAAAAAAATTAATTGTAGAAAGGGAATTGAATAGACAAAAGGTTGGGACATGGGAAGAATTTTTGCAAATGAATGAGGTTGAACCTAGAGTAGTTGGTCCTAGAGGTCATGGTGTTGGTTGGAGAGAGAAAACATCCTCCGGGGTTCATAAAATTGTTCAAAGAATTGAGAATGATCTTGAAGCCTCTCCTTCCATTTCTAGATCACCTAGAAAAAGAACTTTTAGTGCTGGAGCCTCTACTTCTCAGAGAAAGAAAAACAAAAGTATGGAAGCTCCTAATATTCCTAAATCCTCACTGTCCATAAGGACTAGGTCTACATCTAGGAAAGATAAGGGTAAAAAAATGGAGCCAGAAGAGGAAATATTAGAACCTTAGCCTAGTGATAATACTGATAATGTGGAAGAAACCCTACATTCCCCTAGGGAGGAGAATTATGAAAACCCTCCTGAAGCAGTTACAGAGGAGGTAGTCACTAAAAGAAAGAAATAGAAGAGTCCTCCGAGCTCATCCATACCCCCTATGAGGAGAAGTAGAAGGCTTTCTAAGAAGGATGCTAAAGCTTCTATTCCTATTGTTAACCTTGAGTCTTCTAAATCCATAGAACATGAATTTGTAGAAAATGAGTCTTTGGATAATTCCTCTTCTGAGGAATTGTTTCATCAAACTGCAGCTAGTGACACTACATTGAGAGAGCAGAGTCTGGAAATAAAGGTTAATCCTGGAGTTAACTACATACTGATTGATAGTGACAAGGAATCTAAGGACACAGAGGAATTTGTAGGTAATTATACCAAGCTAAATGCTAGTATGAATTCAGAAGAAACCCCTGACTTTGGGACCAAAATTATTGAAGAAGTACCCCAGCAAAGTAGTCAGGATAGGTTAGAAATGCTGGCTAAGGTAGCAAATGATGTTAGTGAGGAAAGAAATGTAATAAATGTTGGCAATTTGGCTGAGTTGGTTACATACATGTTTTCATTAAGACAACATATGATCTACATGAAGATCACACAGGTTAGAGAGCTAGTATGATAGAGTGCAATGCAAAATTGTCTAAGTATGAGACAATGTTTTTACTAGTGAACCTGGAGATAGTTTTTGTTTGTGATGTTGGTTGGAGTAAGTTCAGTGCTTGCACACTTGAACATAGAATCTATGATGACTATTGAAGACTCATCTTAGAGTGCAAGTCAGTATAGCATGGACGGAAGAAGTTATGACAGTTTTACTAAAGACAGTGTCAAGCTGACACGACAGAATATGAAGACATAATTGATAAAGAGTTAAGGGATTATTTTGTTTATCAAAATAATGACTTAACAATATAAAGGGATGACATCCTAGATGTTAACCCTTGGATAAATTTATTTGTAATATGATAGCCGACTAGAAAGTTATTAATCCTAATAACTTGTATAAATGTAATTGTAAATTGTAAGAAGATATATCAAGAAGTGATATGATGCGAGATATATGATGCATATGTAATAGCGATAGTGAAAGAGAAGAAAAGAGATATTGATGCAAGTAGTATAAGGTTATGTACCTTAACCTTCTTTTGTAATCAATGTATATTGTACATTACTTGTTTGGGCAGTGGGCTCATTTGGTTATCACATTTTGTACTACTAACTCCTAACAGGGTTGAGGCTTCTAACAAGGCCTATAGTCCCTTAGTCAGGACTGAGACACTATATGCATGTAATAGACTCTTAACAGGGTCAACATCCTTAATAGGATACTTTTGATTAGTGGATCTTTGTGGGTACCATCCCCACTGGGGTTTTCCCTTGGCCAGGGTTTCCTCGAGAACAAATAATGTGTTATGAGTTCTTTAGTTTTATTGCTATGCATATTTTTTAGCTTCTTATGCTATGCATGTGTTAAGATAATCTGTTATATCCATAATTGGGCAAAAGTAAAAGTTTGTAGAATACTGATTCACCCCCCCTCTCAGTATTCCCTATTTTTAACAATAAAGACAATTGTTTTGTGGAAGGGGAAGTCCTCTGCACCAAAGAAAACAATTAAAACTCCTCACTTTCCATCTGGATGGGTGGATATACTCAATCAAGAACCTTTACCCCCACTAGATTTGTCTACACCCCTTGCTGTAGGGATAAAATTATACCAACAGTTGTTATGGGAAAAGACACAATGGAAATTAGAAAAGGAAAAATTGAAACGAGTCATTAGTGAGCATGATTCTCAGTTGGAACAAAAATTAGATGAGATTGAGATATTGAAGTGGAGGATTGATCAGATTATAGGATTAATTCCAGAGTTGATGGAATGCAGATCACCATCTTTGGTGTATGCATTATTCCTTAAAGAGTAACTTGTTAATTTCAAATTAACAAGAATTGTAGAAGGCCTTAATCCTTCTATATCAACTCCCCATGAATTTTACTATGCTTTTTAGTCTGCTCCAATGACTCTAAAAAAATTATTGTGTGAATTGTACTTACATAACCTAGTAGTTTCTGATGACACATAGTGGAATTCACTCCTCTATGTAGGGGATGTACAGTTAAGAGCAGTTATGTCTTGGATGCAGAACGAGATGAGTAGGGAAGATCAGGCTGTGCCATACAGAGACAAAGAAATGTCAGCTCCTTTGATGATGAGGCTTGAAGTTCAACACTCCAGGTGAACATATTTTGACTGGATTTGTGTCACAACAAACACTATTGGAGCCAATAAGATCTATCCAGTGCGAGAACAAGCTTTTGCAGACTGGGACCAACATTCCTCACGAGATGTTGCTGTAGCAATTAGTGCCTCCAGGAAGAGGTGGATAAGGATGTAACATGATCTAAAGTCAATGGAACCTCACTCATGTAATGACCCTCACTAGTAGGATCACTAAAACACCCCAAATCTGAACTGTGGCAATTCGTCAAACAGTTGGCATGCACTGAAAAGTTTTGCTTGTAATGATGTGTTTCAATGTGTTTATTGTTTTGGCATCCAATTACAATCAATATAGGAGTGGAATACAATTGAGCAACAATGAATTTCTAAACAATGTAAGGACTCAAACTAATATATCAAGAACACCTCTAATTCTGATTTCAATTCCCAGAATATATGACTGTGACAATAATATTCAGAATACAATGCTATGTTCTATGACAATGTGATAACACCCTTGCTATGCACTCTAGATATCATACCACCCAATACAACATATGACCAAGTCAGAATTTAGAGGACTGGTTATATGACTGTTACAACTTCAGATTTATAACACAGTAATATATGAACTAGTCAATGTCCTTACAAGGTACTGTCCTTACAATTATAACTAATAGGCAATATCAGATTACTAAAACAATGTAACAGTGACAATATTCTGCCTACATACAATGACTGTTACACAATGCACATTAATTGGCAACAAATAACATAATGGAACCTGGTTATAACGCTGCCTGGGAGTGTTGATAAATGCCAATGCAATGAAGACCGCAACCGACTCAAACTGCCCCTTGAAACTCTGTCCAACAGTCCACCTGTACCTACTGTACCAGGCAGTACATGTACAGCACCTGCAGAAAATAAATGGCAGGGTTTTGTGCCTCCAAAAATGGTATGAATCTGATCACCAGGGATGTATTGTTGTTCTCACCAAGTCATAAAAATCATTTCCAAGTATCCAAGGAGATATGAGTAAAACTCTGATTCCAGGCCTTGATATAGAAAGTCTGAAAATGTGCATAAATGTCTTCAATCCTTTGCCAAATCAATTCACCAAAATGATTCACCAATTAAGTGATGAATTCCAAACCCTTATTCAACCAGTTACAAACCCTCAATATCAATTTTCCAGGTCTGCTTTTTCGGGTCTGCTTTTTCGGATTGCTTTTTTCGGATTTGCTTTTTCGGACTGCTTTTTCGAATCTGCTTTTTCGGACTGCTTTTCCGGATTTGCTTTTTCGAACTGCTTTTTCGGATCCGCTTTTTCGAACTGCTTTTTTCGGATTGCTTTTTCAATCACAAACAAACCCTCACAACGAATTCTCAATGATGTCCAAATGAGATGGCTGAATACCAACTCCACAATTGCAACAATTCAAGTGATATTTCACACCCTCAAAGTTGCCAATCCAAGGGAGTTATCGTTCCCAAAGACTGAATAATAATTTGCAGATCCAAAAGACCACAAATGTCTTCACAATGAAGAAGTAGAAGAGATATCAAAAACAAGCATGTCCAAATGAGAGGCCCAGCCCTCTATTTATTCACTTTTCCTGGAACTTCTAGAACTCTCCTTTATAAAATCTCATTAAAAAGCACTTTTTATAATAAAATAATATTATAAATCAAAAAGTGCAACTCAACTTAAAATTAGAACATGTAGGCCCCGATAACTTATAATAATAAAATATAACCTCTTAAACTTCTCCAAAAGCCAATATAATCATCTGATCTGCAAAAATGACTCTCTCTCTCCACCATTTGCCTACGAGAGTCGGGGATAGACAAATCTGGCATGCTAAATGAGGTCAGCCAAAATGGGGACATGACAGTCCGCCCCTCCTGAAATTGCTTGTCCCCAAGCAATGGCTAACAATGAACCCAACAATCCTCCTGGATCCCAAATGAAGTCATGAACTGTACTACAGTCAACCAATGCAAGCTTCTGCAGTATCCTCTGCGATATAACCAAGAGGAATCCATGAATGTATCGTGAACCACTGCTCAACTGAACTCTAACCCCATAATTGCCATAGTCAGGAACCCACGAGACACCAACTCCAAAAATATCAGAACTCAAGTGGAGAGGACAACTGAAACTCCCAACATAGCAAATATCCTCAACACATCCCACTGACAATCCAGCTCTATAATGATGAATACTTCGAAAGGGAACTGCACCGAGTGCGGAGAATCCACACACTATACACCAACTGTAGTCAACATATCTCTGCAGATTACCAACCATGCTGGTATCACCATAACTCCCATGCTCTGTTGGCGGCTGATAGGCATCATACAATAGATAGCAGTCACTCAAAACAAATATGTCTGCCATCTCCTCCATACATGACTCATAAGCAAGCTGATAAACATACCCTGAGATATAATACCAATAAAAAGAACCAACCAGCTCATCCTGCAAACGTGATACAACCGACTGTGACTGATCATTAGCTAAGTCAGAAGATGACATAGCCAAGGGAGGGAAATCAAGAACAACAGCTGAACCATCTCCAACATCAATATCATGAACCATCCGGCTGTTGCTCACAAAACCCAACATCACATCATATGCCTCACAGCTCTCTACCCGTGGAGTCAAACCATACCATAACTGATGACAAACACTAGAGCCCAAAGTACATCTCCATATCATCATCTCATCGACATATGGATCAAAAATAAACTGATGAGCATACCTCTCAGTGTAATGTCGATAAAATGCGCCAACATCAGTCAGTGGCTCAGACTGCAATCCCGATGAAACTAACTGCAACTGCTCACTAACCAGGCCCGAACTCGCCACTACCTCTGAAGACACCTCCAAAGGAGTAGTACCACTGATAGGAACCATGCCAACTGCTGGCTCATCAACATCAAACATGATCTCTGGTACCACATCACAAGTCTCCACGTCATCAGTAGTAGAGATCACCACCATGTCGAGCGGACTACAACGCTCAACAGCAACACCCAACTCAACCGAGCCTAACTCAAGTGGAAGGGAACAAGATATACCACTACTAGTATCTAGGATGGATGCATCCCCATCTCCACTGTCTCTGGCAATCTCAACCGTGGACATCCCCGAATCACCAGACACCATAGTCTGTGACTGTACAAAATCTGGTAAAGTCTGTAGTCGCTCCAACTCCATGGTTACCTCAGCCAACTGAAACTGTGACTCCTCAAAAGCCAACTGTGTACTCTCAAGAGTCTCCGAAGTCACCTCGAGCTGCTGAGTAAGCTCGCTCACCTCCTCTTCCTTGACTACTAATGCCTCGTATGCTGTACTGCCCCACTCTATAACATGATCTCTGTCGGCTACCAACTGCATATAGTCCTGTCTCAGAACCCGGATAGCCTCCCATAAAGAGTGGATCTCTGTCAAGGAAAGATAACTGCCTCCCTGCTCATCACTAGTAGGAGAACCCCATCCATAAACTGCTAACAACTGACGAGCAGCATCGAAATGCTCGCAAGCGATAGCAATGTCTCGCTCACTAACTCTCAGCTGACTAGACACATGATGGCACTGGCTAGACTGTCTCCTACAATCCTCTTCCCCTGGTACACTGTCCAAAGGAGTAACCTCAGAATAGCTATCACCTGTAGTACTGCCATCCAAACTCAGCAGACCAGCTGCTGAACTCGTATCATCAAACGGAGTGACTGAAGCATCAACATAAACCTCCATATCAAGGGAATCCACTAAGTCCTCAACACTATCAATAACATCCTCCTCTAACACACTATCAAAAGGAGTATCCTCAAAGTTGCTAATATCTGGAGTACTACCATCCCTACTCTGCAAGTCGACTCCAGAACTCACATCACCATACGAAGTGTCAAAAACTATAACATCACTGTCCAACTCCGCTATAACAAAAGAATCTGCCGAGGAAGCTAAGTCCTCACAACTATCCACAGCATACTCCTGGATGTCATCAATACCAAAACGATCCTGGGACTCATTTGTAAACTCCATCATATCTGTGATATCATCAACCCATTCCAACAAGAATGGTCGACTGGACACATGAACAATGCCCCACATGGGTGTATAAAAACTAATTCTAGCATCAGACAAGCTGCTGGCATGGACGAGAACTACACCGTGTAATCTACTAATCAAATCCATGATAGCACTCAAACAATCACTGCTACCAATAGATGATAAAGATCTCCAGTCAACGGAATCCCAAACACCAATGTAACAATCCTGAGTCCTCATCCATAAACTGGAACCGACTGACACCTCAAGCAAAATCCGTACCTGAGTAGCCTGCTCAATCCCAATATCAGCTGATCCCACATCCATGTCTGCCATAATTGACACTATCCTTGAATCCTGGATGCAAGGTGAACTCTCACAACTATCGACAACCACATGTGATCCGCCTGTCGTAGAAAGTTGAGTATCAGGTGTGTAAGATGAAGCTGAACTCAACTCCACGCCATACCCATCCACATGTCTCTCTGAGTCCTGTAATGCCAATGGAGTACTCAACAAAGAGGCTTGAGTGTCCTCGAACTCTCGAGAAAGCCTGCCAACTTCCTCCTCCTTCCTTCTCAAGGCATCTAAATGATCTCTGGCAAGGCTAAGAAGATGGTCACGATCTGAAAGAAGATGTAAATAACTCATCTTCATCGCTCCCATTCCTTCCCTGATCGCCTGTAAGTCAACACAAGAAGACTCTGCCTGAACTCCCTTATGTCTGTCCTGTAACTAAATCATCCGGATGTGATCCTCTATCATCTCCTGCATCCTGTCATGATGAGATAATGAAGTCACAATCCCATCCTCGCTTACCCTAAGCTGACCGGACAAAACATGTGAAGTACTATGTGCCTCAACCTCATGTGATGTAGCATCTAACTGTGCCTGATACTCTCTATCAGCAAAGTCCTGAATACTCAATGTCTGCTCATCGCTGATAGGTATCTCATCATCATGCACAACAACCTCCTCACAATCATCATCTGAATCCACTGTGCTGTAGTTACTATTTTGAGCACCTGTGACATCATCAAGACCAACTGTACCACAATCACTGTCAGTGTCACTCATGCCATCCAGTGTGCCTGTGATATCACCTTTTGATGCAACTGGCTCAACCTGTACAACATCTGTAACCACTTCTTCCTGTGAAGATGATGCAAATAAATCATTACGTGAAGATGTGCTAACATCTCCCAATACCGGATCAGCATGTCTGTCAAACTCATCATACAAGTTTCTGCCTGTCATAGGGAAGGTACTTCGATCCTTAGGCCTATTAATCAGGCTCTTCAACCACGTACATGCCATAGGTGACACATTCCTCTCTTTTGTCCAAACATGCCATAAATCTTCTGCCAAAAGTTTAGAAATTTCATCCTTCTCCTCAAACAAGATTGTGAACATGATAGAGTGCATTGATGCTAATACCTCGCTGGAATGAAACTCATCCAAAATATTCCAAAATGTGTTAAACATTCTGCGAATGTCATCAATACAACCTATTGACAACATAATGTTTTCAAACCTACACCATGCAAATACTTCAAGTAATCTTGCCCTCTTTGTGAAATGAGGGTTCCTGATGTCATCCAACCTTTCAAAACTTTTTACCATGGCATGAAGTACCTCTCTCATAATCTGATCATCATAAGAATTAAAGCCTGCTATTATCCTCATGATTTCACTAATGCAAGAGAGAGCTGCAAGTCTTACCACCTCATCATGATGTCTCAATAATCGGGGCTTCACCAAAGAACCAAATACTGGAGATAAAGCTGTTTGAATAGCATAGGAATCTGACTGATCAACCTTGCCTAAATAAGTTTCCAACTCCTCCAAAATTCTTAGGAGGTCCTTTGTTCGCTGAAATGGACGATCTAGTTTCTTCAATGCAGTGTGCATTCTCTCTTTCAATTCCTTGTCTCCTGTTAAAGCCATGTTGACAATTGAATTCAATCTGAAATAACCCAATCAGGTTGGCAGGAAACCGCTCTGATACCACTGTAATGACCCTCACTAGTAGGATCACTAAAACACCCCAAATCTGAACTGTGGCAATTCGTCAAACAGTTGGCATGCACTGAAAAGTTTTGCTTGTAATGATGTGTTTCAATGTGTTTATTGTTTTGGCATCCAATTACAATCAATATAGGAGTGGAATACAATTGAGCAACAATGAATTTCTAAACAATGTAAGGACTCAAACTAATATATCAAGAACACCTCTAATTCTGATTTCAATTCCCAGAATATATGACTGTGACAATAATATTCAGAATACAATGCTATGTTCTATGACAATGTGATAACACCCTTGCTATGCACTCTAGATATCATACCACCCAATACAACATATGACCAAGTCGGAATTTAGAGGACTGGTTATATGACTGTTACAACTTCAGATTTATAACACAGTAATATATGAACTAGTCAATGTCCTTACAAGGTACTGTCCTTACAATTATAACTAATAGGCAATATCAGATTACTAAAACAATGTAACAGTGACAATATTCTGCCTACATACAATGACTGTTACACAATACACATTAATTGGCAACAAATAACATAATGGAACCTGGTTATAACGCTGCCTGGGAGTGTTGATAAATGCCAATGCAATGAAGACCGCAACCGACTCAAACTGCCCCTTGAAACTCTATCCAACAGTCCACCTGTACCTACTGTACCAGGCAGTACATGTACAGCACCTGCAGAAAATAAATGGTAGGGTTTTGTGCCTCCAAAAATGGTATGAATCTGATCACCAGGGATGTATTGTTGTTCTCACCAAGTCATAAAAATCATTTCCAAGTATCCAAGGAGATATGAGTAAAACTCTGATTCCAGGCCCTGATATAGAAAGTCTGAAAATGTGCATAAATGTCTTCAATCCTTTGCCAAATCAATTCACCAAAATGATTCACCAATTAAGTGATGAATTCCAAACCCTTATTCAACCAGTTACAAACCCTCAATATCAATTTTCCAGGTCTGCTTTTTCGGGTCTGCTTTTTCGGATTGCTTTTTTCGGATTTGCTTTTTCGGACTGCTTTTTCGAATCTTCTTTTTCGGATTGCTTTTTCGGATTTGCTTTTTCGAACTGCTTTTTCGGATCCGCTTTTTCGAACTGCTTTTTTCGGATTGCTTTTTCAATCACAAACAAACCCTCACAACAAATTCTCAATGATGTCCAAATGAGATGGCTGAATACCAACTCCACAATTGCAACAATTCAAGTGATATTTCACACCCTCAAAGTTGCCAATCCAAGGGAGTTATCGTTCCCAAAGACTGAATAATAATTTGCAGATCCAAAAGACCACAAATGTCTTCACAATGAAGAAGTAGAAGAGATATCAAAAACAAGCATGTCCAAATGAGAGGCCTAGCCCTCTATTTATTCACTTTTCCTGGAACTTCTAGAACTCTCCTTTATAAAATCTCATTAAAAAGCACTTTTTATAATAAAATAATATTATAAATCAAAAAGTGCAACTCAACTTAAAATTAGAACATGTAGGCCCCGATAACTTATAATAATAAAATATAACCTCTTAAACTTCTCCAAAAGCCAATATAATCATCTGATCTGCAAAAATGACTCTCTCTCTCCACCATTTGCCTACGAGAGTCGGGGATAGACAAATCTGGCATGCTAAATGAGGTCAGCCAAAATGGGGACATGACAACTCACCACAGAATCTAACCCTTTCGACAAGAAGAGTTCCATGGTACATTATGTTGGGGAGGACACTCCTTAACCACTAGTTTCCATTAAGGTTTCAGCCTCCACTCTTCCTACAACCATTCTAGTGATGAATGATAGTGCAATAGATTATGACATGGCTGATGAAGTCCAGCGATGGGAAAGACTCAAAGAAACTTATGGATACTTTGATTATGTTAATGATGAGTCTGGGCAGAGAACAACTAGTGATTTGAGGGTCCGTGCCAGGATTTAGAACTTCATGATTGCTGGGGACTAGCAATAGTTCAATTGGGGGGAATGATGGGCTTCTAAAATAGCCATCTTTCTTGGTGCTTTTTATCCTGTTTCTAGAACAAATTGATTGCACATAGACATGAATTTGTAGTTTCAAGCATATGAACTTATGGTTTCTATGTATATGTTATATATGTGTGTGAACATAAGATGGAAATGTGGATACTTCTAAATGTAATACCCCAAAAATGGGCTATATGTTCATTAATCTCCTACATCTTCAATTCGAACAAAATCGACATCGAAGTCCTAACCTAAGGCACATCTAAACATCATCAAATCATAATTGATTATCTTAAATTCTGCATCAGGGAATATTCCTAGTAATATTCCTAATCATCATAATTATCTTTAATTTTATAATTATTTGGCAATAAATCACATTTATCCTAAAATTTGATTAATTAAATATTTTGCATATTTAATTAATTAGATTTAATATTTGCCACTTAATTGTTTAATTAAATTTAATTCTATCTATTATTAATTGTATTATTTAATTTTGACAATAAATCAAAATTCTTATCTTTAATTGATTAAATTCTTATTTAATTAATTAAAGCATGTTGTCATTATTTAATAATATAATTTTTAATAAAAGTTTGATAAAATAGTTAATTAACCCATAAATTAATTATTTTATTTTTAAAAGCAGTTAAGTTGGAAATAAATCACTTTATTATTAAATTAATTCATAATTAAAACATGCACAATCATAAAAGCAAACAACTATCAATTATCAATTAAAACTAAACTCTATTTTGAGTTAAACCTTAGCTTTTGCATGATTTTTGTGAGTTAATTATCCTTTATTTAAAAATAACTCAAAAATCAACCTGAGTTATTTGAGTGATTTATGACTTTTTTTTTTTTCATGCACCTCCAAAGCCTTGGATTTCTATAAAAATAATGCTCAGCTCTTCATAATTCATCTCTCAATCATTTCTCAATCATCTCGCAAATTGCAAACTTACTCTACAGGAATCATAGCATATCAGATTTGGAGAATTTGCACAATTGGAGCTTGAAAGAATCAACTTGCGAATTCAAAGCTTTGTGAGATCAATTTCAATTGCATAGTTTTTATGTCTTAGCATAGAATTTCATAGTTTTCATATCATTGTTAGAATCTTCATTGTTAGATCATTTAGCATTCATTTCATATCAATTTTCAATAGCATTCATAGCATATTAGTTTATCATTCTTATTGCATAGAAAATATCAAAAATATAGATTAATTGCATTCAATTTCATATCCATCTTTTGCATTCAAATCTTTCATTTAGGTGTCATCTAGGTCACTGATCTCGATAATAATCTGAGAACATTAATCTCGCACCTACTAGAAGGCAGTAAATCGCTTGGTTAGATTAGATTTCAATTTTGCATGATTTTGATTATCACTAACCTCTAATATTTTACTAAGTGTTGTGTCTACAGATCAGGTACAATTTTCACACACACATTTTTGGTGCCCACCGTGGGGCAACCCACCTTTGCATGCTGATTTTGATTCTTGGAGCTAAAACCCTAAAGTTTCAAAGATTTAATTTTATCTCCCAAAAGGCTTGGATTTTTAGTCTAAATTTTTTTTTTCAAGTTGGAAACATATCAGGGAAGCTTTGAAAAAAAATTTAGAATTTGTTGAATTATTTTGAATTTTTAATAATTTTTTTTCAATTTTTCATAAAAAATTAATATCTGACGCAAATCAGCATATTTTTTTGAAATTTTTACATTTTCGGAAATATCTTCAAATTATACAAGGGGTCTATTATTTGTGTTTTAAATGTGGATGCAATTTAATAGCTCAAATAGTCAATTTGCAAAAACTAGTCTATTTTGATAAAATGGGTCTCTAGGGCACAAATGAAGAGATTTTTCTAAAATTTTTGTATTTTTGGAAAGCTCTCTATTTTTTAGTAGGGGTCTCTATTCTAAATTTCTATTTTTGTGGCCAAAATCATATCAAAAAAATTAGATCTTGTTGACTAGGTCAAATGTAGTGCAAAAAAATTAAAATTTTATGATGGGTATGCACTTATTTTTCATATGATTCAATGCATGATATGAGTTGTCATTTGGATTAATTTATGGTTATTATTTCTCCTAACAATTGATTTTTAGAGCTAACCCTATGGTTTTCATAAGTTGAATATATTTTGCATATCTTCTTTGCTTGTTTGCTTGTTGGAGAGTTCGTCACTTGCTTGAATGGAAAAGCTCAACAAGAATTGCTAAAAATTAGGTAGAATCTACTAAGCACGTTGTGAGGATCATGAGGTATTCTCCTTGTTCTGAAAACATTTTGATTTAGACTTAAAATAAATCTCTTATGTGTCAAGCTTGTGTACATCTTTTCATGCTTTTGATCTATTTCTACACACTTGCATAATTTGATACTAGGTTGTGATCCCTTAAGGATTCATTAAGTAGTCTTAAAATACTTGTGATTGATCTTGATTACTATCTTGGGTTATTGGACTCGCTAATCCACCGGCCCCTCATTTCCGCCCCATGGTTGCAATCTCAGCGCCATAAAGGGGAGGGGTCAACAGGACAGAAGCGTTAAGTGTTCCACTTGGCAACCCTTTTGTGCTTTTAGGAACTCACTTGTTTTCTAAGTTGTGGACTCATTTTCAGCTTGTGTGAGGTGTTAAGTGTTCCACCTTGTGGACTCATCTCATATTTGCTTTAAGCATTAAGTGTTCCTCTTTCTACTTTTTGGATGCTTTTGGTAGATTTGCTCTTGGGAATATATCTGTGCTCACATAGTAATTAGGCCCTATGAACACTATTCGTGATTCTTGAGAGATTGGATTCCTAGAGAAATCTTTCTTGATGACATAATCCTTGTAGGTAGGGAGGATACTTAGTGCGTTTCACATTCAACTTGGTTAGTGCATCTTCTCTTATTGATCGACACATTCTCTCTCCGGAGAGGTTGATAGATCACGTAGGGTTGATATCACAAGCTTTGGTGAATCAAAATTGGTTAGTGCGTCTTCTCTTATTGATGGATACATTCTCTCCCTGGAGAGGTTGATAGATCACGTGGAGTTGATATCACAGACCTTGGTGGAACAAAACTTTGTCTTAGCATGTCGGATTAATCTGCTTGCTTTGTTTGGGTTAAAAGTGAAGAGGTGTCAAAACCTTGAATCTAGAGCCAAGTCCCCTTGTGGTATAAATCTGTGAATCACCTTTAGAGAGGGTTAATCGTAGTAGATAATCCCTTCACAGGGAAAATTGCTTTGACGGAACCTCAAGCGGTAATAGCCATTTTCACCATGGTAGTGACAGCCGCTATATAAATGTCCTTGTGGAAGAAATCTCCACGGGTATGGTTTATTGTTGGGTTGTCAGATCTCCCTAGCAGCTCTTGAAGATTAAGTTCTTGGACTGTGTCAAAACCCTAGTGCACCGGGATTGGAGTTCACCCCTTTGAATCATAAAAGTTGCAGAGTCAAACCATTACTAAAAACCCTAGAGAGGCTAATTTTTCACTTTCAAGTATATGTGTGTTATTGCAAAACTTTTCAGAACATACACAATTAGTACTCTCAGGGATTAGCACAATTTGGTCACTTGATTGTTCATGCACAAGGTTGCTTTTGCCCTTGCTCATTGTTTTTAGACGTGCTTGGAATCACTTGCTTGCTATTCTGTGTGCTTGTTTATCTACTTGGCTATTAAAAATGATCAAATTTGGTATAACCTTCAAAATTTGGATAGTACAATTTGCAAACAATCAAAAATTGAAGACCTTAAATTTTGCAAAAATTGACGTAAAATCTTTTCTAGAGTCAAAAGTCATTTTAGGAAGTCAAAAGTCGTACGAATTTTTGTCAAATGTCATTTCAGTATTGCCCATCTATCGTATGATTGAGAACCCAGTGTCGTACGAGTTTTCAAACCAGCAAATTCAAGAAAGTCAAAATCCTGTTAGCAACTTTCGTATGATATTTACAACTATCATTTCATTGCTACCCAACTGTCATACGAGTTTTAAAACTGTCATTTCATTTCTACCCAACTATCATACGAGTTTAGCAACTGTCGTTTCATAGACTACCCAGTGTCGTACGAGTCTGCAGAGTGTCGTTTGGAAAAATTTGAGAGAATTGTCAGAAATTGTCAAATTGCAAGATATCCAATGTTTCCAGCCTAGTTCCAGAATCTGTCAAAAATATCATTGTGTCAGGAACAGAGCAGTAGCTATTGAGCATTCTACCATTTTCTGAGTTTGATCTTTTGAATCTGATCTAGTCTTTTGTTTGATCAATTTGAGTCCTTTTTATCTCATGTCAAAACCTTGTCATAACTATCAATCTTCAATCAATCTTAAAAAATAGACTAAGTGTTGAGAACTCGTGTCCGCTATCTTTTGGGCAATCTATCCCATACATCCAGGGCACAGTTTCCTTCACCCACATCTCATCAGATCTTCAAAACTATCATAATCTTGACAAGGTTGCGTCATCTGATTTTCTCAAATCAAATTGTTCTTCAGTTGTCTTCGTCCTTTTCTTCTATTTCATTCAAAGTTAATGGTGGAGACCAGAGCTTCTTCACACAAGAAATCAGAAGAAACATCTCAGAACTTACTTTTGACCAATACCCCAGGTCCAACTCTTGAACAACTCATCAAGTCAGGTATCTATGAAGACGACGGTCTCGGTAACTTTCGATTGAAAACTGGTTACATACCTCCTTTATCAACTCATAGAGGTAATCAACAAACTCCTCCTCAATCTGTTCCAGGGAGCCCAAAAACTCCTATCATGTCTCAAGCAGGGACAAACCATGGTTCTCTAGGAGGAGGGTCCCAAGGACACCATTCTCAACATAATACCGACCAAGAACCTACCCCCTCTAAAATCCATCAATGTTAGAATGACGATGAATTCAAGAGAATGATGAGGCATTTCTTGAAAGTGGATAGAGAGGCATACTTTTTACAATTAGCCCAGGAAGGGGCTAAGCTTCCTCCCAACTTTAACATTGATGATATAATCACATATGAGGAAGAAACTCCACTCACAGCTATGACAAAATAGATGCATGCTATACAAGTCGAATTTAACAATCTTAAGAAGGAGAAGGAACCCAAGGAGTTCTCCATGGAGGCCCTATGTCCTTTCCCGTTCGACAAAAACTTGTATATGCCACCATTCCAAAAAAGAGTGGAGATTCCAAAGTATGACAAATATGATGGACACTCTGATCCTCAAGATCATGTCAGAGAGTTCTGTACGCAATCCATGGAATTCATGCATGAACCAACTTATCTGATGCGTCTTTTTCCTAGATCCTTGGGAGGAGCATCCATTCAGTGGTTTTCAAGATTACCTTCTACGATCAAAACTTTTGAGGAATTGATTAAATTGTTTTATCAACAATATTCCTACAATATTCAACATCCAATTACCATGATCGATATTTGTAACCTCAAGCAATATCCAGGGGAATCATTCCTAACTTTTCTCAAGAGGTGGCGAAAGAAGTTTTCTCTATATGCTAGACCAATTCCCGAAATGGAGAAACTTGAAATCTTTATCAATAACCTTGTTCCTGAGCTCAACTATCCATTACAAATGCAAGATCATGTATCTTTTGATAAAATGGTGGATAATGCAATCAAGATTGAGAAAGTACTTGTCAAGAAAGGAGAAATCACACTTCAAAAGGACAAGTCTGAATCTGGATCTAGCTCAAAAGATAAAAACAAGAGCTGGAATAGAAACAAAGGTATCATCTCTGATGGTGTTGTTGACACTATCCGTACCCCATCAAAGGCACCGGCCTACAATCTCACCCTTGCCACCAAGGCCATTGAAGCTTCAGAGCAAAAATCTGCTGAACCATCTCCAAAGAAGCCATTCAAATGATGGGATAATAAATGAAAGTTTACTCCCCTGGGAGAATCTTTGGAATCTACCCTGAGAACCCTGATAGCTGATAACATGATCTCTTTACCACCAATCCGAAACCCTGATCCAGATCCAAAACCATATTGGTGGAAAGATAATGCATTCTGTGCTTTCCATCGGACTAAAGGCCACAGAACTAATGGATGCTTCCACTTGAAGCATACCATTCAAGACTTGATAGATCAAGGGGACATCATGATCGATAATCCTACCAGCAATAATGATCACACAACATTTATAGAACTGTTTCCACAACATGGCAAGGGAGTTTCCACTTCTCAGCCTAACATGGGGGCAAAAGTCAACTATGCCTACCCTGGAAACAATGTTGTCATCAATATGGTTGAACCATATCTCTCTGAGAGCTGCAATGTCATCACGATTGTACGAAGAGACAAAAATCATTCCTTAGCTAATGTGGTTACCAGATCACAAGCTCAGGCTCATCTGAAAGGACAAACACCAAGTTCATCTAATGTCCCTAAGATACCTTTCAATCTCACATCTGCTTCTAAACAGAAGGTTGCCTCGAAATCTTCCAATCCAAAGGATACAAGACCTATATCTTACAGCATTGTCCAACAACTCCAGCATACCAATGCCAAAATCTCTATGTTTGAGTTACTTTGAATATCTCTAGCTCACAGAGATATCCTAGACAAAGCTTTGCTCGGCTCTAATGTTCCTGATGATCTAGATCTAGACAGGTTCCAGACCATGGTAGGTCATCTAACATCTCCGCAATATATCTCCTTTTTAGAGGAAGATGACAACTCCCTAGGTCACCCACATAATCAGCCCTTGCACATAGAAGTCTTGATCCAGAACCATCGAGTCAAACGTGTGTTGATAGATGGGGGCGCAGGCCTCAACATTTGTTCTTACAACTTAATCACACAGTTGGGATTCTCAGAGATGGCTATTGATCCTCGAAAGAAGATCACCATAAAAGCCTATGACGAACAAGAAAGAGCTTCTAAAGGCACCATTGTCTTACCCATCCGAGTGGGTCCGGTCATCAAAGATACCACATGTCAGGTGCTTGATCTACCATTGGCTTACAATATCCTTCTAGGGAGACCCTGGATACATGAAATGCAAGCTATTCCTTCTACATACCATCAATACTTGAAATTTCCCTATGAAGGGGTAGAAGTTACTATCCCAGTAGATCTGAGTACAACTTGTAATACATTGAAGGAAAGTGCCGATAAGCTTGTTCCCAATAACAGAGAATCTTCCATCAAGCAGTTAAATGTTGCTTCCACATCTAAGATGGACGACATTGCTAAAGAGATCAATATCAAAGAAAATGGGATGGGAGAATACACTATAGAGCCAGTCTTGTCTCTGACATCTCTCCCTATCTCACCCAAGTCATATGGACAATCTTTGAAGCAATCTAAATCAGAACCTAAGGAACCTATGGAAGCATACAAAAGAAATTTTGTGGTGGAGCAAGTATCCAAACAAGAATTTGAAGAAGATGAAGCTGTGCTGGCATGGCTATATAAAGAGGATTCTGAATCTAAAATTGTTCAACCTAGTGAATCTATAGCACCTCCAATCCCTTCTAATTCATATGGTCCAGGAAACAAATTGATAGCCAAGATGGGATATTCCGGTCAAAGACCTCTAGGAATCAACGGAAAGGGTCTTGTGACACCCATTTCACATATTAGTAGAGCCAACAAAGATACTGGTGGCTTAGGGTTTAAGAAGAAACCCTATCATCTCAAAGGTGGTTGTTCTCATGTCATAGAACAAATTGCACCAGGAGAACTCCTTCTTAAGAAAGAAGAAATAGAACCCTCTGATGATGATTCAGATAGCTCTGAGCTTATCCCCTATGAAAAATTGCCTAAAGAGATCAAAGATCTTCTTGATGATACAGATGATCCTATCAAAAGAATTAATGTAGTAGAAACACAAGAACCTACTGTAGCGCAAGAGATGGTTGCACCATAAGAACCAGCCAATCTTGAAGGTGATCAAACTGATCAAGAAGAAGGGGGTAGTTATTCTGACACTGATTCCCATGAATATGAATTCAAGTCAGAAACTGAGGGTAATCCTTCTTGGGGTATTCATCCTGATTTCACACATTTTCTAAGATTTCCTAGAGATCCTGAATTAGAAGCTGAGTCAAATGACTATGAATGGGGTGCCATCCCAGAAGAAGATGAGCTTATAATAGAGAAATATATTGATGTTATTCACCAATATGTATCTCAACCCAACGTAGGTCTAGAGTGAAATAATGAACTTAATGTGTCGGATCCACCTATGGCTGAAGAGGACTCCCATGATGATGTTGATCCTATTCACGAATTGAACATTTTGAGCTGTAATATCACCTTTGAACTTGAGCATCGGGTTAGGACCAATGATGACATATCCCCATCTGTGAACACCATATCCCAAGCCTTTCCCGCTTTAACTATCCAACGCCCTGATCTTATCGACCAAACTTCCACAAACCCAAGCCATGGTGTTTACACCTTTTCCAGTGACTATGCCCTTGCTTGTTACCTCAATGCAGTCGAGCCTATGAGGACTTCCATCAGCGAACCGAGCATCAGCATGACCGAGTCAGACATCAAATATCTTAGTCAAAAAAATAAAAATAAAAAGAAAAAGAGTTCTGAGGGTGAAAACCACTTTGTGGCAGTCTCAGAAACTACAAAAGTAAAAAGAAAAGACGTATCTGAAGGTGAAAACCTCTTTGAGGCACCTAAGGATGAGATATTTGATGTCCTTCCGAGTAATTTATAGGATAGATCTCCAATTCTGATTGAGCCCACTCAATCCATCAATTTGGGTACAATAGAGGAACCACAATTGGTACATATAGCACAATCTTTATTAGAAGAAGAGAAACAGAAATTCACTACATTCTTATCAGAAAAAAAGATCAATTTTGCATGGAAATATTCAGATATACCAGGATTGGATCCCAATCTCATTATGCACCATCTATCCATTGCTCCTGGAGTAAAACCAATCAAGCAAAAATTGATAAAGATGCATCCTCATGTTGTGCTCTTAGTCAAAGCAGAACTAGAAAAACTCCTAAAAGCTGGATTCATCTGTGTCATAGACTATGCTGAGTGGATCTCTAACATTGTACCTATTTCAAAACCAGATGGTTCAATCAGAGTGTGCACAGACTTTAGAGATGTGAACAGAGCATGCCCTAAGGATGATTTTCCACTACCTAACATTGATATGATAGTGGACATGACTGCGGGCTATGAAATGTATTCCTTAATGGATGGCTTTTCTGGGTACAACCAAATCAAAATTGCTCCAAAAGATCAAGAGAAAACAGCTTTCACATGTGCGTGGGGAACCTTCTGTTGGAATGTTATGCCATTCAGACTCAAAAATGCTGGAGCTACATATCAAAGAGCAATGACATCTATTTTTCATGATATGATGCATAAAACAATGGAGGATTACGTGGATGATACATTAGCAAAATCTATGATCAGAACTGAACATCTAACAAACTTGAGCATGATCCTCGACAGAATGGAAAAATTTAGTCTTCGACTAAATCCTAAAAAGTGTGCTTTTGGAGTCACTTCTGGAAAGCTCCTAGGATACATTGTCTCCAAGAAAGGCATTGAAGTTGATCCAGCTAAGGTCAAGGCTATAATAGAGATGCAACCTCCCATAAATATCAGTCAAATGAGGACATTGCAAGGTAGAGTATAGTCCATCAGAAGATTCATATCACAGTTAGCTGACATATCACAACCTTTCACAAAGACATTACATAAAGGTGTGACCTTTGCATGGAATGAAGACTGTGCAAAGAATTTTGATCATATCAAGAATTATCTCTCGAATCCTCCTATCTTAATGCCTCCTATTCATGGGAAGCCATTAATATTATATGTCTCCACAACAGATACATCACTGGGGGCATTGCTAGCACATCATGATGAGAACAAGAAAGAAAGAGCCATCTACTATATTAGTAGAACTTTAGTGGCCTATGAGAAGAACTACTCAATGATAGAGAAGGCATGTCTAGCTGTGATCTTTGCATCGCAGAAACTGAGACACTACATGTTAGCTCATACTACTCATTTGGTAGCTAAAATTGATCCATTGAAGTACCTACTAAGCAAAGCTGCCCTCACCGGTAGACTAGCTAAATGGGTCATGCTCTTGAGTGAATTTGACATTGAATATATTGAAAGAAAAGCTATCAAAGGACAGGTTATTGCTGATCAACTAGTAGATGCACCCATTTTGATGACACACCAATGCAAATGGAATTTCCAGACTCATCTATTATGCACCTCTCTTCTAGAGCATGGCGGTTATTCTTTGATGGCTCCTACACACAGAATGGATCTAGAGCAGGCATATTGTTCATCACTCCTCAAGGATACTCGATACCCAAAGCATTCAGATTAAAGTTTCCTTGCACAAATAATATTGCTGAATATGAGGCACTTCTCAATGGTATGAAAATGGCAATACAGTGGAGAGTTACAGAGATGCACATCCATGGAGACTCACAACTGGTTATCCACCAAGTCACTGATGTGTACCAAACCAAAGATGAAAAGCTCATTCCTTACAAGAGAATGGTAGATGATTTAAAGAAATACTTCATCTCTATCACATTTGAGCAAATACCCAGAATGGAGAATAAGGTTGCCGATGCAATGGCGACACTATCTACTCTCTTACACCAGCTCGAACATGAACTACGCTACAAGTTCCTGGTGGAAGCCCTATCCTATCCTGCATATGACTCCCCTGAAACCTGCATGATTTGCACTGTTGTAGGTTATGACTCATCTCGCTACAAAAATCTGTTCTCCTATCTCCACGACCAAATCATCCCTGAGTCCTTTAACCGTTTTGAGAAATGAAACCTTATCCGATCCGCATCCCGATATGTCATCATTGGTAATGATCTATACAAATGAGGTCTAGATGGTACACTACTTAGATGTTTAGAACAAGAAGAGTCTCAACGTGCATTAGAGGAAGTCCACGAGGGTATATGTGGGTCACACTCGAACGGTTTAATGTTAGCTCAAAAACTTATTAGGGCTGGGTACTATTGGCCTGAAATGGAGAAAGAGGCTATTAAATTTGCTAAAAATTGTCAATAGTGTCAAGTACATGGAAACTTGATTCATGCTCCAGGGAGAGATCTGATTCCCTTTACTACACAATGGCCTTTTCAACAATGGGCATTTGATCTCATAGGTGCTATCCATCCACACTCTTCTAATGGACATACCCATATAATCACAGCTACAGATTATTTTATAAAATGGGTAGAAGCAGTTCCTCTAACACAAGCAACGGGGAAACAGATCTCTATGTTCATCCTGAACTACATCATTTGCAAATATGGGATCCCTCACTCTATAATCACAAATAACGGGGGACAATTCAAAAACAAGGATCTAGATGACTTATGTGCTAAATTCAAGATTACACAACATTGGTCTTCTATTTACTATCCTCAAGGGAATGGACAAGCTGAGGCTTCAAACAAAAATCTCCTAAAGATCTTGCACAGAACAGTGAATAAAATAGGAAGAGACTGGCATCTCATGATCAATCTAGCTCTCTGGGCATACAGAACTAGTATCAGAACGCCTACAGGGGCTACACCTTTCGCTTTAGTTTATGGGTCTGAAGCGGTACTGCCTATTGAGGTTGAAATCCCATCACTCAGAATCAGAATGCATGGACTTGTCACTGATGAAGACTACAGAGTGTCTAGGTTACAAGAACTTGAATTACTAGATGAACGCAGGCAAGCAGCGTATGATCATCTCAGAGTGTATCAAAAAAGAATGTCTAGAGGCTACAACAAGAAAGTCAGACATAGAGAATTTCAGGTTGGTGATCTAGTGTTGAGAGAAAATCCTAAAAATCAATCACATCAAGAACGCAAGGGGAAGTTTGAACCCAATTGGCTGGGTCCCTTTGTTATCACTGCTACTTTTGGCTCTAGTGCCTATCAACTCTCAATGACTGAAGGAGAATAGCTCCGAGAACCAATCAACGTTCTCCATCTAAAGAAATTCTACACCTAAGGCATTCAGTGCTTGGTAAATGTCCTGAAAAAATCATAAAAATTAGAAAAAGTCCTGAAAAAATGAACATCTTGGTGAAAACCTAGCAATAGGCGCCTTGATGATTCACAAAAAAAATCAGAAAATATCAACAGTACAAAAAAATTGAAAAAAATAAAAAATTCAAAAAAATTGAAAAAATGCAAAAAAATAAAAAAAATGAGAAAAAAGAAAAAGTGCCTTGGTGAAAACCTGGAAACAGGCGCCTTGGTAGCAAAAATAGAATCTCTACCAAGATGGTGAAAACCCGGCAAACGGGCACCACTTGTTCAAAACACTCCATCTATCAGCACAATCTTGGTCTTTCCCAGCTTTCAGTCTTGCTTTAGTTTGTACATATCTCCTGGTTTGTTTTCGCATTTCCAGTTTTCAATAAGTCGGTCTGTACACCAATCAGCTTGCGTGTCTGTATCCTATCAATGTTCAAACTTGGGGGCAATCAATGTCATATCCTATGGTCTCCCATGTATCTTAGATGGATCATATCTAGTCAGAGTCCTTTGAAGCTTCATGTGAGTTAGTCAGTCAGTCTTGTCTCCAGAAAGGATTTTGCATCTACAACAACGCAATCAAACATCAAAACTCAACTGAAAACAATCTATGCTTTTCATGCTTTTATCTCCTTGTATGCTTACTGATTCACATTGAGATTTTTGCATATTGTGTCCCTTCGAGCTCTTCGATGATGTCCTTTATAGGATTTAGAGAGTGATGACTGGGGGCATAATCTTTTCTTTGTCTTCTGCTTGTATGTGAAAATCTAACAACTTTGGAAATTATGGATTGAAATGGTGTCTGACTGTAAGAGCCTCTATCTTGAATTGGATGGCCATGCGTACCTCGACCATTGATACCCAGACAATTCAAGGAAGTTTGATCTAACTATTGTCTTTTTGAGTAAATTCTTTCTCCTACTATGACACGCGATCTTGCCTAAGGAGGTGAACAATAAAGGGTCACTATGGGTAATTCACACTAGATTTAGAATGATCTTTTGATTGTTTGATGTGTATGTTAAATGCAAGGCGTACTCAGGTCATCACGACATTTATGTTTTGATGCTTGTACAAATTGCTATATCAAAATGGACATGATATTCAGGTCATCCTGGCGTTTATGCCTTGGTACTTATATCTAATCCGACATTCCAAAAATAAAATCAATATTCATATGTCCATGGTTGTTTGACCAGTGGGGGTTGTATTGATTCTTGCGCATACAAATCAATATTCATATGTCTATGGTTTTTTTTTAGCTAGTGGGCATTGTATTGATTTATCCGGTTACCTACAAGTTCAATGATGATAACAAATCAACACATGATCAGTGACTAGGTCCTAGGTCTTAGGTTGCATTTCATTTTGCATGTCTCTTTGCATTTTGCATGTTTGCATGATCTCACAATGGCTAAACGAACTTCAATGCTTAAACAATTCACCACTCACATCTTCAAATCTAACAAGAGCTGAATCCCACACGAAGGTTCCTCCAATGAAACAGCAAGTAGAATCCTTTTTTGGGATCAAAATTGAAATCTGAGATCATTTATCTTATTCACTGCTTGTATATTCGACCTTCTATCATCACAAAAATCTAGTATTCAACTTAACTAATTATCTTACATCAAACTATCAAAATTTCAACTTGGTCAACCATGGTCAAACTCATGGTCAAACCTAGTCAAATTCAGTCTCCAGGACCTCCAAACAATGTAGAATGCATTCACTGGACGTGTTTAACCACTTCTCAAATCAATTTACATGCTTCTAAACCATTTAACGCTGACTTTTCTTGTCAGATTTCAATTTTAATCCCGAAGGGGGCATGGTATTGCACATCATTCAAAGTCTGTAAATCAAAATTCTATCGATCAAATCTATCAATATCTTTCATCAGTAAACAAGATAACAATCACGTCTAGTTACTGATTCATAAAAAAAAAAAGTCCTCATCGCTCGGGGCAAATCTATCATCACTTGGGGCATATCAGATTCATCAAGATCCATATTAATCTGGTATTCTCCTAATCTTGTAAACTGTATCAGTTTTTGCAACCATCAGATCATAGTGTTCTTTCCTTGTTTCTTCAGCAATTGAAGGGTTTGGATGTGATACCTGCTAGTTCTGCTAAGACAATCGAGTCTAGAACGGGTCACTCACTTCTTTGCAATCCTAAGGTTTGGAATCAGGCATTTTGACACTTTTTCGCAATTATAGGTTCATTTGCTGTTATAGTGAACATTATCTTTGGTCACTCAGGACCTATTATCTCCATATCAATTCAATATCAATCAACTCCTATCTCAATATCTTTCAATCAGTTTCTATCTTGAGATCGGTTTATCTTTTGAATCAGTTTCATATCTTTATCAAACACAGACTATCTTTGAACTACTACGCTTCGCACAGTAATTCAAAGAGGGGCAAAATGTAATACCCCAAAAATGGGCTATATGTTCATTAATCTCCTACATCTTCAATTCGAACAAAATTGAAATTGAAGTCCTAACCTAAGGCACATCTAAACATCATCAAATCATAATTGATTATCTTAAATTCTGCATCAGGGAATATTCCTAGTAATATTCCTAATCATCATAATTATCTTTAATTTTATAATTATTTGGCAATAAATCACATTTATCCTAAAATTTGATTAATTAAATATTTTGCATATTTAATTAATTAGATTTAATATTTGCCACTTAATTGTTTAATTAAATTTAATTCTATCTATTATTAATTGTATTATTTAGTTTTGACAATAAATCAAAATTCCTATCTTTAATTGATTAAATTCTTATTTAATTAATTAAAGCATGTTGTCATTATTTAATAATATAATTTTTAATAAAAGTTTGATAAAATAGTTAATTAACTCATAAATTAATTATTTTATTTTTAAAAGTAGTTAAGTTGGAAATAAATCACTTTATTATTAAATTAATTCATAATTAAAACATGCACAATCATAAAAGCAAACAACTATCAATTATCAATTAAAGCTAAACTCTATTTTGAGTTAAACCTTAGCTTTTGCATGATTTTTGTGAGTTAATTATCCTTTATTTAAAAATAACTCAAAAATCAACCTGAGTTATTTGAGTGATTTATGGCTTTTTTTTTTCATGCACCTCCAAAGCCTTGGATTTCTATAAAAACAATGCTCAGCTCTTCATAATTCATCTCTCAATCATCTCGCAAATTGCAAACTTACTCTACAGGAATCATAGCATATCAGATTTGGAGAATTTGCACAATTGGAGCTTGAAAGAATCAACTTGCGAATTCAAAGCTTTGTGAGATCAATTTCAATTGCATAGTTTTTATATCTTAGCATAGAATTTCATAGTTTTCATATCATTGTTAGAATCTTCATTGTTAGATCATTTAGCATTCATTTCATATCAGTTTTCAATAGCATTCATAGCATATCAGTTTATCATTCTTATTGCATAGAAATTATCAAAAATATAGATTAATTGAATTCAATTTCATATCCATCTTTTGCATTCAAATCCTTCATTTAGGTGTCGTCTAGGTCACTGATCTCGATAATAATCTGAGAACATTAATCTCGCACCTACTAGAAGGTAGTAAATCACTTGGTTAGATTAGATTTCAATTTTGCATGATTTTGACTATCACTAACCTCTAATGTTTTACTGAGTGTTGTGTCTACAGATCAGGTACAATTTTCACACACACACTAAAGACATAATATTTGCTTAAATTCATGGATAGGAATGGTGAATACAATAGCTATACATGTTAATGGATGTTTCCTTGCCTAAGCTATGTTTTGGGTAGTTACCTCCTGTAGCCGTAGGATTTGCAAGAGTGATAATTAAGACTTACACCTTTTCCTAATATTGATGATGTGGATATATATGTATATGGTTGGATGTGTGCACATTGATTGTTTTGTAGGAGTTGACTGTGGATATTCAAAGACCAACATATTGGTGCGGGAGTCATCAAAGCCAACTGTGGATTGCAGAATCTTCGCAAGCAAGTCAATACTTTCTGTTGCATGCAATGCACAGATTTAGTGTGCGCTATATTCTGGGATTATTCATGGTCAATAATATTTCTGTTGTGAAACTTTATGAGTTGTAATTGATCCTCATTTATGAAGTGATCGTAGATTTAGGAGATAGTTGTAGCTTCCTTTTAAATAATCAATTGTTGTGACTCTTTTGGAGTTAGTCGAACAAATTAGTTTTTAATAGAACTCTTGCATACTGTTTCAATCAAGTGTAATCATTTTATGGAT
Source organism: Chamaecyparis obtusa (assembly GCA_027943335.1). Taxonomy (NCBI): domain Eukaryota; kingdom Viridiplantae; phylum Streptophyta; class Pinopsida; order Cupressales; family Cupressaceae; genus Chamaecyparis; species Chamaecyparis obtusa. The sequence goes on from BSBK01002625.1 coordinate 1,286,276, forward strand.
GAATAGAATGTTTAGTTCAAGTTTTCATCTTTCATCTTGATTGTACTTCTCATTCACTCATTCAAGGGGGCCCACTTGATGAGTGAATTATTCTATTAGTGTAGAGTTCATTTTTCTATTCATTTATATGTATTAGAACTCTACTGTTCCTACAGCTACTGATATTAGAATTAGTATCCTATTCCTGCAGCATAATCAGTTGGAGTAGTTCCTAACTGCAATTTCCTACTTTGATTAGAATACATTTTCTTACCAGTTTTAGTATAGTTTTCCTGAAGCATAAGCATTTGAATTCCTTAGATAGACTTAGCAAGAGAAGGTTTGAAGCATATACTTTGTAAATTCTATTCCAAGTTTATGTCCCTAGTTGATAATGAAATGAGACCAAATAATTCATTTAGGAATCATTTGGGGTGTCCAATCCTGAAATAGGCAGTCCATTTCTCTAGGTTTCTGATACTATTATTTGGCCAAGCAAGGTGCTCTACACTTTCTCCATGGCTTAGAAAACTTAGGATCAAATTCATAAGAATCTCTCATGTCATCAAATCCAAGAACTTTAATTTTCATCTCGGTCATCAAAGATCTTCTTCTACTCAATGCATCAACAACTCGGTTAGTGACTCCACTCTTATGCTTTATCACAAATGTATAACTCTGCAAATACTCAACCCATTTCATATGTATTTGATTCAACTTACTTTGACTACCCAAATATTGTAAAGCTTTATGATTGGTATACAACACAAATTCACTCGGTATCAAATAATGTCTCCATTTCTTTAGTGCTTGAACAATATCATATAATTCTTGATCATACACATAGTATTTCCTTTTTGCATCGTTCAACTTTTCACTAAAGAAAGCAATAGGTTTACCTTCTTGACTCAATACAGCTCCTATTGCACTTCCACTTGCATCACATTCCACTTGAAATACCTTATTGAAATCAAGTAATGCTAAAACAAGCAATTCAACAACCTTTTGCTTTAGGTTCTCAAACTTTTATCAGCTCCATGTGTCCACTTGAATTCTCTTTTATCTCCTCTCATAGTCTCAGTCATAGCATTACAAATTGAACTGAAATTCCTAATGAACTTTCAATAAAAACTTTCCAAACAATGAAATGATCTTACCTCACTAGCATTCTTAGGTGTAGGCCAATTTAAAATAGCTTCAACCTTTTCAGGATCCAATTTCAAACCATCAGCTGAAATCACAAATCCCAAATGCACAATCTCCTCTTTCATGAATGAACACTTTTTCAGATTTATCAACAACTTTTCTTCTTTCTGATGCAAGCAGGGACTAGGAGGGGCCAAACAATGGCACACCCTACAGATATAGCCTACTCAAAGTACACATGGAAGCAACAACAACATAGTGAGAGAGAGAATGCAAGATCTTTCCTTTATTATGTTCAAATTGATTCATACATGCTGGGCCGTAAGGCCTTCCTGGTTATGGCCAAATATTATAATGAATTACAAAAGTCCTTAGACATGCGAGGATCTACCCACAATATCTAATATTCTATCTTCTTACTTCTATCAAAAACTGACTCCTGCTCTAACCAAATAGATAAACTTATACAAGAGGCTACCGAACTGAGTCAGCCTTTAGATTCACAATAAATGGAAGGAACAGTCAGATCTGGGACCACACACTTCCCAATGATGGATAATAGCATTAAATCTATGACCCAAATGAATGCACAAGTTGGTCTCAACAAAAACTCAAAATAAACTACTTAGTAAGCAAGGAAAACTAAGCAACAGATAAGCATCACTGAGCACCAATGAAAAAACTGAACGCCTAGGAGATAACTGACCAAACTTGGTAACCAAAGGAAACTAATTAACTACTGAGCCAACTTGATCAAAGAAGGAATCAAGCAACACAAACAAACTCAAATATTTTTTTGGTGACACAGGATTGCCAAGGACCTGAGATGCTCCAACATCAGACACATGTGGTTATTTTGAAATGATTCTCTGAATCATTTAGCAGGTATGATTCGAGCTACATCCAACTCAGACTATGAAATCCATGAACTGTCTTCCATCTGTCTATTCTTCCACTTTACCAGATATTCCATATAATGTTTACCTCTTATTCTTTTGATAATCCTTTACTCCAGAATCTTCTCAACTTCTCCTGTCTGCTTGTTAGGATATTCCATCGGTACTACCATGTCTTCTTCAGGTTCATGAAACTCATACAAATCGACAATGTTAAAAATAGGTGATATATCCATATCATTAGGTCACTCAACCTCATATGCATTTCCACTCTCAAATTTTCTCAAAATCTTGCAAGGTCCAAACTTCTTCATCTTCAGCTTCCCATAGGTTCCAACAAGAAATTTGCCTTCCTTCAAATGAACCATCACTTCATCACCAACATCAAAAGTCTTATGTCTCCTTGATCTATCATCTCTGTCTTTTTATTTCTGATTACTCTCCTCCAGATTCAGCTTCACATATTCATGCAATGTCTTCATGTACTAAATTTTTTTTACTCCTTCAACACTCTTCTTACTTTTATCAGCAATATCCCTCAAATCAGATATACCTCTCAGCTGTATGCCATTCACAATCTCAAATGGTGTTTTTACAGTACTCCTATTCACTGAATTATTGTATGCAAACTCTTCTTGTGCCAACACAGAATCCCAATTGCTTGGTGTGTCTCCAACTAAACATCTCAAAATATTTCCCAAACTTCTGTTCACAACCTCAGTCTGTCCATTGATTTATGGGTGAAATGTAGAACTATATTTCAACTCAGTGCCAAACTTCTTCCAAAGGGTCTTCCAAAAGTATCCAACAAATTTACTATCTCGGTAAGAGATAATACTCCTCGGTAATCCATGTAATTTGACAATTTCCTTAAAGAAAATATCTACTACATGTACTACATCTGATGTCTTTCTACAAGGTATAAAATGTGCCATTTTAGAAAATCTATCCACAACAACAAATATAGAATCATTACCTCTTACTGTCTTTGGTAAGACAAGAACAAAATCCATACTGATGTCAATCCAAGGTTTCTCAGGTACAAAAATTAGTGTATACAATCCAGTATTCTGGCTAACTCATTTTGCAACTTGACTAATTCCACAACTTTTCACAAACTTTTGAACATCTTTATACAACTGTGGCCAATAGTATTTCTCCTAAAGCAAACTCAATGTTTTATCAAGACCAAAATGTCCAGCCAAACCACCACTATGTTTCTCCTTTATCAAATTAGTTCTCATTGGTCCTCTCGGTATACACAACTGAATACCTTTAAACAACATACCTCCTTGCATAAAATATTCATCCCATTTAGTACTCTGTTGATATTGAATAGGTTCTCAGCACTTTCTCCATGGCTCAGAAAAATCATGATCAAACTCATAAGAATCCCTCATGTCATCAAAGCCTAAAATTCTAATTTTCATCTCGGTCATCAAAGATCTTCTTCTACTCAATGCATCAACAACTTGGTTAGTGACTCCACTCTTATGCTTTATCACAAATGTATAACTCTACAGATACTCAAGCCATTTCATATGTCTCTGATTCAACTTATTCTGGCTACCCAAATACTATAAATCCTTATGCTTGGTATACAACACAACTTCATTCGACATCAAATAATGTCTCCATTTCTTTAGTGCTTGAACAATACCATAGAATTCTTGATCATACACATAATATTTCCTTCTAGAATCATTCAAATTTTCACTAAAGAAAGCAACAGGTTTACCTTCTTGAATTGACACAGCTCCAATTACACTTCCACTCACATCACATTCCATTTGAAATACCTTATTGAAATCAGGCAATGCCAAAATAGGCAATTCAACAACCTTCTGCTTCAGAGTCTCAAAACTTTTATCAGCTCCATGTGTCCACTTGAATTCTCTTTTGTCTCCTCTCATAGTCTCAGTCATAGCATTACAAATTGAACTAAAATTCCTTATGAAGTTTTGGTAAAAACTTTCTAAACCATGAAATGATCTTACCTCACTAGCATTCATAGGTGTAGGCCAATTCAAAATAGCTTCAACCTTTTTAGGATCCATTTTCTAACCATCAACTGAAATTACAAATCCCAAATACACAATCTCCTCTTTCATGAATGAACACTTTTTCAGATTTATCAAAAACTTTTCTTCTTTCAATCTCTGCAAAACTTGTCTAACATTCAAAAAATGTTCTTCTCTAGTCTTACTGAATATCAGAATATCATCAAGGTATACAATCACAAACTTACCCAAACATTTCTTCAAAAATTCATTCATTAGCCTCATTAAAGTACTTGGTGCATTAGTTAAACCAAAAGGCATAACCGACCACTCATACAAACATTCTTTTGTCTTGAAAGAAGTCTTCCATTCATCTCCTTGATTTTGATTTGATGATATCTACTTTTGAAATGAATTTTGGTAAAATATATTGCTCTAGTCAAACTATCCATTATATCATCCATTCTCGGTATAGGAAACCTATACTTAGGTATTATCTTATTGATTGCTCTGGAATCAGTACACATTCACCATTCTCCATTCTTCTTCGGTGCCAATACTACAGGTATTGCACAAGGACTCAAACTTTCTCTGATCAAACCTTTCTCCAGCAACTCTTGAATTTGTTGGTTCAATTCCTGATTCTTGGTAGGTGTCAACCGATGAGGTGCCTTATTCGGTAAACTAGCTCTAGGGATTAGATCCATACAATGATCAATTCTTCTCTTCGATGGCAAACCATCAGGTACATTGTCAACAATGATTTCACTATACTTGGTGAGTAACTTATCAATCTCCTTAGGAACACTATCCTCTATTTTCTTACTCGGTTTGTTAGGAATCACAACAAAACATACATCGCTCTATTTCAAATCCTTAACAAACTTTCTTCCCTTCGTCAAACAAAATTTCACAGATGTGCAAACATTACTAACATGTTCTTCTAGCAAAGGTAATAGATTTGTCTCTTTCTATCAACCAAAATAGTATACTTATGTAATCTCCCATCATATATAGCATGTCTATCATATTGCCAAGGTCTACCCAACAAAATATGACAATAATCCATAGACATGATATCACACAACACCTTATCATAGTATTTTCCAATCTTCAAATTCACATAACATTGTTAACTTACCAAGAGTGTATGCTCATCCTTGATCCATGAAATCTGATAGGGTTTAAGATGTTCTAACCTTTTCAATTGCAACTTTGTGACCATTTCCTCAGATGCCAGATTCTCTGGGCTACCACCGTTAATGATTACCTTCCAAAATTTGTCAGAAACTCTACATCTAGTCTTGAACAAAATTTTCCTTACCGGATCTTCCTTTTTACCTTCATTCCACAGTGCTCTCCTCACCATCAAGTTATTTTCCTTCTTAGGTTCATTCGGTGATTCTTCTTGAACCAAAGCATTTCTACTATTACCAGCCTTCTTACTTGTATGTGTACATTCAAATGATCTATGTCCTTCTTCCCCACAATTGTAACAAGTTCCTCAGAAACTTCCTCTGTTATAACCACCTCGGTAGTTACTGCTTTTGCCTCTAGATGAACTTTCACCTTTCCACTCGATCTTGCCTTTATCCAGATTTGTCTTTTCTAGTTCAGATCTACCTTTTTCACCATGGGATCTACCTCTTCCTCTAGGGAATCTACCACCTCTACCTCTTTTCCTTTGCTCATGTCTCTTATTCAATTTCTCCTCAGCTTTCAATGCAAATTGATAAGCCTCTTCAATATACTCCAATTTGACCAAACTAATTTATTCTTGGATAGAAACTCTCAAACCATTTAGGTATTTAGCAATTATTTACACATCATCTTCATCATGTCTAGATTTGATATCTAATCTATAGAATTCCTTAATATATTCCTTTACCGAGCTATCTTTCTGCCTTAGACTTTGCAATCGCCTAACTAGGTTAATCTGATAATCACAAGGTAAGAACTTTCCTTTCAACTTATTCACCATTTTATTCCATACCTTGATTTTGTCTTTTCCTTTCCTCTTTTTGTCTAGCTAAAGATGTTCCCACCATAAGGATGCATGACTTTTCAACTTTGTGCTTGCAATTTTCACCTTCTTATCTTCAAGTACATTTTCATAGTGAAAGTACTTTTCCATCTCAGTGATCCAATCCACCAATTTGTTAGAATCCATTTTTCCACCATACTCATGAGGATTAAAATGTGGTGTAGACTTAAGACTTGTCAAAGCCTTCAAGAATCTTTCTTCACCCTGATCCATCACAGGTGCAGGTTCTGCATTCGCTTGTTCTTCCTCAATTTCATCATCACTAACATCTTTAAGATGTCTTCCTCTTCTTTGGGCTATTTCAGCAACTTCTAATCTAGCAGAAAGTTGTCTGAACATTTTTGCCAATCCTGGATCTGCATCTCACCTCCCATGAACCATCTTGAAAACCCTCATTAACTGTAGGTCAGATCATAATCTGCTACCCCACAACAATTCACCTAGGGCTTTGCAAGAAGGAACCTACAAATCTAGATTCACAAACCTAGATCTAGATCTCACCTCGCTTTGATTCCACCTGACACAAATAGGGACTAGGAGGGGCCAAACAATGGCACACCCAATAGATCTAGCCTACTCAAAGTACACGCGGAAGCAACAACATGGTGAGAGAGAGAATGCATGATCTTTCTTTTATTATGTTCAAATTGATTCATACATGCCAAGCTGTAAGGACTTCTCGGTTATGGCCAGATATTATAATGAATTACAGAAGTCCTCAAACATGTGAGGATTTGCCCACAATCTCTAATCTTCTATCTTCTTACTTCTATCAAAACTGACTCCTACTCTAACCAAACAACTAAACTTATACAAGAGGCTACCGAACTAAGTTGGCCTTCAGATCCACAATCAATGCAAGCAACAGTTAGATCTGGGACCACATGCTTCCCAATGATGGATACCAGCATTAAATCCATGACCCAAATGAATGCACAAGTCGACCTCAATAGAAACTCAAAATAAACTACTCGGTAAGCAAGGAAGATCGAGAAACAAATAAGGATCATCGAGCACCAGTGAAACAACCAACCGCCCAGGAGATAACTGACCAAACTCGATAACTAAAGGAAATTGACCAACTATCGAGCCAACTCGGTCAAAGAAGGAATTGAGCAACACAAAAAAACTCAAATATGTTTTTGGTGACACAGGATTGCCAAGGACTCAAGATGCTCCTGCATCACTTTCAACCTTTGCAATACTTGTTTAACATGCAACAAATGTTCTTCTCTAGTCTTACTGAATATCAAAATATCATCAAGGTATACAATCATAAATTTACCTAATAATTTCCTCAAAACTTCATTCATCAACCTCATAAACATACTCGGTGCATTAGTTAAACCAAAAGGCATAACCAACCACTCATACAAACCTTCTTTTGTCTTAAAAGAAGTCTTCCACTCATCACCTTCTTTGATTCTGATATGATGATATCCACTTTTTAAATCAATTTTGGTAAAATACTTTGCTTCAGTCAAACTGTCCATTATATCATCCATTCTTGGTATAGGAAACCTATATTTCACTGTTATCTTGTTGATTTCTTTGGAATCTGTACAAATTCTCCATTCTCCATTATTCTTAGGTTCTAATACAATAGGTACTACACAAGGACTAAAAATTTCTTGGATTAAACCTTTCTGCAACAATTCTTGAATTTATTGGTTCAATTCCTGATTCTAGGTAGGTGTTAACCAATGTGGTTCCTTATTCGGTAAACTAGTTCCAAGGATTAGATCCCTGCAATGATCAATGCTTCTCTTCGATGGAAAACCATCAGGTACATTATCAAAAATGATCTCACTATACTCGGTGAGTAACTTATCAATCTCCTTAGGGATACTATCCTCTATTTTCTTACTTGGTTTTTTAGGAGTCACAACAAAACATACATCATTCTTTTCCAAATCGTTAACAAACTTTCTTCCTTCCATCAAGAAAAATTTCAAAGATGTACAAACATTACTAACAAGTTCTTCAATCAAAGGTAACAAGATTTGTCTTCTTCCATCAACCCAAATAGTGTATCTATGCAATCTCCCATCATATATAGCATGTCTATCATATTGCCATGGTCTACCCAACAAAATATGACAACAATCCATAGGCATGATATCACATAACACCTTATCATAGTACTTTCAAATTTTCAAATTCACATAACATTATTCACTTACCAAGAGTGTATGCTCATCTTTAATCCATGAAATCTGATAGGGCTTCAAATGTTCCAACCTTTTCAACTACACCTTTGTAACCATGTCCTTAGATGCTAAGTTCTTTGAGCTACCACTGTCAATGATTACCTTCCAAACTTCATCAAAAACTCTACATCTGGTCTTGAACAAAATTTTGCTTATCGGATCTTCCTTATTAATTTCACTCCAAAGTGCTCTCCTTACCATCAAGTTTTTTTCCTTCTCAAGTTCATTCAGTGGCTCTTCTTGCACTAAAGCATTTCTGCTGCTACCGACCTTCTTACTTGTATGTGTACACTCAAATGATCTATGTCCTTCTTCTCCACAATTGTAACAAGTTCCTTGGAAACCACCTCTGTTATAACCACATCAGTAGTTAGTGCCTCTGCCTTTAGATGAACTTTCACCTATCCAATCAGACTTTCCTTTATCCAGAGTTGTCTTTTTAGGTTTAGATATACTATTTTCACCATAGGATCTACCTCTTCCTCTAGGGAATCTACCACCTCTACCTCTTTGTCTTTGCTCATGTCTCTTGTTCAATTTCTTCTCGGTCTTCAATGCAAATTGATAAGCATCTTCAATGTTCTCCATTTTGACCAAACTAATTTCTTCTTGGATGGAAACTCTCAATCCATTCAGGTACCTAGCAATTCTTTCCACATCATCTTCATCATTGATCTGATTTATGAAACCAGATTACAATACCTGGTGTGATACCTGCAGTATTGTAGAATTCAACACAAAAATTGAGAACAATAATATTGCAAACCAAAAAATGATCCATTCTATTTGAATATTTTGAGTTTATACAAGTTTGATGGATCCCAAGGGTCATCAAAATCCCTTGGAAATGAAATGAAGAGCCATCATAATATTTAGTACAAATAAACTATTCAAACTATCAAAACTTATCAAAAAACTATATATAAAAATTAGGTCCACTTGGAGAAGGCATAACTTTCTAGTCCTAGCTCTGAATTGCAAACTGTTTGATGCGTTGGAAAGGTATTCAAATTATCTAGAATCAAATTTCAGAAGTAGAAACGTTCCATTACATCATCCAAGCCTAGAAATGCATCGAAGACCCTAAAAAATGCAGTTTACTAAAAATAGTAAAATTTGAAAAATTAGATTTCAATTTTTTCCCAATTTAATCTTGAGCACTCCTGCCCCCTTGAGAGGCAATGGGCCCCATTGCACGAATCTGCTACAACAGATGAGGAAATTATTCTTCAATTTGTTCCTTAGTAAACCACTTGCCTTGATGAGAATGCTGGCCAACTCGAACCACCTGATACAGAGGAATGTTCTGATTTCTCAAAGTCTTTAAAATGACTTTAGTAACATGGTCACATTGGACTGGAATAGTAGTAGATGGATTTAACTCTGTAGCTTGAATGTGTTCAGTAGCTTGGGAAATATCCAACAAAGGAGGAAAATAGGGTCTCAACAATTCTACATTGAAAACTGGATGCAGTCCTAAAAATGATGGCAAATTAAGTTCAAAAGCATTCTCACCAACTTGTTTCACAATAGTATATGGACCATAACAAAGAGGAAAAAGATTCCTATTTGGTCTGTGTAGGTGCTCTTTCTGAAGATGTAACCATACCTTGTCACCAATCTGAAACTTATGAGGAGTTCTATGTTTATCATGCCTTTCCTTATACTTCTAATTACTCTACTCCAAGATCTCATGAACTTGTTGTTGGAGGTGTCTAATTTTATCAATGAATTTTTCTGCTTTATCTACCTCCTTGTCACCATTCAATGGACTATTAGATTTTAGAGATGGTATTGCTACATCCATAGGTGCCAATGGTTGGTACCCAAGAGAAACCTCAAATGGACTGTGCCTTGTAGTACTATGGAGTGCACAGTTGTAGCTGTGTTGCACATAGGGTAAGCTTTCATCCCATGTGTGAGGATGTTTGGAATGATACATCCATAAAATATGAATAATCATTTGATTCACCACTTCTGTCTACCCATCTCTTTGGGGATGGAATGCTGTGGAATTTGTCAACTTGGTGTCCATTTTAGCCCATAGTGCATACCAAAATTTGTTGATGAACCTCCTATCCCTATCAGAAATAATGGTTTTTGGTAAACCAAAATGAACCCAAACATGTTCAAAAAATATCTTGGTAGTATCTTCCGCAAAAATCATCTTTTTACATGCCACCATGATAGCCATTTTAGAAAACCTATCTACCACGACATATACACAATCATGGCCCCGCTTGGTAGTTGGAAGTCCAGACATAAAATCCATTGAAACAGACTGCCATGGCTTATTAGGAATAGGTAATGGCAAGTATAGACCCAACTTACGGTTTTCTGGCTTTGCAATTGCATAGGTTGCACAAGCTTGTATATGTGAAATGATATCCTTCTTCATTTTTGGCCAATAGAAATACTTTTGAAGGATAGCAGTAGTCTTACCAATACCAAAATTTCCTGCAACATGACTGTAGTGAGCTTCCCATATCATTTTATTCCATTCCTCAGTGGGTACACATATGTGACTGTTATGGCAAAGTGACCCATCCTGCAAGTGAAAATTAGGGATAGACTTTCCTTCTACCAAATTACCATAGATGTTAGCAAAATCAGGGTCAGTACCATATAGTTGTTCCCAAGTTGATGATTGATGACCACATGAATCCAACACTATTGTCAAACCTACAATTGGAGGCCTACTCAAACAATTTGCCACCTTGTTACTGCTTCCTTTTTTATGATGAATGTTGAGGTGAAATTGTTGTAGATAGGCTGATCACCATTGATGTCTATCATTCTGTAGCTTCCCTTGTGTTTGCAAGAATTAAAGTGGTTTATGGTCTGTATGTATTATAGTTTGCTTTCCCAATATATAATGTTTCCATTGTTTGCAGGCCTAAACAATGGAATAAAACTCCTTATCATAGGTGGGGTACCTATGTACTATATCAGAAAAAGTTTCACTATGATAGGCAATTGGATGCCCATGTTGCGTGAGTACCGCACCAAGAGCATAATCATATGCATCTATTTCTATCTCAAATGCTTGGTGTAGATCTAGAAGGACCAATACTGGTGCTGAACATAGTCTTTTCTTTAACTCCTCAAATGCTTGTTTCTTTGCCTCTGTCCATTGAAATTTTTCTTGTTCTCCACTCCTTAATGATTGATTAAGAGGCCATGATATGTGTGAGAAACCAAACAAAAATCTGCAATAGAAGTTGGCTAAGCCCAAGAAGTTGTGAAGCTTTGTGAAATTTTTAGGGGATGGCCAATCTCGGATTATTTAAATCTTTGCTGAATCAACATGAACACCCTCAGTGTTAATGATATACCCTAAGTATTGAATACTCTGCATACCAAAAGAACACTTCTCAATGTTGGCATAAAGTTTGTGTTTTTGCAGAGTTGAAAGAACTTGTTCAACATGCTGCAAATGCTCAGACCAAGTTCTGCTAAAGATGAGTATGTCATCCAAATAAACAACCATAAAATAATCAATGAATGGTCTAAGCACATCATTCATCAATCTCATAAATGTGGCTGGGGCATTTGTTAGGCCAAAAGGCATGACCAACCATTCAAACAAACCTTCCTTAGATGTAAATGCAGTCTTCCACACATCTACTAGATCAATTGGTACTTGGTGGTGGGTGTGTGAATTTTGTACCTATCTGTAGAACACAACACTTCAGTAAAACATTAGAGGTTAGTTGAAATCAAAATCATGCAATAAATGAAAAATTAAACTAACCAGGTGATTTATTGCCTTCTAGTAGATGCGAGTATGTATTCTTAGATTGGACCAAGATCAGTGACCTTGACGACACCTAAATGAAGGATTTGAATGTAGAATCTAGATATGAAATGATGCAAATTAATCTATTTTTTTGAATTTTAGATGCAATTATGATAATGAAAACTTGATATGAATCTATTCTAGTATGTATGAAATTGATCTAGAATGTATGAAATTGATATGTAAAAGTATCTAACAATGATATTCTAAATGATATGGATACTATGCAAAATAATGAAAATCTCACAACAACTCGAATTCTCAAGATCAATTCTTCAGTCTCCAATTCGACAACATGAGTGTGCAATTCGTGGATTGATCTTAAATGAAGAGCTGAAGCCTTAATTTATAAAAATCTAGGGCTTTGGAGGTGCATGAAAAAAACCATAAATCACTCAAATAACACAGGTTGATTTTTGAGTTATTTTAAAATAAAGGATAATTAACTCACAAAAATATGCAAAAGTAGAGTTTAACTCAAAATAGAGTTTAGATTTAATTGATAATTGATAGTTGTCTACTTTTCTGATTGTGCATGATTTATTTATGGATTAATTTAATAATAAAGTGATTTATTTCTAACTTAACTGATTTTGAAAAATAAAACAATTGATTTATGGGTTAATCAATTATTAAATCAAACTTTATTAAAAAATAATATTATTAAAAATTGAAAACTTGCTTTAATTAATTAAATAAGAATTTAATCAATTATTCATAGGATTTTGGATTTATTGTCAAAATTAAATAATACAATTTAGGAATAAATAGAATTAACTTCAATTAAACAATTAAGTGGCATAATTAAATCTAATTAATTAAATATTGAGAATATTCAATTAATCAAACTTTAGGATAAATAGGATTTATCACCAAATAATCATTAAATCAAAGATAATTATGATAAATAGGAATATTACTAGGAATATTCCCCGATGCAAAATTTGAGATAATCAATTAGGATTCTATGATGTTTAGATGTGCCTTAGGTTAGGACTTCGATGTTGATTTTGTTCGATGTGTTGATATAGGAGGTTAATGAACCTATAGCCCATTTTTGGGGTATTAAATTTTTCCCCTCTTTGAATTACTGTGTGAAGCGTAGTGGTTCAAAGACAGTTTGTGTATGATATTGAAATTGATGTTTGAAATTGATATTGATATGAGAGATGAACCGATTCCAAGATAGAAATCGATTAAAAGATTTGAAGATGTTAGGTCCTGAATGACCAAAGATAATGTTAACAATAACAATCATGAACCGATGATTAAGAAGTATCAAAATGCCTAATTTTGAACCTTATGATTGCAAAGAAGTGTGTGACCGATTTCAGACCCGATTGTCCTTATATTGAATCACATTGGTATCACATCTAAACCCTTCAGTTTTCAAAGAACCAAGGAAATAACATGATTGAACCGATAGTTAAAAAAAATGATACAATTTACAAGATTAAGAGAATACCAGATTGATATGGATCTTGATGAATCTGATATGCCTCGAGTGATGATTGATTTTCCCCAAGCGATGAGGTCTTTTTGATGAATCAGCAACTAGACGTGGTTGTTGTCTTGATTACTGAGGAAAGATATGATTTCAAAATTTAGATTACAGACTTTGAATGATGTGTAATACCATGCCCCCTTGGGGATTAAAATTGAAATATGACAAGAAAAGTCAGCGTTGATAGTTCAAAAGCATGTTAATTGATTTGAGAAGTGGTTATACACATTCAGGAACACATTCTGCATCATTTAGAGGTCCTAAAGACCAAGTTTGACTAGGTTAAACCATGAGTTGACCATAGTTGACCAAGTTGAAATTTTAATAGTTTGATGTAAGATAATCAGTTAAGTTGAATATTGGATTTCTTTGATGATTGAAGGTCGATTATGTAAGTAGTTGATGATATAAACGATCTCAAATTTTGATTTTGAACCCAAAAAAGGATTCTACTTGCTATTTCGTTGGAGGAACCTTCATGTGAGATTCAACTCTTGTTATATTAGAAGATGTGATTGAAGAATCATTTACGTGTTGAAGTTTGTTTAGCCATTGTGAGATCATGCAAACATGCAAAATGCAAAGAAACATGCAATATGAAATGCAACCTAAGACCTAGGACCTAGTCACTGATCATGTGTCGGTCATTCTCATCATTGAATTTTTAGGTAACCAGATAGATCAATACAATGCCCACTAGCTATGAAACCATAGACATATGAATATCGATTTGTATGCACGAGAATCAATACAACACCCACTGATTAGGAAACCATGGATATATGAATATTGATTTTTTTTTTCAGAATGTCGGATTAGATATAAGCACCAAGGCACAAATGCCAGGATGACCTGAATATCATGTCCATTTTGATATAGAAATTTTTATAAGCATCAAAACATAAATGTCATGATGACCTGAATACGCATTGTGTTACAACACATCAAGTAGTCAAGAGATCATTCTAAATCCAATGTGAATTACCTATAGTGACCCTTTATCATTCACATCCTTAGGTAAGATCCCATTTCACAGTAGGAAAAAGAACTCACTCAAAAAGATAATAGTTAGATCAAACTTCCTTGAATTTTTCAGGTATCAATGGTCGAGGTACGCGTGGCCATCCAATTTGAAATAGAGGCTCTTATAGTCGGACACCATTTCAATCCAGAATTTCCAAAGTTGTTGGATTTTCACATACAAGTAGAAGACAAAAAAAAGATTATGCCCCTAGTCATCACTCTCTAAATCTTGTAAAGGACATCATCGAAGAGCTCGAAGGAACATAATCTGCAAAAATTTCAATGCGAATCAGTAAGCATACAAGGAGATAAAAATATGTAAAAAGCATAGATCATTTTCAGTTTGTGTTTGATGTTTGATTGTGTTGTTGTAGATGCAAAATCCTTTTTGGAGACAAGACAGACTGATTGACTCAAATGAAGCTTCAAAGGACTCTGACTGGATATGATATGTCTAAGATACATTAGAGACCATAGGATATGACATTGATTTCCCCCAAGTGTTAAGCATTGATAGGATATAGATGCTTGAACTGATTGGTGTACAGATTGACTTATTGAAAACAAGAATGCGAAAATAAACTGGGAGATATGTACAAACTAAAGCAAGGCTGAAAGCTAGGAAAGACCAAGATTGTGCTAATAGATGAAGCATTTTTGAACAAGAGGTGCCCGTTTGCCGAGTTTTCACCATCTTGGCAGAGATTCCATTTTTTCCTACCAAGGCACCTGTTTCCAAGTTTTCACCAAGGCACTTTTTCTTTTTTTCATTTTTTTGTATTTTTCATTTTTTCAATTTTTTTTTACTTTTGATTTTTTTTAACTTTTTTTTGTGAATGATCAAGGTGCCTATTGCTAGGTTTTCACCAAGATGCTCATTTTTTCAGGACATTTTTAGATTTTTAAGATTTTTTCAGGACATTTTACCATAGACTGAATGCCTTAGGCATATAATTTCTTAAGATGGAGAACATTGATTGGTTCTCAGAGCTGTTCTCCTTCAGTCATTGAGAGTTGATAAGCACCAGAGCCAAAAGTAGAAATGATTACAAAGAGACCCAGCTAGTTGGGTTCAAACTTCCCCTTGCGCTCTCTATGTGATTGATTTTTAGGATTCTCTCTCAAAATTAGATCACCAACCTGAAATTCTCAGTGTTTGAATTTCTTGTTGTAGCCTCTAGACATTCTCTTCTAATATACTTTGAGATGATCATACGCTGCTTGTCTGTGCTCATCTAGTAGTTCAAGTTCTTGCAACCTAGACACTCTATTGTCATCATCAGTTACTAGACCATGCATTCTAATTATTAGTGATGGGATTTTGACCTCAATAGGTAGTACTGCTTCAGACCCATAAACTAAAGCAAAAGGTGTAGCCCCAGTAGGTGTTCTGATACTTGTTCTGTAGGCCCAGAGAGTTGGATTGATCATGAGATGCTAGTCTCTTCCTATTTTATGAACTGTACGGTGCAAGATTTTTAATAGATTCTTATTAGAAGCCTCTTCTTAGCCATTCCCTTGAGGATAGTAGATAGATGACCAACGTTGGGTAATCTTGAATTTGGCACATAAATCATCCAAGTCTTTGTTCTTAAATTGTCCACCATTATCTGTGATTATGGAAAGAGGTATCTCATATTTGCATATGATATAGTTCAATATGAACATAGATATTTGTTTTCCAGATGCTTGTGTCAAAGGGACTGCTTCTACCCATTTTATAAAATAATCTGTAGCTGTGATTATATGGGTATGTCCATTAGAAGAATGAGGATGTATAGCCCCTATAAGATCAAATGCCCATTGGTGAAAAGGCCATTGTGTAGTGAAAGGAATTAGATCTCTCCTTGGAGCATGAATTAAGTTGCCATGTACTTGACACTTTTGACAATTCTTAGCAAACTTGATTGCATCTTTCTCCATTTTAGGCCAATAGTACCCAGCCCTAATAAATTTTTGAGCTAGTGTTAAACCATTCAAGTGTGACCCACAAATACCATCATGGACTTCCTCTAATGCATGTTGAGACTCTTCCCATTCTAAAAATTTAAGTAGTGTACCATCTAGACCTCATTTGTATAGATCATGACCAATGATGACATATCAGGAGGCATTACGGATAAGGTATCTCTTTTCATGGCAGTTGAAGGTATCAAGAATGATTTGGTCTTGGAGATAGGAAAATAGGTTTTTGTATCTAGATGAATCATGACCAACAACAGTGTAGATCATGTGGGTTTTGGGGGAATCATATGCAGGATAAGATAATGCTTCCACTAGGAACTCATAGTGTAGCTCATGTTCAGGCTGCTATAATAGAGTCGATAGCATTGCCATTACATCAGTAGCCTTGTTCTCCATTCTAGGTATTTGCTCAAATGTGATAGATATGAAATACTTCTTTAGATCATCTACCATTCTTTTGTAAGGAATGAGCTTTTCATCTTTAGTTTGGTACACATCATTGACTTGATGGATAAAAAATTGTGAGTCTCCATGAATGTGTAATTCTATTACTCTCCACTCAATTGCTATTTTCATACCATTCAAAAGGGCTTCGTATTCTACAATATTGTTTGTGCAAGGGAACTTTAATTTGAATGCTTTTGGGATTGAGTATCCTTGAGGAGTTATGAACAGTATGCCTGCTCCTGATCCATTCTGTGTATAGGAGCCATAAAAGAATAACTACCATTCTCTAGAAGAAAGAGTCATGATAGAGGAATCTAGAAATTCCATTTGCATTGGCGTATCATCAATCATAGGTGCATCTGCTAATTGATCAACAATAACCTATCCTTTGATAGCTTTTTTTTTCCACATATTCAATGTCAAATTCACTTAAGAGCATGACCCATTTGGCTAATCTACATGTGAGGGAAGCTTTGCTTAGTAGGTACTTGAGTGGATCAATCTTGGCCACCAAATGTGTGGTATGAGATAACATGTAATGTCTTAATTTCTATGATGCAAAGATCATAGCTAGACAAGCTTTCTCAATCATTGAATAATTCTTCTCATATGCAACCAATGTTCTACTGATATAGTATATAGCTCTTTCCTTTTATTTCTCATCATGTTGTGCTATCAATGCCCCCAGTGATGTATTTGTTGCAGAGACATATAAGATCAAAGGCTTCCCTGGAATAGGAGGCATCAAGATAGGTGGATTTGATAGATACTTCTTGATATGGTTAAAGTTGTTCTCACATTCTTCATTCCATGCAAAGGTCACACCTTTATGTAATATTTTTGTAAAAGGTTGTGATATGTTTGCTAGCTATGATATGAATCTTCTAATAGATTGAACTCTTCCTTGCAATGTCTTCATTTGACTAATATTCTTTGGAGGTTGCATTTCCATGATAGCCTTTACTTTAGCTAGATTAACTTCAACGCCCTTCTTTGAAACTATGTATCATAAGAGCTTTCCATAAGTAACACCAAAAGCACACTTCTTAGGATTTAGTTTGAGACTAAATTTTTCCATTTTGTCTAGTATCTTGCTCAAGTCATTTAGATGTTTAGCTCTAATCATAAATTTTGCTAAAGTATCATCAACATAATCTTCCATAGTCCTATCATGTCATGGAAAATAGATGTCATAGTTCTTGGATATGTAGCACCAACATTTTTAAGCCCAAATGGCATGACATTCTAACAAAAGGTGCCCCATGCACATGTAAAAGCAGTTTTCTCTTGATCCTCTGGAGTAATTTTTATTTGATTATATCTAGAAAAACGATCCATTAGAGAACACATCTCAAAGCCCGCAGTCATGTCCACTATCATATCAATGTTAGGTAGTGGAAAATCATCCTTAGGACATGCTTTATTTACATCTCTAAAATTTGTGCATACTCTAATTGATTTATCTGGTTTTGAAATAGGTACAATATTAGAGATCCACTCAGCATAGTCAATAACTTAGATGAATTCGGCTTTCAGGAGCTTCTCTAATTCAACTTTTACCTGTAATACCCCAAAAATGGGCTATAAGTTCATTAATCTCCTATTTCAACAATTCGAACGAAATCAACATCGAAGTCCTAACCTAAGACACATCTAAACATTATCGAATCCTAATTGATTATCTTAAATTCTGCATCGGAGAATATTCCTAGTAATATTCTTAATCATCATAATTATCTTTAATTTTATAATTATTTGGCAATAAATCACATTTATCCTAAAGTTTGATTAATTGAATATTTTCATATTTAATTAATTAGATTTAATATTTGCCACTTAATTGTGTAATTAAATTTAATTCTATCTATTATTAATTGTATTATTTAATTTTGACAATAAATCTAATATCATATGAATAATTGGTTAAATTTTTATTTAATTAATTAAAGCAAGTTGTCATTATTTAATAATATAGTTTTTAATAAAATTTTGAATAAATAATTGATTAACCCATAAATCAATTGTTTTATTTTTAAAAGCAGTTAAGTTGGAAATAAATCACTTTATTATTAAATTAATTCATAAATAAAACACGCACAATCAAAAAAAGCAGACAACTATCAATTATCAATTAAATCTAAACTCTATTTTGAGTTAAAACTTAGCTTTTGCATATTTTTGTGAGTTAATTATCCTTTATTTAAAAATAACTCAAAAATCAACTTGAGTTATTTGAGTGATTTATGGCTTTTTTCATGCACCTCCAAAGCCTTGGATTTCTATAAAAACAAAGCTCATCTCTTCATAATTCATCTCTCGAATTTGCATCAAATCTCTCAAATTTGCATCCACAAAATCTCATAATTTTGCAAGCTTACTTTGCCAAAGTCATCTACGAATTGCACAACTATTTTGAAGAATTGAAATTTGGAGAATCAAAGCTTATTGCGAATCAAGGCTATTGTGAGATCAATTTGTTTTTTTTTACATTCATTTAGATTCTTTTTTATATCATTGTTAGATCAATTCATAGCATATCAATTTTCCATATTAGCATAGATTCCATATCAAGTTTTCATATCATTACATAGAAAATCCAAAAAATATAGATTAATTGCATTCATATTTCATATCTAGATCAATTTCATTTAAATCTTTCATTTAGGTGTTGTCTAGGTCACTAATCTCGATAACAATCTGAGAACATTAATCTCGCACCTACTAGAAGGTAGTAAATCGCTTGGTTAGATAATTTTCAATTTTGCACGATTTTGATTATAGCTAACCTCTAATGTTTTACTGAAGTGTTGTGTTTATAGATCAGGTACAATTTTCACACACACATTTCTGACACCCACCGTGGGGCAACCCACCTTTGCATGCTGGTTTTGATTTTTTTTGGGAGCTAAAACCCCAAAGTTTCAAAGATTTAATTTTATCTCCCAAAAAGCTTGGAGTTTTGGTCTAAATTTTTTTTTTCAGGTTGGTGACATATCAAGGAATCTATAGTAAAAAATTTAGAATTTTCTGAGATGTTTTGAATTTTTAATAATTTTTTCTTAAAATTTTGAAAAAAATTAATATCTGATGCAAATCAGCATATTTTTCAGAAATTTTTATATTTTCAGAAATCTCTTTAAATTATATTGGGGGTCCATTCTTTGTGTTTTAAATTTAGATATGATATAATAACTCAAATAGTTAATTTACAAAAACTAGTCTGTTTTGATAAAACAAGTCTCTAGGGCACAAATGAAGAGATTTTTCTAAAATTTTTGCATTTTTGGAAAGCTCTTTATTTTTTAGTAGGGGTCTCTATTTTGAATTTTTATTTTGTGGCCAAAATCATATCAGAAAAATCAGATCTTGTTGACTAGGTCAAATGCAGCAAAAAAAAATAATTTTGTGATGAGTATGCACTTATTTTTTTTACATGGTTCAATGAATGGTATGAGTTGTCATTTGAGTTAATTACTGGTTATTATTGCTAATAATAATTGATTTTTAGAGCTAACCCTATGGTTTTCATAAGTTGAATATATTTTGCATATCTTGTTTGCTTGTTGGAGAGTTTGTCACTTGCTTGCATGGAAAAACTCAACAAGAATTGCTAAAAATCAGGTAAAATCTACTAAGCACGTTGTGAGGATCCCAGATATTCTCCTTCATCTAATAAAATTTTGATTTGGACTTAAAATAAATCTCTTATGTGTCTGGCTTGTGTGCATCTTTTTATGCTTTTGTCTATTTCTACACACTTGCATAATTGATACTAGGTTGTGACCCCTTAAGGATTCATTAATAGTTTTAGATACTTATGATTGATCTTGATTTCTATCTTGGGTTATTGGACTCGCTAATTTGCCGGCCACTCATTCCGCCCCGTAGTTGCAATCTTAGCGCCATAAAAGGGAGGGGTCAACAGGACATAAGCATTAAGTGTTCCAGTTGGCAACCCTTTTGTGCTTTTAGGAACTCACTTGTTTTCTAAGTTGGGGACTCATTTTTAGCTTGTGTGAGGTGTTAAGTGTTCCACCTTGTGGACTCATCTCATATTTTCTTTAAGTGTTAAGTGTTCCTCTTTCTACTTTTTGGATACTTTTGGTAGATTTGCTTTTGGAAACATACATCTGTGCTCACATAGTAATTAGGCCCTATGAACACTATTCATGATTCTTGAGAGATTGGATTCCCAATGAAATCCTCCTTGATGACAGAATCCTTGTAGGTAGGGAGGATACTTAGTGTGTTTCACATTCAACTTGGTTAGTGCGTCTTCTCTTATTGATCAATACATTCTCTCTTAGGAGAGGTTGATAGATCACATGGGGTAGACATCATGAGCTTTGGTGAATCAAAATTGGTTAGTGCATCTTCCCTTATTGATTGATACATTCTCTCTCCAGAGGGTTGATAGATCACGTGGGGTTGATATCATAGACCTTGGTGAGACAAACTTTGTCTTAGCATGTCAGATTAATCTGCTTGCTTTGTTTGGGTTAAAAGTGAAAAGGTGTCAAAAACCTTGGATCTAGAGCCAAGTCCCCTTGTGGTATACTATTGTAATTCACTTTTAGAGAGGGTTAATCGTAGCGGACAATCCCTTCACAGGGTAAACTACATTGATGGAACCTCAAGCAGTCATAGCCATTTTCACCGTGGTAGTGACAGCCGCTATATAAATGTCCTTGTGGAAGAAATCTCCATAGGTATGGTTCATTGTTGGGTTGTCAGATCTCCCTAGCAGCTCCTGAAGATTAAGTTCTGGGACTGTGTCAAAACCCTGGTGCACCGGGATTGGAGTTCACCCCTTTGGATCATAAAAGTTGCAGAGTCAAACCATTACTAAAAACCCTAGTGAGGCCAAATTTTCATTTTATAGGGTATATGTGTGTTATTGCAAAACATTTTTGGAACATACACAATTAGCGCTTCTGAGGATTAGAACGAATAAGTCACTTGATTGTTCATGCGCAAGGTTGCTTTTGCCCTTGTTCATTATTTTTAGACATGCTTGAAATCATGTGCTTGCTATTTTGCGTGCTTGTTTATCTATTTGGTTATTGAAAATGAACAAATCTATTACAATCCTCAAATCTGGACATTGAAATTTGCAAACAATTCAAATCTGAAAACTCAAAATTTGCAAAATCTGAAGTAAAATCCTTTTCTGGAGTAAAAAGTCATCTCAGGAGGTCAGAAAGTCATATGAGTTTTTGTCAAGTGTCATTTCATTACTACCCATCTGTCGTATAATTGAGTACCCAGTGTCATATGAGTTTTTATGCCAACAAATTCTCAAAGTCAAAATCTTGCAACTGTCGTATGAGATTCTCAACTATCGTTTCATTGCTACCCAACTGTCGTACGAGTTTTGCAACTATCGTTTCATTGCCACCCTACTGTCGTATGAGTTTTGCAACTATCATTTCATAGCATAACCACTGTCGTATGAGTCTGCAGAGTGTCGTTTGGAAATTTTTTAAAAAGTTGTTAGAAAATTGTCAGAATTGCCAAATACTTCAGCTTTTTCAGCCTATTTCTAGAATCTGTCGAACAAATCACTGTGTCAGGAATAGAGCAATAGCTATTGAGAATTAGTACACATGTCTCAAAAAATAAGTACATATGAGGAAGAAATTTTAATCACCATTATGATGAAGCAGCTGCAAGCTATGCAAGTTGAACTTAACAATCTTAAGAAAGAAAAGGAACCTAAAGAGTTCTCCATGGAAACTCTATGCTCTTTTCCATTTGATAAAGACTTGTACATGTCACCATGCCCTCAGAAAAAATTTGAGCAATGTGATAACCCTTATGATACCTCTTCCATGGAGAGTGACACATCCAGCTTTGGAGACTATGATGACTATGATGACAGACAATGTAATGATACCTATGACACCTCTATTCCTAAGATTCCTCATCGTGTGTTCCTACTTACTACAAATGGGCCATCACATTAGATAGATCATGATGGTGATCCATATGATTTTGATTTTGAAAGAGACTTTGATGGCTTTTGTGGACAATACCTTGATTATGATCCATCTACTACTGCTGAGGACTATAAAATGCATCGTGCTAGCTTGAAAAGTCAATACTATAAGGATCTCTCCTCTAAGAACTCTCAGGCTGAAAATAAAGATTACACTCTCAAGCAAGATCATGTTAATGCTGAACTTTTGTCTTGTGATGGTTCCCTTCCATCCCCTACTTCCTCCAATACCCATACATTTCCTAAAGCTTCTGAGTCTTTCAAATCTTTCACAGAACCTTCATCTGACACAAGCCTTGATAATTTTCATGCGGTTCCCTATAGTTATCCTCCAAGGCTACCTCTTAAAGAAACTCAAGCTAACCTTCACTTGGCTGCAAATACTTTCAATAATGATAAACCTAAAGAGCCTAAGCCTTCATATGCTATAATCCCTACTTCAGCTAATCCTCCACCATCTCTTCCAAAGTCATCCATACAATCCCAACATGCTTCCTTGTCCTTAGAAGTGGCTCCATGTCAAGAGGACTCTAAAAATGATGAAGAAAAGAACATAAAGAAAGATCAAGATCAAGAACCCTCCATGTCATCCAATCTTTTTCATGATGTCTCTTATCCGCTTCAGGGTTCTTTTGATCCTGCACATCCTTTTTCATGCATTCCACCATGTCTTAAGTCTTCTCTTGAGCAAGATCAAGTTACTACTTACATCGTTGAGATTATTGACAATCAAAATAATCTTACTACACTTGCACTTTTCAAATATGATACTTCCATTAAGGTTGGTAAAAATGGTGTTGTTACATCCAATGTTAAGCCTATTAAAAATTAAGAGAAAAATTATGTGCTTATGCTATCCAAAGATCCTTGTCAAGATCAAAGTCTTCCATCTTCTTATTCTGCCACTCCATGTTCACTTCCACTTTCTACTCTTCCTAAGTCTTTGCAAGCTTTGAAAAATCCTATCAAAGAAGTTGCTCATATTCAAGATGTCCATGATTCTATTGAAAATCTTAATGCTCACTCTAAAGATGCTGATATCCTTAGTTGTCATATAGATGCTGACGAACTTATTGATTATCCTTTTACATCTTCCACTTCCATCCTTGGACCTCTTCCACCACTACTAAAGGCTTCACGTCTACCTTCCATCTTGGGTCCTTATGTCCCTTCACTTTCCCCTCCTAACTCTCCTAATTCACCATCCATCTTGGGTCCTTACATCCCTCCATCTCCCATCTTTCCTCAAGATCAACATAGATGCATACCCTTGAATCCTTTTCATCCACCCACCCATCTAAACCAGTCATATCCTCCTTCTTCCACAAGTCCCAAGTTCTTTGGAAGTAACTTGAATGTTCAATACAAGAAAAAGAAGCAATACAAGAATCCATCAAAAAAAGAAGATCACCATGTCTCCTCTAATAGACATGGAAACATAAAGTCAAAAGAGATATCTACGAAAAAAATTACAAGACAAGTATGGGTTCCAAAATCCATCATTGAAGATATTCTCTCTAGATTATCAAAAGGAAATAAAAAGCCTATGGCTATATGGATTCCAAAGTCTCTCTTGAAAGAGTCTAGTGTTGAGAAAAAAGTGAAATTGACATTCAAGCTTCTAAAGACTTCCACTTCATTTCCCTCCAAAAATATTTTTCCATTCCATGTGCCTAAACCACAACCTCTACTATCCATTCGCCATATTCCTTCACGTATTCCTTCATTCACGTTTCTTCCATCCTCTCACCACCCTTCAAGGTATGTGTTGATGTTGAGCTTGCCTTCCTTTCCATCTACCCTTTCACGATCCTTCCATTCATTATCCTTCTACCTTCTATCCTTTTTCCTCATTTGCCTATTCCTCCTATCTTCCAACCTCACTCACTTTACATAAAACCTTATCCTCCATTTTTCTCTTCCATCTTCCTTTCCTTATCAATATCTTTGAGCATATCATTTTGAATCCTTTGCATATCATATTTTATCCTTTCAAGGAGCATTATCTAAAAAGCTTTCCTTCTTCTAAAAAAAAATAAAGAAATGAAAAAAAAGAAAAAAAAAAGTGCCTTGGTGAAAACCTGGAAATAGACACCTTGGTAGCAAAAGTAAAGAGAAATAAATTCATCCTATGGTGAAAACCACTTCCTTGTGGCACCTTGGATAAGTATGATGATGAAAACCTAGCAATCAGGCATCATGCATAGTTCTTCTACATGTTTCATCCATTCCATCTTCTCTCTTTGATCTTGACAAGGTTGACCTATACATGAACATTTGGCTATTTTGTGAGCTATCTTACAGTGATCTTGCTTTCATTCCCTTCCTATTTAGCCTTCATGTTTATTTTCATCCATTCATTCTATTCTTTCTCTATCATTTCTCCTTTGGTCTTGATCTAATTAAAAAAAGAAGAAGTGTAAAACACGGTGCTATGAAGCCTCTTGACATGTCTACTCCTTTGGACTACATCTTGTCCTTCTTTGGCATTATGCTTTTGTGACTTATCCTATGCTGACCTTTCATTGCTTGTCCAAAAGTGCTTTTACATGTCAATTTTTCCCTAGCTTGGGTATTCTTGAGGAGTTTTCCCTTGAGCATTTCTTCCCTTCATTCTCCTTCATTCTCTTGTCTTCCTTCTCTTCCACTAGCTTGCTAATCCCTCTTGTTCTCCACCTTGCTAGACATTCGGACCGCACGATATGATCTTGCTTGGGAGTTTGCAATGGAAAAAGATGATATCAAGTATACCAAGTATCAGAATAAGTATTAGAACTAGTATCAGAACCAGTATCAGAATAAGTATCAGAACTAGTATCAAAATCAGTATCAAAATAAGTATTAGAATAAGTATCAAAACTAGTATCAGAACAAATATCAGAACAAGTATTAGAACACCTACAGGGGCTACACCTTTCACTTTAGTTTATGGGTCTGAAGTGGTATTGCCTATTGAGGTTGAAATCCCATCACTCAGAATCATAATGCATGGTCTAGTAACTGATGATGACTACAGAGTGTCTAGGTTGCAAGAACTTGAACTACTAGATGAGCGCAGACAAGTAGCGTATAATCATCTCAGAGTATATCAAAGGAGAATGTCTAGAAGCTACAACAAGAAAGTCAGACACAGAGAATTTTAGGTTGGTGATCTAGTCTTGAGAGAAAATCTTAAAAATCAATCACATCGAGAATGCAAGGGGAAGTTTGAACCCAACTGGCTAGGTCCCTTTGTCATCACTGTTACTTTTGGCTCTGGTGCCTATCAACTCTCAATGACTGAAGGAGAACAACTCCGAGAACCCATCAACATTCTCCATCTGAAAAAATTCTATGCCTAAGGCATTCAGTCTATGGTTAAATATCCTGAAAAAATCCTAAAAATCAGAAAAAGTCCTGAAAAAATGAACATCTTGGTGAAAACCTAGCAATAGGTGCCTTGATGATTCACAAAAAAAAAAATAAAAAAAAAAAATTCAAAAAAAAATTGAAAAAAATGAAAAAAAAAAGAAAAAAGAAAAAAGAAAAAAAAAAGTGCCTTGGTGAAAACTTGGAAACAGGCGCCTTGGTAGCAAAAATAGAATCTTTGCCAAGATGGTGAAAACCCGACAAACAGGCACCACTTGTTTCAAAATACTCCATCTATCAGCGCAATCTTGGTCTTTCCCAGCTTTCAGTTTTGCTTTAGTTTGTACATATCTCTTAGTTTGTTTCTGCATTTCCAATTTTCAATAAGTCAGTCTGTACACCAAATCAGCTCCAGCGTCTGTATCCTATCAATGTTCAAACTTGGGGGCAATCAATGTCATATCCTATGGTCTCCTGTGTATCTTAGACGTATCATATCCAGTTAGAGTCCTTTGAAGCTTCATTTGAGTCAGTCAAGTCTGTCTTGTCTCCAGAAAAGATTTTGCATCTATGACAACAATAAAAAACAAACTGAAAACAATATGTGCTTTTCATGCTTTTATCTCCTTGTATGCTTACTGATTCGCATTGAAATTTTTGCATATTGTGTCCCTTTGAGCTCTTCGATTATGTCCTTTATAGGATTTAGAGAGTGATGACTAGGGGCGTAATCTTTTCTTTGTCTTTTGCTTGTATGTGAAAATCTAACGTCTTTAAAAATTTTGGATTGAAATGGTGTCCGACTGTAAGAGCCTCTATCTTGAATTGGATGGCCATGGGTACCTCAACCATTGATACCTGGATGATTCAAAGAAGTATTGATCTAACTATTATCTTTTTGAGTAAGTTCTTTCTCCTACTGTGAAACATGATCTTACCTAAGGATGTGAACGATAAAGGGTCACTACGGGTAATTCACATTGGATTTAGAATGATCTCTTGGCTATTTGATGTGTTTATCATGCAAGGCGTATTCAGGTCATCACGACGTTCATGTTTTGATGCTTATACAAATTGCTATATCAAAATGGACATGATATTCAGGTCATCCTGACGCTTGTGCCTTGGTGCTTATATCTAATATGTCATTCTGAAAACAAAACCAATATTCATATGTCCATGGTTGTTTTGGACCAGTGGGTGTTGTATTGGTTCTTGAGTGTTACAAATCGATATTCATATGTCCATGGTTTCATAGCTAGTGGGCATTGTATTGATTTATCTGGTTACCTAAAAGTTCAATGATGATAACAAATCGACACATGATCAGTGACTAGGTTCTAGGTCTTAGGTTGCATTTCATTTTGCATGTTTCTTTGCATTTTGCATGTTGCATGATCTCACAATGGCTAAATGAACTTCAATGCTTAAATAATTCTCCACTTGTCTCTTCAAATCTAACAAGAGCTGAATCTCACACGAAGGTCCCTCCAACGAAATAGCAAGTAGAATCTTTTTTCGGGATCAAAATCAAAATCAGAGATCATTCATATTATAAACTACATGCATAATTGACCTTCGATCATCACAGAAATCTAGTATTCAACTTAATTGATTATCTAACATCAAACTATGAAAATTTTAACTTGGTCAACCATGGTCAACTCATGGTCAAACCTAGTCAAACTTAGTCTACAGGACCTCTAAATGATGTAGAATGCATTCACCGAACGTGTTTAACCACTTCTCAAATCAATTAACATGCTTCTAAACTCTCAACGCTGACTTTTCTTGTCAGATTTCAATTTTAATCCCGAAGGGGGCATGGTATTGCATATCATTCAAAGTCTGTAATCAAATTTGAAATCATATCTTTATGGAAATCAATATCTTTCCTCAGTAATCAAGACAACAACCACGTCTAGTTATTGATTCATCAAAAAACCTCATCGCTCGGGGGCAAATCTATCATCACTTGGGGCATATCAAATTCATCAAGATCCATATCAATCTAGTATTCTCCTAATCTTGTAAACTGTATCAATTTTTTGCAACCATCAGATCATAGTGTTCTTTCCTTGGTTCTTCGGCAACTGAAGGGTTTGGATGT
Organism: Chamaecyparis obtusa; assembly: GCA_027943335.1. Lineage (NCBI taxonomy): Eukaryota > Viridiplantae > Streptophyta > Pinopsida > Cupressales > Cupressaceae > Chamaecyparis > Chamaecyparis obtusa. The sequence continues at coordinate 1,314,745 of BSBK01002625.1, forward strand.
GATACCTGCTAGTTCTGCTAAGACAATCGAGTCTAGAACGGGTCACTCACTTCTTTGCAATCCTAAGGTTTGGAATCAGGCATTTTGACACTTTTTTGCAATCATCGGTTCATCACTGTTATAGTTAACATTATCTTTGGTCACTCAGGACCTATTATCTCCATATCAAATCAATATCAATCAGCTTCTGTCTCATATCAATTATCAATTTCAAACATCAGTTTCATATCTTTATCAAACACAGACTATCTTTGAACCACTGCGCTTCGCACAATAATTCAAAGAGGGGCAAAATGTAATACCCCAAAAATGGGTTATAAGTTCATTAATCTCCTATATCAACAATTCAAATGAAATCAACATCGAAGTCCTAACCTAAGGCACATTTAAACATCATCGAATCCTAATTGATTATCTTAAATTCTGCATCGGGGAATATTCCTAGTAATATTCCTAATCATCATAATTATCTTTAATTTTATAATTATTTGGCAATAAATCACATTTATCCTAAAGTTTGATTAATTGAATATTTTCATATTTAATTAATTAGATTTAATATTTGCCACTTAATTGTGTAATTAAATTTAATTCTATCTATTATTAATTGTATTATTTAATTTTGACAATAAATCTAATATCATATGAATAATTGGTTAAATTTTTATTTAATTAATTAAAGCAAGTTGTCATTATTTAATAATATAATTTTTAATAAAGTTTGATTAAATAATTGATTAACCCATAAATCAATTGTTTTATTTTTAAAAGCAGTTAAGTTAGAAATAAATCACTTTATTATTAAATTAATTCATAAATAAAACATGCACAATCAAGAAAAGCAGACAACTATCAATTATCAATTAAATCTACACTCTATTTTGAATTAAAACTTAGCTTTTGCATGTTTTTGTGAGTTAATTATCTTTTATTTAAAAATAACTCAAAAATCAACCTGAGTTATTTGAGTGATTTATGACTTTTTTTCATGCACCTCCAAAGCCTTGGATTTCTATAAAAACAAGGCTCATCTCTTCATAATTCATCTCTCGAATTTGCATCAAATCTCTCAAATTTGCATCCACAAAATCTCATAATTTTGCAAGCTTACTTTGCCAAAGTCATCTACGAATTGCACAACTATTTTGAAGAATTGGAATTTGGAGAATCAAAGTTTATTGTGAATCAAGGCTATTGTGAGATCAATTTGTTTTTTTTTACATTCATTTAGATTCTTTTTTATATAATTGTTAGATCAATTCATAGCATATCAATTTTCCATATTAGCATAGATTCCATATCAAGTTTTCATATCATTACATAGAAAATCCAAAAAATATAGATTAATTGCATTCATATTTCATATCTAGATCAATTGCATTCAAATCCTTCATTTAGGTGTCGTCTAGGTCACTGATCTCGATAATAATTTGAGAACATTAATCTCGCACTTACTAGAAGGTAGTAAATCACTTGGTTAGATAGTTTTCAATTTTGCACGATTTTGATTATAGCTAACCTCTAATGTTTTACTGAAGTGTTGTGTTTAAAGATCAGGTACAATTTTCACACACACATTACCAAGAGTGCAACATGAGGATGCATCTTTCTCAATTTTTGCTTGACAGGTTTGACGTTTGGAGCTATAGATAAATGATGCATTATGAGATTAGGATCCAACTCTGGCATATCTGAATATTTTCATGCAAAGTTGATCTTCTTTTCTATTAGAAATGTTGTAAATTTTTGCTTCTCTTCTTCTGATAAAGATTGTGCTACATGAATCAACTGTGGTTCTTCTGTGGTTCCCAAATTGATAGATTGAGTGGGCTCAATTAGAACTGGAGATCTATCTTATAAATGACTCAGAAAGACATCAAATATCTCATCCTTAGGCACCTCAGAGAGGTTTTCACCTTCGGATACATCTTTTATTTTTACTTTTGTAGGTTCTAAGACTGCCACAAAGTGGTTTTCATCCTTGGAACTCCTTTTCTTTTTATTCTTATTCTTATTTTTCTGACTAAGATACTTGATGTCCGACTCCGTCATGCTAATGCTTGGTTCACTGATGGAAGTACTCATAGGCTCAACTACATTGAGGTAGCGAGCAAGGGCATAGTCATTCAGGAAGGTATAAATACCATGGCTTGAATTTGTGGAGGTTTGATCAATAAGGTCTGGATATTGGATAGTCAAAGTGGGGAAAGATTGTGAGATAGTGTTTGTGGATATGGATCTATCATCATTGGTCCTAACCCGATGCTCGAGTTCAAAGGTGATATTACAACGTAAGAAATTCAATTCATGAATAGGCTCAATGTCATTGTGGGAGTCCAATTCAGCCATAGGTGGATTAGACTCGATAGGTTTATCATTTCACTCTAGACTTACATTGGGTTCAGGTGCATATTGGTGAATGACATCAACATGTTTCTCTGTAATAAGCTCATCTTCTTCTGGAATGGCTCCCCATTCATAGGCATTAGATTCTTCATCTATGCCTCTTGGAAATTTGAGAACATGAGTAAAGTCAAGATGAATACCCCAAGAAGGGTTACCCTTAGATTTTGATTTGAATTCATACTCATGAGGATCTATCTCAGAATAACTACCACCTTCCTCTTCTTGATTATTTTCAAGATTAGCTGGTTCTTGTGTTGCAACTATCTCTTGATTGGTAGTAGGTTCTTGTGTTTCTACTACATTAATTTTTTTTATTGGATCATCTTTATCATCAAGAAGGTCTTTGATTTCTTTAGGAAAACACTCATAAGGGATAAGTTTAGAGCTATTTGAATCATTATCTGATGGTTCAATTTCTTCCTTCTTAAGAAGAGGTTCTCCTAGTGTGATCTACTCTATGACATGAGAACAATTACCTTTGAGGTGGAAGGGTTTCTTTTTAAAGCCTAGGCCAACAATATCTTTGTTTTCCCTAATAGTATGTGAAATAGGTGTTATAAGACCTTCTCCTCTAATTCCTAGAGGTCCTTTACCTGAATATCCCATCTTAGCTATTAATTTATCTACTAGACCATATACCTTAGAGGGGATTTTGGATACTGTAGAATCACTAGTTTGGAAAACTTGAGATTTAGGTTCATCTTTGTAAAGCCATGTGAGCATAGCTTCATCCTCTTAAAGTTCCTGCTTGGAGACTTGTTCAACTACAAAATTCTTTTTATATGCCTCAAGAAGTTCTTTAGAATCTAGTTTGGACTATTTTAAAGATTGTCCATAAGACTTAGGTGAGATAGGGAGAGATGTCAAAGATAAGACTGGCTCTATAGTATATTCTCCCATACCATTTTCTTTGATATTAACCTCTTTTGCAATGTCTTTCATTTTAGATGGGGATGCTTCTTTAGTTGGCTCAATGGAAGATTCTATGTTATTAGGCACAAGTTTATCTGCACTTTCCTTCAATGTATTGCAAGTGGTGGATATGTCTACTCGAATAGTGACTTCTACTCCTTCATAAGGAAATTTCAAGCATTGATGGAATGTAGAAGGAATAGCCTTCATCTCATGTATCCATGGTCTCCCTAGAAGAATGTTGTAAGCCAAAGGTAGATCAAGAACTTGACATATAGTATCTCTGATAACTGGACCTGCTCTGATAGGTAAGACAATGGTGCCTTTAGAAGATCTTTCTTGTTCATCATAGGCTTTTATAGTTATTTTCTTTCTAGGATCAATAGACAATTCTACAAATTCCAATTGTGTGACCAAGCTGTAAGAATAAATATTTAGGCCTGCACCCCCATCTATCAACACACGTTTGACTCTACGGTTCTGGATCAAGACTTCTATATGCAAGGGCTGGTTATGTGGGTGACTCAAGGAGTTGTCATCTTCCTCTAAAAAGGAGATATATTGTAGAGATGTAAGATGTCCAACCATAGTCTAGAACCTGTCTAAATCAAGGTCATCAGGAACATTGGATCCGAGCAAAGCTTTGTCTAGAATAGCTCTATGAGCTGGAGATATTCGAAGCAACTCAAACATGGAGATTTTTGCATTAGTGTGTTGGATTTGTTAAACAATGCTATAAGATGTTGGTCTTATGTCTTTAGGATTGGAAGATTTGGAAACAACCTTCTGTTTGGAAGCGGAAGCAAGATTGAAGGGCATCTTAGGGACATTTGATGAATCTAGGATTTGTCCGTTCAGATGTGCCTGAGCTTGTGATTGCGTAACTACATTAGCTGAGGTATGATCTCTATCTCTTCACACAATTATGATGACATTGCAATGCTCAGAGAGACAAGGTTCAACCATATTGATAACAACATTATTTCTAGGGTAAGCATAATTGACCTTTGCCCACATATTAGGCTGAGAAGATGAAACTTCTTGACCATGTTTCAGAAATGGTTCTGTGAACGCCATATGATCATTATTGCTCTTATGATTGTCAATGGTGATATCTCCCTTATCAATCAGATCTTGAATAGTATGTTTCAAGCGTAAGCAGTTATTAGTTTTGTGACCTTTACCCCGATGGAAATCACAAAATTCATTCTCTCTCCACCATTTCAGTTTAGGATCTGGATCGGATTGTTAGATCTCAAGCAAGGAGATGATGTTATTGGCTAGCAGAGTTCTCATAGATAATTCTAAAGACTCTCCAAGAAGAGTGAACATTCATTTATTATCAGTGGACCACTTTTTATACTCTGGCTTCTTTTGAGATGATTTAGGCACCTTTTGTTTTGAAGCTTTTATGGCTTGGGTACCAATAGTTAGATTAAAAGCTGGTGCCTTTGATGGGGCATGGATAGTATCAACAACACCATCTATGACAATTCCCTTATTCTTGTTCCAATTTTTATTCTTGTCTTTAGAACTGGATCCTGATTCGTACTTGTCCTTTTGAAGTGTGATTTCTCTTTTTTTCACAAGCACTTTTTTTTATTTTGATAGCATTGTCTACCATTTTATCAAAAGATGAATGATCTTGCATTTGTAGAGGATAGCTGATCTTTGGAACAAGATTATTGATGAAGATTTCCAATTTCTTAGTTTCTAGAATAGGCGTAGCATATAGAGAGAATTTCTTCCTCCATCTCTTAAGAAATGTCAAGAATGGTTCACCTAGATATTGCTTGAGATTACAGATATCGATCATGGTGACTAGATGTTGAATGTTGTAGGAGTATTGCTGATAGAACAATTTGATCAACTCCTCAAAAGTTTTGATAGTAGAAGGCAATCTAGAGAACCAATGAATGGCTCCTCCTCCCAGAGATTGAGGAAAGAGACGCATCAGGTAGGTTGGTTCGTGCATGAACTCCATAGATTATGTACAAAATTCTCTAACATGATCTTGGGGATCCGAGTGTCCATCATACTTATCATACTTAGGCATCTCCACTCTTTTTGGGAATGGTGGCATGTACAAGTCTTTGTCAAATGGAAAAGGACATAGGGCCTCCATGGAGAACTCTTTAGGTTCCTTTTCTTTCTCAAGGTTATTAAGTTTGACTTGCATGACATGCATTTGTTTCATCATAGCTGTGAGTGGAGTTTCTTCTTGATGTGTGATGATATCATCAACATTAAAGTTGGGAGGAAGTTTAGCTCCTTGATGAGCTAATTGTAAAAAGTATGCCTCTCTGTCTTCTTTCAAGAAATGCTTCATCATTCGTTTGAAGTTATCATCATTTTGATATTGAGAAATTTCTTCAGGTGTGGGTTCCTGATCTACACCATGTTGAGATTGAGCTCTTTGAGAGCCAAAGTTTGTCCCTGCTTGAGACATGGTGGGAGTTCTACCCGGGGTAGATTGATGAGCAGTTTGCTGATTACCTCCGTGAGTTGATGGAGGAGGAATGTAACTAGATTTCAATCAAAAGTTTCTAAGACTATCGTCTTCGTACAGACCAAAATTGTAGAGTTGCTCAAGAGTTGGACCTACGTGAGTAGAAATTTTTTTGGTGTTAAGTGCTTCTCCTGATTTCTTGTGAGAGGAAGCTCTAGTTTCCACCATTAACCTTGGGTGAAGCAAAAGAATGTGATGAAGACAACTGAAGAATGAATTGAATGAAGATGATTAGATGACACAACCTTGTCAAGGTTTGATTGATTGAAGCATAGATTTGACTTATATGAGGGATACTGTGCCCTGGATGTATGGGTAGATGCCCAAAAGATAGTGGACAAGATATCACAACACTTAGTCATTTTTGAAGATTGATTGATGATTGATAACTATGACAAGGTTTTGACACAAGATGATAAAGACTCAAATCGATTAAATAAAAGGCTGGATCAGATTCAAAAGGTCACTTTAGGAAAATGATTGGATTCTTAGTATTTGCTACTTTATTGCTGACACAGTGATTTTCTTGATAGACTCTGGAAATAGGCTAGAAAAATTGGATATCTAGCAATTCTGACAATTTTCTGGCAATTTTTCAAAACTTCTCAAATGACTTTTTGCAGGCTCATACGACAATGGGTATAGCATGAAATGACAATTGAAAAACTTGTATGACAGTTGACAAACTTTCACGACAGTTGATAACAGGAAAATTGATTTTTGAAAATGATTGGCAGCAACACTCGTACGTCAATATACCAGTTACCATACGACAATTAGGGGGTAATGAAATGACTCTTGACCAAAAATTGTAAAATTTTATAACTTGATGAAATGACTTTTGACTCTAGAAAGGAATTTCACTTCAATTTTTGCAAATTTTTGGGTTTTCAGTTTTAGATTGTTTGTAAATTTCATTATCCAGATTTGAAGATTGTAACAGATTTGTTTGTTTTCAGTAACTAGATAGATAAGAAAGCACACAAAATAGCAAGCAAGTGATTTCAAGCATGTCTAAAAATGATGAACAAGGGAAAAATCAACCTTGCGCATGAACAATCAAGTGACTTATTTGTGTTAATCCTTAGAAGTGCTAATTGTGTATGTTCCAAAAAGTTTTGCAATAATGCACATATTCCTAGAAAATGAAAAATTGGCCTCACTAGGGTTTTTAGTAATGGTTTGACTTTACAACTTTTATGATCCAAGAGGGTGAACTCTAATCCAGGTGCACCGGGGTTTTTACACAATCTGAGAACTTAATCTTTAGGATCTGCTAGGGAGATTTGACAGCCCAACAAGAGACCACACCTGTGGAGATTTTTTCCAACAGGACATTTATATAGTGGTTGTCACTACCACAGTGAAAATGGCTATTACCGCTTGAGGTTCTATCAATGTGGTTGAACCAATTAAGGGAATGTCCACTACAGTTAACCCTCTCTAAAGGTGACTCACAAGATATAACACATGGGGACTAGATCAGATTCAAGGTTCTGGGTTTCTAGTACTATCCAAAAAGGAAGTAGAGCATAATCCCCTAGCCTCTTCACTTCACCAAAACAAAGTAGACAGATAAATCTGACATGTTAAGACTAAGATTATCTCACAAAGATCTATGACGTCAACCCCTTATAATCTATCAACCTCCCTAGAGAGAGAATGCATCGATCAAAAGTTGGAGACACACGGATCTAGTAGAACATGAGACTCCCTCAATATTCTCCCTACCTACAAGGGTTCCTTCGTTGAGAAGAGTTTCACTGGAAACCCACTCTCTCAAGAGCCACAAATAGTGTTCATAGGGCCTATTTACTATGTGTAACACAGATGCTTAAAGAAAATCTATGTTCATTTTTAGAGCCCAAATGAAATGTGTGATATGGAAAAGAAAGGCACTCAAGCTAGACACACAAGATGTTCATTTGAATCCAAATCAAAATGTTATCGACTGAGAAGGTTCCCTTAATTCCTCACAATGTGCTTAGTAGATTTTTACCTATTTTTAGCAATTCTTGCACTTTTTCCAATTAAAACCAGTGAAAATAAATAAAAAATAGAGAATTCAATTGTTAGGGTTAGCTGTTAGTCAAAATCTAAAAACCAAATCTGACAAACTACCTGAAAAAGTGAAATGATAATTGAACCCTGGCACTGAAACTCATACGACAGTGGGTTACCTCCCAGATGAAAATCTAGAAACTCGTACGACAATGGGTGTCAGATAAAATGACAATATAGCTTCCAGACGACTATGGGTTTCTACTTGTGCGATCCTCGATCAAATTGACTATTGTACGATAGTGGGTATCTCCTAGCATGAGTTTCTAACAAAACTTGTATGAAAATTGTACGGACAGAGAATAAAGAATCGTAGCTTGGAACAGAAAAAGATAAGGAAATGATAGAAATTGATAAAATGTGAAGGGAAACCCATTTCAGGGCCCCACGGTGGGTGCAAGAAATGTGTGTGTGAATTTTGTACCTATCTGTAGAACACAACACTTCAGTAAAACATTAGAGGTTAGCTGAAATTAAAATCATGCAATAAATGAAAAACTAAACTAACCAAGCGATTTACTGCCTTCTAGTAGATGTGAGTATGTATTCTCAGATTGGACCAAGATCAGTGACCTTGACGACACCTAAATGAAGGATTTGAATGCAGAATCTAGATATGAAATAATGCAAATTAATCTATTTTTTTGGATTTTAGATGCAATTACGATAATGAAAACTTGATATGAATCTATTCTAGTATGTATGAAATTGATATGTAAAAGTATCTAACAATGATATTCTAAATGATATGGATACTATGCAAAACAATGAAAATCTCACAACAACTCAAATTTTCAAGATCGATTCTTCAGTCTCCAATTCGACTGCGTGAGTGTGCAATTTGTGGATTGATCTTAAATGAAGAGCTGAAGCCTTAATTTATAGAAATCTAGGGCTTTGGAGGTACATGAAAAAGCCATAAATCACTCAAATAACTCAGGTTGATTTTTGAGTTATTTTTAAATAAAGGATAATTAACTCACAAAAATATGCAAAAGCAGAGTTTAACTCAAAATAGAGTTTAGATTTAATTGATAATTGATAGTTGTCTGCTTTTTTGATTGTGCATGATTTGTTTATGGATTAATTTAATAATAAAGTGATTTATTTCCAACTTAACTGATTTTAAAAAATAAAACAATTGATTTATGGGTTAATCAATTATTAAATCAAACTTTATTCAAAAACAATATTATTAAAAATTGACAACTTGCTTTAATTAATTAAATAAGAATTTAATCAATTATTCATAGGATTTTGGATTTATTGTCAAAATTAAATAATACAATTTAGGAATAAATAGAATTAACTTCAATTAAACAATTAAGTGGCACAATTAAATCTAATTAACTAAATATTGAGAATATTCAATTAATCAAACTTTAGGATAAATAGGATTTATCGCCAAATAATCATTAAATCAAAGATAATTATGATAAATAGTGTTAGGAATAAGGTGTCTCAGCCTTGGATAATTCCTATTCTTATTATTTGTTTTGTAAATGTATTTTTTGCAAATAATGTAATTAAGTGTGAGTGTACATGTCTAGTTGGCATGTTGATGTGTCACTCCACTTGATGTGTCGGCATCTTGTGCGTAAGGAGATCATGACTGAAATGGTCATGACGGATTCCTATGACGCGTAAGAACTATTTAAGGAATGTGCTATGACAGGTGTAAGAGCATCTTATGACTTGGGCCTATTTGGGCACCCAAGAAGAAGTGGTTGGTGTGTGTAAGAGAATATGCCAAAAATAGGTTGGTATGACAGATTCTCTTACACTTCTCTTGTGACCGTTATTATTGGTGGATTCTATGACAAGCTGTCATAGTCTATTCTAGGGATGGACGCCTATTCTTGGGATTGCATGTAACAACTATGTACATGTGGATTTGTGCATGGGTCTTGGTGGTTGTGCCTATTTTTGGGTCCAGAGGAGTCTATATATATGATGCTGCTCCTATGGGAGAGATATAACAAAATTTAAGTCTTGTTGGCTTTGTCTCTCATTTCCTGAAAGAACTTGCATTGCAAGTGTATTGTAATCTTTGTGTTGAAGATAATACATTGTGTAGGTTTTGGAGTGCTAGGGTTTTTACTGAAAGGTTTTTCCCAGGGTATATCATTGTGTCATTCTTTATTTTTCTGTATGCATTGTATGTGGTTGCAATATCTTTGTTAAAGTAGTTAAAAAATCTGAAATTGTAAGAATTTATAAGAATTTGCACAATACTCTCCTATAAAGATTAGCGTAGGAAACTGTTTCCACACCTGAGTTTCCTTACAAGTGGTATTAGAGTTTGATCAACTTTTGATCCTAGTTGTTGGGTAGGGTTTTTTGAGCTAATCTCAAGTTTGAGTGGGAGTTTTTTGCAGAGCATTCTGAATCTTATTTGCAGATTGAGATGGAAAGTTCATCATATGGAAGAATGGAGGTGGAGAAATTTAATGGCACTAATTTCAAGTTGTGGAAACTCAAGATGGAAGACATGTTGGAAGATCATGACCTATGGGAAGCGACTTCAAATGCTACAAGACTAGCAACTATAGCTCAAGCAGATTGGGATATCAAAGACTGTAAAGCTAAGGGTCTCATAAGACTCTGTTTAATCGATGCAGTTCTTCTGAATGTTCTAGATGAGAAAACCGCAAATAGTTTGTGGGAAAGACTTGCGGCCATGTATCAGGCCAAATCTCTGGTGAACAAGTTGTTCTTGAGGAAGAAGTTGTACTCTCTATGAATGGAAGAAGGTGGATCCTTAACGGATCATTTAAATGCATTTAATCTGCTGGCTGCATAGTTGACATCAGCTGGTGTCAAGTTAGAGGAGGAGGATCGTTGCTACACACTTTTGTGTTCTTTACCAGATTCATGGGACCATCTTGTGATGGCTCTTGGAAGCACTTTAGTCACCTTCAAAATGGATGATGCGGTGTCTTCACTGCTATCAGAGGAGATGCGGAGAAAGGCTTCCATTTCGGAAAAAGAAGCCCTTGCTGTTCGTGGGAGATCCACTGAAAGAGGGAAGAAAAATGACAATAAGTCTAATAATAAGGGTAGATCCAAATCTCGTAGGAAGTCAAAGACTTCCAATAAGTCCAAGGCAAAATTTTGGAACTATGATAAATCTGGGCACTTCCATAAAGATTGCAAAGAGCCGAAGAAGAAGAAGAAAGGTTTAGATTCAGCTTCAGAAAGATCTCAAGAAGATGGCGATGCATTCATCGTAGCTTTGGCAGCCCATGCATCTGATGATGTGTGGCTGGTTGACTCAGGTGCATCTTTTCACATGACCTCTCATCAAAACTAGTTCTCAAAATATGAAGAGTTCGATGGTGGAAAGGTGTACTTGGGTGATGATTCTCACCTAAAGATAGTTGGATGCGGAAGGGTCACTATCAAATTTCCTGATGGACGAGTAAAGGGAATCAACAGAGTTATGCACATTCCAGGTTTGGCATGAAACCTATTATCTGTAAGTATGCTGAATGATGTAGGTGTGCAAGTTGTTTTTTCGAAAGAAGGATGCAAGATGATGAGAGGATCGATAGTGCTTGCAAGGGGTACTAGGAGAGGTACCTTATTTCAGCTAGATGCATGTATTCCTCTATGTAATAGTTCTTCATCCTCACCATCTGAACAAGTAGTGAAGAAGTCTGTGGCTATTGGTTCTGATGGTAGTGCAAATACTTTGGAAGGTAAGCTTCCTGCATAAAAGACAATGTTGTGGCATATGAGATTTGGCCACATTGGTGAAAAGGGTCTCAGAACCCTGAAAAATAAAAATCTCGTTCAAGGGTTAAATGATTGCAATCTCGAGTTTGACTTCTGCGAACACTGTGTCTATGGTAAACAAAATCGTGTTCAGTTTTACTCTAGTTCTCACAAATCTTCTGATGTTTTGGATCTTATTCATTCTGATGTATTTGGTCCTGTAAAAGTTCCTTCAATCTCCAAGTCTATATTTTTTGTATCTTTCATAGATGATTATAGTAGAAGGACGTGGATTTATTTCCTTAAAAGTAAGACGCAAGTCTTTAGTCCGTTCAAGGAATTTAAAGCTCTTGTAGAGAATCAGACTAGTAAGAAGATTAAGTGTGTGAGAACTGACAATGGTGGTGAGTTTTGCTCAGCAGAGTTTGAACAGTTCTATAAAGAACAAGGTATCGAGAGGCATAAGACAACTCCTTATACCCATAGAAAAATGGAGTTGCAGAGAGAATGAACAAGACACTGATGGAGAAGGCTAGGAGTATGCTTAGTGGAGCTAGTTTAGAACAAAAGTTTTGGGCCGAAGCTGTGGCCACTACTTGCTATCTGGTTAACAGATCTCCTACATCAGCCCTTGTTGGTAAGACACCCATGAAGGTGTGGTCTGGTAAGAAGCCTTCAATTAGACATCTTCATGTTTTTGGTTGTGAAGCTTATGCACATGTTCCAAAGGAGAAAAGATCCAAGTTGGAAAACAAAGCTGTTAAATGTATTTTCATCGGATACAGTGCTGGTGTGAAAGGATACAAGCTTTGGGATCCCGTGACTAGTAAGGTGTTGTATAGTAGAAATGTTATTTTTAGAGAGCTAACATCTTCTCCTATTGTGCTACAACTAGATGAAAAAGAAAAGGAAAAAGATGTTGTTCAGTTGCCTCCTACCCCTGAGAAGACTGAACAGAGAGACCATGTTGGGCCTAATGATGAGGAGAGCTCTAGCAGCTCTGATAGTTTAGAAGAAGAGGAAGAACAACCTCAACCATATCCCTTGAGGGGATCCATGAGAGAAAGAAAACAACCAAAAAGGTTTGGTTATTCTATGTTAGATTCTAGTTGTGCCTTTGCTTTGATTACTAACACTGATGAGCCTAGATCTGTGAAAGAGGCTTTGGGCATGGAAGATGCAGGTTCCTGGATTGAGGCTATGGATGATGAGATGGCTTCATTGGAGAAAAAAAAAACTTGGGACCTTGTACCTTTTCCTAAAGGGAGAAAATCTGTTGGCTGAAAATCTGTTGAACTGACTTTGTTTGTTCAGGGTGAATCATGAGTAGAACAAAAGCTCCAGTTTGAGCAATCAAGCGTTTACATTGTTTAGCACTAATTAAAGAAGCAGTTTGTATTGGACATACCTTTGGTATTTGATACCTCCTCCCATCAAGCTTGATTGTAACATTACGTGGCTTGGACTCATAAACCCCATGCCTCTAATACATGTATGGTTGCCCCAACAAGACATCACATACATCTAATGGTGCTACATCACATATCACTTCATCCTTGAAAGGCTTGATTGAATATGGCAAATGACATTGTTGATTTATTTGAATATCTTGTCCCTCATTTACCCATCCCATAGAGTATGGTTGTGGGTGTCTTGTCACTTTTAGATTTAATCTTTTGACTGTCTCCCTAGAGATCAAATTCTTTTGAATCCCACTGTCAACAATAAAATGTAGAGGCTTTCCATCAACCCACATCTGTGAATGAAAAAGTCTCACTTCATCTTCACGGGGAAATACTTTAGCAGTTCCAACTACATCATATTGGTTTGCTTCTATGATGGAATCATTCTCCTCTTTCTCAGAATTATTTACTGGTGACGATTCAGGTTCAGCTTCCTCTCCTCGTATTTCTATCATCAAATTTTTAATACTTTGAAAATCCTTTGTGTTATGGGTTGGGGACTTATGCATCTCACACCACATGCCTATGTCTATTTGTGTCTTTTTAGTAGACCACCATGTGTTCTTGGGTGAATTTGAATGAGGTTCCTTGGTCACTTGTTTTCCTACAAATTTATTGCCACCTTCAACCCTTGGCTTTTTGTTTGCAAAGTAGTCCCTCTTCCCTTTCTGCTTGAATTTTTCCTGAATTTTTGTAGCATATCTATAGGTAGTTGCCAATGTCTCAATATTCAAAAATTCCATCTCTATTTGAATATACCTATGAAGTCCACTCTGATATTTCAAAATATGATGCTTCTTTGAATCCTCAATACGAAGTTTTGCTGAAAGTGAATGGAATGTATTGGTGTAATCTTGCATAGACTGATCCCTCTTTTGTCGAAGAAGCTACCACTCTAAGTATTTTTGTTCATATACATCCTCTGGAAGGTAATCTTCTTTTATGTATTCCACAAATTCTCCCCATGTGGGCTTCTTATCAAGAGAAATTTCAAAACCATCTTCAGTAAATGATTCTCGTTCTTTATTTGTGACTTTGGTTTCCCATGCTAATTTCACATGGGTTTTAGCTTTGATGAGAGAAAATGTTATCTTTTCTACATCTGAGAAATTATTTATAGAAAAGTATCTATCCAACTTTGATAACTAGTTATCAACAGCTTCAGAATCGACCTTTCCTTCAAAATTTGGGATGTCAAAATTGACTTGCAGTTTGAAAGGGGTATTTCCACAAAATGATGTTCCTAATTTAGGGGGTTTTCAATTCTACAGGAGGCATGAAAATTGACTCATCATCTCCTCTTGTTTCTTATTTAAAGCTTCTTCGACCAACTTCTTAACATCATCATCTGACATCTTCGATCATGTGCGTCTCAAAGGTGGGTATTTTGACAAATCTTATGTATCTAATCCTAATCTTTGGTAGGAAGACCTTGTGTAAATTGGCATAAAGGAGCATTCCCACTCTGATACCACTGATCTGATTTATGAAACCAAATTAAAATACCTGGTGTGATACCTGCAGTATTGTAGAATTCAACATGAAAATTGAGAACAACAAGATGGCAAACCAAAAATTGGTCCATTCTATTCTAATATTTTGAGTTTATACAAGTCTGATGGATCCCAAGGGTCATCAAAATCCCTTGGAAATGAAATGAAGAGCCATCATAATATTTATTACAATTAAACTATTCAAACTATCAAAAATTATCAAAAAAACTATATATAAAAATTAGGTCCACTTGGAGAAGGCATAACTTTCTAGTCCTAGCTTTGAATTGTGAACCGTTTGATGTGTTGGAAAGGTATTCAAATTATCTAGAATCAAATTTTGAAAGTAGAAATGTTCCGTTACATCATCCAAGCCCATAAATGCACTGAAGACCCTAAAAAATGCAGTTTACTAAAACATAGTAAAATTTGAAAAATAAGATTTTAGTTTTTTCCCAATTTAATCCTGAGCAATCATGTCTAGATCTGATATCTAATCTATATAATTCCTCAGTATATTATTTTATCGAGCTATCTTTATACTTGAAACTTTGCATTCACCTAACTAGGTTAATCTGATAATCACAAGGTAAGCATTTTCCTTTCAATTTATTCACCATTTTGTTCCATACCTTAATTTTGTCTTTGCCTTTCCTCTTTTTGTCTAACTGCAGATGTTCTCACCACAAGGATGCATGACTTTTCAACTTTGTGCTTGAAATTTTCACCTTCTTTGCCTCAGGTACAATTTCTTATTCAAAGTACTTTTCCATCTCGGTGATCCAATCCACCAATTCATCAGAATCCAATTTTCCACTATACTCAGGAGGATTAAAGTGTGGTGTAGAGTTCATATTTGTGAAAGCCTTCAAAAATATTTCCTCACCTTGATCCATCACTAGTGCAGGTTCTACATCACCTTGTTCTTCCTCAATTTCATCATCACTAACATCTTCAAGATGTCTTCCTCTTCTCTGGGCTGTTTCAATAGCTTCTAATCTAGCAACAAGTTGTCTCAACATGTCTACCAATCCTGGATCCACATCTCACCTCCCATGAACCATCTTGAAACCCTATGCAATTGCAGGTCAGATCACAATCTGCTACCCCATAAAAAATCAACTAGGGTTTGACAAGAAGGAACCCTCAAACCTAGATTCGCAAACCTAGATCCAGATCTCACCTTGCTTTAATACCACCTAATGCAAGGGAGGATGGAGAGAGGGGCAAAAGAAACACCCTAAATAGATCCACCTTGCAAAGATCACATGCAAGCAAAAAACACACAAGTGAGAGAGATAATATAGAACTCTTCATATATTTATTTCAATTGATTCATACATGCCGGGCTGTAAGGCTTTCCCAGTTTATGCCATATATTACAATTCAAATGCATAAGTCCTCCAACATGCGAGGATCTGAAACCATCTCTAATCTTCTAGCTTCTATCTTCTAACTAAACTGACTCCCTAAAACTACAACCAAAGATTACATTATATACAAGAGGCTACTGAACAAGTCGACCTTTAGATCCACCATCAACGAAAGGAATGACCAGATCTAGGTCCACATGCTTCCCAATGATAGATACCATCATTAAATCCATGACTATAATTAAAGGAAAGAATTGGCCTCAATAGGAAACTAAAATAAAAAATTCAATAAGAAAGGATAACTGAGCGCCAAGGAAATTCATTGAGTGCCAGAGAGATAACCAACCAACCCCAGTAAACAAAGGAAACCAAGAAACACCGAACCAACTCGATCAAAGAAGGAACCGAGCAATATAGGAAAACACAAACATGTTTTTGGTGACACAAGATTGCCAAGGACCCAAGATGCTCCTGCATCACCTCCTCTGCCATAGCCACCTCGAGAGTAGTTACCTCTTCCTTATAAGGAACTTTCACCTTTCCACTCGATCTTGCCTTTGTCATTGTCTATTTTTTCTTGATCAGATCTAGTACTTTCACCATAGGATCTACCTCTTCCTCTAGGGAATCTACCACCTCTTCCTCTTTGTCTTCACTCATGCCTTTTGTTCAATTTCTCCTCAACTTTTAGGGAAAATTGATAAGCTTCTTCAATAATCTCCATTTTCACCGAACTGATTTCTTCTTGTATAGAAGTCCTTAACCCATTCAAGTATCTTGCAATTATTTCCACCTCATCATCAATATGTCCAGATTTGATATCCAATATGTAAAATTCCTTGATGTAGTCTTTCACCGAACTATCCATCTACTTTAAACCTTGCATTCTCCTAACTAGGTTAATCTAATAGTCACAAGGTAGAAAATTTCCTTTCAATTTGTTCACCATCTTATTCCATACCTTAATTTTGTCTTTACCTTTCTTATTTCTGTCTAATTAAAAATGCTCCCACCACAAGGATGCACGACCTTTCATCTTTGTGCTTGCAATTTTTACCTTATTCTCCCCTGATATGTTATCATTTTCAAAGTATTTCTCCATATCAGTTATCCAGTCTATCAACTCATTTGAATCTAGTTTACCACTATATTCAGGAGGGTTAAACTGTGCTGTAGATTTCAAACTAGTCAATGCCTTCAAGAATCTTTCTTCTCCTTGATCCATTATAGGTACAGGTATAGTTTCCTCCTACATCTCTTCAGCTTTATCATCACTAACATCTTCAAGATGTCTTCCTTGGCGCTGGACTATCTCAACAACTTCTAATCTAGCAAAAATTTGTCTTAGCATATCAACTAAGCCTAGATCTACATCTTGCCTCACTTGAACCATCTTGAAACCCTCCACAATTGTAGGTTAGATCACAATCTGCCACACCACAACAATATCACCAACTAGGGATTATAATAAGGAACCTCTAGATGTAACATTTTCTCTAATACCACCTGACACAAGGGAGGATGGATACAGGGGCCTAGGGAACACCCAAATATCAATCATGCTTGCAATTTAACAACTCAAAATCAATAACATAGAGGAGAGAAGGAATGAAAATTTATTTCATTAACTCATTTAAACTTCATACATGATGAACTGTAAGGCCTTCCTGGTTATGACCAATACAATGCAATTCAATTATAGAAGAGTCCTCATACGTACGAGGATCCAAAAATTCACATTCTATCTCTTCAAAACTACTTCTGCCAAAAATGTCCCTAACCTAGAACATCTCTACTTATTTATACAAGAGGCCACCAAATAGGTCAACTCTAAAGATCTACTAGATCTAGCATTGGAGAAAGCAATGACCTAGATTTAGGTCTACATGTTTCCTAATGAGTGATCCCAACATTAATATCATGAAAAAAATTAATTGCACATGTCAACCAACATTAAACAATTAAATTCCACCAGTCGGTGAACTTCGGAATCGAGCAACACCGAGCACTACCGAGCTAACTCGGTAAAGGAAACTACAAAAAAAATAACCGATCTCGCCAGTGACCAACATGAATACTTCACCGAGAACCCAAAATAAATTACATAGCAAACAAAACAAGCTACTGAGTAGCCAAACAAACTCTAACATATTTTTGGTTGATCCAAGATTGCCATAAACCCAAGATGCTTCTGCATTAGAAAAGAAGATTATGTACTATTCTCATTTGGTAGTGGCAACAAATATCATATTGGAAAGATACAAAAGGAGACCTGCTAATAAAATATTATAGACACTTTCAATGGAAGAGCATGAGGCAATCATAGATGCATTGCAGAAAAGAGAGGATGTTGAAGGTGCACTAGGTTAAATCAAATTTATACGTGTAATTTTTTTATTAAATTTGTCTTATTTTTATATATTGTTCTATATGTAGATGTATTCTTTCAAGTGGTATATGTAGAGATAATTTAGAAATAAATTTGACATAAATTAAAATTTACTTTAAATGAACTTTACATTTAAATACACATTTTCTAACATTTCAACATTTATTTTTATGATGCAGGACCTCTAGAAGAACATAGACATGAACTATTTATGCAATTTTGGTTTTGTAAATAGTTCATGAGCTCACTTTTATTCATCCAATTTTGTTTTAAATATAAGTTAAATTCATAGTTATATTCGCCTAATTTTGTTCTAAATATTAAACTATGTACATTGGTCAGATTATGTTCACTAATATATTATGATAGAGTTATTTGTAGATCCATATTCATTGTTCAAATTAATAGATGTCATTGTTAGATACATGTTTTTTTTATAGTTAATCAAAGTCAATATTACTTGTAACATCTATATTCATCCAATTTTGGTTTTGTAAACAGTTCATGAGCTCATTTCTATTCATCCATTTTTGTTTAAAAAATATAAGTTAAATTCATAGTTGTATTTACCTAATTTTGTTCTAAATACTAACTATGTACATTGGTCTTATGTTCACTAATAGATTATGATAGAGTTATTTGTACATCCATATTCATTGTTCAAATTAATAGATCTCATTTTTAGATAGATGCTTTTTTTTTTTATAGTTAATCAAAGTCAATATTACTTGTAACATGGATATTCATCCAATTTTGGTTTTGTAAACAGTTCATGAGCTCACTTGTATTCATCCAATTTTATTTTAAATATAAGTTAAATTCATAGTTGTATTCGCCTAATTTTGTTCTAAATATTAAACTATGTACATTGGTCTTATGTTCAATAATAGATTATGATAGAGTTATTTGTACATCCATATTCATTGTTTGAATTAATAGATCTCATTGTTAGATAGATGCTTTTTTTTATAGTTAATCAAAGTCAATATTACTTGTATCATCTATATTGTTCTTGTTAGTTACATGAATAAATAGTCACTATTAAAGATCAATTATGTAATTGATATTTAATTATAATTGATATTAAATGATCATATTACATAAGCTCATTTATCTACATTCAAACCACTATTTGAAAAAACTATGAAATAGGATTAAAAGTCCCCGAATAAGATAAATAACATAACAAGTCCTGGAATAATATGTATCGTAATGTTTATCATATCAACTCATGATATATATAATCACACAACAAAGTCCCACTCTAACAACAAGTCTGGGTAATATATGATGACAAGTCTTAGTAATGCAAGTCCTACTCTAACAACAAGTAAAAATAATATGACAAGAAGTCATGATAACACAAGTCCAAATAACATGATAACAAGTCTCTATTAGAATGATTTTAGAATAACTGAGGGGGGGGGGGGGGGGGGGGGGGGGTGAATTAGTTATCCTTAGGTCCAGATGTACCAATTCAACTTTTAAACACTTCAACAATATTAGATCTATTCAATAATTCACTAGGTCTCAATAGAATATATCAGTAACATAAAACTTGCACTCCACTATCCAAAACTAATTAACTTGCATAATATACAACTTTCAACAACATAACACATCAAATAATATTCACACAAGTATGACACTAGGATTTAAAATGGAAACTGAATATGGGAAAAACCACTAGTAAAATGCTACCAAAATTTTCACTCTTCTAAAGTGAGCTATGTGTGAAGCCAACCCTATTAAAGGTTTACACTGGTTAGAGGATTTAAGAACATTCCATCAGAATGTCACATTGATTAAAGGGTTTACAAAATGACTGTTAGGTCAACCTTGATTAAAGGATTTTAATGCTGGAAACTACAATTGAAACAATTGTTGTATTGTCATTGATGTCAAACCTTAATTGGTAAGACTGTTGCTACTTAGGAAAGTACGATATCTATTTAAAGTTGCTAAGGGGATAGGCAAGGTTGGTAACAATAGCACCTAATGGATAGGTTGAGTTATCTTGATACTACAAAGTGTACTTGACTATGTTGCACTATGATGAGATAATGTATTGTTTATCTTAGTAAGACTCAAGACTAAACTAGTAGGCTTAACCGAGCAAAGAATGGAAAAATCATGTTTAAGTCGAGTGATGTTAGTGTCGACCGACTTAGTAGATGCCGAGAAAAATTATAGTGTTGACCGAGCATCAATAAATTGCCGAGGAAGACAGTGTAAGCTGAGGAAATAGTTTTAGTAATGACCGAGCTTTCTACATGAAGACCGAGTGAACAATTACAGTATTGACCGAGCATCAACAATTTTATATTTGAAGAGAATTTAATTTTGGAGCCGACATTGTTAAATTCTTGGATTATGTAAAATGTGTTGACTTTATTTATTGATTGTTTAGAAGCATTAAATGCATTGTAAAATGTTTTATTGCAAATATTTAAGAGATTTGAGATGATTCTAGAAAAGGAGCCGAAGAACATGAAGCGGGTAGATTCAATGAATCTGACCTAACCCTAAGATCTAGGATTGAGATTGAGTGGAAAAAGATGAGTTAACCTAATTGAAGAAAATATAAGGGAACCTAAGCATTGTGATATGCATGTACATGGTGAATAGAGAATGCTGGAAAAGGAAAGTTTTCTTGACTGAATAAGCAGAAAAGGCTGAAGGAGAATTGTGGTGATTGCTTGAAGAAAAGTTCCGAGAAGATCAGAGCTGGAAATGGCAAAGTTTCAAAGTTAGTAAACCAACATTAGCGTATGGAATTGGATCTGATATTTGCAAAGTGAGTTGTATATTTTTTAGATAATACTGCTGCTACTTTCTAACCATTGTAATAGTCAAAATCCTTTTAATAGAGGTTGACCTAACAATCATATGTTAAATCCTTTGAACAAGGTTGCATTCTAATGGAGTGTATGTAAGTCCTATGACTAGGCTCACTTTTAATAGGGTGATTGAAATCCTTTAATCGGGTCACACTTGACAGTGTGTATTGTAACCTTTGACATGGTCGGCTTTTTACCAAGCTCACTTCAGAAGAGTGAAAATAATAGTAGCATGTTGCAAAGTGGTTTTTCCCAAATTGGGTTTCCACTATAATACCTGGTGTTAATACTTGTGTGAATGTTTAGATCTGAACATTACTATGTTTTACAAGTTAAGTTACAACTAGGACTGCATTGTTAGATGTTTCTATTATTGAATCAGTGACGACGAAGTTTATTTTGGTTTTGGATTTGATTTAAGGATAAGTTTTTGAGATTGTTTTATACATCAAGACCTGAGAACAAATGATTCACCCCCCCTCTCTGTTGTTCTAAATCATATTAACAATTGGTATCAGAGCTTTGTTGCTTATTATTAGTGTTGATAGATATCAAGTTTAAAGGGGCTTGAAGCAAATGATCAGGATGTATAAGGAGGTACCGAGGTTGAACAAGGAAAATTTCCCTGCATGGAAAAGCTTAATGAAGCTGCATCTGGCCGGTATTGGTGACTCTGTAAAGTACTACATTGAGAATAGTTATGTCTCACTTATCACACCTTTGACTGCCGAAGAAATGAGAGCTAAGAAAGAACATAATCAAGCAATGCTGAAAATTGCATCTGCCCTAAGCTATCCAAAATTTGAGGACATTAAGGATGCAAAACTGCTAAGGATATGTGGGACACTCTTGCAAGGATCTATGGTGGTGACTTGAATGTGCTGAAAACAAAGGCTGAGAGTCTTAGAGGTAAGTTTGATGAAATGAGAATGCAAGAAGGTGAAAACATTGCACAATATTATGGTAGAATAAAAGAAGTTGTGAATGCTATTAGAGGAGCAAATGGGGCTATTGATGATGAAACTATAATTGGAAAAGTACTAAGAACCCCACATCCTATATATGCTATTAAGATCTTAGCTATTCAGGAATCTAGATGTAACTCTACTAATGTGCTTACTTTGGAAAGTTTGGTTGGTAAGATGACTGCTTTTGAACTCTCTAATTATGATAATTTCACTGTTGGAAGCATTGGAAATGTTGAATATGCTTTTAAGTCACATCTAGTTCTAAACAAGCCAAAGAAAGAAAAAGAAAGATGTATCAATGAAAGTGAAAGTGAAAGTAATAGTGAAAGTGACAGTGACACTTCTGATGAAGACCTAGAAGATCTAGAAGCTCTTATGGCTAGAAGACTGAGAAGGGGAAAAGGAAAGTATAAAGGTAAACTCCCTATTATATGTTTTGCATGTAATAAAGCTGGTCATATAGCTACTAGATGTCTTGATAGGAAGGATAAAGATGATGAAAGGAAAAGAAAACACAACGACAGAAAATATGATAGAAGCTACTGATGGAACATAGACTACAAAGGAAAAGGTAAGAAATCTTGTTACATTGCTGAAAAAGAGACTGGCACTGATAGTGATGATTTTGAAATTGAGGTAGTCTATGTGGCAATGAAAGATGAATCTGATGAGGATGAGAAAACTGCATTGATATCCTATGTGAACAAGAATGATAAATGGATTATTGACAATGGGTGTTCACATCACATGACTAGTGACAAAAATAAGTTTGAGACCTTACATCATTATAGAGATAAAAGTGTAAAATTTGGTAATGATGCACCATGTCCTGTTAGAGGAAAAGTTTTGATTAAACTGACTGATAAGATATATTATGAAAATGCATATTGGGTTGAAGGTCTTAATTATAATTTGTTAAGTGTTGCTCAGCTTAACAAAACTGGTTATCGAGTGGAATTTCATCACAAGCAAGCTAAACTATTTAATGCTATTGGAGAATTGATTGGAAGTGGTGATCAGACTAGAGGTAATTTGTTCTATCTTGACCTATCTGAAGAAACATGTTTGATTGCACAACTTGATGATATTTGGTTATGGCATAAAAGGTTGTGTCATGTTAACTTTGACAATCTGGTAGAGATAAGTAAGAAGAAAAAGGTAAGAGGTCTACCTAGATTGAAGAAACCTGAGAATGTGATGGGCAAGGAATGCCAGTTAGGAAAAATGACAAAGTCAAGTTTCAAGAGAAAATCCTTTACTTCTGAAAATATTTTAGATTTGGTTCATACTGACCTTTGTGGACCTATGGTTGTACAAAGTTACTGTGGTGCTAGATACTTTATCTTATTTGTTGATGATCATACTAGGATGATGCATGTGATGTTTCTAAAAGAAAAATCTGAAGCTTTTCAATTATTTAAGTGGTATTTGGATAAGGTTGAAAAGGAGACAGGTAGGAACCTGAAATGTCTTAGATTTGACCGAGGTGGAGAATTTACATCAAAAAAATTTAATCTATTTTGCAATGATAGAGGAATTAAAAGACAGATGTCTGCACCTAGAACACCTCCATAGAATGGTATAGCATAAAGGAGAAACAGATCTATCTTGGATTGTGCAAGGACATTGATGATTGAAAATAATGTGGCACAAAAATATTGGAAAGAAGCTATAAGCACTGATGTCTACACTCTTAACTAGGTACAGATCAAGAAAGGTACAAATCTGACACCCTATGAATTATGGCATGGGCATGCACCAAGCATTAAATACTTTAGAATCTTTGGAAGTAAGTGCTATATACTAAAAGACACTAGGAATGGAAAGTTTGATGCTAAGAGTGATGAAGGCATATTCCTAGGGTACTCCACAAAAAGTAAAGCTTATAAGTGTTTGAACTCTAACACTAAAAAAATTGTGGAAAGTGTGAATGTCAAAATTGATGAGTATGCAGAAAGAAATGAAGCTAACAATAAAAGAGAACCAGAAGATTATAGATATTTTGTGTACATTGAAGAAGAAGAAGAGGCAAGTAATAGACTTGCACCTGATGCTGAGTCTTGGGTAAGCAATGCTGAGCGACAAACAGAAGCTGCCGAGTGTCAAGAAAACAGTGCCGAGAGAGAACAAGAACATGTCAAGCTACAATAAAATGCTGTTGAGTATCAGGAAGAGGTTGCTGAGCATTCTGAAGTTGAATTTGAAAATCTTACTAAGGAACATGATGAAATAGAGGAGAGAACATCTGAACTTGTTTTGGAAAAATATGTAAGAAGACATCATAAGCCTGAACAGATAATTGGAGATAAGGATACTGGAATCCATACCAGAAGTAAGAATAAGGATCCAACATGTCTACTATGTGAATTTGAACTGAAGACAACTAGAGAAGCATTGGAGAATGAAGACTAGATACAAGCAAAGAATGAAGAAATTGACCAGATTGAGAAGAATGATACTTGGACTCTGGTGCCGAGACCTAAAAACAAGAATGCTATAGGAACAAAGTGGGTGTTTCGAAATAAGATGAATGAAAATGGTGAAATCACTAGAAAAAAAGCTAGGCTGGTATGTAAAGGCTATGCACAAGAAGAAGGAATAGATTATGGGGAGACATTTTCCCCTGTAGCTAGATTGGAAGGAGTAAGAACTCTGCTTGCATATGCTACTTATAAAGATTTCAAGGTATATCAAATGGATCTCAAGTTTGCATTTTTGAATGGTATACTAGAAGAAGAAGTTTACATAGAACAACCAAAAGGTTTTATTGATCCAAACAAAAGACACATGGTGTGCAAACTGAACAAAGCATTATATGGATTAAAGCAAGCTCCTAGAGCATGGTATGAGAGGTTGCACAACTACTTGATACAGATTGGATTTTCAAGAACAAATGACACAAGAAATCTCTACATGAAGGATGAAGAAGGTAAAGGTATCCTGTTGGCAAGAATCTATGTGGATGACATTCTTTTTGGTGGACAAGATGCATTATGTAAAAGTTTCTCAAATGAAATGCAAATTGAATTTGAAATGAGTATGTT
Organism: Chamaecyparis obtusa; assembly: GCA_027943335.1. Taxonomy (NCBI): domain Eukaryota; kingdom Viridiplantae; phylum Streptophyta; class Pinopsida; order Cupressales; family Cupressaceae; genus Chamaecyparis; species Chamaecyparis obtusa. The sequence continues at coordinate 1,339,920 of BSBK01002625.1, forward strand.
TGGTGAGATCAAATTCTTTGTTGGTTTACAAGTATATCAGAGGAAGAATGGAATTTTAATTACACAATCTAAGTATGTTAATGAAATACTAAATTTTTTTGGGATGGAAGATGCTAAACCAGTGGGAACTCCCATGGTTACTGGACAAAAGTTATCTAAGAATGATGATGCTGCAGAAGTGAACCAGACCCTGTATAGTTCCATGATTGGAAAATTGTAGTATGTTGTACATAGTAGACTAGATATTGCATTAGCTATTGGGATTGTGGCAAGATTCTTTTCCAATCCTAAGGAAACACATATGATGGCCGTGAAAAGAATTATGAGATACTTGAAAGGAACTGCTGACTATGGTCTATATTATAAGAAGGCTGACAAATTTGAACTCTGAGTTTATACAGATGCTGATTGGGCAGGAAATGTAGATGACAGAAAGAGTACAAGTGGTGCAGATTTCTTTCTTGGACAAAGATTAGTCTCCTAGATGAGCAAGAAATAAAATTGCATTTCCCAATCTACTGCCGAGGCCGAGTATGTTGCTGCTGCAGTAAACTGTTCAAACTTGGTATGGATAAAACAATTGTTGATAGGCATGAAAGAAGAAATCACTAAACCTATTGTTATTTTCTATGACAACACAATTGCTATCAATATTTCTAAGAATCCAGTGATGCACACTAAGACCAAACACATTGCAATCAAGTATCACTACTTGAGAGAATTAGTACAAGATAAAGAAGTCCAAATGGAATATGTGAATACAAAAGAATAATTAGTAGACATATTCACTAAAGCTTTACCTAGAGAAGCTCATGAGTATTTGAGAACTCAATTAGGGGTTCTTCCCCTAACTGAGGCTGCCTAGACAAGCTAGGGGCACTGCATCAAATGTGCTACAACAGAAGATTTGACAAATTGATGCAGAAGATTGTCACACTTTAGGGCTCGCCTAGAGTTGTGAAGAGAAGCAAAGACAAGGAATCAATCATAAGCAAGATGATAGAGGGAGAAACACTGAGCTGCATAGGTATTATCTAAATGTAATGGATGTATGTTTTAGTTGCTGCTTTGGCATTTTTGTGAAAGAGGGAGATGTATTGATATGATAACACATGATATTGAAAAGTAAGAGGGAGATGAACTGATGAACTGAAATGAAGAATCAGGATAGAGGGAGATCTAAATACTTCTGATGGTCACAGAAGTGAGGCTTATAGGATTCTGAATCAGATTGAAGCTAAGGATATTATAAAATCATTTTCTGATGGATAGATAAGTTTTTGGATTGGTTGGTAATCCATGTGTTATTTAGGTGATATCATATGGTGTTGCCATCAATGCCAAAGAGGGAGATTGTTGGAAACTGCAATTGAAACAATTATTGTATTGTCATTGATGTCAAACCTTAATTGGTAAGACTGTTGCTACTTAGGAAAGTACTATATCTATTTGAAGTTGCTAAGGGGATAGGCAAGGTTGGTAACAATAGAACCTAAGGGAAAGGTTGAGTTATCTTGATACTACAAAGTGTACTTGACTATGTTGCACTATGATGAGATAATGTATTGTTGATCTTAGTAAGACTGAAAACTAAACTGGTAGGCTTAACCAATCAAAGAATGGAAAAATCATGTTTAAGCCGAGTGATGTTAGTGTCGATCGAGTTAGTAGATGCCGAGCAAAATTATAGTGTCGATCAATCATTAGTAAATTGCTGAGGAAGACAGTGTAAGCCAAGGAAATAGTTTTAGTAATGACCGAGCTCTCTACATGAAGACCGAGTGAACAATCACAGTATTGACCGAGCATCAACAATTTTATATTTGAAGAGAATTTAATTTTGGAGCTGACATTGTTGAATTCTTAGATTATGTAAAACATGTTGACTTTATTTATTGATTGTTTGGAAGCATTAAATGAATTTTAAAATTTTTTATTGTAAATCTTTAAGAGATTTGAGATGATTCTAGAAAAGGAGCCGAAGAACATGAAATGGGTAGATTCAATGAATCTGACCTAATCCTAAGATCTACGATTGAGATTGAGTGACAAAAGATGAGTTAACCTAATTGAAGAAAATATAAGGGAACCTGAGCATTGTGATATGCATGTACATGGTGAATAGAGAATGCTAGAAGTGGAAAGTTTTATTAACTGAATAAGTAGAAAAGGCTGAAGTAGAATTATGGTGATTGCTTGAAGAAAAGTTTTGAGCAGATCAGAGATGGAAATGGAAAAGTTTCAAAGTCAGTAAACCAACATTAGTGTACGGAATCAGATCTGATATTTGCAAAGTGAGTTGTATATATTTCAGATAATACTGCTACTACTTTCTAACCATTGTAACAGTCAAAATCCTTTTAATAGAGGTTAACCTAACAGTCATATGTTAAATCCTTTAAACAAGGTTGCATTCTAATGGAGTGAATGTAAGTCCTATAACTAGGCTCACTTTTAACAAGGTGATTGAAATCCTTTAACCGGGTCACACCTAACAGTGTGTATTGTAACCTTTGATAGGGTTGGCTTTTTACCGAGCTCACTTAAGAAGAGTGAAAATAATAGTAGCATGTTACAAAGTGGTTTTTCCCAAATTAGGTTTCCACTATAAATCCTAGTGTTAATACTTGTGTGAATGTTTAGATCTGAACATTACTATGTTTTGCAAGTTAAGTTACAACTAGGTAGTGGACTGCATTGTTAGATGTTTCTATTATTGAATCAATGATGACCAAGTTTGTTTTGGTTTTGGATCTAATTTAAGGATAAGTTTTTGAGATTGTTTTATACATTAGGACCTGAGAACAACTGATTCATGTAATACCCCAAAAATGGGCTATAGGTTCATTAACCTCCTACATCTTCAAATCGAACGAAATCGACATCAAAGTCCTAACCTAAGGCACATTGGCACATTATCAAATTTAATTGATTATCCTAAATTTTGCATTGGGGAATATTCTTAGAAATATTCCTAATTTATCATAATTATCTTTAATTTAATAATTATTTGGCGATAAATCCTATTTATCCTAAAGTTGATTAATTGAATATGATGTATATTTAATTAATTAAGTTTAATTCTGCCACTTAATTATTTAATTGAATTTAATTATATTTATTCCTAATTATTATTATTTAAATTTGACAATAAATCAAAATTCCTATCATTAATTGATTAAATTCTTATTTAATTAATTAAAGCAAGTTGTCATATTTAATGATATTATTTTTGAATAAAGTTTGATTAAAATAATTGATTAACCCACAAATCAGTTATTTTTAAATTTAAAATCAGTTAAGTTGAAGATAAATCACTTTATTTATTTAATTAATTCATATTAAATTATGCACAATCAAAAAAGAAGTCAACTAGAAATCAACAGTCAAGTTTAAATTTAAACTCAACATTCAATTGTGATTTGAAAATTGAACTAAACTCTATTTGGAGTTAAAAAGTTGTTTTTGCATGATTTTGCAAGTTTTTATGGATTAATTAATATTTAATTCTTGTTGACTCAAAAATCAACCTGAGTTCATCAAGAGTGATTTATGGCTTTTATCATGCACCTCCAAAGCCCTGGATTTCTATAAAATCAAGGCTCAGCTCTTCACAAATCATCCACAGAATCCACATAATTTGCATACTTACTTTGGCGAATTGACATCAGAGGAATCATCAAGCTTCTTGCGAATTTGCATTTTGTGAGATCAATCTTGTTTTCAATTCATTCTAGTTTCATATTTCATATCATTGTTAGCTTAATTTGCATATCATAGATCAATTTCATCTAGCTTAGAACTCATATCAGATTTTTCATCATAATTACATAGGAAATACAAAAATATAGATTAATTTGTATTCATTTCATATCTAAATTTTGCATTCAAATCCTTCATTTAGGTGTTGTCAAGGTCACTGGTCTTGGTATAATCTGAGAATACATACTCGCATCTACTAGAAGGCAGTAAATCACCTGGTTAGTTTAATTTTCAATTATTACATGATTTTGATTTTAGCTAACCTCTAATGTTTTATTGAAGTGTTGTGTCTACAGATCAGGTACAAGATTCACACACATAATTTAGGCGCCCTCTCTGTTGTTCTAAATCATATTAACATTTAATTGATACAATGGTTAGAAAGTAATAGTAGGTTCTGATCTTAAATATACAACTCACTTTGCAAATATAGATCCAATATGCTCATATGTTGATTTACTGACTAACCTTCATTACCATCTCCATCTCTGATTTGCTCAAAACTCCCTTCAAGCAATTACCTCAATTCTGTTCATCTCTTCACAAATATTCTTAGCCTTCAACTTAGGTTCGTCAGTCAATAACATCAACCTCTTTCCACCATACTACATAACCCAGAATTAGGTATCCTTATACCTCCTTGATCATGTAGATTAATCTTTTGCCACTTAATCTCTTTCGTAAATCTTAGGTTTAGGTTAGATTCATCAAATCCTTCTATCATTTTGTTCTCCTCCTTATCCTTCTAGATACTTCTAAATTTTTTTCCTTGAATCCATAAGAAAATGGTTTACTATGTATTAAATGCTTCATATCATTCATCTTTAATGTAATTATGTTTTGCATATCCTAAGAATTCAACTATGTTGGTTGGGATTCTCAATTCTTTCATAAACTATAAATTACTGACACTCGGTCAATACTGCATTCATCTACTCAGTCATCACTGAATAACCCAGTCATTGCTAAAACTATTCTACTCAACAACACTGTCTTCGCTTGGTTAATTCTCTGATACTTGGCAATTACTTATGCTCGGCCGACACTAAGATTTACTCAGCTTATACTAGTGCTCGATCGACACTACCATCACTCAGCTTAAAATGAATTTCTTCTCTTTTGCTCGGTTAAGCCTATGCTTCAAATGTATTGAATTCTTCACTTAGTGTTAAATATAAACAACACATTACCTTGTCAATGTGCCAACTAATCAAGTACCCATTGTAGTATCACATAACTCAAACTTTCACTAGGTTCTCTTGTTATCTCCACTTTTCAAATCCTCTTCATCAATCAAAAAATATGGTACTCTACTAGATAGAAACTATCTTACCAATTAAGGTTTGACATCAATGACAATATAAAAATTATTTCAATTGTAGTTTCCAACAATCTCCCTCTTTGGAATTGATGGAAACACCACATGTTCTACCATACAATCCAAAATTTTTTTGTTCAACAGTTTACCAAAAATCTCCCTTATCTTATTCAGTCTGTCCCTCTTTGCTTAGGGTAACTTCTTCAATGTCTCTCAGGTTTACTAAATCTCTAAATATTCTCCCTCTTTGACAACAATGCCAAAGACATTCATCTTCACCATGTAAATAGCTTCATGTCAGTTCTCTAAAATTTATTACTCCCTCTATCATCTTGCTTATGACTGATCAACATCTTGTGCTTGACTCTTCACAACTTTAGGCAACTCCTAAAGTGTGACCTCCTTTGCATCAATTTGTCAGATATTCTAGTTTATTACATTTGATGCAATGCTCCTATATGATTCTAGGTAGCCTTAGTTAGGGGAATCACCCTAATTTACCTCTTAGATATTCATGAGCATCCGTAGGTAATTCCTTAGTGAATATATTTGTTAACTATTCCTTTGTATTCACATACTCCAATCTCACTTCTTTGTCTTGAACTAGCTCTCTCAAGTAATGATACTTGATAGAAATATGCTTAGTCTTAGTGTGCATTATAGTATTCTTTGATATATTGATAGCACTTGTGTTAACATAGAAAATAACAAGTAGCTTAGTGATTTCTTCCTTCATACCTTTTAACAATTGCTTGATCCAAACTAAATTTGAACAATTCATTGTTGCTGCTACATTTTCATCTTCTGCTGAGATTGAGAAATACAATTATGTTTCTTGCTTGTCCAAGAGACTAATCTCTTTCCTAGAAAAAATGCACCACCACATGTACTCTTTCTGTCATCCACATTTCCTACCCAATCTGTATCAGTGTAAACTTTCAGTTCAAACTTGTCATTCTTCTTGTAATACAATCCATAATCTTATGTTCCTTTTAGATATCTCAATATCCTTTTCACTGCCATCACGTGACTCTCCTAAGGAGTTGAAGAAAATATTGCAACAATCCCAACTGCTATATTGAGTAATATATATACCTTTCTTCATCTAATAAACTTACAAACCAACAAAGAATTTGATCTCACCAAACATAGACATCTCAAATTCAGTTTGCATCTCATTTGAGCATGTTTGACATAGGGCATTTTGTCCTCCAAATATGATATCATCAAAAAAGATTTTAGCTAATAATATCCCTTTACCTTTTTCAGCCTTCAAATACAGATTGATGTTATCATTTGTTCTTACAAATCCAATCTTTATCAAGTAGTTGTGCAATCTCTCATACCATTCTCTAGGGGCTTGTTTCAATCCATACAGTGCCTTGTGTAGTTTACAAACCATAGTCTTCTTGCTTGGATAAAAAAAATCCTTCTGGATATTCAATGTATACTTCTTCTTCTAGTATTCCTTTCAGAAATGCAGATTTGACATCCATTTGATACACTTTGAATCCTTTAAAAGCTGCATATGCAAGTAGAGTTATCACTCCTTCCAATATCGCAACTAGGGAAAATATCTCCCCATAGTCAATGCCTTCTTCTTGTGCATATCCATTGCATACCAATCTAGGTTTGTTCCTAGTGACTTCTCCATTTTCATTTAGCTTATTTATGAATACCCACTTTGCTCCAATAACATTCTTTTCCTCTGGTCTTGACACTAGTGTCCAGGTTCCATTCTTTTCTATTTGCTCAATTTCTTCATTCATGGCTTGAATCCAATCTTCAGTCTCTAAAGCATCTTTCACAGTCTTAGGTTCAAATTCACATAACAAGCATATTTGATCTTTCAACTTACTTCTTGTCACGACTCCAAATTCTTTAGCTCCAATGATTTGTTCTGGCTTATGATGTCTTTTCACATACCGTGCTAATGTAGGCTTAGATCTCCTTTCTTCTTGTTCTCGATCTTCAGGTTCATCTTGTAGATTCTTTGCCTCCTCACCCAATTGTTCGGAAACATCCTCCTAATGCTTGACACTTTCTTGTTGTGACTCGACAGGTTCATGCTGTTGCCTGACATATTTATTTTTTGGTTCAGGTATATTATTGGCCTTACCTTCTTCCATGTATACAAAATATCTATAATCTTCAGGTTCTTTCTTGCACTCAACTTCATTCTTTTATGCATATTCATCAACTCTAACATTTTCACTTTCCACAACTTTGTTAGTGTTAGAATTCAAACACTTCTAAGCTTTGCTCTTAGTGGAATATCCTAGGAATATGCCTTCATCACTTTTAGCATCAATTTTTCCATTCCTATTGTCCTTCAGTATATAACATTTGCTTCCAAATACTTTAACGTATTTCACATTAGTTGCATAACCATGACATAATTCAAAAGGTGTAGCATTTGTACCTTTCTTGATTTGTACTCGGTTCAGGGTGATCCCACAATAGTGTGTCCCACTTTTTTAGACATGTTTTTGCTAAAATAACACATTTTTAATAAAATATGACAATTTAAGCCTTGAGAGGTTCCATTTGAAGGAATTAATTACAAATGGTTAGGTCAAAGCCTCTTAGATTAAAAAAACATTGATATAACATCTATACTCCTCATTCATACCTACAATGGAGTCTCCTTCGCACCTATTAAAATGCTGACAAAAAATCACATCGACTTTATGTTTTGGCAGATCAAATGAATCTATTTGAAAAACCTATCTATGTAGTATGAAGCTATTCAGAACAAGCTTTCTAATGAATATAATTTTAATACATATTGAGTTTATTATCACTTTTAAATATTACTTTAACTAAACATAGGTTGTTTAGTCATTCAACAACCTGTCTCTTCAAGACTTTGGAAAAAATAGTAAATTACAAAAAATAAATTATGAAAAATATGTAGGAAAATAGTATTTGTGTCACCTTTCTATAAAAAAAAAGAAAAAATAAATTTTGATATACACAGATCAAGTTAGAGTGATCCAAGTGACCTTATGTCTAAATTACATTTACTGTCACTTTAGAACTTAGTAAACTATGAAAATAAATGAAACCAATTGAATCCTTTAGATATTGAAGTTACAGATATAATATCGAAAGAATTACATTGTTATTGTATTTCAAATAAAAGTTATGTTGATCCAAGTGACAGTAACTCCTTAAAAACATAGTTTTTCACACAAACCACTTTTTGAAGGAGAAGGAAAAATGAATTTAAATGAATTTTAATTTTTTTTATAAAAATATATTTAGAAACTAGAAAGAAAATTCTAAATGACTCTAGTTTACATCATTTTCCAATTCCTAATAGTTTTGCGGTAACATGTGTTCAAAAGTGAAGTTTTTTCTTAGAATTTTGATCTTTGTGTCAAAGTTGGCCAAAAAGTGGGACACACTATTGTGGGACCACCCTTCAAGGTATAAACAGTTGTACTTAAAGCTTCTCTCCAATATTTTTGTGGAACATTCTTCTCTATCATCAATGTTCTAGCACAATCCATAATTGATCTATTTCTTCTCTCTACTATACCATTCTGTTGAGGTGTCCTTGGTGCAAACATTTGTCTCTTTATTCCTCTATCATTGTAGAATATGTTGAAATCATTTGATATGAACTCTCATCCTCTATCAGATCTTAGACATTTCAAGCTTCTACCCATTTATTTCTTAACTTTTTCTAAATACCACTTAAATAATTGAAAGGCATCAAATTTCTCTTTCAAAAACATCACAGTCATCATTCTAGAATAGTCATCAACAAACAGAATAAAATATTTATCACCACAATAACTTTTCACAACAATAGGTCCACAAAGGTCAGTATGAACCAATTCTAAAATATTATCAGAAGTATATGTCTTGCTCTTGAAACTAGACTTTGTCATTTTTCCCAATTGACATTGTTTACACATCACATTATCATGTTTCTTCAATTTTTGGAAAACCTCTAACTTTCTTCATCTTACTAATGTTTACCAAATTGTCAAAGTTCACATGACACAACCTCTTATGCCATAACTATACATCATCAAACTGTGCAAACAAACATGTTTCTTCAGATAGGTCTAGATAAAACAAATTACCTCTTGTCTGTTCTCCACTTCCAATTAGTTCACCAGTGACATAAAATATTTTAGCCTTCCTGTGATGAAACTCAAGTTGGTAACCGGTACTGTTCAACTGTGCAACACTTAATAAATTATAGTTAAGACATTCAACCCAATAAGCCTTATCATATATGATCTTATCAATCAATCTTATTGATCCTTTTCCCTTCACATGACATGGTGCATCATTACCAAATTTAACACTCCTACCTTTGTAATGATTTAAGATTTCAAACTTACTTTTATCACTAGTCATGTGATGTGAGAAACCACTATCAATAATCTATTTATCACCTTTACTCACATAACAAAGAAGTTCCATTTTCTCATCTTCATCAAAATAATCTTTCATAAAAACATAAACAACTTCTATATCACAATCATTAGATTCACTAGTTTCACTATCAGTTTCTTCTTCAGCAATATAACAAGACTTCTTTCCTTTATCTTTGTAGTCCTCGTACCTTCTATGATCTCAGTCATTTCTTTTGTCTTTATACTTGCTTTCCCTTCGTTCATCTTTGTCATCCCTATTAGGGCATCTTACTTCAATATGGCCAACTTTGTTACATGAAAACATATTATAGGAAGTTTACCTTTGAATTTTCCTTTTCCTCTCGGTAGCCTTCTAGACATAAGTGCCTCAAGATCATCTAAATCATCATCAAAAGTGTCACTATCACTGTCGCTGTTACTATCACTATTCACACATCTTTATTTTCCTTTCTTAGACTTATGAAGAACCATTTGAGACTTGAATGCAGATTCAATGTTATGAGTAGTGAAATTATCAAAATTTGACAACTCAAAAGCAATAAGCCTACCAACAAGACCTTCCAAAGTCAGGATGTTACTAGGAGTACATCTTGATTCTTGTATTGTAGAAACTCTTATAGCATAGATAGGAAGTAGGGCTCTCAAATTTTTTCTAATAATAGTTTCATCATCAATATTTCCATTAGCTCCTCTAATACCATTCACTACCTCTTTAATTCTACCACAATATTGAACAATTTTTCACCTTCTAACATTTTCATTTCATCAAACTTACCTCTGAAGCTTTTAGATTTGGCTCTCAACACATTTGTATCCCCACCATAGATAGCTACTAGTGTGTCCCATATTATATTTGCATTAGTACAGTCCTTGATGTCTTCAAATTCAGGATAACTTAGGGCTGATGCAATCTCCAACATTGCCTGGTTATGTTCTTGTTTTTCCTTCATCTCCTCAGCTGCCATAGGTGCAGCAATTGGTACATAACTATTTTCCACATAGTATTTTTTTGAATCACCGATTCTAGCTAGATGCAATGTCATCAAACTTTGCCATGCAGGGAAGTTCTTCTTGTTTAGCTTTGGTACCTCATTTTTTTATATCTTGATCATTAGCTTCAAGTACCTTTAAATTTTTTCCTTACAAGCACCAACAACTTTGATACCAATTGTTAGAATGATTTTAGAATAACTGAGAGGGGGGGGGGGAGGTGAATTAGTTATCCTTAGGTCCAGATATACCAATTCAACTTTTAAACACTTCAACAATCTTAGATCTATTCAACAATTCACTTGGTCTCAATAGAATATATTAGTAACATAAAACTTGCAGTCCACTGTCCAAAAGTAATCAACTTGCAAAATATATAACTTTCAACAATATAACACATCAAACAACATTCACACAAGTATGAAACTAGGATTTAATGTGGAAATCCAATATGGGAAAAACCACTAGTAACATACTACCAAAATTTTCACTCTTTTGAAGTGAGCTCTGTGAGAAGCCAACCCTAGTAAAGGTTTACCATACACACTGTTAGGTGTGACCCTGTTAAATGATTTAATCATCCTGTTAAGAGTGGCCTGGTTAGAGGGCTTAAAAACATTCCATCAGAATGTCAACTTGATTAAAGGGTTTACAAAATGACTGTTAGGTCAACCTTGATTAAAAGATTTTAACTGATACAATGATTAGAAAGTAACAATAGGTTCTGATCTGAAATATATAACTCATTTTGCAAATATAGATCCAATATGCTCATATGCTAATTTACTGGCTGACCTTCATTACCATCTCCATCTCTAATCTGCTCATAAATCCCTTCAAGCAATCACCTCAACTTTGTTAAGCTCTTCACAACTCTTCTTAGCCTTTTGCTTAGGTTCATTAGTCAATAACATCAACCTCTTTCCACCATACTACATAATAAACAATTAGGTCATCCTTATACATCCTTGATTAAGTAGATTAATCTTTTGTCGCTTAATCTCTTCTGTAGATCTTAGGTTTAGGTCAAATTCATTGAATCCTTCCATCATTTTGTTCTCCTCCTTATCCTTCTAGATACTTCTGGGTATGTGCACAAAGATGGGGGACCAAAAATGGGGTATAAGTTGCCACTTTTTTCCTGAAATCAGCAAACTCTGAACTTCAACAAGAAATTGAAGATAGTTAGACACAAAATTTTGAAATGTGACAAAAACAAGAGTTGTAATACTCTAAATCTAGTTCCTAAACTACTAACTTATTTTGAAAATGGTGCAGATTAAGGCCCTCAAAAAGGGGGAGCACAAAAAGTGGTCCTATTTTTTGTCCAAAAACATAACATAGCATCTTGTGTGCTCCCCCTAAAATGTTAAATTTTTTTAATCACTCTAGTGAGAAGTTAGCTAACACCACGTAGTTTATCCCAGATTTTTTTGGTAATTTTTTTATGAACGTATAATTTTTTATGAATTTATGAAGTGCATACATCCTGAAAACATGAAATTTCTGTGTGCTCCCCCTAGAAATCATTTAAAACTAATCAAAAATTAAATTTTCTTTTTTTTAAACGTGTGTAGAATGGAGTCTAGTTTCTAAAAATGTAACTTATTGTAAAATTTGATGAACGAGCCAAAATCTATGCCCAAAATACTGCATGTTGGTTTTTTACAAAAAATGGATATACACACAAAAGAAATTAGAGTTGAAAAACTTAACATAATCAGAATTCAAAATAAATTATATGCTTAGATAGCTAACAAAGAGATCTACAATATCACGTTGTTTGATTTTTGCGTTCTTGAGCCATGAGTAAACTTGATGAGGAGCACATAAAAAAAGATGTCATTTTTTTGTATGTCTGCTGGAAAACACGTCTCAGGCTTATTTCAATCATCTAAGCCTTTGGGTTGGATCTCCAAGGCAAATCCAAGCCTTAGGATTGGTAAATTCAAATCCTTTAAAAAGCATGCACACCCTAAAGTGCGCACGCCCTATAGAGCGTGCACCCTATGTAAATCATAAATTTACATAGGGTGCACGCCCTATAGGGTGTGTGCCCTATGTAAATTTATGAGATTTACATAGTGATGAGAAATATTCAAAGTGGGAGGAAGAGAGAGAGAGATAGAGGGAGAGAGAGGGAGAGAGAGAGAGTGCTCTCTCTATCTCTCTCCCTCCCCCATACTCTCTCTCCCTTTCTCCCCCTTATCACTCTCTCTCTCTCCCACTTATCATGCTCACTCTGACCTTCTATATCTCTCTCTCTCCCTTCTCTCCTCTCTCTCTCATCACCCTCTCTCTCTCTCTCTCTCACACACACACACACACACACACACACACACACACACACACACACACCCACACACACACCTTCTCACTCTCACCTTCTCTCTATCTCTATCTCTCCCTCCCCCATTATCTCTCTCTCTCTCTCTCACTCTCTCTCCCTTATCTCCTCTCTCTCATCACCCTCTCTCTCTCTCACACACACACACACACACACACCCACACCCAAACACACACCTTCTCACTCTCACTCACTCTCTCTCTCTCTCTCTCTCTCTCCCTCCCCCATTATCTCTCTCTCTCACACACACACACACACACACACACACACACACACACACACACACATCACACCCCCTCTCTCTAACATCACACTATCTCTATCTCTCTCTCCCTTCTCCCCTCTCTCTCTCTCTCACATCTCTCCTTCTATCTCTCTCCTACTTTCTCCATTTCCCCTTCTCTATCTCTCCTTCCCCCCCACTCTCTCTCTCTCATAATCTCTCCCTTTCCCCTTCTCTCTCTCTCTCTCTCACACACACACACACACACACACACACACACACACACACACACACACCTCTCCTTATCCTTCTCTCTCTCTCTCTCTCTCTCTCTCTCTCTCCTACTCTCTCCTTTTCCCCTTCTCTAACTCTCCTTCCCCTTCTCTCCTACTCTCTCTCTCTCTCTCTCTCTCTCTCTCTCTCTCTCTCTCTCTCTCTCTCTCTCTCTCTCTCTCCCCTTCTCCTTCTCTCTTTCCTACTCTCTCCCTTTCCCCTTCTATATCTCTCCTTCCCCTTCTGTATCTCTAAGAAGTGAGTGAAGTAATGATGTATTTGAGTTATTTGGAGTTGGAGAAGAGTGCTTGAAGCCCTGTATCAATTCTATGAACCCTATACTGTAAGGAAACTCAGGTGTGGAAATAGCTTCCTACGCTAATCTCTATAGGAGAGTATTGTGCAAATTCTTATAAATCCTTACAATTTTAGATTCGTTAACTACTTTAACAAAGATATTGCAACCACATACCATGCATATTGAAAAATAGAGAATGACACAATGATATACCTTGGGTAAACCTTTCGGTAAAAACCCCAGCACTCCAAAACTTGCATAATGTATTGATCAAAACTATTACAACTTACAATACACTTGCAATGCAAGTTCTTTCAAAAGATTTCCAAAACCTTGAAGACAAATCACAACAACATAAAAATGTTCCAACCATACACTCGCATCACATCTCTTCACAACCCTAAAAAAGATTATATCATGCGCTTCACTTTTTAGGGCTACTCCCAAAGATAACCGTATTAGGGTTTTACCATTCTCTGAGAAAATAGGAACCCCAAAAAAATTTGCGATTGGGGAAGAGTGTACAGTACTCAAATTTATCAGTTGCCACATGTCTTCACCTATCATTGAATCTTCCTGACATAGCTCTTACATGTCATAGGAACCCGTCATAACCGTTTTAGCCATGATCTCCTTACACACAATTCAAGATGCCGACACATCAACATTATTTGCAAGAAATACATTTTACAAAAAAAATAATAAGAATAGGAATTATCCAAGGTTGAGACACCTTATTCCTAACATTCTCCCACTTGTCGAACACCTTGTAAGAGCAACATGAACATAACAAGAACTAACCGCTATAGGCCAAAAGGCCCATAGACTCTGAAAACCATCTGAACTTCTCAGTGCCCACTGGTTTTGTTAATGCATCTGCAACATTCTTCATAATATCTACCTTCTCCAAATTTACCTTTCCATCTTCCACCATATCTCTCACAAAGTGAAACTGCACATCAATGTGCTTCGTTTTGGCATGGAAAGTTGGATTCTTTGCAAGGCAAATAGCGCTCTGACTGTCACACCAAATAGTAATCTGTTCTGCATCAACACCAACATTAGAACATAATCTTCTAAGCCAAATGGCTTCTTTACAAGCATGAGTAGCAGCCATGTACTCAGCTTATGTAGTGGACAAAGCAACCATAGGTTGTCGCTTACTCATCCAACTAATGGCACCACCAAACATAGTGAACACATAAGCACTAGTGGATCTCCTGCTGTCAATATCACCTGCCCAATCTAAATCCACAAACCCAGGAATACAAACTGAATGCGGAGATCCATAAGAGTTACCATGATAACATATGGAGTAATCTGATGTACCCCTCAAATATCTGAATACTCGCTTAACTACATCCCAATGTACCCGTCCAGGGTTAGCCATAAACCGACTCAAGACTCCCACTGCTTGAGCAATGTCTGGTCTAGTACAGACCATAGCATACATAAGAATGCCAACTGCACTAGCATAAGGTACTCTACTCATGTCCTCCACCTCACTAGGAGATTTTGGACAATCATCTACAGATAACTTTCTTCCCACAAAAATAGGAACACATAGTGGTCTACAATCTGCCATGCTGAACCTGTCCAACACAGACTTCACATACTTACTCTGACTCAACCAAAGTTTTCTGTTAGACCTGTCTCTACTGATTTCCATACCCAAGATGTACCTAGCTGCCCCAAGATCTTTCATCTCAAACTGTGCTGACAATTGAGATTTAAAATCAGAAATCATACCCTTACCCTTCCCAAATAGCAACATATCATCAAAATATAATGCAACAATAAGAAGGTGATCATTTTCAACTCTGAAATAAACACAATGATCTGATTTTGATCTTACAAATCCAATTGAAAACACAAAGGCATCAAACTTAAGGTACCACATCCTAGGAGATTGCTTCAAACCATATAGAGATTTCTTTAATCTGCAAACTAAGGATTCTTTACCTTTAACAATGTAGTGCTCAGGCTGTGACATATAAATCTCTTCCTCCAAATCACCATGAAGGAAAGCTGTCTTCACATCCATCTGTTCTATCTCTAAATCATATGATGCAGCAAGAGATAATAGAAATCTAATGGATGTCAACTTTGCAACAAGAGAGAATATTTCACCATAATCTATTCCCTCTACCTCTGAATACCCCTTTGCAACCAATCTAGCTTTGTACCTTTCAACACTGCCATCTGCACAAAATTTCTTCTTGAACACCCATTTATAGCCAATAGATTTTCTCCCTTTAGACAAAGGTACAAGGTCCCAAGTTTTGTTTTTCTCCAATGAAGCCATCTCATCATCCATAGCCTCAATCTAGGAACCTACATCTTTCATGCCCAAAGCCTCTTTCACAGATCTAGGCTCATCAATGTTAGTAATCAAAGCAAAGGCACAACTGGAATCTAACATAGAATAACCAAACCTTTCTGGTTGCTTTCTTTCTCTCGTGGATCTCCTCAAGGGCTGTGGTTGAGGTTGTTCTTCCTCTTCTTCTGAACTATCAGAGCTGCTAGAGCTCTCCTCATCATTAGGCCCAACATGGTCTCTCTGTTCAGTCTTCTCAGGGGTACGAGGCAACTGAACAACATCTTTTTCCTTTTCTTTTTCATCTGGTTGTAGCACAATAGGAGAAGACGTTAGCTCTCTAAAAATAACATTTCTACTATACACCACCTTATTAGTCACAGGATCCCAAAGCTTGTATCCTTTCACACTAGCACTGTATCCGATGAAAATACATTTAACAGCTTTGTTTTCCAACTTAGATCTTTTCTCCTTTGGAACATGTGCATAAGCTTCACAACCAAAAACATGAAGATGTCTAATTGAAGGCTTCTTACCAGACCACACCTCCATGAGTGTCTTACCAACAAGAGCTGATGTAGGAGATCTGTTAACCAGATAGCAAGCAGTGGCCATAGCTTCGGCCCAAAACCTTTGTTCTAAACCAGCTCCACTAAGCATACTCCTAGCCTTCTCCATCAGTGTCCTATTCATTCTCTCTGCAACTCCATTTTTCTATGGGGTATAAGGAGTTGTCTTATGCCTCTTGATACCTTGTTCTTTACAGAACTGTTCAAACTCTGCTGAGCAAAACTCACCACCATTGTCAGTTCTCACACACTTAATCTTCTTACTAGTCTGATTCTCTACAAGAGCTTTAAATTCCTTGAACCGACTAAAGACTTGTGTCTTACTTTTAAGGAAATAAATCCATGTCCTTCTACTATAATCATCTATGAAAGATACAAAAAATACAGACTTGGAGATTGAAGGAACTTTTACAGGACCAAATACATCAGAATGAATAAGATCCAAAACATCATAAGATTTGTGAGAACTAGAGTAAAACTGAACATGATTTTGTTTACCATAGACACAGTGTTCACAGAAGTTGAACTCGAGATTGCAATCATTTAACCCCTCAATGAGATTTTTATTTTTCAGGGTTCTGAAACCCTTTTCACCAATGTGGCCAAATCTCATATGCCACAACATTGTCTTTTCTGCAGGAAGCTTACCTTCCAAAGTGTTTGCACTACCATCGGAACCAATAGCCGCAGACTTCTTCAATGCTTGTTCAGATGGTGAGGATGAAGAACTATTACATAGAGGAATACATGCATCTAGCTAAAATAAGGTACCTCTCCTAGTACCCCTTGCATCATCTTGCATCCTTCTTTCAAAAAAACAACTTACACACCTACATCATTCAGCATACTTACAGATAATAGGTTTCATGCCAAACCCAGAATGTGCATAACTCCGTTGATTCCCTTTACTCATCCATCATGAAATTTGATAGTGACCCTTCCGCGTCCAACTATCTTTAGGTGAGAATCATCACCCAAGTACACCTTTCCACCATCGAACTCTTCATGTTTTGAGAACCAGTTTCGATGAGAGGTCATGTGAAAAGATGCACCTGAGTCAACCAACCACACATCATCAGATGCATGGGTTGCCAAAGCTGTGATGAATGCATCGCCATCTTCTTGAGATCTTTCTGAAGCTGAATCTAAACCTTTCTTCTTCTTCTTTGGCTCTTTGCAGTCTTTACGGAAGTGCCCAGATTTATCATAGTTCCAACATTTTGCCTTGGACTTATTGGAAGTCTTTGACTTCCCATGGGATTTGGATCTACCCTTATTGTCAGACTTATTGTCATTTTTCTTCCCTCTTTCAGTGGATCTCCCACGAACAACAAGGGCTTCTTTTTCTGAAATGAAAGCCTTTCTCCGCATCTCCTCTGATAGCAGTGAAGACACCACATGATCCATTTTGAAGGTGACTAACATGCTTCTGAGAGCCATCACAAGATGGTCCCATGAATCCGGTAAAGAACACAAAAGTGTGTAGCAACGATCCTCCTCCTCTAACTTGACACCAGCTGATGTCAACTGTGTAGCCAGTAGATTAAATGCATTTAAATGATCTGTTAAGGATCCACCTTCCTCCATTCATAGAGAGTACAACTTCTTCCTCAGGAACAACTTGTTCACCAGAGATTTGGCCTGATACACAGCTGCAAGTCTTTCCCACAAACTATTAGCAGTTTTCTCATCTAGAACATTCAGAAGAACTGCATCAGTTAAACAGAGTCTTATGAGACACTTAGCTTTACGGTCTTTGATATCCCAATCTACTTGAGCTATAGTTTCTGGTCTTGTAGCATTTGAATACACTTCCCATAGGTCACGATCTTCCAACATGCCTTCCATCTTGAGTTTCCACAACTCGAAATTAGTGCCATTAAATTTCTCCACCTCCATTCTTCCATATGATGAACTTGCCATCTCAATCTACAAATAAGATTCAGAATGCTCTGCAAAAAACTCCCACTCAAACTTGAGATCAGCTCAAAAAACCCTACCCAACAACTAGGATCAAAAGTTGATCAAGCTCTGATACCACTTGTAAGGAAACTCAGGTGCGGAAACAACTTCCTACGCTAATCTCTATAGGAGAGTATTGTGCAAATTCTTATAAATCCTTACAATTTCAGATTCATTAACTACTTTAACAAAGATATTGAAACCACATACCATGCATATAGAAAATTAGAGAATGACACAATGATATACCCTAGGGAAACCTTTCAGTAAAAACTCTAGCACTCCAAAACTTGCACAATGTATTGATCAAAACTATTACAGCTTACAATACACTTGCAATGCAAGTTCTTTCAGAAGATTTCCAAAACCTTGAAGACAAATCACGGCAGCATAAAAATGTTCCAACCATACACTCGCATCACATCTCTTCGCAACCCTAAAAAAGCTTATATCATGCGCTTCACTTTTTAGGGATACTCCCAAAGATAACCGTATTAGGGTTTTACCATTCTCTGAGAAAATAGGAACGCCAAAAATTTTTTCACGATTGGGGAAGAGTGTACAGTACTCAAATTTATCAGTTGCCACATGTCTTCACCTGTCATTAAATCTTCCTAACATAGCTCTTATGTGTCATAGGAATCTGTCATAACCATTTTAGCCATGATCTCCTTACACACAATTCAAGATGCCGACACATCAACATTATTTGCAAGAAATACATTTTACAAAACAAATAATAAGAATAGGAATTATCCAAGGTTGAGACACCTTATTCCTAACATATACCTTATACTTTCTTTGTAAACCAAGCCTAACTAGCTGGCCAATTAGGTCTGTGTCCGAGGTGAGTGTTAGGTGGTGCTAGAGTGGAGTTGGAAAACAAAGCTTTGGGATATTAAATAACTTCCAAATGGGTGTCTAAAAATATCCTGATTGTGTCAAGATACCAAGTTGTGAAGAAGTTAGAGTGGAAAATCGAGGTTGAGAAGCCTACAAGGAAATTGGCGTGCAGGTCTAGTTTTCTATGGTATGGTTGTAAAGGGAACAAACCAAGAGTTTTTTTAGAGTCCTTAGGTCATATGAGGACCATCTACATGCTTTGGAGTGGTCAGGAAGTCCACTGGTGAAGAGTTCTAACTAAAGGCTAGGTTTAGGCCTAGTGTCCCTAAAGCCAAAAGGGCATTGAAGTTTGATTGAGTGTATAAACTTGCAAAGGGAGTTTGTTGGGATAGAAATCCATTTTATTGTTACACCATTGTAAGAGCTTGGGAACACCCTTAAGCCTTTGTAGTTGGTTGGTGAGTTATGGGAGCTAAAAGAAGGGAACTCCACTTTCTTGCTGTAACCTCTGCATTAGTTCTTGTTTAGGTGACCAACTCCTTCTAGGTCCACAAATAGACCCATTAATTTCCCAAATTGGTTCATTAGCAGGCAAAGAATTTGGTCATGCACTTCATTCTAGCACCACAAATATTTCTATTAGAAATGACTATCCGTCAATGGCCTTGCATTTACAAGACTTGGGCATTATCCTTGAAATGTACAAGTTCATTGCCACCTTTGGCAAGGCAGTCTCACTCCTCATTTTACAACAAAGGGCAGCCATCTATGGTCCAAGGTTTTAATTCAGATGACAAGTGGGGAGCTTCTCAAGGTACTGATCTCTTTCGTAGAGAAGTTCCTGCTTCATCTCAAGGTTCTTGGTGCAGGGCACCCTCCACTAGTAGGAATTTGAATTGCTTTATTTGTGTTTGTAATAAATAGGATTGATCTCAATAGATCATCCTAATTTTGGTTTGAAAACCCTGATGTATGATCAAGGATCTTTTGGCAATATTATAAGCCTAAGATACCTTAGGTCATAGGGTTCACCTAGTTAGTAGAAATTTGCAAAGAAGTGTATAGAACAAAGAAGTGAGTGAAGTAATGATGGATTTGAGTTATTTGGAGTTGGAGAAGAGTGCCTGAAGCCCTGTATCAATTATATGAACCCTATACCTCATACTTTCTTTGTAAACCAAGCCTAACTAGCTGGCCAATTAGGTCTGTGTCTGAGGTGAGTGTTAGGTGGTGCTGGAGTGGAGTTGGAAAACAAGGCTTTGGGATCTTAAATAACTTCCAAATGGGTGTCTAAAAATATCCTGATTGTGTCAAGATACCAAGTTGTGAAGAAGTTAGAGTGGAAAATTGAGGTTGAGAAGGCTATAAGTAAATTGGCGTGCAGGTCTAGTTTGCTATGGTATGGTTGTAAAGGGAACAAAACAAGAGTTGTTTCAGAGTCCTTAGGTCATATGAGGACCATCTACATGCTTGGGAGTGGTCAAGAAGTCCACTGGTGAAGAGTTCTAACTAAAGGCTAGGTTTAGGCCTAGTGTCCCTAAAGCCAAAAGGGCATTGAAGTTTGATTGAGTGTATAAACTTGCAAAGGGAGTTTGTTGGGATAGAAATCCATTTTATTGGTTGTGTTACACCATTGTAAGAGCTTGGGAACACCCTTAAGCCTTTGTAGTTGGTTGGTGAGTTGTGGGAGCTAAAAGAAGGGAACTCCACTTTCTTGTCGTAACCTCTGCATTAGTTCTCGTTTAGGTGACCAACTCCTTCTAGGTCCACAAATAGACCCATTAATTTCCCAAATTGGTTCGTTAGCAAGAAAAAAATTTATCGAATGTCTTAAAATTTAAATGAAGAATTTTGGTGGAGGAGCACCTCTCCAAACACCTAAGTCCACCTTGGAACCAAATGGAGGTAGTGGATCTAAATAATTCCTAAAAGTGAATTGGGATATATTATGGCAAATAATGGAAATATCTAATAAATAATTTAATTTAAATATTATATGTCCTAGAAGTCCAGGCAAAGGACTTAGTTTTTCCTTGCAAAATCTTATTTTTTTGATGTTTGGTTGATTGTTTTGGGTTTGGAACAGAATTGTGGGTGATATAATAACATCATAACATCATTTTTCATTTGTATTGAATGATTATATAATCTATTTTGCTTCAGATTTGGAAAGTTGCTGTAGGTGGTCATTTTGGTGGATTGAAATAACTCCATTTTGGTCTTTTTGATGATATAATGGGCCATTCAATGAATGTAATTGCTGTTTCTCATTGAATGGACCCTATGTAACATATGTATGATGTTACTAACCATTTGGATGTAGGAGAAGTTGTTTTAGTGGGTGTACACCATGAGGAAGAGTGGGAAAAGGGCACAAAATTGATGCCACAAGTGTAGCAGCAAAGGATCCACCTTAACAAGGGTATAATTTTATTTGAAATAGCAGAAGTATATGTCAAATGAAAGGTGAATCCACAAGGAGGAGTTCTGGAAATGAGTTTTGAGTTGTTTTTAAGAAGGCCCTAGTTTTGAAGGCCTAGAGGGAGCAATTTGGGGCTTTTGGGTATAGAAAGCCTATAGGATCCAATTGACTTCAAATTTCTCTAATTGGGACCATATTAACACTCTGTGAAAAGTGGTGAGGTTGGGTGTTAAGTCTGTAATAGGGTTCCTTTGTAAAAGTGACCTATTAGGTCTAGGAAGGAAAGTGGAGCAGCAATTTTTGGGGGTTGTGTTCCAAATTAACCCTACCTAATTCTAAGATATGTTTTGTAAAACCATAAAAGGTATCTAAATATGTAATTTATTTTGGAAGTTTTTTGGGAAAACTAAGAGTTATTTGGGAAAAACTCGCTGGTTAAGGCTACAAGGATAGAGAGCCTAGAGTGTGGATTGAGGGTAAGATCTTGGAGTAGGACTTCAAGAACCACTTGAACATTGCTGGGGTCATATTTTAAGCCATATTGAATCCCTATAATAGTAAGGGAGTTGGGAGAAGTCATATTGATAGGTTAGTGGCATATTGGCACTTGGGGCCACTCGGGTAAGGAACACCTTTGAGGAAACCAAGAACACTTTATTTATAAAATAACCCCAATCTAACCTACCTATTTGCATCAAATTTTCAACCAAGCTCTAAATAAATTGTTGAAGCATTAGTATCCGGATTTGCCAAAATTTCTTTAAAAAATTATCATTGCAAAAACAAGAGCCACTTAGGCTTCTTACATATTATATTTATACATTTATGCATTCATTTCATTACTTTTGTTATTATTACAGTTAAGGAATTGACTGTTATTGAGGACAGTGACTGGCATTTGTAGCACAGTCAGCAAGTTAAACATACAAGCATAACTATAAGGCATGGGAAATTTACAAAGCAAAGACATGAACATAAACATAATTTAGTATACATCAATACACCAAACACATGAATTGCATACCTAAAACATAAAAAATATATATTCATAGGGCATGAAGTCAAATATATATGTCCAATAATGTCATACATTGAATATATTCAATACAATAAAACTGGCTTCCTCAAAGCCAAATGGATGTACAACGTATCACTGATACAATATACAAAAAATATGTCCACTAATGCCATATAGGCATACAATCCATATCCCTAATCTAGTCCTTTCCCGCTAGGGGAAGAAAACAAATCCCGAGTTGTCTTCGATCGTCACGTCGATGGAGATGTAGTGGATGCCGTAGTCTTCCGAGTGCGCTCACTCGTCCTCCTATCTAGACTCTTCTGTAGCTCGACCTGATAAAAAAATAAATTAGATAGAGATAACTAATATACATCAAAATTGAATTATACAATGACATAAAATTGAATATTGGCTTACTGCTAGCAAATAGTCACTATGTTCATCCACCGAAGGTGTATGCTAGCGATTTGGAGTCACAAGTCCCTACAATAATGATCAAAATAATAATTACAATACATACATGGATATCATTATAAAATTCAATACAAACTATTAAAATAACAATTAAAGTTAAGTGATCTCTTTCATACCTCAGTCAGTGCTTCAGAACTAGCTACTGCTGTAGGTACTCCATGATCCAAAGTATCACGGATAGAAGGAGGAGTCTTTGATGTCAAAAGCTGAAAATGAAACAAAAAAAGTAAATTATGTAGTTATCAAGATTACATATATTTTTTACAACCCTACTAATGAGTAAATGATACCTCCGTGAAGGTTCCACCACATCCTCCGGTGTGTGGTGTCGAAGTCAAAGCTCTGACATTCAACTAGTGCACATGTACATAGAAAATTATAAGATAACCATTCATATAAGAACGTACTAATGACATGTTAATTATAATGCATTATTACATGTATACCTATGGACTCAATGGTGACCTCACAAACCCAAGTGAAAGAATGTAATCATCGTGCCTCTGGATTTTGATCATAATTTGTCTAGTAATTTAGTCATTCATTCATTAATTAAATATGATCAAGGAAATCCAATTAATATGCAAATAAAGATACCTCAAGGAAAGTTGCATGACGCCCTTCCCTATCTGTTGTGAACGTCGATGGTCCATCAGTGCACATCTAATGCACATGCACAATAAGTTAGGATATAATTATTCATATAATTACATAGTAATCAAATATGTTAATTAAATGTTTTATTCGATACATACTTTTGTAATTGACGATGATGTGTAAAAGGGGACATTAGGATCATTGCCACTTCCACCGCCACCGCCACCACTGACACTCTTGCCCTGAATTTTCATCATAAACAATAGATACTAAATTAAATAGTTATTCTTTTATAAATGAAATATGATCAAAGCAATTTAATGAACTTGGAAATATTTACCTGTGTGTCAATGCCAAATGTCGTATTTAGAAAGTTACCAGTCATCAATCCAGAATCCTCTTGCTCTCTCTCACCAGTACCAAATGTGCACAAGCATCCACATGACTGACAAATATGCCCCCTTGAGGATTGACCATAGTCACCCTCAACTAAAGGAGTGGCACACTGAATGAGAGTTTGTGTCAGAGCACTAATTGTGCCTAGTGTGTCTGCCTCTACATGTTCCTTCACAACGGAAGGAATACTAACATGATCCAACGGTGGCTTGCCACTATCAACCCTAGGTGCGTTAGGGTCACGATGTGCCCTTGCTCGATCAAATGATGAACCCCCTCCTCTACCTCGAGAATCCAGCATGTCAAAATAATTTGGCACCTCCTTGAGTACAAACCCGCAATAGAGTTTCCTCAAGAAATATATAGGAACCTCATGATTGTTACAAGGAGGCGAATCAAAGACCATCCACCATCTCTCCCAAAAATTGTTTTTAATGTCTTCATTTACACACCAATGAATTGGGAACCTCCTTGTTGTAGTTCTAAGAGTATTTGCATCCCCTGGTTTTTTAAATAGCTGGCAAATGTCATCTTTTGTATTTTTTTCTTTTTTATGTCTGCATAAGATAATTTATTTGCATAATATTGTTTTTGTTCTTCTCTTTTATCCTGCCATATATTAATTTTCCCACTAACTACGCTTATGTGGGTCGAGATTGCTTCCAATGATTTTGCAAGTCTTTCCCTTCCAGGATTTGTACCACTAGAATCTTTTAACCTATTAATTAAAGATTCTAATTCTTTTTGCCCTCTTTCAATTTGGTTCAACAAATTTTGTTGTGTTCCAGGAGGAGGTTTCTCGATTGGTGGAGGCAATTGAGGTTCATTTTCTTTATTTCTTTCTTCATTTGGTTCTTCATTTGGCTCTTCATGAGGAGACAGAGGTTTTGGTGGAGGGAGATTATTTCTTCCTGACAATTTAAAAAACTACATTTTAAAATATTGATTACACAACAAATTTAAACAAAAACAAATTTGAACAAAACAAATTTAAACAAAAACAAATTGCAACAAAACTAAAATTTTAAAATAAATGAGAGGCATGAGAAGTTGTAAAAACACTTACCTCTTCTCTCAGATCGAACTTGACGATGCCGTGGAGCCATTTGATTGATGGATGAACAAAAATAATCAACTCACAAGCAACTATGATAGGGCGTGCGCACTTTCAAATCCTCTCTAAGTTGAAAAGGCGGGTTTGAGAAAAAAAAATGAGCTCAAACTCGCGTGTAGCAAAAATATACCACTTTTTACAAAGGGTGTACGCCCTTTGGAAAACACTAAGTTTTCCAAAGCACGTGCGCCCTTTGGAAAACACGTGCGCCCTTTGTCTTGGATTGCCCAAGCCTAAGGCTTGGGCAACCCAAGCCATAAAGCTTTAGGGCGTGTGCACTATGTGCAATGGGGGGCCAAAAAGAAAAGTGGCAAGTTTTTGGTCCCCCATCTTTGTGCACTTACCCTTCTCAAAACTTCTCCTTGAATCCATAAGAAAATGGTTTACCATGTATTAAATTTTCTAGATCATTCATCTTTAATGTCAACACATTTTACATACCCCAAGAATTCAGCTATGTCGGCTGGGATTCTCAATTCCTTCATAAATTATAAATTAATGACACTTGGTCAATACCGCGTTCATCTACTCGGTCACCACTGAATAACTTGGTCATTTCTAAAACTATTCTACTCAACAAACACTATCTTCACTCGGTTAATTCTCTGATACTCGATAATTATTGATGCTCGGTCGACACTAAGATTTACTCATCTTATACTGGCGCTCAGTCGACACTAGCATCACTCGGCTTAAACTGAATTTCTTCTCTTTTTCTCGGTTAAGCATATGCTTCAAATCTATTGACTTCTTCACTTAGTGTTAAAGATAAACAACACATTACCTTGTTAATGTGCCAACTAATCAAGTACCCATTGTAGTATCACATAACTCAACCTTTCCCTAGGTCCTCTTGTTATCTCCTCTTTTCAAATCTTCTTCATCAATCAAAAGATATGTTACTCTACTAGATAGCAACTGTCTTACTAGTTAAGGTTTGACGTCAATGACAATATAACAATTGTTTCAATTGTAGTTTCCAAAAGTCTCGATAACATATATATAACACGTGCCATCATAAAATGTCCATCATATAAAAAGTAAAAATAATGTATGTGACAAGTATAATATAACTCTAGTCATCGAGCTGATCTACAATCCTCTTCACTCCACGTGAAGGTTACTGTGATGCACCATCATGGTGTGTCTGCTCCCGAGTGCCCTCATCCTACTGTAAATTTTTAAAATATCTCATCAGAAGACTATATATGTACGTGTGAACTTAATTCAAATGACTTGCATAATTCACTTAAAAAATAATTAATATTAATTTAAATATTTAACATTTTACCATGTATCCATGCTTAGTAATGCTCTCAGTGGGCCATGGAAATCCTCTCTTAGCTACATCAAAAGTGGATGAAGTCAAGTCCTGTAAAAACAAACATTACAAAATTTTAATAATTCAGGTATAAAAGATCTAGATACACAATGGACATTGAAAAATTACTTTTAATCATGACCTCAAAGGACAATATCGATGGCTACAATTGGCTTAATCTTGTAGCCATGCCAAGACTCATGGTGGTGTCAACCTGAACAACATATGTAAAGAATGAATCAAACTTATAGTATATACATAAATTATAAAGTATATATATCTTAACTATAAATTTATGGAACAAAAGCATGTACATTAGGTGTGTGACACGTAGTTAATGTCACTGATGAGTCAAGATGTAAATGTGATGTTGCATGAGATAATCCAAAATCCTACTATTGTAAAAAAATAAGTATGAATCAAAGTTGTACATAAATTAGTAAGCATATAAACACTTAAAATTTATGAATGAAAAACATACTACAAGTTTATGCGGCTGAGTCTCAGTGACCAGTGGGGCAGAGAATGTAGAACTGCCAATCTCAATGTTACATGAGAGACCCTACAAAATTGCAAAAAATATGTCAAACACATTATCAATTAAATTTTTTTAATTGTTTAAAGTTTAAATGTATCAAGATCAAAGTGCATACTAAGAATGGGGCACCAAGATCTCAAGGTGTGGATGTCATATGACGACGACTAATGAATGATGAAGTGTCAACCCTCCTCTATTCACAAAAAAATCTGCATGTTATGGTTTATAATTATATAAATATGAAATTTAATATTGCACTATAAATTATAATTAAATTTACCTTTGCGGGATGATCATCGTCTGCATTGAGTAAATCAACATATAATGTGATTGTTAGAAATAGGGAATACTGAGGGGGGGGGGGGGGGGTGAATCAATATTCTACAAACTTTATCTTTTTTCCAATTATGAATATAATAGATTATCTTTGTACATGCATAACATAAGAAGCTAAACAACATGCATAACAATAAAGAACTCATAACACATTATTTGTTGTCGAGGAAACCCAGGCCAAGTGAAAACCCTGGTGGGGATGGTACCCACAAAGATCCACTAATCAAAAGTATCCTGTTAAGGATGTTGACCCTGTTAGGAGTCTATTACAAGCATATAGTGTATCAGTCCTGATTAAGGGACTATAGGCCTTGTTAGAAGCCTCAACCCTGTTAGGAGTTGTAGTATAAAATGTGATTACCAGATGAGCCCACTGCCCAAACAAGTAATTTATAATATACACTGATTACAAAATAGGTTAAGGTACATAACCTTATATTGCTTGCATCAATGTCACTTCGTTGCTCTTTCACTATTGCTATTACATATGCTTCATATACTTCACATCATACTGCTACAATTACTTGTTGCTTGTTATGCTTTCTTACAATTACAATTACATTTACATTTATATTAATAGCTTTATCCAAGAGTTAACATCTAGGATGTCATCCCTTTATATTGTTAAGTCATTATTTTGATAAACAAAATAATCCCTTAACTCTTTACTAGTTCTGTCTTCATATTCTATCCTGTCAGCTTCACACTATCTTTGGTAAAACTATCATAACTTCTTCCGTACATGCTGTACTGACTTGCACTCTGAGATGGGTGATTAGTAGACATCATAGAGTCTATGTTCAAGTGCACAAGCACTGAACTTACTCCAGTCGACGTCGCAAACAAAAACTATATCCAGGTTCACTAGTAAAACACTATCTCACACTTAGACAAATTTGCAATGCACTCTGTCATACTTGCTCTCTGACTTGTGCGATCTTCATGTGGATCATATGTTTCCATAATGACAATATCTATGCAATCAACTTAGCCAAATTGCCAACAATGATACCATCTCTAACATCACCATGTGCGCCACCATCATATCCACCATGGGCAGCATGGGCAACATTAGGATCACTTTGGGGAACCCTACATATATCCCCACAACTCATGCAAACATGTGCTATGATGGGGGAAACCCTCACTAATTGCCTGTAAGTGCACTCAATGAACCAAGAGTTGACTGCACTGCTCGATGATGGACAGGTGCAGGAACTACTAGAGTAGGAAGAGGAACAAGGGGCTCATTACACACACAATTTCTAGGTCTATCGCTCAATTTGGCCCTTGGCCTGTCCTGTGGCATACCCCGACTAACCCCCTGGAATGCTCTCATGTCAAAGTAATTGGGTTTCCTACCCAATTCAAATGCAACCCATAATTTTTTCAAGAAATAAAAGGGGACCTCATGATTAGCATTTGGTGGATGGTCAAATATCATCCACCACTGCTCCCAAAAATGCTCTGCTATACCAGGGTGCCGACACCATCTAATAGAAATATGTGGCTTCTTGCTAAGTATCTCCTCACCCATTTTAGGGTTCAAAAAATAACGTGTCATATCACTTTTTATAATTTTTAAATCATTGACCTCTTTATAAGAGAGTGTCAACATAATATGCACACATGAACTCCCTCTATGAATGAAAACTATCAAGCTCAGAGTCTAATGTATGTACATAATCTACTATGTCTTGCATGCTATTTGCAAGGCGTAGTAGCTGGGGAGATGGATGAGGATCATGCCTAATAGTATTTACATCTCTCATAATGGCCTCTACATTTCTCCTAATATTGTCTCGCAACTCCCTAGGTGGAGGTGGAGGTGGTGGTGGTGCTTGTTGACCTAATAGCTCATCAATGTTAAAATCATCCATTTTTTAATATGCGGACATATAAAAACATGATAATTTACAATTAACATACAATTTACATTTTACCTTACAAAGAAAGATTTAAATAATTAAAATTACTTGACATAATTAAAAAATACGAGAGAGAGAGAGAGAAAGAGAGAGAGAGAGAGAGTTAAATAATTAATTACAACATAATTTAAAAAATATGGAAATTTATATTTTACCTTACAAAAAAAGACTTAAATAAAGAAAAGTACAAGAGAGAGACTTAAATAGTTAATTACTTGACATAATTTAAAAATTAACATATAATTTACATTTTACCTTACAAAGAAAGACTTAAATAATTAATTACTTCACATAATTTAAAAATATAATAGAGAGATAGGAGAGAGAGTTTCTTGTTTTAGTTATGTCTAGGTTTACATTTTCTATAGGTACAATTTCTTATCTTTGTTGTGTCTAGGTTAATATTTTTTTTCTACCTATGGTTTCTTATTTTAGTTGTGTCTAGATTTAGGTTTTTGTTTTCTACGTAGGGTTTCGTATTTTAATTGTGTCTAGGTTTACGTTTTTGTTTTCTATCTAGGGTTAAATTAAAAGTTTTAATAGTTTTCTAGTTTGGCACGATAATTTACAAAGTAAATTAAAACTAAAAATAACTAAATGAAACATAAAATATAATTATTTATATGATAAATCAGAAAATAACATTAAACTACAATTTTTTATGAAAATAATAATAATAAAAAAAATGGTACGTACTTGGAATGAGGAGAAAAATAGCTGAGGGGTCAGCAATAGCAGCTGAAACGGGCACCCGTACTCTGAAAAACATGATCCCATTTTCTAAGTTGTGAAAATGACTTGGACAATGGTTTAAACAAAAAAACAAATACATTTACAAAACAGACACCCGATTTTTAAAAAATGGGTGCCCGTTTTGCTCCGGGTACCCAATGCAAAACGGGCACCCAATTATTAAACGGATGCCTATTTTAAAAATATGGATCGGGCTTCCGAAGCTAAACAGACACCCGATTTTTAAAAAACAAGTGTCCGTTTCTTGTGCCAAATTTTTTTGGCTGCGAATTTTCGCAGACTAGGCACTCAACTTTGTGCATCAACCCAAATATGCAATTGTAAGTTCTTCAAATGACTTACAATGCAATCCCGTCACTAATCATAGAAATGTCTCCATATTATATTGCAACATGTAAAGCTCATTGCATCCTATCTAGTTACTTTTATAACTATTTAATAGTCTATAGAAAAAATCTTTCTTCAAAAACTCTTTGTAGATGAATAACACACCAAAGGCCCTATAGTACTTGGATCCACAATTCTAGATCAAATGCATAGGACAAAGATGAAACACACTCACATTACTGATTATCTAATTATAGAAGAACTACCCAACATCAAAGATAACATTATTTAAATAAACATTGATCTAATCAACTACTAACATCCCTCTATAATTGACAAATCATATTCTCTTATTTATTATCACATTTTCAACTATATACTATTATTTTATATTTGATTTTCAAAGCATATAACATCCCAAATAAAAAACAAACCAAGATCTACATAATAACACAACATTAATCAAAGAAATAATAAGCACAATCAGATTTCCTTAAAATTATTAGGTCGTTGATGTGATTTGCACTTTACCTTGGGGAACACCCTTTAATGTATTCTTTCAAGGCTTGTAGGTAATGCCCAATTAGACATTCAATTCCAACTAACAATTCCAAATTTGAACTAACAATTCCAATCCTGCCAATTGTAAAGAAGTCATAAAATTTCAAGGAACTATTCCAATCCCAACCATCATAAAAAGTTGCATTTCACAGTAGAGAATAAAATCTAAGTCATGAAATCAAGACAAATATGATTGGGCTGTCACTAGCAGCAGTGCAGTACACAAGCTAGTGGAACTTGCAAGAGGCGACTCGCCGCGGCTGCGAATATTGTGGACGCCAATGACTAGTACAATTAAAAAACTGGTTTTGTAAAGTTAGGATTTCAATCGGGAAGAAGTTGCATTTCAATCCAGGAGAATAAAATATATTTCACCAATTAAGACTAGTATGAACTTCTACACTGAGCATGATTCTATTCTTTACTTTTATGAAGCTAAGAGTTCTTTGAACGTGCTAGCATATTAAGTTTTAATTTGTTCAGACAGTTTATTTGAAATCATATTTAATTTTTATTAAGATCTATCAATCAACTTAACCAAATAAAAATTAGAGTTTGTTCTTTAAGCTGAAATATGGAGGACCTAATATAAAATGAAGTATCACTGCTAGCACAAGATTGTGCATAGTAATACATTCTTCAAACTGCAATCTTCTTTTTTATTTGATCTCTGTGTACAGAAAAGGATTATCACGAGAGGAAGTAGTCATGATATTTATGGTTAGATGATCAGTCATACCCATTTTTTAATGTGTTATCGAACGAAACATTTAAATAAGTCAAAACTTAGAATATGTTATAATTAAGGCTGAAATGTGAAAGACCTAATACAAAATGAAGTGTCACTGGTAGCACAAGATTGTACATGATGTTTCGAACTGTAACCCATCCCTCAAAGTGGAACCTTCTTTTTCATTGATTTCTTTTTGTACAGATAAATTTTACCATGAGAGGAAGTAGTCATGATATCTATGGTTAGATGATCAGTCAAATCAGTGTTCTTCACATCAAATGTACACTCAAAAGCACTTTTATATTTCAATGGGGCAGTCAATGGACCATGCATAGATTGAAAAGAGATTCTCTCTGTCTATTCGTTTTGAATTTACAGGTGTTTTCAATTATTACCACAACATAGCGACCCTTCCTCCACTTTCCCATAGGCCTAATATTCCAAGCTTTAGATACTTATAACTGCTTGTGTCTTGCCAGAGAAATCAACTAACAAAACCGTATGGTTCTTTGGCTTTCTCTGATAGTGTATGAGATTTCAAGTAAATGATTTGAAGTACACACAAGGGAAGATTCCTTCTGATTATTCCTTTGTTTTTCAGATCTCTACACACAGTCCATATCAGACATATTCTTCGTCCTTTGTTTCTCTAAATAAACCCTAACCCTAATAGGGTTTGTTGAATGGAGAGCCTTGTTATATATATCATGGGTGTGATGTAGGTAGTTGAGCTGACTTTTAATTGTGGAGTTCAGGATGGGAGTAAGCACTAGAAGAGTGGAGGACTCTTCTGATGCAACAGTGAATGAAGGGCAGTACTCTAGTATGGTGTATTACAACAAGGGTAGTAGTTGGAAGACAACCACTTTATCTAGAAATGTGTTAGGGAATGGTGAAGATGATGAGGAGAATGTTGATTTTCATAGGGGAAAAGGGTCTGAAGAGAATATTGTCCATGGTGTTATGATGTCTGAGAAAACACTAGTGGGAGAGGTGCATAAAGTTGGTATACCTGAATTTAAGAGTTCAGTGCACCAATTCAATGCAAAGGTGAAGGAAACATTTTTTCCTGATGACCCATTTAGGCAGTTTAAAGGCCAGCCTTGGGGTAGGAAGTTGTGGTTGGGATTTCAGTATTTCTTCCCCATACTTGAATGGGCTCCTCAATATAGCCTTGGTCTTTTCAAGTCTGATGTTGTTTCTGGTATCACCATTGCAAGCCTCGCCATCCCTCAGGTTATATACTGTTACAATATATTCCTTCTGCTTGCTTCCATACTCATGAATTAATTGCTCCGTTAGCTAGCTCCTTATGAGCATCATGGCTATATGTTGTTTCAACTTTCAATTATCCCCTCTGCAACTAGAATAAGTATCCACACGGAAATCAGTCTTTAAGTGATAAAATAGGTAATGATACAGAAAGTTGTGACAGAAATTTCTTTGTTTTCCACATCTTTTATCCTTCGCTAATTTTTGATTTTTGATTTTTCCCCTGCAGGGCATAAGCTATGCCAGGCTTGCAAGCCTACCACCTATAGTTGGCCTATGTGAGTCCACCATCTTACACAACTGAACTACAATAGATGAAGCATGTGTTCAATTTCCCTCTGCGTGGGAATTCTCTTTGATAAATCTCTTCTTATTTTTCTTTGGTTTTTGCAGATTCTAGTTTTGTTCCACCTCTAATCTATTCAGTGCTAGGAAGCTCAAGGGACCTTGCAGTTGGACCTGTTTCAATTGCCTCTTTATTGTTGGGTGCCATTCTTAGAGAAGAGGTTTCTCCAACCAGTAATCCTGTTCTTTATCTTCAGTTAGGTTTCACTGCAACCTTCTTTGCAGGTGTTTTCCAGGCTTCTCTTGGTGTCCTCAGGTGAATACTTGGTCACTCTCAATATGTATTTCCTGGCTTTAAAGTACCCATTTCTTTCAAGTACTACATTCATTTACATATATATGTATATTGACACAGAATGGGCTTTGTCATCGACTTTTTGTCTCGAGCAACCCTTGTTGGTTTCATGGCTGGTGCAGCTGTTATAGTATCTCTGCAGCAGTTCAAGTATCTACTCGGGATCAAGGACTTCACTTCAAAGATGGACATGGTTTCTGTAATGGATTCCGTCTTCAAACACCCACATGAGGTTCTTAAGCTCATTTTCCCATGAAGAGTTCATATGGAAGAGGACAATAGGAACTTTTAAGTAAATTCAACCCATTTTGTGTGCAGTGGACGTGGCAAACTGCTGTAATGGGAGTGTTTTTTCTTCTATTTCTGCTCATGGCACGTTACATTGTAGGCCTCTTACCCTAGCTTATCTTGTCGTTGACATAACTTTGTATAAATTTTACTAAGTTCAGGCAAGATATAGACATTATGATTCTTATATCTGTAAATGACATTGAATATATATTATTTCTTTGGCAGAGTCAGAAGAAAACCAAGTTCTTCTGGATTTCTGCAGCTGCTCCATTGACCTCAGTGATTCTAGCTACTGTCTTCAGCTTCATTTCGAGGTCAGAGAATCATGGCATAAGCATTGTAAGAAATCTGCATCCAACTCTGGAGCCTTTTTATATTCCACACTTGAAATCTCGTTTGTTATCGCCTCTGTTTCCAGCAATAGCAATATATCTCATTTTGAGCACTTTTCTTTCTTCCTGCCTTTCTAATCAATCAAATTCATTATGTTTTTCAATCAAATTCCCACAGATTGGTCACTTGCAGAAAGGACTGAATCCGATTTCAACAAACATGTTATACTTTCATGGTCCTTATTTGGCATTGGCCCTCAAAGCTGGCCTTGTGAGTGGATTGATTGCACTTACGGTAAGAATAAGCCCAAACTATTAAAAAAATCCTTGTTTGTGATATGCAATGTAAAGCTCCTGATTGGAAATAAGAATCCTAGAGTATGTGAAATCTGCTTTTGCTGTCATAGGAGGGAATTGCAGTAGGAAGAACATTTGCTTCAATTAAGGACTATCAGGTTGATGGCAACAAAGAAATGATGGCCATTGGATTTATGAACATGACAGGGTCTTGTACCTCCTGCTACGTTACATCTGGTACATATATACATAATCATAAACAAGTTCAATACAATTCAGTTATAACTTATTACCCATGCCTGCTCTTGATCCAATTTTTGGTGTTTGGTTCCAAATAATGGAGTAATGGAAGCTTGTATTGCAGGCTCTTTCTCTCGTTCGGCTGTGAATTTCAATGCTGGATGCAAAAGTGCAGTATCAAATATTGTAATGGCTATAACAGTCATGGTGACTCTTTTGCTTCTAACTCCACTCTTCTACCACACACCTGTGGTAGTGTTATCATCCATCATAATTGCAGCAGTTGTTGGTCTCATTGACTTCCCTGCAGCTTATTTCATATGGAAGGTAGATAAGGTGGATTTTCTTGCATGTATGGGTGCTTTTATGGGAGTAATCTTCATCTCTGTTCAAACAGGCCTTCTCATAGCGGTATGTTCAAATTCTACGATGTACAAAGCTTGGCCTCATGGAAGCTCTGTTTCACCTTTTTTGGTATTGAGCATTGAGGATTTAGAGTTTACATCATACTTTAGCAATCTCTGTTTCACTTCTTTTTGTATTGGGCTTTGAGGATTTATAGTTTACATAACACTTAAGCAATCTCTGTTTCAATTTTTTATGTATTGGGCATTGAAGATTTAGGGTGTACATAACACTTCGGCAATCTCATTTTCACTTTTTCTGTTTTTTTTTAATTGGGCATTGAGGATTTAGGGTTTACATTACACTTTGGCAATGTGCAGGTGGGTATTTCTGTGCTTAAAATTTTGCTGCATGTAACAAGGCCTCACACTGTGCTGCTTGGCAATATTCCTGGAACTGCTTTATACAGAAACATGGAGCAATACAAGGAAGCTTTGAGAGTGTCAGGGTTTCTCATTCTTGGCATTGAATCACCAATTTACTTTGCTAATTCCACCTACCTTAGAGAAAGGTGCCTTCTTTGCTTATTTTTCAGTAAAACACTTGCATTTATCAAGAGAAGAAATAGGAAATGATTGGTTTCTCATGAGTTATTGCAGGATACTGAGATGGGTTCAGGATGAAGAGGAGAGAACAGAGAAGGAAAAGGAGAACACGTTGCAGTATGTTATATTGGATATCACAGGTAAGTTGGAACTGAGCAAATCATCATCATAATAAAAAAATATAAAAAATATCAAAATGGCACCAAGAAATCTTCTATACTGATGATCATTTACACATAAAATTGAAAAAAACAGAGAACAGAAAATCTGACAGTAATTGTCATCCATGATTCTGCAGCTGTGACTACCATTGACACCACAGGCATTAACGGTCTTCTGGAAGTGAAGAAGACATTGGTGAAAAGAGGCCTAAAAGTATTGAAGCAAAAAAATATGTTTTGAATTTTGCAGGCATGACATAGAATAATCTATTTTGAAAAGAAATTTATTCAGCAAATTTGTTCTAATTCAGTTTTCCTTGAATATTGATAGGTGGCTCTAGTAAATCCTGGGTCAGGAGTAATGGATAAACTTCAAAGAGCAAACATGATAGAGAGTTTTGGTCCCGATTTGTTCTATCTAACTGTGGGGGAAGCTATTTCTTCACTTTATTCTGTCTTCAAGGAAGAGGCTTGATATAGAGTTTTTACAGGCTAACTGTTTTTTTCATTGAAGAATTTTTGCCGAAGAATAATCACTCTTCTTTGAGTCAATAAGAGGCTTCACATATATTTATAGAGGCTTTATCTAATGGATAGATTTAAGTCACCTAATAGGTGACTATAGTCTCATACATATATAAACTACAATCAATAATAATATTAACGGCTAACTCCAGATTATTAGCCCTGTGTGTGGCAGAGATGTATTGAGTTCACATTTTTCAAGTAATTTATTGGAAATTTATGCAAATGTAAAAATAAATGGTTTTTAAAAATTAATTTTAAATTTGATGTTAAATGGTCTTGGTTACATTTGGGAGTAGTTATTCAATTTTCTGATTAACTAAAAATAAAGAATGTGGGAGACAATTAAATTTCTCTCTAGTGAAATTGTTTTCTAGTATTTATATGTATATATGTTTCATCCAACTTATAAGTGGTTAGCTCATTAAATAAATATTGTACTGTTATTTCATGAAATTAATTGTTTTGTCTATGTTTTTTTAACTGATTGCACACATGTAATAAAAAAATGAAGTATGTTCTAATGTTTGTATGCAATTTGTATGATCGTCAATTAATCAAATTAATGTTGTATTGTCAACTCATAATTTTTTTTTTTTGTTAATAGTTTGCATTCCTGTGGTAGACATGAATGCAAAATGTTAGAATTGCAAGAAAAAGATGAATTTTCTTTAAGCTTTACATTTGCAATGATAGGGATTTGTATTTAACTTTTGTTTGAGCTCATGTTGTTCAACTTTCTTTGTTTATGGTTGTGGTTGTTTGTTTTGTTTTCTGCAATATGTGTGGTTAGTTTAGAGTGCAAATTTTGTTTTTGAATGGTGAAGAAGTCACCGTTGGTCTAGTGGGCAAGTTTTAGATTTTGTGCAATGACGGTTTGATATAAGACATATTTTCAACATATATGATTATGGTTATAGGTAATTATGTTTGATTTTTAATTTTTTTTGTGTGTGCATGTGTTGTTTAGCTCTAAGTTAGAGAGGTTTTCCCATATCTAATTAAGGTTGCTTTTTTCGTGTGTAGGAGGTGAGGTTGGTTTGAAGCGTAAAGTTTATTTTATTTATGATACAAGAGTCATGGATGATCTAGAGGGCCACTTTGGGGCTTTGTATGGTAAGGGTTTGAATGTTTATTATCATTTTATGTAGTTGTTCTTTTCCATGTCATTGTTGCTGATAATTTTTTTGGGTATAAGTTTACTTTTGAATGACTCTTTATTCTCTTTTCTTTTAATATGGAACTGTTATAAAGGGCAGTGTAGAGATTTTTAAAGGGTTGAACACTAGGGTTATATGTGTGTTTTATAGGGTAGTTATTGGTTTCCAAGCATTGCTTTTCTAGCTTTGTATGTGTAGTAGAGTAAATATGACCCTACAAAAAGGAAACTATGTTCCTTTGAGAGCTAATTTCGCAATACACATTTAGATATCTCCAACTAGTCAACCTTGTGAAGATATCTAATTACATGTAGCAAAAATGAAGATTTTGGTTACAAAAATGGAAAGAGTAGGCGATAGAGAGTCTTTGGTCCAAATTTGAGTGTTTCAACCAAGAATGTTAGTGCAACATATAAACGTTTGTGCAACATGTTGTAGTCTTGTATGGACTGAAATAGAAAAGACTAAAAATGACAAAAACCTAGAAACTAGAAATATAACAACAAATGGAATATAATATTCCAATAAACCTGTACATAAGAAGAAGAGGAAAAATGTTTTGGGCTTTTTTGAGACTTTCCTCAGTCGAATCCTTGTTTTGGTGTTTCCACCTCCATAATAGCCAGCTAGATAGATAGGTCAAAAAGATAAATAGACATATAAATGATAAATGATTTGATAGATAAAGATGTGATAAATCCCTAGATGCTCAAAGATATGAGAGACATATAAAGATATTAATAGAGAGAGCTATGAATATTGCTATGAGAGATTTTTGTAGCAAGGTGTGAGATAGAGAGGATGAGAGATTGCGAGCAAGAACCAATAGGAATTAAGAGAGATTGCCAAGAGCTTTCAAGAGAGATTGAATGGAGCAAAAAGATGAATTTAAAAGAGAGGAGATGAGGAAAAGAAAGATCCCTCAAGCTATTACATAATATCTTGAGCTGTTTCTATTGAATTGGATAGGTAACATGTGGTGGGACATTCATAACTAATATTTGAATGTTAAAATGTTACACTGACATGTGGACGTTTGTATGACGTGTTAGTGTCTAGACAAATAATACTAAAAATGATGGGTGGAAAAGGCAATACTCAGTCAACACAAATGTGATGCTGAAAGATAGCTACTAAAAAGGACCCTGAGCATCCTGAGAGGGAAAAGGTTGATGCAAGGGATAAAATGGACCTACACAAATACTAGGGGAATGTACACCAAAATGGCTACAAAAGTGTAGGTAAATTTGTAAAAGAGGTGTGCAAATTTTGACTCTACATTTTGTCAAACCCACTTTAGTGGGCTTATGAATACAAATGAATATGCATGCTAGAGGAAATCTATAGAAAAAAATAACATCATGTTTCCAAAATGATATTGTAGAGTAAGTAGACAAGTCTTTGAACAAAGGAAGCATGTCACCAGAGTGAAGACCTATAAAACAAATGCATTAGACAAAAAGAGTTGCACAAGACAATAATGTTAGATCATGAAAGCCATAGAGCCATGTGGTTAGAGCATGCTAAATATATAGTTATATAGATAAGAACATGGATAAAACTTACACAAAACAAAATAATACACAACAAAGAAACTAAAATTTTTGAGTCAGGAAAGTTAAAAAGACCCCGATGTAGAAGGTTATCTTAGTACTATGCCTCATTCCCAAAATACAAGAAACACCACATGAAAGAATTCTAAAATGGAGAGAATGTTGAATGTCATGGACAAGTAGGGGGGGGGAGGGGGTGAATCAGTTGTAGAATAAAATATTTTAGCAATTTCACAAATCTAGATCTGATAACTAGAAATTTTAATCACCTAGCTAAATCAAATATAAAAATGAACAAGCACACTCATGAACCATACACAATGAGCACCAAATATTTACATGGAAAACCCAAGATGGGAAAAACCACATTCAAGATAATTCTCTTGAATAAAAATGATGGTTAAGGTGGTTTTCACAATGGGTGGCTCAATTCCAAAATACTCACTATAGGTGGGCTCATTGCCTATCAAGGCACACTACCGATATTAAAACTAAAATTTTATAGCTAAATGGCTCACTATCAAAATACAATATGAATTGATAAGGTTGCATCTACATATGCATGAATTCACTTCTAGTTAAGATATGATCTTAATACAACTACTTGCAACAAATCTAGTTAAGAACCTTTGCAAAAGTCTTCCACTCTACCTATACCAAATTGTCTACACCATTGCCTACACATTTCATACTCACACACCTTTTCTATTACCTTATCACTATACCTTCACACACATATGAGTATATATCTGGTGTATATACTAAGTTAGCCTCAAGATACTTTGATGATCAAAATAATATGTCAACATATTTCCGTACAAAGATCATACAATGGTTGGGGTCACACACCACGATCCCTAGAGAAAATCAAGGTTAGCCATTGACAAGAACCATAATTTGAAATAGGTCCAGAAAAAACATTCCAACAAAATGAAGAAATGTACAATAGGCCACATGCTATCAAAACATCATAATCACTAAAGACCACAAATTACAACCATGCCTCTAGACCATATCAACATGTCCCTAATTAGAATATCAAATGATAAAGTAATGACTAGCATTAAATCAAATTGTCAACACCCTATCCCGAACAACAAATAATTTGGGATTATTGCAAATATCATTGCAACACTTATTCCAGAGCACTAATGGTCAATTGGACCAAAAGAATTTGTTTCAACTATACACACTTATGGATCACTTGCCACAAAAAATTCTTCATTTATGTCAAGGTTATGAATTTACTATTCACTTGAAAGTGTGGAGCACAATAATCCTTAAGTTTTTCATCATCATCATCATCACTGATCAAACATCTAGAACATATGGATCACACCAAAAACTCAACCATTGGGAGAATCAATTCTTCACACCACAATAGCATAACCTCTAGTGTCTTGACAATTCCTATCAACCACATCGATCATCAAGACTAACATCAACTGCACTATACACTAAGATCTAACTGGGTCACTAGATTTGACATCAATGACAACCAAACATATAAGTTCAATAGAGAAGAATGTTATAACATGAAAAAATATTTTTGATAATGTTAGTACTATAAGGCACTAAGAGGGGGGAGGGTGAATCAGTGTATCCACAAATCTAAAACTTTTAATAAGCATCTTCCATAATAACCAACATGCAAATGATAATATAACAATGAAGCATAACATATAAAGTATTCACACATAATGAACAATGTTTTTTCCCATGGAAACCATTATTAGAAGGAGAAAACCGCATGTGGGAAGAATTCCTACAAATTTCACTAGTACACTGATGAAATTTTCCATGTTAGGAGAAATTGCAATAAACCCATATGAGGTTATACCTAGTTGAGAGTATTAATAGCTTGGTTAAGAACTATAACAGTCTTGTTAAAGACTACCCTGTCAAGGGATTTCAAAAATCTAGTTAAAGAGCTACTTGGTTAAAATATTTTGATCTTCAGACCTGTTAGGATCTTTCTCACCTTGTTAGAAGTGACCCTGTTAAGGGATTTAGATCACAGATTGGTTAGAGCCTTCCTTGAGTATAAGAACTCAACTGTATGATATGAGATTTACAATAAAATGCAAAACAGATCCAATTATCTTCTCAATTGCGCTTCTATGAATACTTTACTACCTCTGTACTTCCTTCAACAATATTTCTCTACCACCACATACCATCACAACAACACACTTAATAATTTTCATAATCACTTTTATACTTATTCTAAGTCGGTGCTAGAACCCTTAAACATTTTACAAGTCGGCATAAAAATCCAACTTAACATATGAGCGAGCATGCCAAAACCAAAATTCAACATCCTTGATGTCAGCCCAAAACATCAAATCTAAAAAATATGTCGGCCCATCACTTACATTTGACTGCAACATCGATCTAACCAACTGTATTAACTGGTACACTATACTTACTTCCAGTGTCACTTCAGTCCTCAATAACTTGCCAAGTTCTTCAAATTAATTGATACAATCATATAAGCAATCAAATATGCCTCTATAGATTATGTATGTATGATCACACACCTTAACTCAATCTCCAAATCTAGATTTGGTTGCCTTTACCTTGCATACTATCTTCCTATTGATTGACTGAACACTTAGTTGATTCTCCAATTTGATCCTTCAACACTATCGGTAATTTTGGTCTCCTATCATTAACAGATGATGTTGCCAGCAATGAAAACACCACAATACAATCATGTGATCAAAACACATATCACTTACATCAAAATTCCAATAATCTCCCCCTTTGTCATTCATGGAAACATAAGGAAAAAATTACTACATGTCAAAAACTATACACAACTCCCCTATCCTATACATAACAATTGGATACATGATTAACTCACCCTTTTCACATGCAAGCAATTTTTCTAACACTACTACTCCCCCTTTGAAAACAATGAAAAAGGTGTTGCAAGAACCAAAATTTTATTAATCAAGAGTAGCATAACCTATTACATTCTATTGAATATCTCATGGAAAGTAGTCTTCATTGCTTGCCAATCACTTACCCATGACTTGTGTAAATTATCCATAATAAGTATCTGTCCATGAAGCAAAAATGCCAATTCCTCAAATCCATCAATTGTGCTCAAAAGTCAAGGTGTTAAGGCTTTCTCAACTTCCTGCAAACTCTTTCGTAGGATATCCATTTTAGGCATCAACACACTAAAAAATTGCATCAAGTTTCCGATCCTTTTATCCTGTTCATCCCTGTATTTATTCAATTTCCAATTTATCTTTCCAATTTCAAATCCAAAAGATGTTACACTCCCATGAATGGGATCAAAATTTAATGACAAAAATCTCATCTCCTATTGAGTTTCACTCTTTTTCCTTTCAAGATCCTTCAAGAAATGGGAAAAATCACAAATACACTTTAGAGTCTTACCTCCTTCAAGGAGTGCATCTTTCCCCCAGCTCACAACCAATGTAAGAGTGTTTATGTCTTTACCAATGGACTATTCTAGCTTTTCTAATATTTTCTTCACATACTCCTTTTCTTCTCTAGCAATAGTTGCATCCTCCAAATTCTTCATCTCATCATCGATAGAAGTGACTAGATATGCCAATTTCTCCATTGGAGTAGCCTTGTCATCATATGATACTTCAGGCATTAGATCAGAAAGTATATCTCTCGCCATAAGGACCACTTGTTCTTCCTATTTGATCTTATCCTTCTTGGCCTTAGTCTTGATTTCCATTGCAAAATTGATCATTTCTTCAAGGCTCATTGTGCTCAAGTCTACTTGTCCCTTTATTGGTAAATCATCCTCAATGCTCAGCTTGGACTATGAGGAAGGTGTGGTCTTATCTTTTTATTTCTCTATCACTACCTCCTCTTATTTTTTTTCATCACATCATTTGTATCCTTCTTTTATTTCACTTGATCTCTCTCCTAATCATCTGTAGGAATTTGAACTTGTTCACCATCGGTCATATCCTGACTGGTACCCATGTTTACTAGTTCTTCTTCCTTTTGATCCTTAGGTTAATCTTGTGTATCCATAGGCTCATCCTATACCTCCATAGCAGGAATATCACTTGAATAATCTATCTCATCTCTGAGCTCCTCAAGTATGACCTTTACACCACAAATAGTAGATCCTTCATTAGTTTGAGTAACCACCAGATCATTTTCTTGTTCTTTTATTGGTTCCTCTTCAATCATACCTACGTGTTTCATCAAGATCTCTTTAGTTTCATCCTGAACTCCAAGAGACTCACCACATAAGAGTCTTGTTAATCTTTTTTTTTGAAGAGTGATCTTGTCTCTACAAGTATCTTCTTCATTTACTCTTCTAACATTTTCAGTTGAAGTTGTAGTAGAACATACTAAATTAACTCCTTATTGTATGTAATTTAGATGTCTAATTACTAGAAATGAAATACTAACTATTCTAAGCTACTAAATCAATCTAAAGAAAACACAATGAAGATTACAATGATCAAATGAAATTAAAATAAAGCTTTACCTTCACCTACCATGTAGCTTGTCTCCATTTCCCTCCTAGCCTTGATTCCTTGGATGTGTTGAGCTCTCAAATTTCCAAACGAAGCTCCTTGCCCAAGATGTTACAAAAGTGTGGAGATTGATTTATCTTATGAAAACTAGCC
The DNA here is from genome assembly GCA_027943335.1 of Chamaecyparis obtusa. Classification (NCBI taxonomy): domain Eukaryota; kingdom Viridiplantae; phylum Streptophyta; class Pinopsida; order Cupressales; family Cupressaceae; genus Chamaecyparis; species Chamaecyparis obtusa. Next base: position 1,383,798 of record BSBK01002625.1, read on the forward strand.
TAAAAGCTTAATTATGCAACTAATGAATAATGGAATGCAAATGGCTCACAAATGATATGAATTGCTTGAAGATTTGAATGCTTGTATGCTAGAATGCTATTGCTTGAAATCACTATTGATATTAGGCTCACAAAGGAAGAATGATGCTCCTTTTATAGGTTTTCGAAGGACTCAAGCCTAGGTGGCACAATCCTAGGGTGGATATTGAAAGGTGGAAAATACTAGGGCTATGACTGACTTGGTTGAAGGGGTTGAGAGAAAGGGGGATGTAGTTGGAATGTGAGAGGAAGAATAGGGAGGATGTTCCTCCTACATTGACATAGAAGAGAAGAAGGTGGAAGGGAAAGACACATGTCAAGTGTCTCATAAAGACCATTGAGAGGAAGGGGGAAGGACCTTTTCCTCATGAGGACTCTTGGTAAAAGTGTCCCATGAGTCACCTTTGACTCCTTGAGGTGGATTGAGAAGCTCCTTAGGAATAGGGATTACTTCTTGACTTAGTGTAGGGGAAGACATGTGGTCATGAGACCAAGTCTTATGAGGCCACATAGCCCTTAGAAATAGGACATGGGTGTGTGAGGATAATGACTTATTAATAATTAATAATAATTAATTATTTTAGCCAAGGTGATGTGTCAAGTGACTAGGTCTATGAGGTGGACTAGGGGACTTAGTCATATTAGTGATTGTGTAATTAGAAAATTAATTAAATCACTTTAATAAGACTAATTTAGAGGACTTAGGATAAGAAGAATAGAACATAGTGAATATACCAAATAAATTGAATAATTTATTTAATAATAGTGGAAATAAATATTAATTAAATAATAAATATTTAATTAATTAATTAAGTCATTTTTTAGTGTATACATTTTGCCCCTCTTTGAAATAATGTGTTGGTTGCACTGTTTCAAAGAAAAAATCAAGCCTTTTGCCCCTGCCCCAGACAACATCTTAGACGAAAGCGATCTATGCATGCCCCCTCGAGAGATTGATTGACAAAAAGAATTATTTTATTTTTATTGTTATTTTTTTTTTGGTTGACAATCAATCTCACGAAAAGGCTTGGAAGAAACGTGGGTGAAAATGGAGTGAACAGAAGAACTCTGATAGGTAGGGTCCACATACAAGCAAAATGGGTCCACAGGCTATATATAGGGCTAAAGGGTCCACTATAGGGTCATTGTTTACATGTGGCATTTGGATATTGGAGCTTGGAGAGAGAAGAGATCAGAGCTGAGATGATGATGTTCCCACTACCAGATCACCTCTTCAAGAGGGTTAGACGCTTCCAGAGACCGCTAGATTCTGGAGAGCTAGTAGGTGAGTCGATCCTCTTTGTCAATTTGATGAATTTTGCATGTTTTAGTCAAATTTATATTATGTTTAGGTTAGATTGAACCATATATTAGTTTAGAAATTTTTTTGTTCATAGGTGAAGAACAAATGCGCAGTTGTGGCACATGTGTATGCATAACAACTTGCCATGTTTGTGCAACAAACATGTAGTTCTATGCATATGTGTGGGGTACGTGCGCATGCATGCTAGAATAAATTTGAGCAATGCATTTGTGAACTAAATGTGTGCAAACATAGTTTGACACATTTGTCACAATTGGTTGTGCAATTGTTTAGGTTAGTTGCGCATACATTTAATCTGTGCAAATGTAAGGGGGTTCTGTGCAAACACTTGTCTATGCTGCACATTTATGTTAGATGGTAGAATTTTGGAAAATTAGATGGTCAATTAGGTTAAACTTGATATCGAGAGGCTGATATGATCTATCGGCTTGGATTTTAGATCGATTTAGTCAAGATAGGTAATATTGTAGCATGGTTTCTAGTTGACCTTCCTAATTGTAGATAATTGATTAAATTATCTATTTGTACATGTGTTAAACATGTGTTCGATTGATAGATTAGGATAGATAGATAGACTAGTTTGATCAAAATTTGAGAGTTTGATTGTTTGATGATTATGATAGGAGGACATCACTGATATTCTGATGTCACGAGAGAGATATCTCGTGACTCAGAATCTAAGGCCGACACTGTTGGAGACTGACAGGCTTTTGATTGGGGTGACTGGATTGTACCACATTATTTACATGCCTGAGATCCAGGTGAACCTAGGGATGCTCAAGGCACTAGCAGAGAGATGACACTTGGAGATGAGTACATTTCATCTCCCTATAGGAGAGATGAATGTCACACTAGAGGATGTGTATCACATCCTATGACTGTGTGTGTGAATTTTGTACCTGATTTGTAGACACAACACTTCAATAAAACATTAGAGGTTAGTTGAAATTGAAATCGTGCAATAAATGAAAAACTAAACTAACCAGGTGATTTATTGCCTTCTAGTAGATGCGAGTATGTATTCTTAGATTATACCGAGATCAGTGACCTTAACGACACCTAAATGAAGGATTTGAATGTGGAATCTAGATATGGAATAAATGCAATTAATCTATTTTTTTGGATTTTCTATGCAATAATATGATAAAAACTTGATATGAATCTATGCTAATATGAAAATTGATATGCTAAAATGATCTAACAATGATATTCTAAATGATATGTATACTATGCAAAAAAGAATGAAAATCTCACAACTCGAATTCTCAAGATTGATTCTTCAGTCTCCAATTGGACAGCGTGAGTGTGCAATTCATGGATGGATCTTGAATGAAGAGCTGAAGCCCTAATTTATAGAAATCTAGGGCTTTGGAGGTGCATGGAAGAAAGCCATAAATCACTCAAATAACTCAAGTTGATTTTTGACTTATTTTTTAATAAAGGATAATTAACTCACAAAAACATGCAAAAGCAAAGTTTAACTCAAAATAGAGTTTAGATTTAATTGATAATTGATAGTTGTCTGCTTTTCTGATTGTGCATGTTTTATTTATGAATTAATTTAATAATAAAGTGATTTATTTCCAACTTAACTGATTTTGAAAAATAAAACAATTGATTTATGGGTTAATCAATTATTTTTCAAACTTTTATTCCAAATAATATCATTAAATATGACAACTTGCTTTAATTAATTAAATAAGAATTTAATCAATTAATGATAGGAATTTTGATTTATTGTCAAAATTAAATAATACAATTTAGGAATAAACATAATTAACTTCAAATAAACAATTAAGTGGCAGAATTAAATCTAATTAATTAAATATTTATCATATTTAATTAATCAAACTTTAGGATAAATATGATTTATCACCAAATAATTATTAAATTAAAGATAATTATGATAATTAGGAATATTACTAGGAATATTCCCCGATGCAGAATTTATGATAATCAATTAGGATTCGATGATGTTCAGATGTGCCTTAGGTTAGGACTTTGATGTCGATTTCATTCAATATGTAGATATAAGAGGTTAATGAACCTATAGCCCATTTTGGGGTATTACATTTTTCCCCTCTTTGAATTACTGTGCAAAGCGTAGTGGTTCAAAGACAGTCTGTGTATGATGTTTAAAACTGATGTTTGAAATTGAAATTGATATGAAATAGAAATTGATTCAAATTTTTCAAAGATATTAAGTCCTGAATGACCAAAGATAATGTTAACTATAACAACAATGAACCGATGATTGCGAAAAAGTGTCAAAATGCCTGATTTCGAACCTTATGATTGTGAAGAAGTGAGTGATCGATTCCAGACCCGATTGTCCTTATATTGAATCACATTGGTATCACATCCGAACCCTTTAGTTTTCGAAGAACCAAGGAAATAACACAATTGAACCGATAGTTGCAAAAAACTGATACAATTTACAAGATTAAGAGAATACTAGATTGATATGGATCTCAATGAATCTGATATGCCCCAAGTGATGATTGATTTGCCCCAAGTGTTGAGGTCTTTATGATGAATCAACAACTAGACATGGTTGTTGTCTTGATTATTAAGGAAAGATATGATTTCAACTTTAGATTATAGACTTTGAATGATATGCAATACTTAGAATGATATGCAATACCATGCCCCCTTCAGGATTAAAATTGAAATCTGACAAGAAAAGTCAACATTGATAGTTTAGAAGCATGTTAATTGATTTGAGAAGTGGTTAAACATGTTCGAGAATGCATTCTGCATCGTTTGAGAGTCCAAAAGATGAAGTTTGACTAGGTGAAACCATGAGTTGACCATAGTTGACCAAGTTGAAATTTTGATATTTTGATGTAAGATAATCAGTTAAGTTGAATTCTAGATTTCTGTGATGAATGAAGGTCGATTATGCAAGTAGTAGACCGTCCTGGGGCCAAAAATTTTAAATCGCGATTTTGACATAGTAAATGATCTCAGATTTGAATTTTGATCCCGAAAAAGGATTCTACTTGCTATTTCGTTGGATGGACCTTCATGTAAGATTCAACTCTTGTTAGATTTGAAGAGACAAGTGGAGAATTGTTTAAGCATTGAAGTTCGTTTAGCCATTGTGAGATCATGCAAACATGCAAAATGCAAAGAAACATGCAATATGAAATGCAACCTAAGACCTAGGACCTAGTCACTGATCATGTGTCGGTCATTCTCATCATTGAATTTTTTTTAGGTAACCGGATAAATCAATACAATGTCCACTAGTGATGAAACTATAGACATATGAATATTGATTTGTATGCGCAGGAATCAATACAACACCCACTAGTCAATCAACCATAGATATATGAATATTGATTTTAATTTTTGGAATGTCGGATTAGATATAAGCATCAAAGCATAAATGCCAGGATGACCTGAATATCATGTCCATTTTGATATAGCAATTTGTATAAGCATCAAAACATAAATGTCATGATGACTTGAATATGCCTTGTAGTACAAACAGTCAAGAGATCATTCTAAATCCAATGTGAATTACCCGTAGTGACCCTTTATCATTCATAGCCTTAGGTAAGATCATATTTCACAGTAGGAGAAAGAAATCACTCAAAAGATAATAGTTAGATCAAAATTCCTTGAATTTTTTGGGTATCAATGGTCGAGGTATGCATGGCCATCCAATTTGAGATAGAGGCTCTTATAGTCAGACACCATTTCAATCCAGAATTTCCAAAGTTGTTAGATTTTCACATACAAGCAGAAGACAAAGAAAAGATTATGCCCCCAGTCATCACTCTCTAAATCCTGTAAAGGACATCATCAAAGAGCTTGAAAGGACATAATATGAAAAAATCTCAATGCGAATCAGTAAGCATACAAGGAGATAAAAGCATGAAGAAGCATAGATTGTTTTCAATTTTCAGTTTGATGTTTGATTGCATTGTTGTAGATGCAAAATCCTTTCTAGAGAGGAGATTGACTGACTGACTCAGATGAAGCTTCAAAGGACTCTGACTGGATATGAAACATCTAAAGTATATTGGAGACCATAGGATATGACATTGATTTCCCCCAAGTGTTAAGCATTGATAGGATACAGACGCTTGAGCTGATTGGTGTACAAGCTGACTTATTGAAAATAAACTAGGAGATATGTACAACTAAAGCAAGACTGAAAGTTGGGAAAGACCAAGATTGCGCTGATAGATGGAGCATTTTGAAACAAGTGGCACCCCTTTGTTGGGTTTTCACCATCTTGGCAGAGATTCTATTTTTGCTACCAAGGCACTTGTTTCCAGGTTTTCACCAAGCAACTTTTTTTTTTTTTTTTCTCTAAATTTTTTTTTGCATTTTTTAATTTTTTTTGTGAATTATCAAGGTGCCTATTACTAGGTTTTCACCAAGATGTTCATTTTTTAAGGACTTTTTCCAATTTTTATATTTTTTTCAGGATATTTTACCATAGATTGAATGCCTTAGGCATATACTTTCTTCAGATGGAGAACGTTGATTGGTTCTCGGAGCTGTTCTCCTTTAGTCATTGAGAGTTGATAGGCACCAGAGCCAAAAGTAGTAGTGATTACAAAGGGACCCAACCAGTTGGGTTCAAACTTCCCCTTGCATTCTCGATGTGATTGATTTTTAGGATTCTCTACTCAAGACTAGATCACCAACCTAAAATTCTCTGCGTCTGACTTTCTTGTTGTAGCCTCTAGACATTCTCTTCTGATATACTCTGAGATGATCATACACTGCTTGCCTACGCTCATCTAGTAATTCAAGTTCTTGCAACCTAGACACTCTGTAGTCATCATCAGTTACTAGACCATGCATTCTGATTCTTAGCGATGGGATTTTAACCTCAATAGGTAGTACCGCTTCAGACCCATAAAATAAAGTGAAAGGTATAGCCCAAGTGGGCATTCTGATACTTGTTCTGTAGGCCCAGAGAGCTGGATTGATCATGAGATGCCAGTCTCTTCCTATTTTATTAACTGTTTGGTGCAAGATTTTCAATAGATTCTTATTAGAAGCCTCTGCTTGTCCATTTCCTTGAGGATAGTAGATAGAAGACCAATGTTGTGTAATCTTGAATTGGCACATAAATCATCTAGATCTTTGTTCTTGAATTGTCCACCATTATCTGTGATTATGGAATGAGGTATCCCATATTTGCATATGATATAGTTCAATATGAATATAGATATTTTCTTTCCAGTTGCTTGTGTCAAAGGGACTGCTTCTACCCATTTTGTAAAATAATCTATAGCTGTGATTATATGGGTATGTCCATTAGAAGAATGAGGATGTATAGCTCCTATAAGATCAAATGCCCATTGGTGAAAAGGTCATTATGTAGTAAAGGGAATTAGATCTCTCCCTGGAGCATGAATTAGGTTGCCATGTACTTGACACTTTTGACAATTCTTAGCAAATTTGATAGCCTCTTTCTCCATCTCAGGCCAATAGTACCCAGCCCTAATAAGTTTTTGAGCTAGTGTTAAACCATTCGAGTGTGACCCACAAATACCATCATGGACTTCCTCTAATGCACGTTGAGACTCTTCCCATTCTAAACATCTAAGTAGCGTACCATCTAGACCTCGTTTGTACAGATCATGACCAATGATGACATATCAGGAAGCATTACGGATAAGGAATCTCTTTTCATGGCAGTTGAAGGTATTGGGAATGATTTGGTCTTGGAGATAGGAAAATAGGTTTTTGTATCTGGATGAATCATGACCAACAACAGTGCAGATCATGTGGGTTTCGGGGGAATCATATGTAGGATAAGATAGTGCTTCCACTAAGAACTTGTAGCGTAGCTCATGTTCAGGCTACTGTAATAAAGTAGATAATGTTGCCATTGCATCGTCAACCTTATTCTCTGTTCTAGGAATTTTCTCAAATGTGATAGATAGGAAATACTACTTTAGATCATCTACCATTCTCTTTTAAGGAATGAGCTTTTCATCTTTAGTTTGGTACACATCATTGACTTGATGGGTAACAAGTTGTGAGTCTCCATGAATGTGTAGTTCTGTTACCCTCCACTCAATCGCTATTTTCATACCATTCAAAAGGGGCTTCATATTCAACAATATTGTTTGTGCAAGGGAAGTTTAATCTGAATGCTTTTGGGATTGAGTATCCTTGAGTAGTTATGAACAATATGCCTACTCCTGATCCATTTTGTGTATAGGAGCCATCAAAGAATAACTGCCATTCTCTAGAATAAAGAGTCATGATAGAGGAATCAGGAAATTCCATTTGCATTGGTGTATCATCAATCATAGGTGCATCTACTAATTGATCAGCAATAACCTGTCCTTTGATAGCTTTTCTCTCAACATATTCAATGTCAAATTCACTTAAGAGCATGACCCATTTAGCTAATCTACTTGTGAGGGTAGCTTTGCTTAGAAGGTACTTGAGTGGATCAATCTTAGCTACCAAATGTGTGGTATGAGCTAATATGTAATGTCTCAGTTTCTGTGATGCAAAAATCATAGCTAGAAAAGCTTTCTCAATCATTGAATAATTCTATTCATATGCAACCGATGTTCTACTGATATAGTATATAGCTCTTTCCTTTTTGTTCTCACCATGTTGTGCTATTAATGCCCCCAGTGATGTATCTGTAGTGGAGACATATAAGATCAAGGGCTTCTGATGAATAGGAGGCATCAAGATAGGTAGATTTGATAGATACTTCTTGATATGGTTAAAGTTGTTCTCACATTCTTCATTCCATGCAAAGGTCACACCTTTATGTAATGTTTTTGTAAAAGGTTGTGAGATGTCTGCTAGCTATGATATGAATCTTCTTATAGATTGAACTCTTCCTTGCAACGTCCTCATTTGACTAATATTCTTTGGAGGTTGCATTTCCATTATAGCCTTCAGTTTAGCTGGATCAACTTCAATACCCTTCTTTGAGACTATGTATCCTAAGAGCTTTCCAGAAGTGACACCAAAAGCACATTTCTTAGGATTTAGTCTGAGACTAAATTTTTCCATTCTATCTAGTATCTTGCTCAAGTCATCTAGATGTGCAACTCTAATCATAGATTTTGCTAAAGTATCATCAACATAATCCTCCATAGTCCTATGCATCATGTCGTGAAAAATAGATGTCATGGCTCTTTGATATGTAGCACCAGCATTTTTAAGCCCAAATGGCATGACATTCCAACAAAAGGTACCCCACGCACATGTGAAAGCAATTTTCTCTTGATCTTCTGGAGCAATTTTGATTTGGTTGTACCCGGAAAAGCCATCCATTAAGGAATACATTTCATAGCCTGCAGTCATGTCCACTATCATATCAATGTTAGGCAGTGGAAAATCATCCTTAGGGCATGCTCTGTTCACATCTCTAAAGTCTGTGCACACTCTGATTGAACCATCTGGTTTAGAAATAGGTACAATGTTGGAGATCCACTCAGCATAATCTATGACGCGGATGGATCTAGCTTTTAGGAGTTTTTCTAGTTCTTCTTTGACTAAGAGTGCCACATGAGGATGCATCTTCCTCAATTTTTGTTTGACTGGTTTTACCCCAGGAGCAATGATTTTACCATCCATTAAAGAATACATCTCAAAGCCCGTAGTCATGTCCACTATCATATCAATGTTAGGTAATGGAAAATCATCCTTAGGGCATGCTCTATTTACATCTCTAAAGTCTGTGCATACTCTGATTGATTTATCTGGTTTTGCAATAGGTACAATATTAGAGATCCACTCTGCATAGTCAATAACTTGGATGAATTCGACTTTCAGGAGCTTCTCTAATTCAGCTTTTACCAAGAGTGCAACATGAGGATGCATCTTTCTCAATTTTTGCTTGACAGGTTTGACATTTGGAGCTATAGATAAATGATGCATTATAAGATTAGGATCCAATCCTGACATATCTAAATATTTCCATGCAAAGTTGATCTTCTTCTTTGTTAGGAATATTGTAAAATTTTGCTTCTCTTCTTCTGATAAAGATTGTGCTACATGAATCAACTGTGGTTCCTCTGTTGTGCCCAAGTTGATAGGTTGAGTGGGCTCAATTAGAACTGGAGATCTGTCCTATAAATGACTCGGAAGGACATCAAATATCTCATCCTTAGGCACCTCAGAGAGGTTTTCACCTTTCGATATGTCTTTTATTTTTACTTTTGTAGGTTCTGAGACTGCCATAAAGTGGTTTTCACCCTCAAAACTCTTTTTCTTTTTCTTTTTATTCTTATTTTTCTGACTAAGATACTTGATGTCCGACTTTGTCATGCTAACACTCGGTTCACTAATGGAAGTACTCATAGGCTCAACTACATTGAGGTAGCAAGCAAGGGCATAGATATGAATGTCACACTAGAGGATGTGTATCACATCCTATGACTACCTATCATAGGGGAGCTAGTACAATATGATAGACACGATAGCTTGGTAGAGTGTAGAGCAGTCTTCGGTGATGACGACATAAAGGAGTCAAAGATTAGTTGGGAGGAGATGGTGGATTTGTATGAGCCTCTCCCCATTATTTTGGCTGGTGTGATTGGTGGCTATGTTTTCCCAGATCGTCGATCACATGGCTTTGCAGTTGGATGGGGTCACACACTTTAGAGGATGATGGAGGATGGGACCCATTTTTCTTGGGGAGTTTATCTTTTAGCGCATCTATGTCATGATTTGCATTAGGTAGTGTACCACAGAGGGGCATCACTATCTGATGGTGTTACCTTACTCCATTTATGGACATGGGAGCATATTGCAATTACATGGCCTACAACTCTGAGATTCTGAGGTGCTGGGTAATCGTACATTTTTCTTTATGCATCGATCTAGTCTTAGCATAAGCTAGGACATCTTGAGTTTTGGTGGCACACATTTAATATTGTTGATGCCATGATTTGGAGACCCTACCTTGGGTGTGGGCCATGGGAGGATGAGTGTCAGCTCAGCTACTATTTTGAGTCCTGATGGATGATTGGGAGGACACCATATATTATAAAGAGACAAGTAGTTATTTGGGTCCTATGATAGTTTGGTAGGATCTAGGGGATGCCACATGGGGTGACCGAGTTTGCACACACTCATCAGGAAAGACAGGATTGGGGACCCATGGTGTCATTTGAGATTTCTCGACAGGAGTTCCTAAACATGTCATTTCGGGCATGGTCCATGAGATAGGGGTTCATAGACCCAGGCATGAGAATGGATTATGAGAGATTTCTCAAGGATCATCCATTCCTGAGATTGATTGATCTAGCAGAGAGGCCACCACAGAGGGATGCTGGAGAGAGATGTCAAGACAGGTGATGAGGCCATGATAGGAGAGGCCAAGGGAGAGGTGGAGGTGGTGATGGTGGTGATGATGGAGATGGTGATCCTGAAAGAGGGAGGGGAGATAGAGCTAGGCCTCAAATGAGAGGTGGAGGAGTGCGATCGTGGGGGTTGATGCCACCCCCTATGAGATAGGTGCAAAGGCAACCACCAGTACAGGTTCCCATAGGTGCCCCAATACAGATACCAGTAGCTTCCTCTGTACAGGGAGATCAAGCTCCACAAGTATAGGTACTAGGTCAGATGCCAGGAGTTGCATAGGTTCTTGGACATGATGAGGTATACTAGTTCAGGAGAGACTCGTTCAAGGTGGACTACTATAGGGTGACATACAAGATGAGAAGATGCTCAACATGGAAGGGCAGGATGTACAAATGCCAGATATCAATGCCGAGTGTGAGTAGGTTGATATGGATATTGGGGGCAGGATCCCCATCTACAGAGAGATGCTACAGGAGAGGAGAACATAGACATTGATGCATTGCTAGTCAGACTAGTAATGACATAGGTATAGGTAGACCATGTCCTAGGACTAGAGAGATGGGTGGAGAGATTAGATGGTGAGATCACAGAGGTTAGACATGAGTGAGACATCACCATAGAGTGACTAGGAGAGGCTGATGCATTACTGGATGAGCTAGAGTCCATAGAGACATTGGGACCACACACATATAGCTTACAATTGATGATGCAAGATGGTAGGGAGATCACCTACTGGAAGGAGGCCTATAGACATGTTCCTAGGGATCAGTGGATTGGGAGCTTCAGAGAGAGCTTATATGCAGTTAGGAAAACTATGCATCATAGGTAGGGATCCATTGGTAGCGGAGGTACATCTTCACATCCTCTGAGACTTCCCTCAGGTTCAGGAGATCTAGAGGTAGTAGGACCATCCATTGCATCATGCAAACATTGACAGACTAAGTCTAGAGGTAGTGGCTCTTAGTTATTTTGTATACACTTTATATATGTATCATCATTGTACCAATATTATTTCATTATATATATGACGCGATCGACACATTTGGACACTTTATTATTTTATGAGATATCATTAGACATTTGGACAGTTTATTTATTTTTATGGACTCGATATGATGGACTCTTTATGCATGATGCAATTCTATTGTGATTGTTTTTATGATGTACCTCTTATGATGATATATACATTTGAGTACTGACATATGTAGGATGTGATGATTGATTTTGACATGCATGATACTTATGCTCTATACAATGTGATAATTTATTTTCATGTGGATGCTTAATGGTGGATGATTTGATGATTTGTTTTATATAAATGCATTTCCTAAATGGTTGTTTATTTAATGCTATATGTTTCTAGTGCAATGAATGAATGATGATGATATAAACAAAGATAATAAATATGGATAGATGTAAATAATGGATAATAATAAATGAACAAATGATAACACATATAATGGATAACAAATGAATGATATGATACTATATTAAATGAATGAAATGTCAGTAATAATGTACCTTATGAAAACACAAAAGAGGTGGACAAATTCTAATATGATAAAATAAGATGAAATGTAATAACTTATAACATGATAGATAAAATGTAATGATTATAGCTATAATAGAATGTTACTTAAATTATCAAAAATACGCATGTGAATATACAATGGTTATATACAAATGAATAAACCTAATAAGATAAATGAATAATGACATTTACACAATGAACTATGATTAAATGATTAAATGTGATAATAAAGATGAAATATGTAAAATTGAAAATGCAACATGAAATCTATATTTTTTTACCCAAATGTCCTCAATTTAAATAACAATGTGTCTGACATGAGAAGAATGGACAAAGAAAACACACGATCTTATAAGCAAGATAACCTACAAAACCCTATAAAAGGAGCACTTATATGCAACTAGATCATTAAATGTAATGCAAAATGAAATATGAAATGAACATCTCCACCACTTCATGAAACATCTTAGATCATGGTAAATGGAATTTGATTATCATCATTGAGCTTTTTATGTTGCAAGGAAATGCAAGCATCATGGTATAATTAAACTAGGATGACTTGAGCACTTCTTGCATGGAGTTTAATATAGAAAACTTGACAAGCATCTAGGTATAATTGAACCGAGATGACCTGAGTTTTGTTTGCATAACAGATTAGGAATATTCCCCCCCTCCATCAGGAAATAAATATTTGGAGTCAAGGTATGTGTGGTGTATTGCCATTAATAGTATTTGCATAGCAACATGAATTTTATGTGTGAATGCTTATTAAACTGATGAAGGCACTTACGCACAAACACCCCAATTACTTGTTCCCTCAACTTCATCTGGAAATATCCCACAAATAAAAATCAAAGAAAAATATCATGCCCCATCCCAACTATTCTAATCAATGACATATGGGAGTTTTAAACTCATGTAAAGGATATCCTAGAATAGCATAGGAAACATGATAACAATGATATCTATACATGAATGCATAATCAATAACAAATCATTCTAACATGCCTGCCATGAATATACATTTCTTTGCCAAAGATAGTGTTAGCTTTATTGATCAGTTTGGTTGATGTGGAACCATTTCAAATGTATAAATAAGCGACCGCATTTTGAAAGATAGATCATATATTATGAGTCATGATGAGGATATCATTGTGTAAGAACATTTGATCGTGCTTGCTTGTTTGGTGAAAGTACTCCCTTTTGTCCTCTAGGAATCACGACTATCATAGATCCACTTCCCAAACTAGGTCAAGGACATGCCCCAACTAGGTGATGGACTGACTTATTATGGATTGGAGAAAGACACACAAGACTAGGATGAAGACCAAGATAGTAGACCAAGCTACGATGGGATTTTATTATGGATTTATACATTGGATAGATTGCTATGGATTAGCCAATTTATTATGATATATACATAGTGTGAATGGTGACTAAATAGCCATTTTATTATGGGTATATACAATGGGATAACATGCTATAAGAATCCTAATAGAGAGAGGAGCTAACTTGTCACAAATGGTCCCTGTTTCTTGGTTTTCACCACATGTTTTTATTGCAATTTTCTTTTGATTTTTTGATTTTTTTATTTTATTTATATACATACCCCTTGCATTGGGATTTTAAGCATAGAACTTCTTGAGGTGCATACTATTAAGAGACTCATCCAAGAGATCTCCCTCAGACGTAGATGCTTGATAAGCCCCAGAGCCATAGACTATGGTAATCACAAAAGGTCCCAACCAGTTGGGTTCAAACTTGTCCTTCTCACAATGCTACTGATTTTTGGGATTCTCATGAAGGACTAGATCACCCACCTGAAAGTCTTTGGATTTCACTTTACTATTATAATGATGAGACATCCTCTGCTGATAGACCTTCAAATTATCAAAGGCCCTTTGGTGGTGTTCATCTAGCAATTCCAATTCAGTTAACCATGTAACTCTGTACTCTTCATTTGGAATTAAGTCTTTTAGAGATACATGAAGAGAAGGTAACTTGAACTTGAGGGACATAACAACTTCAAAACCATAGAAAAGGGAATACGGTGTGGCTCTAGTGGGAGTACGGATGGAAGTGTGATAAGCCCATAGCATAGGATTCAATTGGACATGCCAGTCATGGCCAATGTCATTGACAGTATTTTGAAGGATCTTGACAATGGTTTTATTAGATGCCTCAACTTGGCCATTACCTTGGGGATAGTAAATGGTAGAATAGTGATGCGTGATGTGTAATTTCTCACATAGTTCATCCATGTCTTGATTTTGGAATTACTTGCCATGATCAGTAATAAGATGTATAGGGATACCATATCTACAAATGATATAATTGAGGATAATAAACATGGATATTTGTTTTCCAATGGTAGTGATCAATGGAATAGCTTCAATCCACTTGGTGAAATACTCAGTTGTAGTGATAATGTACTTATGATCATTGGAAGATGGAGGGTGAATTGTGCCCACAAGGTTGAGTCTCCACTGACTGAATGGAAATGTGGTTGTAAAAGGATGGAGGTGCTGTGTTGGCACATGAATAAGATTCCCATGTATCTGACATTTCTTGCATTTCCTAGCAAATTGAAAGGAATATGTGTCCATAGTAGGCCAGTAGTAACCCATATGCATGAGCTTCTTAGCCAAGGAAGGACCACTCGAATGTGTCCCAAAAATACTCTCATGAACATCTCATAAGGTAGTTTGAGCTTCATCATGTTCAAGACATCGTAAGAGAGTACCGTCAAGACATCTCTAATAGAGGGTGTCAGATATTAAAATATAGTAGGAGGCTTGTCGTAAAAAGGTACATTTTTTGTTTTTGGATATTTTAGGTTGAATGGTATTATCTTTCAGGTACCAATAAATATTTCTATAAGTTGGGGAATCTTGTTTGATAATATGACATATGATACTTGTATCAGGATCATCGTATGTGGGATAAGTCAAAGATTCCACTAAGAACTCAAGATGAGCTTTTGTATCTTCTACATCAAATAGAGAAGCAATTGTAGCCATAGCATCTGCAACTGTGTTATCATATCTTGGAATTTTCTCAAAGGTGATTATTGAAAAATATTTCTTAAAATCATCCACCATACATTTATATGGTAACAACTTATCATCTTTGGTCTGGTACTCATTATTTACTTGATTGATAATCAACTAAGAATCCCCATAGACATTCAATCCAGTCACTTTCCATTGTACAACCATTTTTAACCCAATCATCAAAGCTTCACAATCAGATACATTATTTGTACAAGGAAAGAGTAACTTGTATGACTTTGGTATTGTATACCCTTGTGGTGTAACAAATAATATTCCAGCTCCTGAACCATGCTGATTATATGATCCATCAAAGTACAACTTCCATGTTTGTGTAGATAATTTCAAGATATGTGCATTTGGGAATTCAATATATATAGGATGATTGTCTGTCAGTGGTGCCTTAGCTAATTGATCTTGAATTACTTATCCTTTAATGGCCTTCCTATCCACATACTCAATATCAAATTCACTAAGCAACATAACCCACTTAGCCAACCTTCCTATTAATGTTGTCTTGCTCAAAAGATATTTTAAAGGATCAATCTTTGCAATAAGCTTGATAGAATGAGACAACGTGTAATGTGGCTACTTTTGTGAAGGAAAGACTACTACTAGACATGCTCATTCAATTGGAGAATAATTTAGCTCATATCCCATGAGGGTGCGACTGATGTAATATATAGCCTTTTCTTTTCCTTTTGGATCTTGTTGGGCCAGAAGAGCACCTAGAGAGGCTTCTGTAGCTAAAATATAGAGCAAGAGTGGCTTGCCTAGAATCAATGACATAAGAATAGGAGGATTTGCCAAATATTCCTTGATCTTATTAAAGGCTTCTTCACACTTATCATCCCACTTAAAATGAGATGTCTTTATGTAACAGGTGGTGAAAAGGATGATTTATGTCTGCTAGTTGAGAAAAAAACCTCCTGATCGATTTTAGGCATCCTTGTAAAGATCTTAATTGACCGATGTTTGTAGGAGAAGCCATCTCCATAATCACCTTAACCTTTTCTGGATCAACTTCTATACCTTTAGCTGAGACAATATACCCTAGTAGTTTTCCTGATGTAACCTCAAATGCACACTTCTTTGGATTAGGTCTAATCTGGTACTTTTCCATCCAGGTGAATATCCTATCCAACACTCTTAAATGACCATCTCTATTTTTACTTTTTTCTAGACTATCATCAACATAATCTTCCATTATAATATGCATCATGCATGAAATATTGTTGTCATAGCCCTCTGATAAGTTGCACCATTATTCTTTAGCCCAAAAGGCATCACATTCCAACAGTACGTGCCCAAAGGACATGTAAAAGAAGTCATCTCTTGGTCTTCAAGTACAATCTTGATTTAGTTATAGCCGAAAAAATCATCCATTAGAGACAACATCTCATGACCAGCCGTCAAATCAACTATGATATCAATGTTAGGCAATGGGAAGTCATGTTTAGGACAAGCCTTATTGAGATCTCAAAAATCTATACAAATCCTGATAGACTTGTCTGGCTTTGATACTGGTACAATATTGGAAATCCACTCAGCATAGTCAATGGCTTGAATGAATCCAACATCTAGGAGCTTCTTGAATTCTTCTTTAACCATAAGTGCAATATGAGGATGCATCTTTCTATGTTTCTGCTTGATTGGTTTAATTCCTGGTGTAATAGACAAGTGATGCATAATAAGATTAGGATCCAGTCCTGGCATATTAGCATAAGACTAGGAAAAGTTGACTTGTCTCTCTTTGAAAAATTGTGAAAAAGCTTCTTTTTCTTGCTTTGTTAAGGATGCTGCTACTTTTAGAATACACGAGGACTCCTCCATTCCAATGTTGAGAGGAAATGTTGGTTCAATAAGTATTGCAGACTGCTCTTGATACATATAATTGGGGAGAGTGTCAATCCTTCCATCTTCAAGCACCTCAGAGAGGTTTTCACCCTCAGATACATCTTTTCTTTTTACTTTTTTTGGATCTAATACTACCATTGAGTGGTTTTTACCATTACATCTATTGATTATTTTTATATTTTTATGACTAAAAGGATTGGCACACTCTCCAAAATAAGCCATGTCATTGAGTTATATTGGAAATCCTAACTTATGATCCCTTGGTGGTAGATGATCTCTGATTCCAAGATAGTCAATAATTGCATCATCATTATGGAAACCATCAAGTTCTGGATTGTTGGGAGAATCCCATTCTATAAGCTCAAGATGAATAAGGGGTATCGGATCATTTGGGTCAATTTCAAAGGCAGAGATGGTATTTATAGAGAAGTTATCAAGGTTTATGATTGTATCGACAAGGTATATTTCCATAGTCTCATCTGAGTTGTCTATCACAAGATAATCCTCACTTTCCTCACAATCGTCAAGAGTAGTATCATGTGGAACTAATTCTAGTGACTCAGTCCTTGAACTCTCCCCCTCATGGTAATCACCACTATAGGTATGGACAACATCAACTCCTATTTCTTTATTATTGTTAGATAATGAATCCCATTCATAATCATTAGAGTTAGAATCATCATCTTGTCCTTGTTATCTCTAAGTCTATTAATGATTTCTGTTGCTATCCTTTTCTTTTCTTTGTCTACATACATGCTATGTTTTCAAAATTCTAATGTAGGAGCCTTAGATGATTTATTGAAAGATGTGATCTTTTATTTACCTTTAGGTTCCTTTGGTCCTTTTCCTTTATATCCTAACACTGTGGTGTCTCTTTGTGATGAAAGGCAAGGAGCAAGAGGGGCCAAAGGATGGCTCACCCTAATGTTCCAAGCCTACCACACACACACAGAAGCAACAAATAACAAAAGTGAGAGAGAGAATGCTAGATCTTTCATTAATTTTCATCAATAGGGATCATACATGCTGGGCTATAAGGCCTTCCCGGTCACTGCCTAATATTACAATGAAACTCATAAGTCCTCAAACATACAAGGATCTGTTAGAATCTCAACTCTAATGTCTACTATCTTCTAACTCCTCCTAGCCCTCCTCGCACTACTAAACTACCACCAAACATCTACATTTATACAAGAAGCTACCGAGCTAAGTCGGCCTTTAGATCCACAATTAATGGAAGTAACGGTCAAATCTAGGACCATATACTTCCCAATAATGGATTCCAACATTAATTCTACCACCTGATGCAAGGAAAGGAGCAAGAGGGGCCAAAGGATGGCTCACCCTAATGTTCCAAGCCTACCACACACATGCGGAAGCAACAAATAATAAAAGTGAGAGAGAGAATGCCAGATCTTTCATTAATTTTCATCAATAGGAATCATACATGCCGGGCTGTAAGGCCTTCCCAGTTATAGCCTGATATTACAATGAAACTCAGAAGTCCTCAAACATGCAAGGATTTGTTACAATCTCAACTCTAATGTCTACTATCTTCTAACTCCTCCTATCCCTCCTCGCACTACTAAACTACCACCAAACATCTACATTTATACAAGAAGCTACTGAGCCGAGTCGGCCTTTAGATCCATAATTAATGGAAGTAATGGTCAAATCTAGGACCATACACTTCCCAATGATGGATTCTAGCATTAATTCTATGATCCAATATAAATGCACAAGTCGGCCACAACAAGAAACAAAACTAGACCCATCGGTAAGCAAGATAACCGAGTAGCAGACAGGCAATGCCAAGCACTAGTGAATTAACCGACCACCTAGGAGATAACTGACGACACTCGATAACCAAAGGAAACTAACCAACTACTGACCAAATGGGTTGAAGAAGAAACTGAGCAACATAGACAAAGCTCAAAAGTTCTTTTTGGTGACATAGGATTGCCAAGGACCCGAGATGCTCCTGCATCAGACACTTGGGGTTATTTAGAAATGATTCTCAGAATCATTTGGTAGGTTTGGTCCGAGCTGCATCCAACTCAGACTATGAAATCCAAGAACTATCCTCCATTGGTCTATTCTTCCACTTGACCAGATATTCCAAGTACTATTTTCCTCTTGTACTTTTGCCAACTCTTTCCTTCAAAATCTGTTCCACTTCATCATTCTACTTCTTAGGATACTCTATCGGTATTGTCACTTCTTCATCAGGTTCATGATACTCATATAAATCAGGAATGTTGAAAATCAGTGATATGTCCATGTCATTAGGTAACTCAATCTCATATGCATTTCCACTATCAAATTTCCTCAAAATTTTGCAAGGTCCAAACTTCTTCATCTTCAACTTTCCATATGTTCCAACAGGAAACTGACCTTTCTTCAAATGAACCATCACTTCATTACCAAAATCAAAAGTCTTGTATCTCCTTGATTTATCAGCTTTATCTTTGTATTTTTGATTACTATCTTCTAGTTTTATCTTCACATCTTCATGCAATGTCTTCATGTATTCAACAAATTTCACTCCTTCAACACTTCTTTTATTTTCATCATCAATGTCCCTCAAATCAAATATTCCTCTCGATTGTGTACCATTCACAATCTCAAATTGTGTCTTTCCAGTACTTCTATTTATTGAATTATTGTATGCAAATTCTGCTTGTGATAACACAGAATCCCAATTACTTGGTGTGTCTCCAACTAAACATCTCAAAAGATTTCCCAAACTTCTATTCACAACTTTAGTTTGTCCATCGGTTTGTGGGTGAAATGTAGAACTATATTTCAACTCAGTGCCAAATTTCTTCCAAAGTGTTTTCCAAAAATAACCAACAAATTTACTGTCTCGGTCATAGATAATACTCCTCGATAACCCATGTAATCTCACAATTTCCTTAAAGAAAAGATGTGCTACATTTATTGCATATGATGTCTTTTTACATGGTATAAAATGTGCCATCTTAGAAAATCTATCCACAACAACAAATATAGAATCATTACCTCTCACTGTCTTCGGTAAGCCAAGAACAAAATCCATACTGATATCAATCCAAGGTTTCTTAGGTACAACAATCGGTGTATACAATCCAGTATTCTGACTTACTCCTTTTGCAACTTGACAAATACCACAACTTTTCATAAATTTTTGAACATCTCTATACAACTATGGCCAAAAGTACTTTTCCTTTAACAAATTCCATGTTTTATCAATGCCAAAGTGTCCAGCCAAACCACTACTATGTTTCTCCTTTATCAAATTAGTTCTCATTACTCCTCTCGGTACACACAACTGAATACCTTTAAACAACATACCTTCCTGAATGAAATATTCATCCCATTTAGTATCTTGTTGATCTTGTATAGGTGCTCTACACTTTCTCCATGGCTCAAAAAAATCAGGGTCATTTTCATATAGCTCTTTCATCTCATCAAAACCAAGAACTTGAATTTTCATCTCGGTCATCAAAGATCTTCTTCTACTCAATGCATCAGCAACTTGATTAGTGACTCCACTCTTATGCTTTATCACAAATGTATAACTCTGCAAATACTCAACCCATCTCATATGTCTTTGATTCAACTTATTCTGACTACCCAAATACTGTAAAGCCTTATGATTACTATACAACACAAATTCACTCAGTATCAAATAATGTCTCCATTTCTTTAGTGCTTGAACAATAGCATATAACTCTTGATCATACACAGAATATTTCCTTCTAGCATCATTCAAATTTTCACTAAAGAAAGAAACAGGTTTACCTTCTTGACTCAACATAGCTCCAATTGCACTTCCACTTGCATCACATTCTACTTGAAATACTTTACTAAAATCAGGTAATGCCAAAATAGGTAATTCAACAACCTTCTGCTTCAGATTCTCAAAACTTTTATCAGCTCCATGTGTCCACTTGAATTCTCTTTTGTCTCCTCTCACACTCTTAGTCATAGCATTACAAATTGAACTGAAATTCCTTATGAAATTTTGGTAAAAACTTGCCAAACCATGAAATGATCTTACCTCAGTAGCATTCACAGGTGTAGGCCAATTTAGAATAGCTTCAACCTTTTCAGGATCCATTTTCAAACCATCAGCTGAAATAAAAAATCCCAAATACACAATCTCTTCTTTCATGAATGAACACTTTTTCAGATTTATTAGCAACTTTTCTTCTTTCAATCTCTGCAAAACTTGTCTTACATGCAACAAATGTTCTTCTTTGGTCTTACTGAATATCAGAATATCATCAAGATATACAATCAAAAACTTACCCAAGAATTTCTTCAAAACTTCATTCATCAACCTCATAAAAGTACTCGGTGCATTAGTTAAACCAAAAGGCATAACCAACCACTCATACAAACCTTCCTTTGTCTTGAAAGTAGTCTTCCATTCATCACCTTCTCTAATTCTGATATGATGATACCCACTTTTCAAATCAATCTTTGTGAAATACTTTGCTCCAGTCAAACTGTCCATTAGATCATCCATTCTCAGTATAGGAAACCTATACTTCACTATTATCTTATTGATTTCTCTCGAATCAGTACACATTCTCCATTCTCCATTCTTCTTCAGTGCTAATATAGTAGGTACTACACAAGGACTCAAACTTCCTTTGATCAAACCTTTCTCTAGCAACTCTTGAATCTGTCGGTTCAATTCCTGATTCTCGATAGGTGTCAACCGATGAGGTGCCTTATTCGGTAAACTAGCTCCAAGAATTAGATCCATACAATGATCAATACTTATTTTTAGAGGCAAACCATTAGGTACATTATCAAAAATGATATCATTATACTCAGTGAGTAACTTATCAATCTCCTCAGGGACATTATCTCCTATTTTCTTACTCGGTTTATTAGGAATCACAAAAAAACATAAATCATCCCTCTTCAAAGAGTTAACAAACTACCTTCCTTCCATCAAGCAAACTTTCACAGATGTGCAAACATTACTAACAGGTTCTTCCATTAATGGTAACAAGATTTGTTTCTTTCCATCAGCCACAATAATATACTTATGCAATCTCCCATCATATATAGCATGTCTATCATATTGCCAAGGTCTACCCAACAAAATATGACAACAATCCATAGGCATGATATCACACAACACCTTATCATAGTATTTTCCAATCTTCAAATTCACATAACATTGTTCACTTACCAGGAGTGTATGTGTAGACACCGAAAAATCCTTCAGAAAATAAATTATTTTTGTTTTCTGAAAATCCTTGATGACATCATCATTTATTAATTAATTAATTATTTAATTAATTAATTTATTTTTATGGCATTAAATCCCTTTCTCTTAATTAAAAATCTTTAATTAAGGAATCTAGCCTAAAAATGTCATTTGGACATTATCCCTAATTTATTAATTATTTAATTAATAAATTGACCAAAAACCTCAAAAATAAATTAATTTATTTTTAATTTATTTTTTATCCCAAACTTGGCCAATTTCCTTAAGGCCACTAACCTCTTCCAAAATCTTCTAATCCCTTCTTAATTTCGATTAAAAGGCTAATCCCATCTTTTCTAACCCTAATCCCAAGGTTAAATATTTAATTAAAGTTAAATATTTAATTTCCATATTTATTGAAAATATTTTAATAAATATTCCTAAAACTTAAGCTTTTGGAATGAATAACTTTTATTCCATGAAACCTAAGGAGAAATCTAGACTCTTCTAGAATCTTCTCAAATCCACCCTCTTCACCCATCCTAATCCTTTTCTTTGTCCTAATCTAATCCTAATCCTACCCTTAAACCTTTGTGCAATCCTAACCAAGCTTAAGACTTTCCTAAACCAAAGCAAAGTCTTTCCTTCCAAATATCTCAACCACAAAGCATTTATTGCTTCCCCAAAGTCTTCAAAGCCTCTTAAAGCCCATTCATTGCTCTTACAAGCATTTATTTGGAGAGTTATGAGCTTGGAGCCCCCTTTTTTGACTCCTCTTTGCCCTTCCCTTCATCCACTCACCTTGTGACATGTGTCACCTCCTGATTGGCTGAGAACTAGCACAATCCATGTGCTTCCCTTTGAGTGAATCTTGGCCTCTCTTAAGGATTTCAATCCTGGCCATTCATTCCTCCTACCCCAAGCCTTAGAACTCTTATAAATACCCTCACTTCCTAAGGCAAATCATCTCTCAACTCTCAAACTCAATAGAAAAGTTATAATGTCATTTTCATTCTAGCATAAGCATAAGCTCATCTTTTTTAGATCATTTTCAAGCTTAAATCACATCTAAATTAGCTTAAATGGATTAACATAGATTCATTTTCTTGTTTTAATCTTAGTTCAATCATCTAGCTTTGCATATTTGTGTGTTCTTGAGGCCTTTGAGGCAAAATAGGTTCCTCATACCTATTTTGTGTCATTTTGGGTCTTCTTGATCCTCAAATCATCCATCTTGCATGCTCCAAGTGCTTGAGTTTGCACACCCACATCCCTCTATATCTAAGCATATCAAACGGTGCATGGGCGCATCCGTTTTAAGCTTAAACTGAGGTGGCTTTGATTTTAGTTTGTTTACCTTTGAATTTGATTTGATTATATGCTATGACATTTGTTTGTCTTTGGCCTTCAAAACAGGTTTAGGTGCACTCTCAAATCCTAGTCTACATTCTGGCACGCCCGGTGGGACGCAAACCACAATCATTTTGATGAAACTATACTTTATATGCTTTTTTTTTGCAGGAAATAAAGAAATGTCGCCTTCATGAAAAGAAATGACGCCTACAGCAATTAAATGTCGCCTTCAAGCAAAGAAATGTCGCCTTCAACAAAAGAAATGTCGCCTACAAACAATTCAGTCACGCCTTCATGGAATTAAATCACGCCTTTGAAGAAAGAAATGACGCCTGTGAGCTCTGTTTTCACGCCTACATAACTGAGATTTTTCTGTAATCGACAACTTCTGTTACGTCCCAGAATTCTTCTTCTGTCGCCTGCATGTAAAGAAATCACGCCTGTAACAAAAGAAATCACGCCTCTGGACTTTCATCTGTCGCCTTTTGAGGTACAGAATGTCGCCTGTAGGAATTAAATGTCGCCTCTGCACTTTCCAGCGTCGCCTATAAGCTGGACAGTGTCGCCTTTTATCTTTTGCTTGGGACTGGTTTTTTTCATTTCTTTTATTACAGCAAAGGTCAAACTCAATCTTGAATGACATTAAGGAAATGAACTTAGGTCCTAAGTGTCATTGTCAATTTGAAAATCAAACTCAATCTTGAATGCACTAAAAGGAACAAACAACTCTATTCCCTCATCTATTTCAGTTTCCAAAGCAAGCAAACAAATTCAATCTTGAGTGATCTAAGGGACAAAACAAAGCTTTTTCAAAGTTCTTAAAGACAACACGCACACTCAATCTTGAATGTCCAAGTCAAAAAACTTGCAAAAGCTCGATTTACTTTTTGGAGAAAGGAACAAATCAAAAGCTAATCACGAGTGTCTTCATTTTCAAAGTTCAAACAAACTTAATCAAATTTGGGAAAATGAACAAAGTCTGCTTGATGTGCATGTAGGAGTTTTTCAATTCTTGCATAAACCTTGTTAGAATAAGCAACGTGGAACACTTGAACTTGGACAAGTTCACTTGTTCTACTTTTAGCAAGGCCTGTCCAAGGAGAAGCGCTTCCTCCTCGGAGAACGACCTCAAACCGGTATCCCCCCCGGCCGGTATACAAATAAGTGAATACCAAAAGAATCACTTACATCTCCTAATCGCCGGGCGTTCGTGCCAAATACGTGACTGGGGATGGTAAACATTCCTCTCCCCCAGCATAATTGGCAAGGCTCTTAAGTGAGTCACGGATGATCAGCATAACCGGGTATGGAGACACCACGGAATCATTAGCAACCTGATAAACTAGAGGCTACCCTATCTACATCCGAAAGTATCAAAATCCTTGTGCAAGGACCGATTCCAAGGGGTTTACCGGGTCGCCTCAAGATTACTCACCATTTGTATTCCCTTCTGGGGGATACCAAGCTGTGGGCAAGCGATTTTGATACTCACCTTCCTTAGGTAGATCTGTTTGAAGTGCTTGACAGTCAAAGACCCGTGAAAACATTTGTCAAACATACCCTTTTTCGAAAGCATTTATCAGAGTCTTTTATCTTGCTTGTATCTCACAAAGTTGCTTTGTCCTTTGTGAAGATTGCTTTTATCAAATCCTTTGCCAATGGAAAAACATCAAGCAGATCTATAACTTGGTCCGAAGAACAATCAGAGCAGCCATCCCAAAACTTGGTCATCTCCCATCCCTTTGTCTGTCTTCTTCCGTCAGTCATCCCAATCTGAGTCTTAGTCTTCCAAACCATCTTCATCCTTATCCTTATCCAAACTCATTCGTAAAGTCAGCATGTCTCCAATCTATAATGAGTTTGGTTATGATATCTCTCCTCTCCCACCAATCGATCCTAATGATGATGAAGGTCTTGTAGACCATGATGCCTATTACAGCCAGTTTCCTCCAAGCAACCCCCAGCGTTACATCATTCCTCCAATCCAGCCAACCATGCCTTTGCGCTTATCTCCTAGCACTCCCTTTCATGTCCTCGGCAAGGCTAGCACTCCTTTTCATGTCCTTGGCAAAGCAACCCCAGTATCTTATCCATCCCCAACTTATCCTTGTCTTCAACCCACACCTCTTCCATATGCTCCTTTCAGGCCTCCACTTTCTGCTATGGTCATTTCTCCATCGCCATCATCCCTTAGGAACGCTTCACGCTACTTCCCCTATCTAAGGCCTCCATCTGCCCATCCTCCAAAAAATTCTGAAATCCAAGATTCTAGTCCTCCCATCCTTTTCACCAAACCTCTATCCTTTCCCAAACCACCATCTTCTACTCCAAACCCCAATCCTCCATCCTGTCCCAAACCACCATCCTCTCTTCCAAACCACATTACCAAAAATCTTTCCCCACCAGCAGAGTTCATCCCTCAACCCACTCCAAAACCTGTACCTCAAGCCATCACCCCCATCTTTTCAGCACCGTCATCCCTTCAAACCGCTGCAGCTACATCATCCCCTCAAGTAAAATCCAAAGCTCCCTTTTCAAAATCATCTTTTTCATGGGTGTTCCCTTCTTTCTCTCCTCCTTCGCAAACATCTACCCAAGCACAAACCCCACTTTCATGCGAAGACCATCCAAGCTCCCCATCTCCTCCACCTTCCAAACCTTCTTCACCACAAAAATCTCCAAGGAAACCAAAAACAGAACCCAAGGAAGAGCCAATAGCAAAACCCACGCCTGAAATTGAAAAGCCAAGCAATCCTTCATGTGAAGCCATCATTGATGAGGCCCATCCAGCGCTCCCATCTATTATCTATCTTCCATACATCCCAACTGTTGATCCTCTTCCATCTCCTATCATCGTTGAGTTCCTTTCGTCTGAAGTATCTATCCAATCCCCAGAATCATCTCCTCCTAGCATTATCCAAAGCATACCTAATGAGCTTCCTGAGTTCATCCCTCTTCCTACCATCACAGTTACAGAATCTCCCATCCTTCTATCCACTCCCTCTGAAGAGTCCATCCATATATCCCTTAATCCTCTATCTGAACAAATCCTACCATGTCAAGACCTTTCCCAAAAGCATGTTGAAATACTCACAGAAGAACATCAAGATCCAACTCCTTTACTTCCCCCATCGCATGTTCTATTGCCTCCATCACCTTCAATCCAAAATCCTACAATCCCAATTCCTCCAATTCAAGATCCTATCATCTCAGTTTCTCCAACTAAAGATCCAATACCATCCCCCAATCCTAGTCAAAATCCCAGCATCCTATCCTCTCCTCTTGAGGATCCTCCTAAACAAACTGTCCAGCTGCCATCACTCTATCCACTTGGAAAACTAACATTTGTCAAAGGTAAACCACTTGAAAAAGAAGACATCAGCTTCCTATCTTCCATTAGAGAACCAAAAAATGGTTGTTTGTCATTCACCCCAAGTCAGAAATATCCTTGTCTGGATAAAATGCTGAAAAGATGGAACTATCAAGGCAAAGGCCTTGGCACTCACGAACAGGGAAATATACAGCCCATTCAAGGCAAGAAACATCCAAAAGGCTGTGGAATTGGTTGCACACCAGAAGAGGACACTCCCTCCACATCAGCGAAAGGTACTTCATCCAGAAATGTTGGTACAGCTAAAGCAAAGTTCAAACATCCATTCAAAACCAACAAAACATCTTTCAGAGCACACAATGCAATTCCTCCTCCTCCATCGTTACAACCGAGGACAACCTATCATATTCCTCCTTCATCCTCCCCATCCATTTTGGGTCCCTATGTCCCAAAGTCTTTCAGCGCATCTCCGTTACCCAGCAAATCTATTTTGGGACCTTATATCCCAAAATATCATCCCCCATCTTATCCTACTCAGCCTTTCATCCAACATCCAAGCATCCCTAGTCAAGGTCAACAACGGCACATGTCCACATATCCTATCTACCAATCTCCTTCCATCTCTCCATCCAAATTTCCTCCATCCCAGACAACTCCTCATATTCCTCCCAATGCTCCTCGCAACTTAGATGCCATATCGCGCATGAATAAAGGGAAAAATCCACAAAAATCCTAGGATTGTTATGTCCAGTCTAATCGACATGCACAATCAAAGAAAAATCCGATCAAGCAAGCCAAAGCAAACCACTGGCCACAAAGGCCCATCAAAGCAAATGCCAAATCTAATGCATCCCAATGGTTGCAAAGGCCCAATGACGATTACCATGTCCAGTCTAATCGACATGGTCAATCAATGCAAGCTCCAATCAGGCAATCAAATGCGCTGCAAAGGCCCAGCAAAGAGCCAATCAGGCATGCTAAAGCACCCCAATGGCTCCGAAAACCTAGCAAAGTCCAAGCAAAATCTATCACATGGCCACAAAGGCCTAGCAAAGCAAAAGCACAATCTGATGCACACCAATGGCCGCAAAGGCATATCAAAGCTAAAACAAAAATGATGTGGATCCCAAAGCAAAAAGATGTAATCCATCTAACAAAAACATCCACAATGGCATCCAACGTTGCCCATCTCCCAGCTCCTCAATCTTCCCCTCCATCTCCTCCATCCTCTAGCATAAATCCTCCATCACATCTATCTCTATCTTCCACATCCAATCATCCATCTTCCTCGCAACATGTGCCAATGTTGATCCTGACAACATCCCCCTATCTTGATCACTTTCCATCCTTCCATCCAAACACTTTCTACCACCATCTTTCCCATCTCCCCCATCTAATCCATGACTTTGCATGATCCCCCCATCCTGCTACAGTTGTACCAACATCCAGGCACACAATCAGAAGAAATCAGTGCAGAAAGTCAGCAAAGATCAGTCAGCACATCTAAAATAGCAAAGGGAAATCAACGACAAATGAGAGAAATCAGCAAAGTCAACAGGCAATCAGGCTTTAGCATCAACATATGCCTATTAGCTTAAAACGGAAGCATATTTTGGAGAGGAGGTAAGCTTTAGTCGCAAAAGTGAAAAAAAACAAAAGCAAATCATGAGTCTTTATGTGAAAACCCTTCTGGGGCACATTCTGACTCCAAAACAGTAAAAATAAAGGGCGTATCTTCTAGTGAAAACTTGGCAATTCAAGCGCTAGAAGATGAAGCTTTGCCTCTTCCTCCTATCTGGGATAACAACACATGATAGTTCCCTATCAACATTGCAGAAACCAAGCTAAATCAACTTGGGTACAGAAGGATGTTTGTGGCTCATCTACATGGAGGTTAACCTGATAGAAAGTGAATCATGACCTTAAGTGCCTTACTTCAAGAAATCAATTATCAACTGTGCACAGTCATATGCACATCTGCCTAGGTGTGATCTTAAGCTTGTCGTCCATCATCTAGCAATGGATCCCCATGACAAGCTGGCAACATCAGAAAATCAGCAATCCACATCAGAAAATCAGTGAAGAATCTCTCAGAAGATCAACATCAAATTGCATGATAGCACCAAAATCAGCACAAAACTCAGCGCCACATCAGAGAGTTAGCAATAGCATCAAAATATCTGTGCAAAATCAAAAATAGCAGGGCCATCATCAAATCATAAGGGAACATCCAATCACAAAATCAGCAACACCATATCAGTGACAAATCAAAAGGTCACCATCTAATCAAGAGGAAGCACCAAAATGGCGACATCAGCTGATCAGCAAACATGACAGCATTAAATCAGAGCTTCAGCAACAAATCAGAAGTATCAATGCATATCAGCACAAAATCAGCAACAAATCAGAAAATCAGTGGAATATCAGCACAAGCTCAGCAACAAATCAGCAAGATCAGCACAAAGTCAAGAAAAAAACACAAAAATCCATAAAAATTGGATAAATCAAAGGAACAAATTATCAACAAAGCAAAAATCAAGAGAAAAACATTCGTCCTCTGGTGAAAACTTGGCAATTCAAGCGCCTTGGACAAGTACCATGGTGAAAACCTGGCAAACAGGCGCCATGCGTAGTTCCCCCCCCTAATTCCTTTCTGCAGTTAGGGGCTTCCTTTCTATCACCTCTTATCCAACATGTCCTCCATCCCCTTTTGTCTCTCACTTCCTTCATTTTCCATTGGATCTTGATGTCAAAAATAGAGACTATCAGATGTACATGCTTTTGGGCACCTCCTTGGCATCCATTGCACCTTTCAGCTACATATCCTCTATCCAATCCTTTCATCCTAGCTTCCATCCTTCCTCATCCTCTTGTTGGCATATCTTCCGTCCAAGCATACACCATGCCTTTAAAACACATGAACTATCTTAAACAGGAGGCATCCTCTTCCTTGGTGACGTATTCCTTGGAGGCTATCCAAATCTGAATCTTCCATCTCCCAAAATCTTCAGCAATTTCTCTATCCAAATCCAAACCAACCACCATCCAATCCTTCCAGCACTCCTCTATCTTAATCCATCAGCAGTTCCTCTAGCATCCTCTATCTTGATCCACCAGCAAACCAACTCAGCGTCCCATATCCTTTATCAGAATCCAACATCCACCATCCATAGCAGAAAGCAAATTCACCATCTTTTGCACCAAAATCCAGAGCTCCAAATCCACAAGCATTATCGTGTTCCAGCCCTTTGAGTTGTTTCCATCCCTTATCCTAAATCAGAAATCATCCTCTTTTTGGCACAACGTGTTGTCTTAAAGAAATCAAAACCTTGTCCTTGCATAGCCTTATCATCTCGAGCAAGAGATTGGCTTGTATTGACAAGAATCCAGTTGACCGAAGATCATCAGTCTATCCTAGGTTGACGCAATCCTATCACTGATCCTCCATTGGGAAAATAGCAGCTCATTTTGTTGACACTTGGTAATCTTCCACTAGCTTTCCATCTTCCGCCAGCTTTTCATCCTCCAAGTAGCTTTTCCATCTTCAAAATCCTCTAGCAGTTCCACCATCCAATCTCCCCGAATCTTCCTCCATCCAAATCTTCTAGCAGTTCCATCATCCCCATCCTAAGCATTTCCTAGCACCTTCTCTTGTCATTGGTATCTAGCTATAGGCCAACCTCATTGCAATCCAATGCCATTCATCCCTATCCACACCTTGCTAGCAATCTTCCCAACCTATCCATATCTTCTAGCTAGCCAACACCCAAGATCAAGCTAACCGATCAAATCGCATCCTTTGTCTTGTAGCAAGCCTTGATCTCAATTCAATCATCATCATTGGGATATGTCTTTCCCAAATCCGTGTCATTTTAGGACACATCGTCCATCACCAGTCCGTCTTGGCCTTCCAGCCTAGCTGGGGCACCATCTTGCATATCTTTGAAGTTGTCAACTTCATCCCCAGGTTCTTTGTATATCCTATTCTTGAGTCTTGTACCATAGCGTCAGTCGTGTCTCCACCTAAGCTCATTTGTACATTGGTGTCTTTAGGTCCCATCTTTTGTCTTAGCCTTTGTCCGTCCTGCAGCAGCATTTGATCAAATATCTTGTCCCAACCCCAACCTCAGAAAACTTTTAGTCCCACTTGGGCCTTGTGCTTCAGCAACATCAATTGTCGACTTATCCTTGCTCATCCTGATTATTCCTTGAACTTCAGCTTTTGCCAGCGAACAACTACACTTATTCTCTCACCAACCCATGGGTCCTTGAGGATATATCGTTCCTCCTGTCCGACCTAATCTTCCATCCTGGTCCTTGAGGATATATCGTTCCTCCTGTCCGACCAATCTTCCCACCATCAATCAAACCTAGTCTCTCTCCTTGGCAAAGGGTGTCTTTTTGGAGTTATCATTTTGATCTTGGATTTTTGTCCTTTGGGTCTTGTTAATCTTTTTTGGCTTCTCATTATCCCACCAGGGTCACCACGATTCATTATATCACGGTGTGCTGCGTGTGCGGATAATCTGGGGCAAGGTCTTTTGATCTTTCGCTTCTGCCTGTGAGTCAGTTGTGTGTTTGTGGTTCCTTCAGCATCGGTTCTGCCATGTCGCCTCTGTGCTTCATGTGTGATGTTGGGGCAACCCTGTGTGTTTGTTTAGCGTCAGTCCTCGTCAGTCCTCTGCAACGCTGGTGACAAGGCCTCGTGATCCCAGTATCTTTGGCAGGTCTCTAGCATTGCTATATTAAATCTAGGTTGTGCACTCCTGTTTGCACTTGGAGCTATCTGGTCCCTTGCATTTATCATATAGATTAATCTTGCATCTTTGCATACAGCTGCATCTTGCATCTTGCATTTCCATCTCATCTTGCATATCATCCATATTTGTTCTTAGAAGTGAGGTTATTTATCTCCCCTTTCTTCCTAGGCCTTTCCTTCCTCGTCCCACCGGGCACACTCTGTCCCACTAGGCGCATCTTCCTTGATTTTGTCCCACCGGGGCATGAATCCTCTTTCTTCTAGTCCACCCAGGCGTCATACCCTCTTCTTCTGATTCTAGCCTCGGCATCTTGTTTTCTTGTCTTTGACGCCATGCCACTTGCGGCATCGCATCAAAGAGGGGCAAAATGTAGACACCGAAAAATCCTTCAGAAAATAAATTATTTTTGTTTTCTGAAAATCCTTGATGACATCATCATTTATTAATTAATTAATTAATTAATTAATTAATTTATTTTTATGGCATTAAATCCCTTTCTCTTAATTAAAAATCTTTAATTAAGGAATCTAGCCTAAAAATGTCATTTGGACATTATCCCTAATTTATTAATTATTTAATTAATAAATTGACCAAAAACCTCAAAAATAAATAAATTTATTTTTAATTTATTTTTTATCCCAAACTTGGCCAATTTCCTTAAGACCACTAACCTCTTCCAAAATCTTCTAATCCCTTCTTAATTTCGATTAAAAGGCTAATCCCATCTTTTCTAACCCTAATCCCAAGGTTAAATATTTAATTAAGGTTAAATATTTAATTTCCATATTTATTGAAAATATTTTAATAAATATTCCTAAACTTAGGCTTTTGGAATGAATAACCTTTTATTCCATGAAACTAAGGAGAAATCTAGACTCTTCTAGAATCTTCCCAAATCTACCCTCTTCACCCATCCTAATCCCATCTTTTCTAACCCTAATCCCAAGGTTAAATATTTAATTAAAGTTAAATATTTAATTTCCATATTTATTGAAAATATTTTAATAAATATTCCTAAAACTTAAGCTTTTGGAATGAATAACTTTTATTCCATGAAACCTAAGGAGAAATCTAGACTCTTCTAGAATCTTCTCAAATCCACCCTCTTCACCCATCCTAATCCTTTTCTTTGTCCTAATCTAATCCTAATCCTACCCTTAAACCTTTGTGCAATCCTAACCAAGCTTAAGACTTTCCTAAACCAAAGCAAAGTCTTTCCTTCCAAATATCTCAACCACAAAGCATTTATTGCTTCCCCAAAGTCTTCAAAGCCTCTTAAAGCCCATTCATTGCTCTTACAAGCATTTATTTGGAGAGTTATGAGCTTGGAGCCCCCTTTTTTGACTCCTCTTTGCCCTTCCCTTCATCCACTCACCTTGTGACATGTGTCACCTCCTGATTGGCTGAGAACTAGCACAATCCATGTGCTTCCCTTTGAGTGAATCTTGGCCTCTCTTAAGGATTTCAATCCTGGCCATTCATTCCTCCTACCCCAAGCCTTAGAACTCTTATAAATACCCTCACTTCCTAAGGCAAATCATCTCTCAACTCTCAAACTCAATAGAAAAGTTATAATGTCATTTTCATTCTAGCATAAGCATAAGCTCATCTTTTTTAGATCATTTTCAAGCTTAAATCACATCTAAATTAGCTTAAATGGATTAACATAGATTCATTTTCTTGTTTTAATCTTAGTTCAATCATCTAGCTTTGCATATTTGTGTGTTCTTGAGGCCTTTGAGGCAAAATAGGTTCCTCATACCTATTTTGTGTCATTTTGGGTCTTCTTGATCCTCAAATCATCCATCTTGCATGCTCCAAGTGCTTGAGTTTGCACACCCACATCCCTCTATATCTAAGCATATCAAACGGTGCATGGGCGCATCCGTTTTAAGCTTAAACTGAGGTGGCTTTGATTTTAGTTTGTTTACCTTTGAATTTGATTTGATTATATGCTATGACATTTGTTTGTCTTTGGCCTTCAAAACAGGTTTAGGTGCACTCTCAAATCCTAGTCTACAGTATGCTCATCCTTGATCCATGAAATCTGATAGGGCTTCAGATGTACTAACCTTTTCAACTGCAAATTTGTGACCATCTCTTCAGATGCTAGGTTCTCCGAGCTACCACTGTCAATGATTACCTTCCAAATTTTGTTAGAAACTCTACATCTGGTCTTGAACAAACTTTTCCTTACCGAATCTTCCTTCTTTCTTTCATTCCATAATGCTCTCCTCACCATTAGGTTATTCTCCCTTTCAGGTTCATTCAGTGGTTCTTCTTGCACTACAACATTCCTATTGCTACCAGCCTTCTTACTTGCTTGTGTACATTCAAATGACCTATGTCCTTCTTCTCCACAATTGTAACAACTTCCTCAGAAACTTCCTTTGCTATAACCACCTCTGTAGTTACTGCCTCTGCCTCTAGATGAACTTTCACCTTTCCACTTGGTCTTGCCTTTGTCTAGATTTGTCTTTTCTGGTTTGGATCTACCAATTTCACCATTAGATCTACCTCTTCCTCTAGGGAATCTACCACCTTGACCTTTCTGTCTCTATTTATGTCTCTTGTTCAATTTCTCCTTGACTTTCAAAGCAAATTGATAAGCCTCTTCAATACTCTCTAACTTGACCATACTGATTTCCTCTTGGATGGAAACTCTCAAACCATTCAGGTATCTACCGATTCTTTCCACATCATCTTCATCATGTCTAGATCTGATATCCAATCTATAGAATTCCTCAATATACTCTTTTACCGAGCTATCCTTCTATCTCAAACTTTGCATTCACTGAACTAGGTTAATCTGATAATCACAGGGTAAGAACTTTCCTTTCAATTTATTTACCATCTTGTTCCATACCTTGATTTTGTCTTTACCTTTCCTTTTTCTATCCAATTGTAGATGTTCCCACCATAAGGATGCATGAATTTTCAACTTGGTGCTTGCAATCTTCACCTTCTTATCCTCAGGGATACTTTCATATTTGAAATACTTTTACATCTCAGTGATCCAGTCCGCCAATTCATCAGAATCCAGCTTTCCACTATACTCAGGAGGATTGAAATGTGGTGTTGACTTTAGACTTGTCAAAGCCTTCAAAAATATTTCCTCACCTTGATCCATAACAGGAGCAGGTTCTGCATTCACCTGTTCTTCTTCAATTTCATCATCACTAACATCTTCAAGATGTCTGCCTCTTCTTTGGGCTATCTCAACTGCTTTTAACCTAGCAGTAATCTGTCTTAGCATATTTGACAATCCTGGATCTACACCTCACCTCCCACGAACCATCTTGACAACCCTCTTCAATTGTAGGTCAGATCACAATATGCTACCCCACAACAATCCACTAGGGCTTCAAGAGGAACCAGAAAACCTAGATTCACAGACCTAGATCAAGATCTCACCTTGCTTTGATACCACTTGATGCAAGGTAGGGAGCAAGAGGGGCCAAAGGATGGCTCACCTTAATGTTCCAAGCCTGCCACACACACATAGAAGCAACAAATAAAAAAAGTGAGAGAGAGAATGCCATATCTTTCATTAATTTTCATCAATATGAATCATACATGTTGGGCTGTAAGGCCTTCCCGGTTACGGCCTGATATTACAATGAAACTCAGAAGTCCTCAAACATGCGAGGATCTATTACAATCTCAACTCTAATGTCTACTATCTTCTAACTTCTCCTAGCCCTCCTCGCACTACTAAACTACCACCAAACATCTACATTTATACAAGAAGCTACCGAGCTAAGTCGGCCTTTAGATCCATAATTAATGGAAGTAACGGTCAAATCTGAGACCATACGCTTCCCAATGATGGATTCCAACATTAATTCTATGATCCAATATAAATGCACAAGTTGGCCACAACAAGAAACAAAATTAGACTCGTCGGTAAGCAAGATAACTAAGCAGCAGACAGGCAATGCCGAGCGATAGTTAATTAACCGATCACCCAAAAGATAACCGATGACACTCGGTAACCAAAGGAAATTGACCAACTACTAACCAAATCAGTTGAAGAAGAAACCGAGCAACATAGACAAAGCTCCAAAGTTCTTTTTGGTGGCATAGGATTGCCAAAGACCCGAGATGCTCCTGCATCACTTTGGTAATTTGGATTTTTCAGAATTGGTCTTATAACACCTTCTCTCTACAATGCTACAGGTCCACTACCTTGGCATCCCATCTTTTGCAACAAAGTATATCCCTTACCATATACATTAGGTGATATATATTCATGTTTTACATCTTCTTCATCCTTATGTTGTTTTAACAAATGGTTAGCATTATGCTTAGCTTCTTCTTTTGATATAGTTCCCCCACTTATAAATGTATCATAAATAGGTGTGGAAGGAGCTTCTGATTATTGTTTGATAATCAAGGATTTTCCATATGACTTAGGAGATAAGGGTAATTCAATGATACAAAAAGTTTGACCCAAAGTGTATTCTCCCATAGTTTGTTCTTTTATATTAATTTTTATCCCATTATATTTAGATGTTGATGCTATATTACTTGGATCAATAGGTGTTGCTACAAATAATTTAGCATGATTATAAGGTACCAAAGATTTAGGTGTTGTCTTCACAGTGTTGCAGTACTAAAAAGGATTCAGATCTCCCTTGATAGTTATTTCTTGTCCATTGTGGGGAAATTTAAAACATTGATTATAAGTTGAGGGTACAAATTGCATAGAATGAATCCAAGGTCTCCCCAAAAGAATGTTATATGTGAGATCCATATCAAGAACTTGACAAAGAACATCTTTGACTACATGACCTACTCTGATAGGAAGAATAATAGATCCCTTGGATTACCTCTCTTCTTCATCATAAGCTTTGATTTTGATTTTCTTCTTTGGATCTACAACATTTTCAAAAAATCCTAATGCAAGGACTAGTTTCAAAGTGCATATATTCAAGCCAACTCCTCCATCTATTAGTACTCTTTTGATTTTATGATTTTGTACAAGGACTTCTATAGGGAGTGGATCATTATGTGGTTGATTAATGGCTAGATCATCATGCTCAATAAAATAGAGGTAATGTGGAGTTGTCAAATGTCCCACCATAGCTTGAAATTGGGCTTGATCTAGATTTTTAGGAACATGAGTTTCTAGGAGAGCTTTCTCAGGAATATCCTTATGAGACAGTGACAGATGTAAAAGCTCTAGTATAGATATTTGGGCTGGTGTTTTCTTCAATTGATCCAAAAGATTGTATTGATTAGAAATATTTGGTGTGGACTTTGGAACATCGACAGACTTGTTCTACAAAGTGGTAGGTTTTGATGAGACACCTTGGAGAGTAACCTTAGACTGGGCTCGAGTAGTGACATTAATTGATTGATTCTTAGACTTTTATTTGATAGTAATCACATTGACATAATATTGAGAAGGATGACATTTGGAAATGTGATTAACATACTTATAGGATGTGGTATTGTAGCTAGCTTGATTATTACCCTCAGTATTGGAGGAACTTCCTTTCTCATGTTCGAGAAGTGGATCTTTAAAAGCCGTATGTGACTTGTTTGAGGTATGTCCATCAAAAATTATTTCACCACTTTCAATCAAGTCTTGTATCACATGTTTGAGTCTTTGACAATCATTGGTTTTGTGACCTTTCCCTCTATGGAATTTGCAATAATCGTTATAATTCCACCAAGAAGGTTTCACCCTAGGCTCAAAATCTCTGGTTTCAGGAAGTACAATAAGTTTCTTTGTGATCAACTTCCTTAATGCAGATTCAAGAGATTCACTGAAAGGAGTAAAATTTCTTATGTGTGGCATAAACGATAATCTTGAATTGGATGAATTGTTGTTGGTATTCTGAGTTGCAGTTTTATTTCTATAAGTAGGTTGAGTAGCATTGGCTTTTCTATGGAGATTTAGAAGAGGTTGTGTTGGTTTGACATGTCGGTTATCAACAATCCCTTCATTGACAATGTTCTTATTTTTGTTCCAAAATTTGGGTTTGTCATTGTTGTTATTGTTGGGATTTGAATTTCAAGATCCAACATTATCTTTAGAGTTAAGCTTAATCTCACCTTTTCTAACCATAGCTTCCTCAATTTTGACTCCATTTTCAATGAGCTTATTAAATTTTGGAGGACATTGCAATTGCAACCTATAGCTCATTTCTTGTGTAACGTTATGCACAAAGATATCCATCTTTTCTTGTTCAAGAATAGTCCATGGATACTTGGCAAACAATTGACACCAGCTTTGCAAAAAAGTAAGGAAAGGTTCTCCATTCTTTTGTTGTGCATTGCAAAGATCAAGCATAGTGACTTCATGTTTGATGTTATATGAATAATGGGTCACAAACTTATCAATAAGCTCATTGAAAGATTTGATGCCTGGGGGTAGTTTAGAGAACCATTCCATGGCTTGTCCTCCTAAACTACATGGAAATAGTCACATAAGATAAGTGTCATTATGAGTGACTTCAATACAAGCAACACAAAACTCACTAATATGGTCTTGCGGATCAAAATTCCCTTTGTATTTGTCAAATTTAGGTACCTCAAAATGAGGAGGGAATGGAATCATTTCTAAATGTTTATCAAAAGGATAAGGACATATATAATCTAAGGAGTACTTTTTGTTTGATGACCCAGTTTGAATGTCATGGATTTTCTGTTGAAGCATCTGGATTTGTTGTAGAACAAGGTCCAAAGATAATGTAGATCCTTGAGTGTTTTGGGAAGCACTATGTTGTTTGTCTTCATTTGCTCCATGAGTATGTGTCTCTTAAGAACCACTAGGGATTTCTTGATTATTAGTGATAGGTGGGCTTTAAGAGTAGAGACATCAAAATCATTTGGTAGTTTTTCTCCTTGTTGAACAAGCATGAGGAAGTACATTTCTCTATCCATATCTAAAAGTCTTTCCATGACCTTATAGAACCTAGGATCTTCCATGGTGTCTCTTAATTCCTGATCTATTGGTTCTTTGTCTGTTGTAAAAATTGAGCTCTTTTTAGGAAATTTGGACCAACGGTTTTCATCATTATTGCCTCCTTCCACCTTGTCTACAGATTCTAGATCAACTAGTTGATTAAGTTTCTGAGATCGAGTTTGAACCATAAAAAGGTGAAGGATGATTTTGGGATGAAGATTTGGATGAATCAAATGGCTATGTGTTTGATAGGATAGATGTAGAAATGAACCTAAAAGTGTTGAGATAAGTGTGAAAACTTGATAATATAAGTCTATAGGAGGTTTAGAT
This sequence comes from Chamaecyparis obtusa, assembly GCA_027943335.1. NCBI lineage: Eukaryota > Viridiplantae > Streptophyta > Pinopsida > Cupressales > Cupressaceae > Chamaecyparis > Chamaecyparis obtusa. Next base: position 1,422,809 of record BSBK01002625.1, read on the forward strand.
CTCACTATGATGTGACAAAGAAAAATCAAGAGATAATAATCTAGGTAAGTTTTGGTTAAGGATGATAAATCTTGATATGACAACTCAAAAAGATCAAAATATGATAATCAAGGTAATAATTCAACACTAATTGGGAATTTTTGAAGCTTTGGGATGATTTTGTGGATTTTGGATGAGAGAAAGATGATGAAATTTGATGAAAATGGTCAAACTAAGAATCAAAGGTCTATGTAAATCAAATGTTTTTCTAGAATTGTATTGAGGACAAAAATGGGTATCTAAAAAAGTTTATGTGAAAATTCTAGGGTCCGTACAAAGACTCTCTATTATGGATGCACAAGAACAAATGCGTAGGATAGTGAAATGTATGTGCAATAGAAATGGACCAATGCACAACAACATTGGATAAATGTGCAATAGCAGTGAAAAATGCACAGTACATGGAACAAATGCATAGTAGGAAGTTATGGATGCACAAGACTGGTTTTCTGATGGTTTTACTTGAATTTTTTGGTTTTTCTGATGATTTTTGTGGCAAAGTGAAAATTCATATACACACACACACACAAAATAGAAATAATTTAGTCTAATCTGATCTAATATGAATGCACAAACACGCTTATAATTCCTAAGGTTGGAAATGCTAGTATTTGCTGAATCCCCACTTGGATAAAATCTAGCCACACAAATTCACAGTGGACAACCTAGGAACTTGGAGGCACGGGCTCCTCCTTATAGTGCACTCACTTCTCTGGCACACCAAGTTCCAAATTCAATGGGTCATTACTTCCCAAATAACTGCTATCTCTACTATGAACCATGAGTATTGTGGGGTGTCTTCACGGGCTTGGGTGACCCCTTGAGCCAACAAATAGAAGGTTTTTGACAAACTACACAAAAGAATTTAGTAAGGACATCTATTCAGGTGGTTGTGATCAAGTCATTTTCTCAATTAAGGGGTCTCTCCCAATCCTTCCAAAGCAAGATTTTCACCTTAGCAATTTAGGAACTTTAACGCACCACATGGGTACTAGAGGAGATTTTGGTTTCCATAACGAATTCACACCTGTCCACTATGAGACTAATCACAGTGGCATTTTTATATACTAGTTTGGAAGGGCTTGGATTTAGCCTGTTACCAGTTGGGTCGTTCCTTGGGGTGAGTACCTCTTTTCCCACCAAAGACTGCCCTCTAAAAATTATAACAATTTCTCTTACACCCAAGATCCACGAATGGTGAGGGGAGAGAATACATTGTTATAATTTTAGGATTAAAAATAATGCTATGAAAGAAAAAAACATAAAATAAATATCTAAACTAAAGAAGACACATGAAAATGAAATGCATGTCTTATTTTTAACCCAAATGAGATTATAGTCAATTTTGCAAACCCCTGCTTAGTCTTCTAAGGAACCTGCAAATAAACAGTTAGTAATCTCAAAAAAGGGGTCTTCAGATTCGACCTGCAAAACAACCTAAATGTCTAAAATAACAAATAAAAATTGGTTAAGATAGTTATCTCAATAAAAAATGATTACAAACTAAAATCTAAAAAAGAAAATAATGGATGTGCAGAAACATAGTATAAATGCACAAGAATAGTGAACTAATGCACAAAAAAAGCGAATGCACAGGCATAGGTAATGTATGTGTGGTGTGATGGGATGGATGTACAGCTATAATAGATGCACAATAGAAATGTATGAAAGTGTAGGAAATGACAATAGATGCACAGAAAGAATGAAAAGATAGAAGTCAGAAGTGTCTGATGGTAAGAAGAATGGATGTGCAGGCAAAATCGATATATGCGTAGGAATCGTGAATAGATGCACAGAAACAACCTATAAAATTTTGCACATGAAAAAACTAAAAACATAATGTTAACAAATGTGGGGAGGCCCGACGGTGGGTGCAAAAAATGTATGTAATTTAGATGTCTAATTACTAGAAATGAAATACTAACTATTCTAAGCTACTAAATCAATCTAAAGCAAACACAATGAAGATTACAATGATTAAATGAAATTAAAACAAAGCTTTACCTTCACCTACCATGTAGCTTATCTCCATTTCCCTCATAGCCTTGACTCCTTGGATGTGTTGAGCTCTTAGATTTCCAAATGAAGCTCCTTGTCCAAGATGTTACCAAAGTGTGGAGATTGATTTGTATTATGCAAACTAGCCTAAAAGCTTAATTATGTAGCTAATGGATAATGGAATGTAAATGGCTCACAAATGATATGAATTGCTTGATTTCTTGAAGATTTGAATGCTTGTATGCTAGAATTCTATTGCTTGAAATTACTATTTATATTAGGCTCACAAAGGAAGAATGATGCTCCTTTTATAGGTTTTTGGAGGACTCAAGCCTAGGTGGCACAATCCTAGGGTGGGATTGAAAGGTGGAAGATCCTAGGGCTATGATTGACTTGGTTGAAGGAGTTGAGAGAAAGGGGGATATAGTTGGAATGTGAGAGGAAGAATAGGGAGGATATTCCTCCTACATTGACATAGAAGAGAAGAAGGTGGAAGGGAAAGACACATGTCAAGTGTATCACAAAGACCATTGAGAGGAAGGGGGAAGGACATTTTATTCATGAGGACTCTTGGTACAAGTGTCCCATGAGTCACCTTTGACTCCTTGAGGTGGCTTGAGAAGCTCCTTAGGAATAGGGATTGCTTCTTGACTTAGTGTAGGGGAAGACATGTGGTCATGAGACCAAGTCTTATGAGGCCACATAGCCCTTAGAAATAGGACATGTGTGTGTGAGGATAATGACTTATTAATAATTAATAATAATTAATTATTTTAGCCAAGGTGATGTGTTAGGTGACTAGGTCTATGAGGTGGACTAGGGGACTTAGTCATATTAGTGATTGTGTAATTAGAAAATTAATTAAATCACTTTAAGAAGACTAATTTAGATGAATTAGGATAAGAATAATAGACCATAGTGAATATATCAAATACATTAAATAATTTATTTAATAATAGAGGAAATAAATATTAATTAAATAATAAATATTTAATTAATTAATCAAGTCATTTTTTAGTGTATACACTTATCCTGTCTAATAGAAGTATGCCACATAACATCAAGTTTATTATACAAGGAAGTGGTATTTGTCTTTGTAACTCTATCAAATTTTTGATAATCTTATTCATATTGTATAGTACAAAATTCTTAATCTATTCTTGTTCCTCCTTTCCAAATTTATCATAATACTTGTTAATTCCAACAAGTATACCCCACTTTCTTACTTCATTAATAATATTATATATAGAAACTAACAATTTTAAAACTAATTAATACTTAACTGAATTAGTGGTGGGGGAACCTACCACCTTATATTTTTACCTTGAGCCTTGAGTTCCTTCTTCTCTTCTTCTTCTTTTGATTCTGTTCCTTTGGCTTCTTCATCTTTTTCTCTGTATCCCTTAGCTTTTTCTTTCTTTATCATTCGAGAAACTTTTGCAGCAGTAGGCTCCTTGACTTTTGTAGGCTCAGATTGTGTCTTATTGATTGATCATCTGACTGGAATCTTCATTGAATTTTTTTTCTCCTTCTTCATTATAGTAACACTTCTTGTTTTCCAATAGGTTGAGGCACTATTGGTTGCACTAACAATTTTTACATCTCCATCTTTTTCTATACCTGATATGCTAGCTTGATGAGTAGTATGTTTGGCTCTAGCCTTCTCAATTTTCTATTTGGTAAAGCCTTTCTAAATCATAAATTGTTCAACTTCCTTTCTCACTTTATTCTCAATAACTAGTTTTATCAAGTCATTATGCACTTGGAGTGACTTCTCTTCAAATGTCCCAAACCTTAGAGTCTTGAGATCTATCAATTGAGCTAATGAGCTCTTTGCATACATAATCAGAATATATCCATCCACTTCATAACCCATAGGAATCACCTATGAGGTCCTTGGATCAATTGCTTCCATTAGACAAGTGTCAGTATCAACCATAAAACAAATAGTATCTTTGTACTTATCAACAATGTTAGAAGGTATCCTTTATTTTTCATGCATCTTCTTTTGAAATTATTTAAAATATCCCCAAACCTTGCTAGTAAAATCACTTCCTAAGATTCTAATATATTATTAATCTGAATGAAGGCTGGAGTACCTAATGTACATGTAATATCACTGATATTGGGGAACATGTTTTCAAAATAGAAGAATAAACACATAATCACCTGTCCATATTTGAATTTATGTCTCTTATCCTTTTTTATCTTCTTGAGATTCAACATTAGTTTCTCTCTCATCACTTTAGCTAGATCATAGTCAACATTTTCCTTAACCATCTTGTATTCTATATGAATAGTACCACTAGGTATGCTATTCAACCAACTAGAATGGTAGAACTCGTATCCTATGACCATAGATGCATATTTCACATATTCATCTGTAATGTCATTCATAGTCATCACATGAGCATCCCACCTAGATTTGGTGACATTGATTACTTCTTCTTTAGGAATGGTGCATAGAACAGGCACTTCACTAGTTGAACATAGACCAGTTACAATTTGAATTTCCTCTTTAGTAATTCTATGTGGTCGGTCTAGCCACATGAATTGATCATGGATTCTAATTAGAACATATCTAATATGATCCTCTTCAATCTCATTAGGATAATCAACTGCGTGATGAAAACCTTTATCTGCGATGCATTTATGCTCATCTTTCAATACTAACCTATCATCACACAACTTCTTATATTGTTCATAGATTTCTCTTGATCCTAGATCTTCCAATTTACCATGAATGTATGCTCTAACATCCTTAATATGCATAATATCGTAAGGCATGCTAGTTAGGGCACCCACTAGGTCATTTTCTATTGATTTGAATGGATGTCTCTTAAATTCTGGTCTAAGTCTTTTAATTATATCAATCAAATTAGGAGTAGCCATCCTATCTTTTAACCACAAATATAGATATTAGAAAGATACCTCAAACATTTTGTAACTAGGGTTCTTGCCAAAGAACATGAAAAAAACCACCACGAAAATCGATTAGTTTACTCTTTCAGATCACCAAACAAATTCCTTCTTATCACTTAGATCTCTACAAATGACTCAAACAAGGCTTCTTTTTGCTCCATAATAGCTTTTAAAATGCGCAAGGTAAAAAATGAAATTCAAAAATGTCTTTTTATCTATCTTAGCACATGTATTAAATGCATTTTACAATTGAACTTAGCTTTTCACCCATTGACTTAAGCACTCATTATTGATGACCAAAACACCATATAATCTATCAAAATTTCACAATATACTCCATGATATTTTATTGCATCTTAAAATTCTAATAGATCTTACCATACACCTATAGGGGGTCCGAAGATGGATTCAAAAGTAATTTCTCCCCCTAAGCCACATGAAGGATTAGTTTGATGAAAAATTCTCCACACCTGATGGAGATCCAAATTCCTTTAATGATTTAATATCTTCCTTCTTCTTCCAAGTCTTTCTTATTTCTTTCCTGGTCTCTTCTACATTCACAATTTTCTTTCCTTTCCAATTACTTGACTCGTTTACTGATTGCTTCCTTAACTTGCAATCCCTTGCTAGATGTCCAATCTTGTGACAATGAAATCATGCCATGCTAGTTGATTTCCATGGTCTAGCATTACCTCTTTTAGTCCTCATTCTATAATTCATAGCCATATGTCCATAGTTACCATAGATTGAGCATGTGACATCAAATGACCTCTCCCTTTGGTAAGGTGTATTTTGGTTCACAAGTAACATTTGATTGTTGACTCTTGAGCTGCACTCATTAGCTTTGTGACCATATTTGTTGAAATTATAATAGTGACCATTAAAGATTCTAGATCTAATACTGGATCTAGATCTAAAATCATGAGAAGTGTGACCATACTTATTGCAGTTATAGAAATATCCATCAAAGGTGTTAGACCTATTTGTAGATCTACTTTTGTACCCATTTTTAGTATGACCTACCTTGTGACAATTGAAACATACAGGCTTATAGGCTTTCTTAATAGAAGTTCTTTGTGTTACCTTTGGTGGAGATCTCCCTTCTTTCTTGATCTATTATGTTCCAAAAGATTCACCAACTTCAAAAGTAGTAAAACCAATATATCCTAGGCCTGTTGTTTCTTTTCTTCTTCTTTGATTTATGAGTTTCTCATCAAGTTTCTAACATTTCATTGAATTGCTTCAGCAGATCATTTGCATTCTCCAATTCTCTCTTTAATTTCTCATTCACATTTATCAGATTCTCATGCTCCCTTAGGACTTTTCTATTTTCTTTACTTGATTATGCACATGTTCATACAATGTGCCAACCTCTTATCTTATCTTGAAAATTTTATCCTCTACAGCTTTTAATGCTTCATCCTTGGTCTTTAGGACATCTTCTATAATTCCCCTTGCATTCTCTTTAGATCTCCTTGCTTCCAACTCTTCACACATTTTGATTGATTGGGCTTCAATCTCTCTCTTAAGTTTTTTCTTATCCTCATGTAATTTTTCATTTTCTATGCGATGGATTCTAGGGCTAATTCAGATTCCTCAGATCCACCCTATTTAGACAATTTCTCAATGTAATATTTGTAATCACCTAAAATTGGGCTAATAGAACCTAAGGCCCCATTTTCCCTAATTTAGGATAAAACACCTAATTGTGTTAATTTGATTTTTGATTATTAACATAATTCATCAAATTCGATAAAATCAATACAATTCCATAAATCAAGCATTATTTATCAAGAATTGAGAAAAAATCATTTTAATTACCTCTAAGCCTAATTAATTAAATCAAACCCATTAAATACATGGCTAGAGTAATTAATTAAAAGAAATGAATAGAAACACTCCAAAATGACATGTCAGCTCTTAAGCAGACAACAAAGACATTTTAAACCAATGAGAGCTCATCACATGGATCAAGCTTGGAGGCATCTCAACCACTCATCATGGATGCATCTCAACCATCAAAAATCTCAAGATTCTATAAAAGAGGAATTTTCAAATCTCAAACAAGGTTGATAATTGTTAATTTGAATTCATACATACATGTTGTTCATTTGATTTCTTAGCTAATTAGAAAACATTTCAATTTGTTAATGGTTAATGAATCAATGGATTTCTTTAATGAATTTGATAGTTTATATGCATTATTGAACATGAATCTCTCATTCGAACATGCATTGTCACTGTTTAGGATCTAATTTTGAGAATAATCTTAGGTTCTTTTCATACTTGTGTTAGTTAGAGAGAAATAATACAATTTCAATTTTTTATGGTTTTGATTGATTTTCATGTACTAACAATTGATATAATGAGTTATTGAAGTTTTGTGTTGTAGGATAACAACTACCACAAAATACACACATTTATGGCACCCATCATCTTTGTTGTCCCCTTAAGAGGTGACATGTCATTTTGGAGTGTTTTTATTCATTTCTTTTAATTAATTAATCTAGCCATGTATTTAATGGGTTTGATTTTATTAATTAGGCTTAGAGGTAATTAAAATGATTTTTGCTCAATTCTTGATAATTAATGCTTGATATATGGAATTTTATTGATTTTATCAAATTTAATGAATTATGTTAATAATCAAGAATCAAATTAACAAAATTAGGAGTTTTATCCCAAATTAGGGCAAATAGGGCCTTAGGTTCTATTAGCCCAATTTTAGGTGATTACAATCTTGACTCTCATTTAGTTGTTCAAAAAGCTCTTGTCACTTGCCCAAATATTGCTTCAACTATTCTTTCAATTCTTTGATAACCCTTTCAACTTTATCAATTTGTCTCTTGTATCTCAAACCCTCCATATTTGTCTTAAGGATCTTCCCAAGCTATTAGGCTTCTTCAAGGGCACAAGGCTCTGATACTGATTTTTAGTATTATAAGGAACTAAGAAGGGGGGGGGGGTGAATTGGTGCATTCACAAATATGAAACTTTTAATAATTATCTTCCACAATAAAAAATATGAAAATGATAATATAACAATGAAGCATAACATATAAAGTATTCACACACAATGAACACAAGACAGAATATTTTTTTCCTGGAAAATCCTAGTTAGAGGGAGAAAACCATGTGTGGGAATGATGCCCACAAATTTCACTAGCGTAATGATGAAATCTACCTTGTTAGGATCAATTACAATAAACCCTTATGAGGTTATACCCGATTAAGAGTATTAATAGCCTGATTAAGAACTACAACAGTCCTATTAAAGACTACCCTATCAAGGGATTTCAAAACTCTAGTTAAAGAGATACATGACTAAAGTATTTTGATCTTCATACCTGTTAGGATATTTATCACCCTATTAGAAGTGACCCTATTAAGGGGTTTAGACCACATACCAATTAGAGTCTTCCTTGAGTATAAGAACTCAAATGTATGATATGAGATTACCACTAAACTACCAAATAGATCCAATTATTTGCTCAATTATTCTTCTCTAAACACTTTACTGTCTATGTACTTCCTTCTACAATATCTATCTATTACCACATACCATCGTAAAAACATACTTAACGATTTTCATAATCACTTTTATACTTGTTCTAACTCGGTGCTAGAACCCTAAAATGTTTTACAAGTTGGCATAAAAATCAAACTTAATATATGAGCAAGCACGCCAAAACCAAAATTCAACATCCTTGATATTGACCCAAAACATTAAATAGTGAAAACATGTCAGACCATTGCTTGCATTTAAATGCAACATCGATCTAACCATTGTATTGACTGGTAGACTATACTTAATGCCAGTGCCACTTCAATCCTCAATAACTCATTGATTTATTTGAACTAACTGATCCAATCATAAAAGTAGTCAAATATGCATGTGTAGATGATGTCTATATGATCACACACCTTAACTCAATCTTCAATTCCAGATCAGTTTGCCTTTACCTTGCATACTATCTTCTTACCGATTGACTAAACACTTAGTTGATTCTCCATTTTGATCCTTCAACACTATCGATAATTTTGATCTCTTGTCATCAATAAATCATGTTACCAGTAATGACAACACCACAATACAATCATGTGATAAAAAAAAATATCACTTACATCAAAATTCCAACAGATAATAATAAGGGGTTCTAATGTGGTTCCCCATAATGACATCAAACCAACCTTGGTTACATTGGAAGGAAGATAACCCACTAGGATCAAGTAATCATAAGCGCTAAGTGAGCACAATGATCCTTCACTATAATTGAGGTTTCTTATAGAAGTTGGACTAAACAATGCAAGATAGAAAGGAAGAAAAGACAAGTTTCAAAATGCATAGACCGACAAAAAACAAATTGACCAATTTTGTAACTCGAAACATAGTCTAGAGACTGTGAATGACCTATGAATTTAGTTTGAATTATTTTTGGAGGGACTAGGTTGAATAGGTTGTCCTATTCTCTGTACTTCAAATTGTTTTCAGTTGTAGATTGTAGCTGAGGTCTTGAAATTCCTAGATCTGATCTTGGTAATGGTGCCACCTACTCCTACACACAAGAAAGAGAGGAAATTTTGTGTGGAAATGGGTTTTCATTAGTCAAACCTTGGTTGAGGAATCAACCTTGAAATTAAAATGAAATAGGCATGAAAGGAAAGCTTTCTGATGTAAAGTAGACACCAAACTTAAAATGTGAATATTTACCTTCACAAACAAACTCAATGTTGTAATGTCTATGAAGATGTTTTTATTTTATTTGAATGTGGTTGTTGGATCTTCAAATAAAAAGAATAATCAAGGGCTCCTTTCACAAATTCATAGATATGAACATAATCCTCAAATCTCTAATATTTTTATCCTTGATGACTCTTGCCTTGAGAAAGAATATATTCACATTGATATTCATATATTTGAAAGAAGGACCCCCTTGCTTAATTGAGGCCTCCTCTACTTGGCCTTCATGAGGAAGAGATGATTTTTAAAATGGATAAGATTTCCTTTAGAACATGCCTTAGATGCTTGAAATCCTCTTTATAATGATTAAGATACAAATTTTTAGGAGAGATCTAGAATTCTTATCACCTTCTTGTATAAATGAAGAGCTTGGTAGGTTTCTTATATATTGGTGTAGAGCACCTCTTGAAGAAAAGAAAGGGTCACTTGGATGATCTAAGAACATTTGAAGAAGAAATATGACTTATGAGGTCAAGGAGCAATGTAATATGGCCATGGGGCCATTTGATGTAATAAGCATAGCGTAAAAGTTGTAAAAACATGTAAGAATGCATATGATGCAAAATGATGTAATTTACCAACATTAGCATAATAGTGTTAGCTAACTAAGAGGGGGGGGGGGTGAATCAATTAATTCCAGTTATCTTAATTTCCCAAACTCCTAGATGCATATATTAAATTTTTTTCAAACAAATAATCAACTCAGTAAGCTTGTTAACAACAACTTTCTATTCATTTACCAAATACTAGTAAAATCAATACTGTGTTTACCGATTAATCCAAAATATGAAATGTGTAAAGTAAACTATCAATCCAATCACAACAAATAACACATAACACAAGGATTTTAACATGGAAACCCTGCTAAGGGAAAAACCACTCGGGACCGTTAACCAAAAATATTTCACTCTTCTGAAGTTAGCTCGATTAGGAGCCAACCCTGTACAAGGTTACAATGCACACTATAAGGTGTGATTGTAGACACCTAAATTCATCCTTTCACATTAATTAAATTAAATTTTATTAATGACCCCAAATAACATTATAGTTAAATTTTGATTAATTATATTTGTTAAATTCATCTATTTATTTAATTAAATATATTCAATAATTATAGTATTTGAATTAAATTTAAATACTACCTTTCATAATGTATTAAATTTAATTTAATACATGTTCCTCCATAGTCCCCTTTTAAATAAATTTTTAATTTATTTAATTCCCTCACATGCTTTATTTCTACTAAGCCATGATTAAATTAAATTAAATTAAATCCTAAATCCAACCTAGATGCTATCTTACACACATCACTTTGTATCTAATAAACCTACTCACTAATTAACTAAGGTTAATTAGGCTAATTTTTGGATTCCTACATCCATTAGTCCTAATTATTTGCTCACACTTGTGTGAGAAAATTTTTAAAAATTGCTAAAATTTGCATAAACAAGGCTTCTTACATTTTTTATGACACTTCTCACACCTTCTAAAATGGTGAAAATAGACTTTTTCTCTTACACACACTTACACATGTACTTGAAGTATACATTGACCTCTCACATCCCAAGTTGCTCAGACATGTGTGAGCAATTCTTGGACTTTACATGGCTTATGCGTCTCCTTGGTGGCACCTATGTGGATTCCACATAGATGCCACCTCACCCCAGCCCTCCAAAATCCTATAAATAGGACCCTTACCTCAAGAAAATCATCCATCATTTGCATGTAGAATTATAATGTTAATTTGGTTTTGCATTTAGAATTTTTTACTAACAATTTGGTAGATGCTAGATTTCTCTTAAGTTTTTAGAACTTAGTTTATTCCATGCTTTAACTTCATTTGCATTTTTAAATTGCATGCCATTGAGCTTGAGGATTGCTTTCATAGCTCCTCCTTGAGCTTCTTTGGCCTCTTGTTTTTGAGTTCTTGAGAGTTGCTTCTATAGCTTCTTTTCGAGTATCTCAATCTTTATTTTGTAATACCCCAAAAATGGGCTATATGTTCATTAACCTGTACATCTACAAATCAAATGAAATCAACATCAAAGTCCTAATCTAAGACACATCTAAACATCATCGAATCATAATTGATTATCTTAAATTCTGCATCGGGAAATATTCCTAGCAATATTCCTAATTATCTTAATTATCTTTAATTTAATGATTATTTGGCGATAAATCACATTTATCCTAAAGTTTGATTAATTGAATATTTTCATATTTAATTAATTAGATTTAATATCTTGCCACTTAATTGTGTAATTAAATTTAATTCTATCTATTATTAATTGTATTATTTAATTTTGACAATAAATCCAATATCCTATCAATAATTGAATAAATTCTTATTTAATTTATTAAAGCAAGTTGTCATTATTTAATAATATAGTTTTTAATAAAAATTTGACAAAATAGTTAATTAACCCATAAATTAATTATTTTATTTCAAAAATCAGTTAAGTTGAGCATAAATCACTTTATTTATTTATTAAATCATAATTATCCATGTGCACATTCAAGGACTAGTTAAACTCAAATTGGAAAATCAATGCAAGTTGTTAGCTTTTTGAAACTCAACATCTTTTTGAGTTTTAAAGTTGATCTAAACTTCTAATTCGAGTTGAATTGTGCTTTTGCATGATTTTTGTGACTTAATTATTCTTTATTTAAAAATAACTCAAAAATCAAGCTGAGTTATTTGAGTGATTTATGGCTTTTTCTCATGCACCTCCAAAGCCCTGGATTTCTATAAAACCAAGGCTCAACTCTTCATAATTCATATTTCGCAAATTGCAAACTTACTCTACAGGATCATAGCATATCAGATTTGGAGAATTTGCACAATTGGAGCTTGAAAGATAAATTTGAGGATTTGAAGCTTTGTGTGATCAATCTTGTTTTTGCATTCATAGCTTTCATATTATTGTTATAATTTTCATTCTCATATCATATCATTTCTAGATTAGCATTGCATATCAATTTCCATATTAGCATAGATTCATATCAATTTTTCATTATTATTGCATAGAAAATATCAAAAAAATAGATTAATTGCATTCATATTTCATATCAGTTTGGCATTCAAATCTTTCGTTTAGGTGTCGTCTAGGTCACTGATCTCGATAACAATCTGAGAACATTAATCTCGCACCTACTAGAAGACAGTAACTCGCTTGGTTAAATTAGATTTCAATTTTGCATGATTTTGATTTTTGCTAACCTCTAATATTTTACTGAAGTGTTGTGTCTATAGATCAGGTACAATTTTCACACACACCATTTCTGGCACCCACTGTGGGGCAACCCACCTTTACATGCTGGTTTTGATTTTTTTTTTGGAGCTAAAGCCCTAAAGTTTCAAAGATTTAATTTTATCTCTCAAACGGCTTGGAGTTTTGGACTAAAATTGTTTTTGTAAATTGAACATATATCAGAGAAGCTACAATAAAAAATTTAGAATTTTATGAGATATTTAGAATTTTTAATAATTTTTTCTTGAAATTATAGAAAAAATTAATATCTGACGCAAATCAGCATATTTTTTGGAAATTTTTATATTTTCAAAAATCTCTTTAAATTCTATAGGGGGTCCATTCTTTGTGTTTTAAATTTGGACGCAATATAATAGCTCAAATAGTCAATTTACAAAAATTGGTCTGTTTTGATAAAATAGGTCTCTAGGGCACAAATGAAGAGATTTTTCTAAAATTTTTACATTTTTGGAAAGGTCTCTATTTTTTAGTAGGGGTCTCTATTCTGAATTTCTATTTTTGTGACCAAAATCATATGAAAAAAATTAGATCTTGTTGACTAGGTCAAATGTAGCAAAAAAAATAAAGTTTTGTGATGGGTATGCACTTATTTTTTTGCATGGTTCAATGAATGATATGAGTTGTCATTTGGGTTAATTGCTGGTTATTATTGCTAATAATAATTGATTTTTAGTGCTAACCCTATGGTTTTCATAAGTTGAATATATTTTGCATATCTTGTTTGCTTGTTTGCTTGTTGGAGAGTTCGTCACTTGCTTGCATGAAAAAGCTCAACAAGAATTGCTAAAAATAAGGTAAAATATACTAAGCACATTGCAAGGATCCCAAGTATTCTCCTTCATCTAATAACATTTCAATTTGGACTTAAAATAAATCTCTTATGTGTCTGGCTTGTGTACATCTTTTCATGCTTTTGTCTATTTCTACACACTTGCATAATTGATACTAGGTTGTGACCCCTTAAGGATTCATTAAGTAGTTTTAGATACTTGTGATTGATCTTGATTGCTATCTTGGGTTATTGGACTCGCTAATCTATTGACCCCTCATTCCACCCTGTGGTTTCAATCTCATCACCATAAAGGGGATGGGTCAACATGACATAAGCGTTAAGTGTTCCACTTGGCAACCCTTTTGTGCTTTTAGGAACTCACTTGTTTTCTAAGTTAGAGACTCATTTTCAGCTTGTGTGAGGTGTTAAGTGTTCCACCTTGTGGACTCATCTCATATTCACTTTAAGCATTAAGTGTTCCTCTTTCTACTTTTTAGATACTTTTGGTAGATTTGCTTTTGAAAATATACATTTGTGCTCACATAGTAATTAGGCCCTATGAACACTATTCATGATTCTTGAGAGATTGGATTCCTAGTGAAATCCTTCTTCATGATAGAATCCTTGTAGGTAGGGAGGATACTTAGTGCATTTCACATTCAACTTGGTTAGTGCATCTTCTCTTATTGATTGATACATTCTCTCTCCCAGAGAGGTTGATAGATCACGTGGAGTTGACATCATAGACCTTGGTGAAGCAAAACTTTGTCTTAGCGTGTCAGATTAATCTGCTTGCTTTGTTTGGGTTGAAAGTGAAGAGGCATCAAAATCTTGGATCTGGAGCCAAGTCCCCTTGTGGTATCATACTGTGAGTCACCTTTAGAGAGGGTTAACCATAGTAGACATTCCCTTCACAGGGAAAACTGCATTGACGAAACCTCAAGCGGTAATAGCCATTTTCATCGTGGTAGTAACAGCCGCTATATAAATGTCCTTGTGGAAGAAATCTCCACAGGTATGGTTCATTGTTGGGTTGTCAGATCTCCCTAGCAGCTCCTGAAGATTAAGTTCTTAGACTATGTCAAAACCCTGATGCACCGGGATTGGAGTTCACCCCTTTGGATCATAAAAGTTGCAGAGTCAAACCATTACTAAAAACCCTAGCAAGGCTAAATTTTTATTTTATAGGGTATATGTGCATTATTGCAAAACATTTTTGGAACATACACAATTAGGGCTTCTGAGGATTAGAATGAATAAGTCACTTGATTGTTCATGTGCAAGGTTGCTTTTTTCCTTGTTCATTGTTTTCAGACATGCTTGAAATCACTTGCTTGCTATTTTGCATGCTTGTTTATCTATTTGGTTATTGAAAATGGATAAATCTGTTACAATCCTCAAATCTGGACATTGCAATTTGCAAACAAATTGAAACTGAAAATCCTAAATTTGCAAAATCTAAAGTAAAATCTTTTTCTGGAGTCAAAAGTCATCTCAAGAGGTCAGAAAGTCATACGAGTTTCTATCAAGTGTCATTTCATTGCTACCCAACTGTCGTATGATTGAGTACCCAGTGTCGTATGAGTTTTCATGCCAGCATATTTCAAAAAGTCAAATCCTGCTTGCAACTATTGTACGAGTTTTGCAACTATCATTTCATAGCCTACCCACTGTCGTACGAGTCTATAGAGTGTCATTTGGGAAATTTTTGAAAGTTGTCAGACAATTGTTAGAATTGCCAGATACTTAGCCTTTTCAGCCTATTTTCAGAATCTGTCGAACAAGTCACTATTTCAGGAACAGAGCAGTAGCTATTGAGAATTAATACACATGTCTCAAAGAATTAGTACACATGAGGAAGAAATTCTAATCTCAACTATGATGAAATAGATCCATGCTATGCAAGTCCAGCTTGACAAACTTGAGAAAGAAAAGGAACCTAAAGAGTTCTCCATGGAAACTCTATGCTCTTTTCCATTTAATAAAGACTTGTACATGTCACCATGCCCTCTGACAAAATGTGAGCAACGTGACAACCCTTATGATACCTCTTCCACAGAGAGTGACACATTAACCTTTGGAGACTATGATGACTATGATGATAGACAATGTAATGATACCTATGACACCTCTATTCCTAAGAGTCCTCCTCGTCATGTGTTCCTACTTACTACAAATTGGCCATCACATTAGATAGATCATGATGGTGATCCATATGATTCTGATTTTGAAAGAGACTTTGATGGCTTTTGTAGACAATACCTTGATTATGATCCATCTACTATTGTTGAGGACTATAAAATGTATCGTGCTAATTTGAAACATCAATATTATAAGGATCTCTCCTCTAAGAACTCTCAGGCTGAAAATAAAGATTACACTCTTAAGAAAGATCATTTTAATGTTGGACCTTTGTCTTGTGATGGTTCCCTTCCATCCCCTACTTCCTCCAATACCCATACATTTCCTAAAGCTTCTGAGTCTTTCAAATCTTTCACAGAACCTTCATCCGACACAAGCCCTGATACTTTTCATGTAGTTCCCTATAGTTATCCTCTAGGGCTACCTCTTAAAGAAACTCAAGCTAACCTTCACTTGGTTGCAAATACTTTCAATAATGATAAACCTAAAGAGCCTCAGTCTTCATATGCTATAATCCCTACTTCAGCTAGTCCTCCACCATCTCTTCCATAGTCTTCCATACAATCCCAACATGCTTCCTTGTCCTTAGAAGTGGCTCCATGTCAAGAGGACTCTAAAAATGATAAAGAAAAGAACATAAAGAAAGATCAAGATCAAGAACCTCCATGTCGTCCACTCCTTTTTTCGATGTCTCTTATCCGCCTCAGGGTTCTTTTGATCCTGCACACCCTTTTTCATGCATTCCACCATCTTAAGTCTTCTCCTAAGCAAGATCAAGCTCCTACTTACACTATTGAGCTTATTGACAATCAAAATGACCTTACTACACTTGCGCTTTCCAAAGATGATACTTTCATTAAGGTTGTTAAAAATGGTGTTGTTACTTCCAATGTTAAGCCTATTGAAAATTAAAAGAAAAATTATGCACTTGTGCTATCCAAAGATCCTTGTCAAGATTAAAGTCTTCCATCTTCTTGTTCTACCACTCCATGTTCACTTCCACTTTCTACTCTTCCTAAGTCTTTGCAAGGTTTGAAAAATCCTATCAAAGAAAGTGCTCATATTCAAGATATCCATGATTCTATTGAAAATTCTAATGCTCACTCTAAAGATGCTGATATCTTTGGTTGTCGTATAGATACTAATGAACTTATTGATTATCCTTTTGCATCTTCCACTTCCATCCTTGGACCTCTTCCACCACTACTAAGAGCTTCATGTCTGCCTTCCATCTTGGGTCCTTATGTCCCTTCACTTTCCCCTCCTAACTCTCCTAATTTTCCATCCATCTTAGGTCCCTACGTCCCTCCATCTCCTATCTTTCCTCAAGATCAACATAGATGCATACGCCTAAATCCTTTTCATCCACCCACCCATCTAAACCAGTCATATCCTCCTTCTTCTTCCACAAGTCCCAAGTTCTTTGGAAGTAACTTGAATGTTCAATACAAGAAAAAGAAGCAATAAAAGAATCCATCAAAAAAAGATCAGCATGTCTCCTCTAATAGACATGGAAGCATAAAGTCCAAAGAGATATCTAAGAAAAAAACTACAAGACAAGTATGGGTTCCAAAATCCATAATTGAAGATATTCTCTCCAAATTACCAAAAAGAAATGAAAATCCTATGACTATATGGATTCCAAAGTCTCTCTTTAAAGAGTCTAGTGTTGAGCAACAAGTGAAGTTGACATTGAAGCTTCCAAAGACTTCCACTTCATCTTCATCCAAAAGCATTCCTCCATTCCATGCGCCTAAACCACAACCTCTGCTATCCATTCACCATATTCCTTCACGTATTCCTTCATTCACATCCTCTCACCACCCTTCAAGGTATGTGTTGATGTTGATCTTTCCTTCCTTTCCATCTACCCTTTCACAATCCTTCCATTCATTATCCTTCTACCTTCTATCCTTTTTCCTCATTTGCCTATTCCTCCTATCTTCCAACCTCACTCGCTTTACATAAAACCTTATCCTCCATTTTTCTCTTCCATCTCCCTTTCTCTATCAGCATCTTTGAGTGTATCATTTTGAATCCTTGGCATATCATGGTTTATCCTTTCAAGGAGCATTATCTAAAAAGCTTGCCTTCTTCTAAAAAAAAAATAAGAGAAATAAAATAAAAAATTAAAAATGTGCCTTGGTGAAAATCTAGAAACAGGTGCCTTGGTAGCAAAAGTAAAGAGAAATAAATTCATCCTATGGTGAAAACTACTCCCTTGTGGCACCTTGGATAAGTACCATGATGAAAACTTGGCAATCAGGCATCATGCGTAGTTCTACTACATATTTCATCCATTCCATCTTCTCTCTTTGATCTTGACAATGTTGATCTATACACGGATATTTGGCTATTTTGTGAGCTATCTTATGATGATCTTACTTTTATTCCCTTCCTGCTTAGCCTTCATGTCTATTTTCCTCTATTTATTCTAGCCTTTCGCTATCCTTTTCCCCTTTGGTCTTGATCTAATAAAAAAAGAAAGAAAGAGTAAAACACGATGCTTTGAAGCCTCTTGACATGTCTACCCCTTTGGATTGCATCCTTTCCTGCTCTTGCATTACAATTTTGTGACTTATCCTATGCTGACCTTTTATTGCTTTTCCAAATGCGCTTTACATGACAATTTTTCCCTAGCTTGAGTATTCTTGAGGAGTTTTCCCTTGAGGATTTCTTCCCTTCATTCTCCTGCATTCTTTTGTCTTCCATCTCATCCACCAACTTGCTAATCCCTCTTGTTCTCCACCTTGCTAGACTTTGGGACTGCACGATATGATCTTGCTTGGGAGTTTGCAATGGAAAATGATGCTATCAAGTATACCAAGTATCAGAATAAGTATCAAAACCAATATCAGAATAAGTATCAAAATATATATCAGAACTAGTATCAGAACAATTATCAGAATTAGTATCAGAATCAGTATCAGAACTAGTATCAGAACAAGTATCAGAACACCTACTGGGGCTACACCTTTCACTTTAGTTTATGGGTCTGAAGCAGTACTACCTATTGAGGTCAAAATCCCATCACTAAGAATTAGAATGCATGGTCTAGTAACTCATGATGACTACAGAGTGTCTAGGTTGCAAGAACTTGAACTACTAGATGAGCATAGACAAGCAGCGTATGATCATCTCAGAGTATATTAGAAGAGAATGTCTAGAGGCTACAACAAGAAAGTCAGACAGAGAATTTCAGGTTGGCGATCTAGTCTTGAGAGAAAATCCTAAAAATCAATCCCATCGAGAACGCAAGGAGAAGTTCGAACCCAACTGGCTGGGTCCCTTTGTCATCACTACTACTTTTGGCTCTGGTGCCTATCAACTCTCAACGACTGAAGGAGAACAGCTCTGAGAACCAATCAACGTTCTCTATCTGAAGAAATTCTACACCTAAGGCATTTAGTCTATGGTAAAATATCTTGAAAAAATCTTAAAAATTAGAAAATGTCTTGAAAAAATGAAAATCTTGGTGAAAACCTAGCAATAGGCACCTTAATGATTCACAAAAAAATAAAAAAATATCAAAAATTCAAAAAAATAAAAATAAAAAATGAAAAATACAAAAAAAAAAAAAAAAAAGTGCCTTGGTGAAAACCTGGGAATAGGCGCCTTGGTAGCAAAAATAGAATCTTTGCCAAGATGGTGAAAACCTGGCAAACGGGTGCCACTTGTTTCAAAATGCTCCATCTATTAGTGCAATCTTGGTCTTTTCCAGCTTTTAGTCTTGCTTTAGTTTGTACATATCTCCCGGTTTGTTTTTGCATTTCCAGTTTTCAATAAGTCAGTTTGTCCATAAATTTGCTCAAGTGTCTGTATCCTATCAATGTTCAAATTTGGGGGAAATCAATGTCATATCCTATGGTCTCCCATGTATTTGAGACGTATCATATCCAGTCAGAGTCCTTTGAAGCTTCATGTGAGTCAGTTAGTCAGTCTTGTCTCCAGAAAGTATTTTGCATCTACAACAATGCAATCAAACATCAAACAACAAACTGAAAACAATCTATGCTTTTTTACATGCTTTTATCTCCTTGTATGCTTATTGATTTGCATTGATATTTTTGCATATTGTGTCCCTTCGAGCTCTTTGATGATGTCCTTTATAAGATTTAGAGAGTGATGACTGGGGGCATAATCTTTTCTTTGTTTTCTTCTTGTATGTGAAAATCTAACAACTTTGGAAATTCTGGATTGAAATGGTGTCCAACTGTAAGAGCCTCTATCTCAAATTGGATGACCATGCGTACCTCGACCATTGATACCTAGATGATTCAAAGAAGTATCGATCTAACTATTGTCTTTTTGAGTGAGTTCTTTCTCCTACTGTGAAACACGATCTTACCTAAGGATGTGAACGATAAAGGGTCACTATGGGTAATTCACACTGGATTTGGAATGTTCTCTTGACTGTTTGATGTGTTTGTCATGCAAGGCGTATTCAGGTCATCACGACGTTTATGTTTTGATGCTTATACAAATTGCTATATCAAAATGGACATGATATTCAGGTCATCCTAGCATTTGTACCTTGGTGCTTATATCTACTCTGACATTCCGAAAAATAAAATCAATATTCATATATCCATGGTTGTTGACCAGTGGGTGTTGTATTGATTCTTGTGCATACAAATCAATATTCATATGTCTATGGTTTCATAGCTAGTGGGCATTGTATTGATTTATCCGGTTACCTAAAAGTTTAATGATGATAACAAATCGACATATGATCAGTGACTAGGTCCTAGGTCTTAGGTTGCATTTCATTTTGCATGTCTCATTGCATTTTGCATGTTGCATGATCTCACAATGACTAGATGAACTTCAATGCTTAAACAATTCTTCAATCACCTCTTCCAATCTAACAAGAGCTAAATCCCACACGAAGGTTCCTCCAATGAAACAGCAAGTAGAATCCTTTTTCAGGATCAAAATCAAAATCTGAGATTGTTTCTATTATTAACTACTTGCATATTCGAACTTCGATCATCACAGAAATCCATAATTCAACTTAACTGATTATCTTACATCAAACTATCAAAATTTCAACTTGGTCAACTATGGTCAACTCATGGTTTAACCTAGTCAAACTTGGTCTTTTGGGACCTTCCAACGATGCAAAATGCATTCCCGAATGTGTTTAACCACTTTTCAAATCAATTAACATGCTTCTAAACTATCAATGCTGACTTTTCTTGTTAGATTTCAATTTTAATCCCAAAGGGGGCATGGTATTGCACATCATTCAAAGTCTGTAATCAAATTTGAAATCATATCTTTATGGAAATCATATCTTGCTCAGTAATCAAGACAACAACCACGTCTAGTTACTGATTCATCAAAAAAGACCTCATCACTCGGGGCAAATCTATCATCACTTGGGGCATATCAGATTCATCAAGATCCATATCAATCTGGTATTCTCCTAATCTTGTAAACTGTATCGGTTTTTGCAACCATCAGATCATAGTGTTTTTTCCTTGGTTCTTTGACAACTGAAGGATTCAGATGTGATACCTGCTAGTTCTGCTAAGACAATCAAGTCTAGAACGGGTCACTCACTTCTTTTCAATCCTAAGGTTTGGAATCAGGTATTTTGACACTTTTTCGCAATCATCAGTTCATTTGCTGTTATAGTGAATGTTATCTTTGGTCAATCAGGACCTATTATCTCCATATCAAATCAATATCAATCAACTTCTATCTCATATCAATTATCAATTTCAAACATTAGTTTCATATCTTTATCAAACAAAAACTTTCTTTGAACCACTGCACTTCACACAGTAATTCAAAGAGGGGCAAAATGTAATACCCCAAAAATGGGCTATATGTTCATTAACCTCTACATCTACAAATCGAACGAAATCAACATCAAAGTCCTAATCTAAGGCACATCTAAACATCATCGAATCATAATTGATTATCTTAAATTCTGCATTGGGGAATATTCCTAGCAATATTCCTAATTATCTTAATTATCTTTAATTTAATGATTATTTGGCAATAAATCACGTTTATCCTAAAGTTTGATTAATTGAATATTTTCATATTTAATTAATTAGATTTAATATCTTGCCACTTAATTATGTAATTAAATTTAATTCTATCTATTATTAATTGTATTATTTAATTTTGACAATAAATCCAATATCCTATGAATAATTGATTAAATTCTTATTTAATTGATTAAAGTAAGTTGTCATTATTTAATAATATAGTTTTTAGTAAGATTTTGATAAAATAGTTAATTAACGCATAAATTAATTATTTTATTTCAAAAATCAGTTAAGTTGAGCATAAATCACTTTATTTATTTATTAAATCATAATTATCCATGTGCACATTCAAGGACCAGTTAAACTCAAATTGGAAAATCAATGCAAGTTGTTAGCTTTTTGAAACTCAACATCTTTTTGAGTTTTAAAGTTGATCTAAACTTCTAATTCGAGTTGAACTGTGCTTTTGCATGATTTTTGTGACTTAATTATTCTTTATTTAAAAATAACTCAAAAATCAAGCTGAGTTATTTGAGTGATTTATGGCTTTTTCTCATGCACCTCCAAAGCCCTGGATTTCTATAAAACCAAGGCTCAACTCTTCATAATTCATATCTCGCAAATTGCAAACTTACTCTACAGGAATCATAGCATATCAGATTTGGAGAATTTGCACAATTGGAGCTTGAAAGATAAATTTGAGGATTCAAAGCTTTGTGAGATCAATCTTGTTTTTGCATTCATAGCTTTCATATTATTGTTAGAATTTTCATTCTCATATCATATCATTTCTAGATTAGCATTGCATATCAATTTCCATATTAGCATAGATTCATATCAATTTTTCATTATTATCGCATAGAAAATATCAAAAAAATAGATTAATTGCATTCATATTTCATATCAGTTTGGCATTTGAATCCTTCGTTTAGGTGTCGTCTAGGTCACTGATCTCGATAACAATCTGAGAACATTAATCTCGCACCTACTAGAAGGCAATAAATCGCTTGGTTAAATTAGATTTCAATTTTGCACGATTTTCATTTTTGCTAACCTCTAATGTTTTACTAAAGTGTTGTGTCTACAGATCAGGTACAATTTTCACACACACACATTTTACCTTTCATTCATAGTGGGAATCATACTTGTGTTGGGAGAGCACACCCACAAGTATCTCTAAGAGTTGAAATCAAGCAAGTCTTGGGTGCACTTTCTTATTGTTCATTGGAGGTTGTGGAGAAAACTTCTTTGTTTAATTCTTGCAAGTTTCATAAGTGTTAGATTTATATTTGAATATCTTGCTTATTGCTAACATTTGAATGTATAAGTTTTCTCCTAACAAGAAGGTTTTCACCACATACATTTTGGCATGCCCGGTGGGACCCACAATCCCATTTTCTAACTATTCTTCTTGATCTTGTGAATGTTTCCCATGGATTTTCTAGATAGGCGTCTCCACTCGACTAGAGGCATCTCCACCTGGAAGTGTCTTTGCACATAGGCATCTCTGCTATTGACAGGTGTCTACGCCTACAGACAGACGTCTCCACTAGAAAAGATTTTTTCTCTCATTTTCATTTGTTCTAATCAGTAAAACTTGTATTTGGTAATCACATTAAGGCTAATGATCATTAGTAAAACACCTAACTATATCTGCAAATGAAGAAAAATATATAAAACTAATAAAATCTTTTTTTTTTTGGTGCAGATAGGTGTCTCTGCATACACAAAGGTGTCTCTACTAGAAAAGGGAGTTTCCTTTGTGTTATCTTTTTTACGTTGATTAAGTAAAGTTTTTTGACATATTAAGGTTTAAAAATCACTGTATCTTTGTCATAAGAAACCTTTTTATGCATTTGTAACTTAATGGGAGCATAAAAATTTAAAACATTAGTGGTTAATCTTTTTTCTATGTAGACATGCGTCTCTGCCTATACACAGGCATCTCTATTTGTACATAGGTGTCTTTGCCTAGAAATAGGCATCTCTAACAGACTAGCATCTCCACTTGTAAACAAGTGTCTCCACCTCTAGACAGGTGTCTCTACTTGTACATAGGCATCTCTATCTGATTTCAACATGTTTTCATAATATCTTGCACTTTAAGTTTGCTGATCTGAGTTTTTTGGAAGATACTAACATTTTGTGACTTCTAACAGTGATTTTGTAGAATGTTCACCAAGATTTGAACATTCTAAGACTGCTAATTTGTTTATTTTGTAGGATGTTGTTAGGAGACCAAACATTAAACTACTTACCAAAGTTATTTTGCAAGTTGCCAAGGACATTAAATCAAACATTGGGTTTTCTTAATGATTTCTTAGGCACCTAGCATTAAATAGGAAGTTTATTTTTTTTTATAATGATTCATTAGCTAGGGGATTATGCTGTTTTCTCCAAGTGAAAAAATCAGAAACCCACAACCTTTTGAATTGTTGTCTTAAAAGAAAAGACTTGGAATTGATCATTTGTTTGGTGTGTTTGGGAGAAAACCTCATTGGATAGGAGATTATTCTCTTTTCCCCTTGAGGGAAAATCATAAATCTAGACTCCTTCTTGGGGCCAATCCATGCATTTATTTTCAATCCTTTAGATGGGCCTTTCGGTGAGGTAAAAAACTCCTGGGAATGACCCACGTGAGAATGAGGTGTTAGCCCACCACTCCAACTCACTTTAATAAAATTTTATTTTTGGGGTTAAAGCCTCAGAAGTCAGATGAAATTTGAGCTTATACATGGCTCTCACCTAACATTTAGTAGGGCCTTGTGGTCTCAATCACGTTTACGTGACTACTTGTGTCAAGGTGCTTTGTGGGGCTATATGTCCTAGTCGCGCTTGTATAGACACAATGAGTGTGTTCGAATGGAGACCCTCACTAAAAGCCATTAGTTAGAAGCCACCCCATTCACCCTTGAAACGTTGATAATCTGCATGTGAGGAGAATAGTAATCTCCCCAAGATACTCACCATATCAAGCCCCCTTCAATGTTAACACTCTGATAATATGACATCATGGCTAGAGCCATTGCACACTTGGTGATGGCCATATTCTAAGGAGTTGTTGGGCGTGTTCCAAAGTCAGTGAGAAAAGGTTTTCAATCTTAGCCAACTTCCTTCTACAGATAAAGAGTGTGCTTGTTACTTTTATTGCAAAACAAACCCATACACTTGAATCCTATAAGGTTACTTTGTCCCTTGTAGGATTGTTTTCGACAAATGTGCTTGTAACCCAAATGTTTGAGGTATGCATAAAATTGGTTCTTTCCAAGAACATCCTTTGATCTATCAAGATATTTTCCTCAAGTCATGATTGATAGTGTTAAACATAAGAAAGAAAAACTTCCAGTTGCATGAGTCCATCGAGAGAAGAAAATCACTGATCAAAAGATTAAAGCCAAACAATCTTATTTGAAACCCATTCAAAAATTTCTAGAGGCTATTGAGAAATTAGATAAAATCATCTATAATAATTGGGTTGCTAATTTTGTTGCCAAGAACAAAGTGAACATGGCCTTTGTCACTTTGGAATCCTACAACTAAGTACCTTTGACCTTCTTTCTTCATCCTCTTCAAGTCATTCATCCCTTTCTCATCTTTTAAACACCCATTTCTTCATCCACATTCCAAAACATTAGGAACATTAATTAGAATCTTGGACTTTAAATCAGAATCAAATTAATCCATCTTTCACACCTTCATCAAGCCATAGGGTGAAAGAATCATTCCAATAGTGTCTCATAGACCTTAATTCCAAAGAAAACATTAATCCCTTACTACTTTGAGAACTAAGTCCTTCTCTAGTAGTCCTAATCCAGTCCTATTTTGTTTGGGGATCATTAGTCTATCACCTAAACAAATGAAGACTTTAAATCAAAACCAATCTTATGTTTGCATAATCACAAGGTCTTGTTTCACCTAGGTTTGTTCCAAAATTTTAAATCCAATCAATCCTTGAAGCTTAGTTCCTCTTTAATCCAATCTCATCAATTAATCTAAATTCCTAATCAAATCAATCAATCCAATTCAATCAATCCAATCAATCATCAAGACTTAATCATCATTCCAAGTTGCTCCTAGTTCACCAAATCCTTTTCTTTCCATACCTCATCAACTATTAACCCTTCCCCAATTCAACCATTCTAAGGTCACTCATGCATGGTACTTACCTGATCACAAGCAAAACTAAGACAAGAATATCTCACCATGGATAACGATCATGAAATTGTGTATCAAGAAGACTTTAATGATGAAGAAGAAACTCACATGGAATCTGACATAGTAATACCCAAAAGTGTTAGTGCCAATCCACGAGCTAAATAATTCTTTGAGGATCCTAACAATTTAAGCTTAGTGGAAGACCTAATCCAAGCCAATAGTTCCAACATCTTCATGAATCTTGTCCAAAGGGGTGTTACCCTCCCTGATAATTTTGATGAAACTTTTCTTGAGAACAACTTGATTCAAACCAACAAAAGAAAAGTAGTGCCCATAATGCCATCAACATCTGATAATATAACTCAACCTCCCCATGATACACTTGAATTAATTTGAAAAATTATAAACAAGCTTGACTCAAACAATGGGATGAGTAATGATGGTTTAAGTGTGGGCTGTCTACCTAAACAACAACCAGGGTCCTCAGGACGACGCTCTACTTCTATTTTCTCAAAGCCTAGTGGATTCCTAAAAAATCAAAACTCTACACAAACAAACAACACCAATCAAAGACATAACACCAATCCTCTTCCTTAGGGAGGACATAATGCATCATCAGGAGGAGGAACACATCAAGTACATGTGATCACTACTAATCCTCCTAAATTAGTCCAAAAAATTGATGAGCTCAAAGGCATGATGATGACTATGCAGAAAGGTGGGAAGAAGGAATTTTCTTTTGTAGAAATATGTCCTTATCCTTTTGACAAATCAATCACTCTCCAACCCTTCCCCATCAATTTTGAAATGCCAAAGTTTGATGAATATAAGGGAGATTCATTCCCTATGAAACATATCAAGGAATTTTATGTAGCAGCACAAGAAGTTTCCCACAATGATCATCTTCTCCTAAGAATTTTCACTAGGAGTCTTCGAGGACCAGCCTTAGGGTGGCTATTGAAACTTCCTTTGGGTTCCATCTCTACCTTTCATGATCTCACTGAAAAATTTGTTACACAATATTCTTATAACATGGAACATCAATCATCCCTTAGCGATTTGTGTAACATGAAACAAAGAAATGGAGAAACCTTTGCCAACTTTCTTCAAAGATGGTGACATCTCACCAATCACATGCCTTGGAAAATCCCTGATTCACATCTAGTTGATATCTCTACTAAGAATTTGGCTATAGAAATGTCATTTCAGATGAAGATGGCTGCCCTGGATTCCTTCGAGGCACTCATTAAAAAGGGGAAGTCTATTGAAGATGGACTTTTGATGAAAGAAGCAATTAAACACTATACCCCTAATTCATCTAACAATATTAATGATAGAACCAAGTTCTGGTCTAAGAACAAAGGTGTTGTTAATGATGGAGTAACAAATGCTGAACACATCCAAAATGTTCAAGCATCCAACCATAGTAACCAAGGAAATCACAACAATAATGATCAAAACAATCACAACAATAATCAAACCAATCTGAATAATCAAAGCAATCAAAATAATTCAAATAACTAGAGTCAAAATCAAGGATCTGGTTATCATGGCTCTCTATTCTCACAATATAATGGTAACAACAACAACAATAATCGACAACAACAATGAAGACAATTTACACAGCCGGTAGATTCTCTTAATGTGATCTTCCGATGTCTAGTCGATCAAGGGATGATGGTTTACCCTTACACCATGCCTTTCAATGAAAATCAACCTAAACCCAACTAGTATAAGGATAATTAATAATGTGATTATCATCACATAAAAGGGAATGAGATTAAAAAATGCATGAAGTTTCATCATTTTGTGAAAGATTTGATCGATGATGGTAAAATTGAAGTAGAAGGATAAAATGCCTCTACTTCTAATGCCCAGCTAAAAATGTATTCTAAACCTTTTCTAGAACATAATCAAAACCATGCATCCACGTCCAAGGGATTTTATTACGATTATTCAATGAACAAAATCTTAGGAGATTAACGCACTTGTGGAAAATTAGCTAAAAATGATGTTTGTGGCTTTGACTCATTGTGTGGCCATATTGAACAATTTGAAACTCATGTAAACACATTGAGTTTAAAGAGTGCGGATTGCAATGTTACTACTCACCACCCCCACATGACTGTACAAGCTACTTCCAATCCACCTGTTGTGGATCCACATGCTGCACCATCTACCTCAACATGACCTGCTTCTCGTTATGACTTGCTTTCCCAGTTAAAGAAGACCCATGCACAGATATCTATACTAGAGATTTTACACACATCCTCCATTCACAAAAAAGTCCTTGAGAATGCCCTAACTAAGTCTCGCATCCTAAACAATATCAATGCATATCAATTCCAAGTGATGATCATAAATTTGGCTTCCCAACAACACCTGGTATTCACTGACAAAGATTTCCAAGGTCCTGATCCCCATCATAATAAACCCCTACACATCCAAGTTACCATCTGTAACACCCAAATTAAAAGAGTTCTTATAGACAATGGATTCAGTTTGAATCTTTGTGCATTAAGCATGATCTACAATATTGGTCTCTCTGAGGACATCATTGATGTAAATAAAAGAATAATAATAAAAGCATATGATGACAGAGAAAGGGTGACTAAAGGTCTCATTGCACTCTCCTTACAAGTGGGCCCAACCTTTATTGAAACTATTTTCCAAGTGCTTGACTTGGATCTACCCTACAATATACTTTTGGGTAGGCCATGGATACATGCTATCTCAAGTATCCCATCCACATTTCACCAATGTTTGAAATTTACACATTACGGAGCTGAAATAACCATTCTCAGAGATCATGAACCCTTTCAATATTGCAAGAGGTTGGAAGGGAAGCAATTGAACTACTACCCATTAAATGGATATGTTCATCCACTTTCACAAGAGATTCCTGTCCAACACACTTCTTTTGAAGAACAATTGTCTAAGAAAGCCATGGGAAAAGAAAAGGTTACCCAAGAAAAGAATACTGAACTTGAAAAGAAAGTTACGTTCACCGATCAAGGCCCGAGAGAATTAAAGTTTGAAAATGCCTTGTGCATTGGTCAACTCCCCCTCTCTCTCAGGTCTTATGGAAAACCTTCACAACTATTCCCTAAGGAAAATAAAGAAACTATGAAGTGTAAACATACTACATTTGAACATTGGGGATCCCTTTTAGATGAAAACATGGAGCATAATGTTCTTTCCTGGCTTTTTGATGAAGAAGAAGACAAACCTGTAGACATTCCTAAAGGGAATTATATAAAGGCCACACCCATTGTTGAAAGTATGGGATATCATGACATTGGCCTTGGATAAAATGAAACAGGAAGAAAAACTCTCATAAAAGCAACTGGATGTCCCCAATGAAGAGGACTGGGTTCCATAGAAACTGAGAAAACCTTTGCCAAGGACTATTGTTTGATTGAATCCAATTTAGACACTGAGGAAGAGTTCTTCAAAGTTCCTTTCCATTACATTGAAGATGACCTTGATACTCATGTTCTCCATATCGACCAATTTGACCTTTCCTCACCCGAACTTCCCCTTACTAATCCTGAACTAATCGATTGGGACCAACAAGATTCACCACCTGCCTCAGACATATGCAATTCGAATGAGGAAGTTCTAGCACTTTTTAGACTAATAAATCTCCAAGAAAATGAACATCAGATTCACTATAGTGAGAAAGCATACTTCGGTAGCCAAGTCAACTCCCTTAGTCACAAAAATAAAGAAAAAGAAAATAAAAAAAATGGTAAAACATCCTTGGGTAAAAGCCTTTCTGAGGCACCCTTCGATGGAGAAAAAGACAAAATAAAGGACACATCCTCTATTGAAAACCTCTCTGAGGCACTAGAGGAGGAGGAAGTTGACCTTCCATTCATGTCATTACCATGAGATAAATCTTCTATCCTCATAGAAGAAACAATTGCAATTAATCTGGGCACATAAGCAGATTCTAAGATCACCTACATTGTAGCCTCTCTAGATGAGATAGAATAAGAGTCCATGACTACATTCCTTAAGAAAGCCCACATTAATTTTGCATGGACGTATAAAGATATGCCTGGACTTGATACTAACCTTTTGTTGCATCATCTCGTTGTGGATCCTAAAATCAAACATGTCAAGAAAAAATTATGCAAGATGCATCCACAAGTAGCACTCCTGGTTAAAGCTGAATTGCAAAAATGCTAGATGCAGAATTCATCAGGCCCATAGACTATCCTGAATGGGTCTCCAACATTGTACCTATAGGTAAACCCTCTAGGGGCATTTGGATTGGTACTTATTTCAGAGATCTTAATCTCTCCTGCCCTAAGGATGATTTTCCACTTCCAAACATTGACATCATAGTGGATTTGACTATTGGGCATGAGATGTTGTCCCTCACGGATGGTTTTTCCAAATATAATCAGATTCACATAAAAGTGGAAGACCAAAATAAAACTAAATTCACTACACCATGGGGTACATTCTATTATCAGGTCATGCCCTTTAGTCTCAAGAATGCAGGCACCATATAGCAGAGAGCCATGGAGACCATATTTCATGACCTTCTTCACATGATCATGGAAGATTATGTGGGTGATATCTTAGGAAAATCTAAGACACAAGAATCACATATTTCTATTCTCACTACAATCTTTGATAGATTGGAAAAGTATAAGGTCCGATTGAATCCCAAGAAATGTGTCTTTGGTGTGCAATCAAGTAAGCTCTTAGGCTACATTGTGTCTCACAGAGGAATAGAAGTGGATCCTAAGAAGGTGAAAGCCATTTTGGAGATGCCACCTCCTAAAACTTTGAAACAATTAAGGAGCTTGCAAGGAAGACTTCAATCCATTTGAAGGTTTATGTCACAACTAGCAAAAAAGGTGCATCCTTTCTCTCACTCGCTAAGAAAGGATATTAAATTCATTTGGGACTGCTTGTGTTAAAAGGATTTTGAACAACTCAAGGTATATCTAGCTAATCCACCAGTGTTGGTGCCACCTATTCTAGGAAGATCTTTGATTCTCTACATCTCCACAACTATAGTTGCACTTGGTTCTCTCATAGCACAGTTAGATGACAATGGAAAAGATTTTGCCATATATTATCTTAGCAGGAATTTACTAGGTTATGAGCTCAACTATATAGCTATTGAGAGATCTTGCCTAGATGTAGTCTTTTGTATGCATAAGCTATGTCATTACATGCTTAATCACAAAGTATAATTGATAGAAAAGATTGACCCACTTAAGTACTTATTATCTAAAGCTGCCCTGACAGGTCGCAAGACAAAATGGGTAATGACCCTTAGTGAATTTGATATTGCATACATAGAACACAAAGAAATCAAAGGACAAGCAATAACATATCACCTTGCAAAGGCTCCCATTCCTAGAGATCATCTTATTGTCATAGAATTTCCTAATGAAACTATCATGACTATCACTCCCAACATTCAGTGGAAGGTTTATTTTGATGGATCTTTCACCCAGAAAGGATCAGGGGCAAGTATTCTATTTGTCACACCTCAAGGGGATTTTATCCCTAAATCTTATAAACTAACATTTTCTCACACAAACAACATAACAAAATACGAGGCCTTGGTCATAGGGCTTTGCCGAGCTGTCAAATGGAAGATCACAAGTTTTCTTGTTTTTGGTGACTCCCAATTAGTTATCAAACAAGTCAATGATGAATTTCACACAAAGGATGATAAGTTGCTCCCTTACCGACACATGGTTGAAGATCTTAGACAACATTTTGCAAGCATCATTTTCTAGCAAATCCCAAGAGAAAACAATAAAGTAGTAGATGCCATGGCTACTATTGATTGACTAATATCTATGCCAGAAACAAGCACACAGTGTGAATTTCTTGTTGAGAATGTTATGGTCCCTACTTATGACCAGCCAGATTCTGAGATGGTGTGTGAAATGGTTGGTCCTGAATCACCTTGGTATTAGGAGATCCTTTCCTATCTTCATGATAAAACCATTCCCCTCACTCTTACGCCTAACCAACAAAAAACTTTCATCCATCACACTTCTCGTTATATAATCCTTGGAGACACCCTTTTTCGTAAACACTTTGATGGAACTCTTCTTATATGTCTGAATTCAGAGGAAGCACACACAACCTTGGAAGAGGTGCATCAAGGAATTTGTGGAGTACATTCTAGTGGTCTCACTTTAGCAAAGAAGTTGCTCGGCACTGGATACTATTGGCCGACAATGGAGCAGGATGCCTATCATTATGTGAAGAAATGTGTTCCTTGTTAGCAACATGGTGATTCGATACACACTCCCACTCAATCCCTCCAACCCACCATCACACCTTGGCCTTTATCCCACTGGGGTTTTGACCTTGTGGGCTAGATATTTACAAACTCTGCCAGTGGTCACAAGTATATCCTAGCCACCACCAAATACTTTACCAAATGGGTCAAAGCAATTCCCCTCACCTATATAACTGGTATGAAAATTTCCATGTTTATTCTGAATTATATCATTTTTCACTATGGCATCCCAAAAGATCTCCATACTGATAATGGAACACCCTTCAAAAATTAGGATGTCTCTGACCTTTGCAATAAATTTGGCATTACCCAACATTTCTCATCCAAATACTTCCCACAAGGAAACGGTCAAGCTAAGGCTACAAATAAAACTATATTAAAGATCCTCAAAAAGACTGTCAATGACACTAGCCGTGATTGGCATCTACAACTCAATCCTTCTCTTTGGGCCTACCACACCTCCATATGCACTCCCACTGGTGCCACTCCATTTTCCCTTATCTATGGTTTTGAGGCCATCTTACCTATTGAAATTGAGCTCCCTTCCCTTAGGATTTGTCTCAAGAACTTGATGTTTGAACAAGAATATAGGGTTGCCCACTTGCAAGAGCTGCAACTCCTCGATGAGAGACTCCTTAATGCCTTGAACCACCTCTGTGTGTATCAAAATTGCCCGCGCTTATAGTTTAACAAGAAGATCAAACCTTGTGAGTTTGATGTAGGTGATTTGGTCCTACAACATAACATGAAGAATCTTCAGAACTGAGAAAAGAAAGGGAAGTTTGAACACAATTGGTTGGGTCCATTTGTTATTGCCCGCTTACAAGAGCTGCAACTCCTTGATGAGAGACTCCTCAATGCCCTTAACCACCTCTGTGTGTATCAAAATCGTCCACACTTATAGTTTAACATGAAGACCAAACCTCATGAGTTTGATGTAGGTGATTTGGTCCTGCAACATAACATGAAGAATCTCTAGAACTGGGAAAAGAAAGGGAAGTTTGAACCCAATTGGTTGGGTCCATTTGTTATTACTGCTAAATTTGGTTTTGGGGCATATTAGATAGAAACACCTGAGGGAGATCCACTCCCCGATCTTGTAAATATTATGCATTTGAAGAACTTTTATGCATGGCTTAGCATTCAGTTCATGTATAGTGTTATTTAGAAAAAAAATCCTAAAAATTAGAAAAGATCAACAAAAAATCCTAAAAATTAGAAAAAGATCCTAAAAAAGAAGAAAAAGTCCTGAAGAAATCCTAAACATCAGAAAAGAAAAAAATCCTAAAAAGAAGAAAATGTTCTTGAAAAAATCATTGTTTTGTGAACACCTAGTAAACAGGTAGCCTACAAAAAAAAAGAAGAAGAATTCGTCCAACCGTGAAAACTTGGCAAACAAGCATTCTGGGCAACTATTATGGTAAAAACCTATTTCAGGCACCATGATAGTAGATTTGGATCCATTGTCTTCCCGTCTACTTTACATATCCATCCTCATCTCGGTCCTAGTTTTCACTCATTGCTTCCTACATAGCTGTAAAGATCCAACTGCAATTCTCAGCAAGCTAAGCTTAACCCCATCATACTGAGCTTTTCCTAAACACAGTGATCGCAAAAGTTCTTATCAAAATCAACATCGAAATCAAATCTCTGAATTATTATTCCTTTCATATCTATTGCCAATGAATATCTATTTTAGTCAATTAATCTTTTCCTTGCAGGATGCATCCTTCCTTATTCAACTCAAATAAATCTTGTCAATCCTATCCCATTCATGGAAAGAACTATGGACTGAATGACCACTTGGTCAAGAGGCCTTGTTTGTTGATTTTATCTTTTTGTATCAGTAGATCCTACTCATGATTACCTCGATCTTCCATATCTTGGTATATTATGACTAGTGAAATCTGATGCAAGTGTCGATTGCGGTATGATCTGTTTGTGGATACTTTAGGAGCATTTTTGTGGGTTTTCCATTTATGATTATGCATATCTTAATGGGGGCAATGGGTTAGCATACTTATGTCCCTTAAAGGACCTAAGTGCACTAAGACCTCTCTAATAAGTATATGTCATAGGTTCTATCATAGTTAGGAAATCTACATCTCTGTTTCTACAACTATCTGAGAGTCTAGTCCATGCAATGGAACAATGTCATCTATTCTTTTATAACACATGATGCATCCCCCTATTGCAATATCAAACTAGCATGTCCTCTCCTACATGAACACAAGTGATCCCACTAAATCATGTAGTCAAGTTGCATTATAGCTCAAATTCATATTAGTTTGTTTCTTTTCTACATTTTTGTTTGAGATAAGGGTCTTGTTTATTCATCATCCCCTCCCTCTTCTTTAGTGATTTAGTTGATCATATTGGTTATATTAGATACACAAAAAAAATAAAATAAAAAAATCACAAAGTCACACTAGCTCATTCCATTGCATTCTACCTCATATAGGTAAGTTCATTTAGTTACCATTGCATGCAAAATATATCTCATTAATCATTACTCATTAAATACACATTACATGTCAAATATATCTATCTAACCATTAATCATCACCTATGCATTGTACATTCATAACCATCACATATGCATAATAAAATATCAATTCATATCTACATAAGCTTTGCACATCATGTAGTACACATTTTATATAATCACACACATCATTATAATAATTTAGTACTATGCATAATCTCATAATCCATCAGATAAACTCATGAAATAACACCATTAAATATCTCTATATATCTATCATAACATCATGGTACATGAAAATGATACATCAGGCACCTTAGTGCTGCTATACATATGCATCTCTTCTAGAAATCCACAAAATATGTATCCTATATAATCAAATAGATCTCATAACCACTAGAAGATACCCCTATCATCCTGACCTCCCCCTTGTGTACCTCATGGAGTAGATCTCTCTGCTCCTCTACCACTATCTCCTCCTGTTGCCCTATCTCTCAGTGGCCTGACTACTGACCCTAATGACACCCCTTGAGTCCTCTTTGATATCCCTCACTCTAAATAAGGGGCTTGTATCTACTCTAGAGGTACTGCCTGATGATAGAGGCCCATATAATAGGTCACCTCTCTCCCCATCCTCAATGCATCTCACCGTGCATCCAACATGGCTGTCAATAACTGCCCTTTACCTGCCACTATCACTCCCCATCTTGCTAACTCCCGCTCCCCTCGGTATATCTTTTCTTGTCTCTACCACATGTCCCTGTCCTCTGTCAATCACTGGGTGAGAAAATCCATCTGTCTTTGCATCTCCTCTATCTGGCCTGACAATTGGGCTACCTCCCCCGCCATCCCCTCTATACTTGTGTTAGCTCCTATTTTGGTAATCTCTCCTATACCCACTCGACCTTTTAGTATGACTAACTCTCATTGCATAGTCTCTATTTGAGACTTTTCTCTCTCTCTCTCTCTCTCTCTCTCTCTCTCTCTCTCTCTCTCTCACCTTGGATGCCTCTACCCTAGCTGCTCTATCCCTCTCTGCTGCCACAAAAGCCTCTAATCATGTCACCTCTGCTTATAGGATGACTACCTTCTCCTGATCACCCTACCTCTCATCTCCTCTTGATCCTCTTAGCCCCATCTCCTCATCCTCTGACAATGGCTCCTGGGCTACCTCCTCTTGCCCTCTCTACACTGCCTATGTAGGGCCACATGCAACTGGTCTCTACATTATCCCTCTATGCCACTCTGTTGCCTGCCTTTGTGCCCCCCACCTGACTCCTAACACTGCTACTAGTCTCTCCTCCTCATCCTCCTCATCCTTTGAATCTGTCTAATCTATGGCCTCTCCTGCTCCTAGATCTATCAACCTCACTGGCCTATGCCTCTTCCACTAGGCTGCATACTCAACTGTCACCCCTACATCTACCACCTATACTTGGGCTGCTGTCCATGGTACTAGCTGCATACCTCTCCAACTGCTCCTAGCATTCCAAAGATCTACTCTGATTCCCCATACTGATCCAATCTCCCTCGAGATGATCGGATGTGGATAACTATCTGGAACTATACCCTACCTCATGCCAAGCTATCTACATACTTGTGATGGCATGTATCTCATTAACTGAAATATCATCCTCCTGATCAATGAACAATCTATCTACACATATCCTACATACTTTGCATCTAGAGCACCATCCTCTCTCCCTGCCTACTCATCCCAGTACCCCCATGCCTCATAGCCTCTATACATTGTCCACTCAAACCATATCATCTCATCCAGTATCCTCAGCCAAGTCTCAACTGATCTCACATCCACATATGACAAGGGTGGTTAGTACGGACATGCAAATGGCTCATATCATTTTCATTGACCCTCCCCTTACAATGGTCATACCATTGTGATATTCTCCCACACCTAGACTAGTAGCAATGTCACTCCTAGTCCCATCATCTTCTAAGTATGGTATGCGCACATATGTAGGTCATAATATACTTGTACCAAGATCATATATCTCTAGAAATACTTTGTACCATCCTCCTCCAGCGTCTAGCTCACTACTCTCGCCCATCCAATAAGAAAACCATGACTTGAGTGGTCAAGAATCAACCTCCCTCCTACCAATCTGGCTAAATACAATGCTAGCCAGGGCAATCCTGCCTCCATCCCCCCTCACCATGACATCCACTAACGATCAATTGATAACTGGTCTACTCACCATTTGAAACTCTCCTTCATAAATTGTTTCTCTCTCTCCAACTGATACTCAACCATCTCCCCTCGAATCAGTATCTGCAAAATCCTCCATACATATAACAACATCACTATTGCCTCCCTAGTCAACAAATTGAAACTTGATGTGTCTGAGTGCCATCTCTCGATCAATGCTATCATCAATGCATTATGCTCTCTTAGGTGCGGCCACTCATGCACATGTTGCAGACTGCATAAGGTCACCTATCCCCACTCCGCCTTAGTCAACTCCTCTTGCAATGTCACTATGTCTGGCCATCGCTCTTTCAAGAGAATGCAATAATTTGGCTCTTGCATCCAATCACCTGACACCCTTCATCAGTCTTAGCCAATACCGAATTTCCTCTACTTGTACCCTTGACTTGCTTCTCCCCCCATCCCCATGTCTTCTATTCCCATGCTCAACTCATCCCCTTTTGGCTATAGAGTCATGCATTTTAAGATGGGTGACTCACTCTCTTTCACAACCCCACCATTCTTCATAGGACAGACCATTGCACGACACCAGGCATGTCCCCCCTCTACCTCCAGCTGGGTAGAGCACCCCATCCATGGATGAGTGGCTACGCCACTACCATCACCATTGGCCCACCCTTTGGTGGGCACCAACCCAAAGGTGGGTGGAACTGCCCATCTGTAGATAGGTGACATCATCAGCCTTTGGGTAGGCAGAGCTACTCATCAATTGACGGGTGACAACTCCCACCCAAGGATTCATGAAGCCACCCATTGGCTAATGAGCGACAATGCCTATCCAAAGGTAGATGGACCAATTGATTAGTCGATGGGTGGTACAGCCTAGTCCCAAGGCCAAATGAGCCACCCATCAGCCATTGGGTGGCACCGTGTCACCAGGTTGGGGGTGTAGCCACCCGTCTACTCTGCCCTGCCTGCTGCCAGCGGGCATAACTATTTATAACTCCTGAAACTTTTCAAAAAACACAAATTTTTTTTTTTTTTCAAATTGTTGAAATTGACAATAGATGATTTGTGCACTCACTCATTCCCCCTATCCACTGCTTGTCGATAGACTCGCACCCACTCACCTAGTTGCAGCCTGTCCCATCTGTTAGGATGGGAACACTAAGAGGGGGGGGTGAATTAGTGTTCATTGTATTTTAACTTTTCACTTTAATCTGAATACTGAATTATAAATGCTTAAGTAATGAATTAAACATTCACATAAACATGAAATATGAAATCAATACATGACACCAATATGGTTACGGGAAAACCAAAATAGGTAAAAACCTCGGTGGGACTTGATACCCACTAATAATCTGCACTAGTGTTTTGTGATCCTTGTTAGAAGATCCTTTACCCTGTTAGGAGTAGCTTTACAATGCTTTTAGT
Organism: Chamaecyparis obtusa; assembly: GCA_027943335.1. Classification (NCBI taxonomy): domain Eukaryota; kingdom Viridiplantae; phylum Streptophyta; class Pinopsida; order Cupressales; family Cupressaceae; genus Chamaecyparis; species Chamaecyparis obtusa. Next base: position 1,461,227 of record BSBK01002625.1, read on the forward strand.
ATAGTAGACCTTGTTAAGGGTCAGACCTTGTTAGGAGTCTTTTACAATGATCCCTATTAGGGGAGTAGACTCACTATCCAAGAGCTCACTGCTCAAATGATGAAGGCTACAATCTTCTGAGATCAGATACATACTATATTTGCTAGTGAACTGTTGCTGTGACACTGCTTGTCAGATTAGTTCCTTTGGTGCGTTAATGCTTTGACCTCTTGCAAATCTCTAATACATCATATGCTCTCTTCGCATACCTTTTCTCTGCTTCTCACAACTCTATTACAACTTGCTTGACTTCCATACTGATTACAATGGTCGCACATTATATTTATGCGCTCATACAAATTATACAATTAGGTCGGCCCTATAACTAATTACAAATAATGCTTCCAAATGAATTGGCTTAAATGTGCTTACAATTATACATATACATATGTCAGCAACCTAAGTAAAATGGGTGTATAGCCTCTACAACATTAATTTACAATCGCAAACCAAAATAGTCATTGTCGGCTCTATGTTTTGTTCTCTACTGGCACACACTAGCTGTGCAACTTCAACTGACTATAACTTTCACATCTTTTCATATCTACTTATGCACTCTTAGACTAAGCATAATTATAGTCTAACAACCTTAACTTCTAGGGCACATACCATAATTCATCTGTACGCATGGGCGCAGGTGCTCTGAGCTGCAGGAACTCTATATGCTGTCCAGTCTTCAACACTTAACTGAATTCAGATCTTTATACTTAGTGCACTAACTCCAAACTGCTATATGAATTTGTTGCCATAATGAAAACTCTATATCTAGTCATATACTTTAGTATAGACAACTTTCCAACAATATCCCCCTTTGTCATTGATGGCAAACGAGGAATATGGCCAAGTCTCTAACTGTTCCTTTACACAAAAAACTTTTGTCTTCTATACATTTTATACAAACTCTTATATCTCCCTATACATATATGTACTCCAAATTCTATACAACTCCCCCTTTGACATTAATGACAAAGGTGCATAAAAAAAAAACTTTATCTACATACACTCACTGAGGGAAAACATCTGGATATGCAATCTTGAGTTTCTAGATCTCCTTCTTCCAAAAGGTTATCAGAGAATTGACTATCTATAGATGGGTGCATAATGCATATTGAAGCTTCTCTATCTTCTCCAATTCTATGCTTGGACCTTGATCATTGGTTATAATGGTTGCATCAATCTCCTTTATGTTTTGACTGAGAATGTCTAGTGAGGGCGCATGAGCGTTCCTTAATTGAGTTTGTCTAGACCTTATCTTTTCCATTTCTATCTCTGCCTTCTCAATTATGTCTAAATGACCTTGATAGACATTGTTACACATATTTACATAAGTGGAAGTATCTAACACTAAAATCTTCACCTTCTCAATCATTTCCTCTACATCTTTGATCTTCTTAAGATGGGCATCAACGGACTTATCTTGATCCATGGATTTTGCAATGACTTTCCTTCCTTGATCTACAAACTCCTTTAATGATGCCTGACCAGACTTAAGAGAGTTCAAGTCTAGTGAAAAATTACTCATTAGTTCATCTAGTCTCCTTTTTAAGTACTTATCCTCTACCACTATGGCCACAAATTATTCTAGGCTTGAGAAATTGACTTTGAACTATGATATGACTATGCTCACATCATCAACCAAATGTAAATTTACCATCTTTTTATCCTCTGGCAGTAAACTATTTAGAATATTTACTGATTCCATCAGGAGGGGATTTATCATTACTTGCTTCTCCTTAGCCTTCTCCATAGCTAGGACACTAAACTTAATTAGGTCTTCTTCCTTCCAGGAGTCCAAACTGCTAGTGTCAGGTGTGAAACTTGACAACAATGCTGAGGCAGGAGTGATGGGAGTGCTATCCATCACCTCTTGCTTCACCTTGAGAAAATCAATAGAAGATTCATCTTTCTTTTCTACCTTTACTCCTTCTTTATCATCAGATATATTTTCTATGATTACTTCTTCTTGCTGAGTGGGAGGGGTATTGTTGCATAAGATTTCTGCTTCCTTAGTGCTCACAAATGCTTCCTCAAACTTGTCCAACTCCTTATCAGTAGCTGCCATGGCTATTTCCACATTATCTATGATAATTGTGCTATCTTTGGGTGATTCTATCATAGGCGTAGACTGATCTACTTTTGTTTGAGTTTCTTCTATGGGTGTTGAGTCCTGAGGACCTATCATTGGTACATTAGTGGGCTCATCCACTTTATCTTCCTTGCTGGGTGCATGAGTGATGGGTGCAGGAGGTGGTTTGATTTATTGTTCCAACAACACCTTCTTAAAGGCCTTCTCTATTTCCTTTATTATCAAATCATAATCTTTTTTCTAAGGTGTGGCTTCACCAAATTCAATATTAGATCCAATACTTCTTTAGAACATACATGCAGAGTGTCTTCTAGCACTTTTTCCCTGATCCTTAGGTCTTCTTCATTTGCTTGTCTTTTAAGGTTTTCTAGAATGTCCCATACATTATCTGGTATTTCTATTTTCAATTCAAGAACTATCTTTTTGAACTTTATCATATGTTTGATAATCATACCATAAATTTCAAACTTATCAATCTCACTATATGATTCATAGAACTTCCCTATTTGATCAATTCTTCTCTCATCAATAATTCTTGCATATAGAACTTTGAGGCTAGGTCTGAATCCTGCCTGAGGAGGTGCTTGAGTGTTTTTCTTGCTCCTTAATGCTTGCGAGGATGGATGACTAGTGATTTCTTCTTTCTTCCTCTTAAATAAAGGCTTATACTCCAGAGGAGTATCTTTGGGCTCAGAAGGAGTACTATCTTCCTTATCCTTCTGACTGTCATCTTTTTCAATCTTAATCTTCTTCATCTTAGGATCTTCCCATTCTTCCTCTGCTACTACACTCTTCAATTCTAGGGAAATCTTCTCTTCCCTAGCCTTGTCAAGATCTACTTGAGATACACAATGTATCCTCAAGATCTCCAATGTAACTTTTGTAACCTTTCTTTTAGTTGCAGCACTGTTCAGCTTAGCATCAACCTCTCTAGTCTTTTCTTCATAGGTTCCCCACCTAGGTTCATTGGCATCCTTTGGGGATGATAGTAGTACCTATGGATAAGCTTCAAGAAATTTTTCCTCAACCTCATACCCAAGTGGATGAATCCACTTAGTTCTAGGCTCAATAGCTTCCATACAAGTAGTATCAATCTCCACCATGAAGAATATTGAATCTTTATACTTCTCCACAATAATTTTAGGAATCCTGTACCTCATCTACATCCTTGCTCTGAAGGTCTTCAATTCCAAGGTAATGAAATCTCTAAGTGTGCTTTCAGTGCATGCTTTGTTTGATATCTATGGCATGGTAGGAATGGACTTGTCTAGATACAAGTTTGATGCTTTACCAACTATATGAAGGTACATATAGATGATAAGGGACCCAAACCTGAATACCTTAGTCTTGTCATGTTTGATAGCCCTGATGTTTTCTATCAACTATGTGCACAAGATCTCACACAAGTTGAACTCTCCATCTTCTTACACAAGACAAATGTCTGCTAGAATAGTGCCCGCAGACACACTATTTACCTTGCTAGTATGATGAAAGCTATAACCAAGTATCATTGACATTAACTTAATGTCTGGCTGCTCTATAGGCTCAATGGTCATGCTGTGCTTATCACTTCTTGATTTACACACTTGCTCCACCATTTTCTTGACATCCTTACCCACAGGAAGGATGGAACCTATCCTAGAAAGGCCTGTCATCTCATGAATTAGGTCTCCTATGATTCTTATTGGCACATCTCCAACCTAAAAAAAATCATCATGAATTCTACTCAACAATATCTTTATCCATTATTCCTCATAGAACTCATATGCCATGGCATATTCAATAATGGGGTGATCATTCCATTTAGTGTATTCATCCATGAACATTTTATCTGGTTTCAACATTATGTCCATGTGCACCCTTAACCTATCCAGTCCAATAGGTTCCTTCTTACAATAAATGTAAGTCCTTATGTCTTCTACATGCATGATGCCCATCGACGTGCAGGAGAATGCTCCCTTTAAATCATCTAGGGTTTATTTAAATGGGTGCCTCTTGAAAACATACTGCTTCTTCTCAGCAACATAAAAAAAAATAGGAGTGGCCATGACTTACTTGATATTCTCTTTCCAAAATATCTCTGAGATGTTCTGATGGCTTCTAAACTGGCACAACGAGCTAGGGTTTCTTGCAACCGATCAAATGCACTGCAATTACTAATAGCTCAATCTCCAAATCTTCACAAAAACTTCCAAGGCTCAATATTCTCTCCAATCGCTCTGAATATGAATGCAATGGGTGAACAAACAACTTTCTATGTACTTAAAGTAAGAAATTCACCATTAATGCAACTCGTGTAAACTAGGCTGTCACTTCAAATTTTCAAACTTGAGTTACATTAACAATAAGCATGTGCGCTCTTACACAAAGGTTCCAATACACTCCAAAAGCTTAAGTCCAAAGGTGCATACTCTGAGGATGAGTATACCAGCCACATAGGGGTCTAGAGCTAAATTAGCTCCCCCTATGACCCTGAGGGCCATTCATGTAGATGTAGAGGGTGTGTCCAATGGCAATGCATCCAATACATTATCATCAACATTTTATTTCTTTCCATTTGACCAAATTATGCTCGCATCTTTTGATGCCTTCACAAACTTGACTTCTACTTCATGATCCAAAAATGGTTCTTCGACCTTTTTAGGGATTTCCTGACCTTGCATCCTTGATCTACAAAAATTTGAGATATGTCCAGCCTTGTTACAGGTGTGACAAATCACTGGAGGTCTATTATTCCTTGGCACATTGACATGAGTTGCCATTCTACATTATTTTTCTATATGACCATTATAGTTACATGTCTGACATGTAACATTCTGAGAACTTCTTGCATTGGTTTGATTCTGATTTCTTTGATCATGCTGAATCCTGTTCTTCTTACTAGTCTTGCAATTTATTGCTCTATGACCAAATCTATTACATGTATAACAATAACCATTAAAAGGCTTTACCTCTGTACAGTTCCTTGCAATGTGTCCATTCTTTTTACATGCAAAATAGGTGCGTTTAGAAGGCTTGCACTCATTTTTAGGAGGACTACCATTGTCTTTGGTTTGATCTTCAGTCTTCTCAGTATCAAAAAATTCATTTTGTGTCTCCTTTTTTGCTCGCATCTTATCAATCTAATTTTGTGCTTCATTATATCCAATACAGCTAGTGTCTCCTTTGATTCTTCTTGCATACAACTATGATTCTACCAATTCAGCATTGGTGTGTAATTTGTCAATGTAGTTCTTTGCATCTTTCAATTCAGACTCCAATCTTGCTTTGCAATTCTTTAGATCCAAGATTTCCAAATTTTCTTCCCCTAACTCTTCATTGAGTTGAAGGTTCTCCTTTACTTGTTCATTGTAGACATCTTGCTTGTTCATTAGTTTGTCATCAAGTTCTTCAAGCCAACTCACTAAGGATGCATTTTCTTCATTCAACTTCTTGAATTTTTCTTCAAGATCACTATTAGAGCGTCCCTTCAAATCCTTTCTTAGTTTCTTGATAACTAATTGAGCATCATTGACTTTTTCTTTTAGTTTTTCAATTTCTCTTTCTAAGTTGTCTAGGTCTTCAAGAGTTGCTTCAAGATTCTTCTTCAAATCTTCTTTGTCCATGATCTCCTCAAGTGGTTAAAATTATTTGCTTAGGACCAGAGCTCTGATACCAATTGTTAGGAATGGGAACACTAAGAGGGGGGGGGGGGGGGCGGGTGAATTGGTGTTAACTATATTTGAACTTTTCACTTTAATTTGAATACTGAATTATAAATGCTTAAGTACTGAATTGAACATTCACATAAACATGAAACATGAAATCAACACATGACACCAATATGGTTACGGGGAAACCCAAATAGGTAAAAACCGCGGTGGGACTTGATACCCACTAATAATCTGCACTAGTGTTTTGTGATCCTTGTTAGAAGATCCTTTACCCTGTTAGGAGTAGCTTTACAATGTTTTTAGTATAGTAGACCTTGTTAAGGGTTGGACCTTGTTAGGAGTCTTTTACAATGATCCTTTTTAGGGGAGTGGACTCACTTTCCAAGAGCTCACTACTCAAATGATGAAGGCTACAACCTTTTGAGATCAGACACACACTATATCTACTGGTGAACTGTTGCTGTGACACTGTTTGTCAGATCAGTTCCTTTGGTGCACTGATGCTTTGAACTCTTGCAAAGCTCTAATACATCATATGCTCTCTTCACATACCTTTTCTCTACTTCTCATAACTCTATTACAACTTGCTTGACTTCCATACCGATTACAATGGGCACACCTTATATTTATGTGCTCATACCAATTATACAATTAGGTCGGCCCTATAACTAATTACAAATAATGCTTACAAATGAATTGGCTTAAGCGTGCTTACAATTATACATATACATATGTCGAAAACCTAAGTACAATGGGCACATAGCCTCTACAACATTAATTTACAATCAAAAACCAAAATAGTCACTATCGACTCTATGCTCTGTTCTTTGCTGGCACACATTGGCTGTGCAACTTCAACTGACTATAACTTTCACATCTTTGCATATCTACTTATGTGCTCTTAGAATAAGCATAAGTATAGTTTAAAAACCTTAAATTCTAGGGTGCATACCATAATTCATCCGTACGCATGGGCGTAGGTGCTCTGAGCTGCAGGAACTCTGTATGTTGTCCAGTCTTCAACACTTAACTGAATTCAGATCTTTATACTTAGTGCGTTGACTCCAAACTACTATATGACTTTGTTGCCATAATGACAACTCTATATCTAGTCATATACTTTAGTATAAACAACTTTCCAACACTGTCGTCCTACTATTTCCTCTTCTCATATCCTTTCATGTTTTTTCTTCTCCTTAGGGGTAAAAATGAATCCTTTTCCCCCTTTTTCCCTTTTTATACGGGTACCTTTTTTTAAAAATGGGAGAGGTTCTTTTTTTTTTTTTTTTCTTTTTTAACCCCTCATAAGTCTTGCAAAGTCTTTTTCCCTCATTTTGTGAAAATTGACCAAATTTTTTATTTTTGGCCTATTTTCCTGAGAGGGCACATCCTCCTACTGACTTTTCCTCTGTGCACGTCTTAGGCCCATTTTTTTCCTCTGGGGTATCTATATTTTCTTTGACGCGATGCCATTTTTGACATCGCATCAAAGATGGGCAAAATTTAGACAGCTAAATTCATCCTTTAACATTAATTAAATTTAATTTAATTAATGACCCCAAATAAAATTATAGTTAAATTTTAATTAATTATATTTGTTAAATTTATCTATTTATTTAATTAAATAAATTCACTAATTATAGTATTTGAATTAAATTTAAATACTACCTTTCATAATGTATTAAATTAAATTTAATACATGTTCCTCCATAGTCCCTTTTAAATAAATTTTTAATTTATTTAATTCCCTCACATTCTTTATTTCTACTAAGCTATGATTAAATTAAATTTTATTTAATTTAATCCTAAATCCAACCTAGATGCTATCCTAGACACATCACTTTGTATCTAATAAACCTACTCACTAATTAACAAAGGTTAATTAGGCTAATTTTTGGATTTATACATCCATTAGTCCTAATTATTTGCTCACACATGTGTGAGAAAATTTATAAAAATTACCTTTTCAAAAATTGCTAAAATTTGCATAAACAAGGCTTCTTACATTTTTGATGACACTTCTTACACCTTCTAAAATGGTGAAAATAGACTTTTTCTCTTACACATCTCTTACACACACTTACTGTTAGGAATAGTCCCAAGAGATAACTAAGAGGGGGGGCTGGGGGGGGGGGGTTGAATCAGTTATCTACAAGATTCAATTCTTTATCCAATTAAGTATACTTAAACATAAAGCACAAACACAATGAAAGAAAACTTGAATGCAATACCAATATTTTGGTTATGGTGAAACCCAAATAGGTAAAAACCCCGGTGGGAATTGACACCCACTAATATTTTGCACTAGTGTTTTATGATCCTTGTTAGAAGATCCTTAACCTTGTTAGGATTTTCTTTACAATATATTTAGTACAATGACCTGGTCAAGGGTCGGACCCTGTTAGGAGTCTTTTACAATTAACCCTATTAGGGGTGAGGACACACTGTCCGAGAGCACACTGCTCAAAGGGGTGAAGGCTACAACTTTCTGAATAATAGATACATACTATATCTAGATCTTGGTGAGCTACGCTTTGACCTGCTGTCTGGATTAGTTCCAATGTATATCACAAACACTTTACTTGGTCACATAGACCTTCTACTAATGGCTCAACACTTCGCACACTCTACTTTTCTCTTCACAATCTACTCTGAACCATACTTAACAATCACAAATGACTGCCTAGAAATATCTTTCCTCCAAATGATATAATCAAGTCAACCTATAAGGACCAATGTGTGTGTGAATTTTGTACCTGATCTGTAGAACACAACACTTCAGTAAAACATTAGAGGTTAGCTAAAATTGAAATTGTGCAATAAATGAAAAATTAAACCAACCAGGTGATTTACTGCCTTCTAGTAGATGCAAGTATGTATTCTCAGATTATACCGAGATCAGTGACCTTGACGACACCTAAATGAAGGATTTGAATGCAAAATCTAGATATGAATTGGATGCAATTAATCTATTTTTTTAGTTTTTCTGTGCAATTATGATAATGAAAACTTGATATGAATCTATGGTAATATGAAAATTGATATGCTAAAATGATCTAACAATAATATTCTAAATGATATGGATACTATGCAAAAACAATGAAAATCTCACAACAACTCAAATTCTCAAGATCGATTCTTCAGTCTCCAATTTGATAGCGTGAGTGTGCAATTATGGATCCCCAAATTGAAGAGCTGAAGCTTTAATTTATAGAAATCTAGGGCTTTAGAGGTGCATGAAAAAAAGCCATAAATCACTCAAATAACTTAGGTTGATTTTTAAGTTATTTTTAAATAAAGGATAATTAACTCACAAAAACATGCAAAAGTAGAATTTAACTCAAAATAGAGTTTAGATTTAATTGATAATTGATAGTTGTCTGCTTTGTGCATGTTTTATTTATGAATTACTTTAATAATAAAGTGATTTATTTCCAACTTAACTGATTTTGAAAAATAAAACAATTGATTTATAGGTTAATCAATTATTTTTCAAACTTTTATTCAAAAACAATATTATTAAAAATTGACAACTTGCTTTAATTAATTAAATAAGAATTTAATCAATTATTCATAGGATTTTGGATTTATTGTCAAAATTAAATAATACAATTTAGGAATAAAAAGAATTAACTTCAATTAAACAATTAAGTGGCAGAATTAAATCTAATTAATTAAATATTTAGTATATTCAATTAATCAAACTTTAGGATAAATAGGATTTATTGCCAAATAATCATTAAATTAAAGATAATTATGATAATTAGGAATATTGCTAGGAATATTCCTTGATGCAAAATTTATGATAATCGATTAGGATTCGATGATGTTTAGATGTGCCTTAGGTTAGGACTTTGATGTCGATTTTGTTTGATTTGATGATGTAGGAGATTAATGAACCTATAGCCCATTTTTGGGGTATTACATTTTGCCCCTCTTTGAATTGCTATGCAAAGTGCAGTGGTTCAAAGATAGTCTGTGTATAATGTTGATTGATATCGATATGAAATTGATATGATGTTGATATGAAACAAAAACTTGATTGAAAGATTTTAGATGCTATGTCCTGAATGACCAAAGATAATGTTAACTATAACAGTAAATGAACTGATGATTGTGAAAAAGTGTCAAAATGTCTGATTCCAAACCTTATGATTGTGAAGAAGTGAGTGACTAATTCTAGACCTGATTGTCCTTATATTGAATCAAATTGGTATCACATTTGAACCCTTCAGTTTCTGAAGAACCAAGGAAATAACACAATTGAACCGATAGTTGCAAAAACTGATACAATTTACAAGATTAAGAGAATACCAGATTGATATGGATCTCGATGAATATGATATGCCCTGAGTGATGATTGATTTTCCCCAAGCGATGAGGTCTTTATGATGAATCAACAACTAGACGTGGTTGTTGTCTTGATTACTGAGGAAAGATATACTTCAAGTTTAGATTATAGACTTTGAATGATATGCAATACCATGCTCCCTTCGGGATGAAAATTGAAATCTAACAAAAAAAGTCAGCGTTGATAGTTCAAAAGCATGTTAATTGATTTGAGAAGTGGTTATACACGTCTGAGAATGCATTCTGCATTATTTGGAGGTCTTGGAGACCAAGTTTGACTAGGTTTGACCATGAGTTGACCATAGTTGACCAAGTTGAAATTTTGATAGTTTGATGTAAGATAATCTGTTAAGTTGAATTCTAGATTTTTGTGATGATTGAATGTTGATTATGCAAGTAGTTGATGATATAAACGATCTCAAATTTCAATTTTGAACCCGAAAAAGGATTCTACTTGCTATTTCGTTGGAGGAACCTTCATGTGAGATTCAGCTCTTGTTAGATTAGAAGATGTGATTGAAGAATGATTTAAGTGTTGAAGTTTGTTTAGCCATTATGAGATCATGCAAAGGGTGAAATGCAAAGAAACATGCAATATGAAATGCAACCTCAGACCTAGGACCTAGTCATTGATCATGTGTCGGTCATTCTCATCATTGAATTTTTTTAGGTAATCGGATAAATCAATACAATGCCCACTAGTTATGAAACCATAGACATATGAATATTGATTTGTATGCACAGGAATCAATACAACACCCACTGATTAGGAAACCATGGATATATGAATATTGATTTTATTTTCGGAATGTCGGATTAGATATAAGCACCAAGGCACAAATGCTAGGATGACCTGAATATCATGTCCCTTTTGATATAGAAATTTGTATAAGCATCAAAACATAAACATCATGATGACCTGAATATGCCTTGTGGTACAAACACATCAAGCAATCAAGAGGTCATTAGAAATCCAATGTGAATTACCCATAGTGACCCCTTTATCATTCACATCCTTAGGTAAGATCGCATTTCACAATAGGAGAAAGAACTCACTCAAAAAGATAATAGTTACATCAAAATTCCTTGAATTTTCTAGGTATTAATGGTCGAGGTACGCATGGCCATCCAATTCAAGATAGAGGCTCTTATAGTTGGACACCATTTCAATCTGGAATTTCCAAAGTTGTTAGATTTTCACATACAAGAAGAAAACAAAGAAAAGATTATGCCCCCAGTCATCACTCTCTAAATCCTGTAAAGGACACCATCAAAGAGCTCGTGGGAACAAAATATGCAAAAATCTCAATGTGAATCAGTAAGCATACAAGGAGATAAAAGCATGTAAAAGCATAGATTGTTTTCAGTTTGATGTTTGATTGCGTTGTTGTAGATGCAAAATCCTTTTTGGAGACAAGACTGACTGAATGACTTGGATGAAGCTTCAAAGGACTCTGACTGGATATGATACCTCTAAGATACATTGGAGACCATAGGATATGACATTGATTGCCCCCAAGTTTTATCATTGATAGGATACAGATGCTTGAGTTGATTGGTGTACAAACTGACTTTTTGAAAATAAACTGGGAGATATGTACAAACTAAAGCAAGACTGAAAGTTAGGAAAGACCAAGATTGCGCTGATAGATGGAGCATTTTGAAACAAGTGGCACCCGTTTGCTAGGTTTTCACCATCTTGGCAGAGATTCTATTTTTGCTACCAAGGCACTTTTTCTTTTTCTCATTTTTAAATTTTTTTTTTTTTTTCCAATTTTTTTGTACTTTTGATATTTTTCACTTTTTTTTGTGAATCATCAAGGTGCCCATTGCTAGGTTTTCACCAAGATGTTCATTTTTTCAGGACTTTTTCTAATTTTTAAGATTTTTTTAGGACATTTTACCATAGACTGAATGCCTTAGGCATATAATATCTTCAGATGGAGAATCTTGATTGGTTCTCGGAGCTGTTCTCCTTTAGTCATTGAGAGTTGATAGGCACCAGAGCCAAAAGTAGTAGTGATTACAAAGGGACCCTACTAGTTGGGTTCAAACTTCCCCTTGCATTCTCGATGTGATTGATTTTTAGGATTTTCTCTCAAGACTAGATCACCAACTTGAAATTCTCTATGTCTGACTTTCTTGTTGTAGCCTCTAGACATTCTCTTCTGATATACTCTGAGATGATCATACGCTGCTTGTCTATGCTCATCTAGTAGTTCAAGTTCTTGCAACCTAGACACTTTGTAGTCATCATCAGTTACTAGACCATGCATTCTAATTCTTAGTGATGGGATTTCAACCTCAATAGGCAGTACCACTTCAGACCCATAAACTAAAGCGAAAGGAGTAGCCCTAGTGGGTGTTCTGATACTTGTTCTGAAGGCCCAAAGAGCTGGATTGATCATGAGATGCCAATCTCTTCTTGTTTTATTAACTGTACGGTGCAAGATTTTCAATAGATTCTTGTTAGAAGCCTCTACTTGTCCATTCCCTTAAGGATAGTAGATAGATAACCAATGTTCTGTAATCTTGAATTTAGCCCATAGATCATCTAGATCTTTGTTCTTGAATTGTCCCCCATTATCTATGATTATGGAATGAGGTATCCCATATCTGCATATGATATAGTTCAATATGAACATAGATATTTTCTTTCTAGTTGCTTGTGTCAAAGGGATTGCTTCTACCCATTTTGTAAAACAATTTGTAACTATGATTATATGGGTATGTCCATTAGAAGAATGAGGATGTATAGCTCCTATAAGATCAAACACCCATTGATGAAAAGGCCATTGTGTAGTAAAGGGAATTAGATCTCTCCCTGGATCATGAATTAAGTTGCCATGCACTTGGCACTTTTGATAGTTCTTAGCAAACTTGATAGACTCTTTCTCCATTTCAGGCCAATAGTACCCAACCCTAATAAGTTTTTGAGCTAGTGTTAAACTGTTCGAGTGTGACCCACAAATACCATCATGGACTTCCTCTAACGCATGTTGAGACTCTTCCCATTCTAAACATCTAAGTAGCGTACCATCTAGACCTTGTTTGTATAGATCATGACCAATGATGACATATCAGAAGGCATTATGGATAAGGTATCTCTTTTCATGGTGATTGAAGGTATCGGGAATGATTTGGTCTTGGAGATAGGAAAATAGGTTTTTTTATCTGGATGAATCATGACCAACAATAGTGTAGATCATGCAGGTTTTAGGGGAATCATATGCAAGATAAGATAGTGCTTTCACCAGGAACTCATAGCGTAGCTCATGTTCAGGCTGCTGTAATAAAGTAGATAATGTTTCCTTTGCATCAGTAGCCTTATTCTCCATTCTAGGTATTTGCTCAAATGTGATAGATATGAAATACTTCTTTAGATCATCTACCATTCTTTTGTAAGGAATGAGCTTTTCATCTTTAGTTTGGTACACATCATTGACTTGATGGATAACAAGTTGTGAGTCTCCATGAATGTGTAATTCTGTTACTCTCCATTCAATTGCCATTTTTATACCATTCAAAAGGGCTTCATATTCTGCAATATTGTTTGTACAAGGGAAATTTAATCTGAATGCTTTTGGGATTGAGTACCCTTAAGGAGTTATGAAAAATATGCCCGCACTTGACCCATTCTATGTGTAGGAACCATCAAAGAATAACTACCATTCTCTAGAAGCAAGAGTCATGATAGAGGAATGTGGAAATTCCATTTGAATTGGTGTATCATCAATCATAGGTGCATGAACCAATTGATCAACAATTACCTATCCTTTGATAGCTTTTCTTTCCACATATTCAATGTCAAATTCACTTAAGAGCATGACCCATTTAGCTAATCTACCTGTGAGGGCAGCTTTTCTTAGAAGGTACTTGAGCGGATCAATTCTAGCTACCAAATGTGTGGTATGAGCTAACATGTAATGTCTCAATTTTTATGATGCAAAGATCACAGCTAGACAAGCTTTCTCAATCATTGAATAGTTCTTCTCATATGCAACCAATGTTCTACTGATATAGTATATAGCTCTTTCCTTTTTGTTCTCATCATGTTGTGCAAGCAATGCCCCCAGTGATGTATCTGTTGTAGAGACATATAAGATCAATGGCTTCCCATGAATAGGAGGATTTGATAGATATTGTTTGATATGGTCAAAGTTCTTCTCACATTCTTCATTCCATGCAAAGGTCACACCTTTATGTAATGTTTTTGTAAAAGGCTGTGATATGTCTGCTAGCTTTGATATGAATCTTTTGATAGATTGAACTCTTCCTTGTAATGCCCTCATTTGACTAATATTCTTTGGAGGTTGCATTTCCATGATAGCCTTCACTTTAGTTGGATCAACTTCAATACCCTTCATTGAGACTATGTATCCTAAGAGGTTTCTAGAAGTGACACCAAAAGCACACTTCTTAGGATTTAGTCTGAGACTAAATTTTTCCATTCTATCTAGTATCTTGCTCAAGTCATCTAGATGTTCAGCCCTAATCATAGATTTTGCTAAAGTATCATCAACATAATCCTCCATAGTCCTATGCATCATGTCATGAAAAATAGATGTCATGGCTCTTTGATATGTAGCACCAGCATTTTTAAGCCCAAATGGCATGACATTCCAACAAAAGGTGCACCATGCACATGTGAAAGCAATTTTCTCTTGATCCTCTGGAGCAATTTTTATTTGATTATATCTAGAAAAACCATCCATTAAAGAATACATCTCAAAGCCCATAGTCATGTCCACTATCATATCAATGTTAGGTAATGGAAAATCATCCTTAGGGCATGCTCTATTTACATCTCTAAAATCTGTGCACACTCTAATTGATTTATCTGGTTTTGAAATAGGTATAATATTAGAGATCCACTCTGCATATTCAATAACTCAGATGAATCTAGCTTTTAGGACCTTTTCTAATTCAACTTTTACCAAGAGTGCGACATGAGGATGAATCTTTCTCCATTTTTGCTTGACAAGTTTGACATTTGGAGCTATAGATAAATGATGCATTATAAGATTAGGATCCAACCCTGGCATATCTGAATATTTCCATTCAAAGTTGATCTTCTTTTCTGTTAGGAATGTTGTAAATTTTTGCTTCTCTTCTTCTAATAAAGATTGTGCTACATGAATCAACTGTGGTTCTTCTATTGTTCCCAAGTTGATGGATTGAGTGGGCTCAATTAGAACTGGAGATCTATCCTCTAAATGACTCAGAAGGACATCAAATATCTCATCCTTAGGCACCTCAGAAAGGTTTTCACCTTCCAATACATCTTTTATTTTTACTTTTGTAGGTTTTGAGACTGCCACAAAGTGATTTTTACCCTCAGAACTCATTTTCTTTTTATTCTTATTCTTATTTTTCTAACTAAGATACTTGATGTCCGACTCTTTCATGCTAACACTCGGTTCACTAATGGAAGTACTCATAGGCTCAACTACATTGAGGTAGCAAGAAAGGGCATAGTCATTTGGGAAGGTATAAATACCATGGCTTGGATTTGTGGAGGTTTGATCAATAAGGTCTAGATATTGGATAGTCAAAGTGGGGAAAGATTGGGAGATAGTGTTTACGAATATGGATCTGTCATCATTGGTCCTAATCTGATGCTCAAGTTCAAAAGTGATATTACAACTTAAGACATTCAATTTGTGAATAGGCTCAATGTCATTATGGGAGTCCAATTCAGCCATAGGTGGATCAAAATTGATAGGTTCATCGTTTCGCTCTAGACTTACATTGGGTTCAGGTGCATATTGGTTAATAACATGAACATGTTTCTCGGTAATAAGCTCATCTTCTTCTGGAATGGCTCCCCATTCATAGTCATTAGATTCTTCATTTATGCCTCTAGGAAATCTAAGAACATAAGTAAAGTCAGGATGAATACCCCAAGAAGGGTTACCCTCAGGTTCTGATTTGAATTCATACTCATGAGAATCTATCTTTGTAAGGCCATGCAAGCACAACTTCATCCTCTTCAAATTCTTGCTTGGAGACTTGTTCAGCTACAAAATTCTTTTTATACACCTCAAGAGGTTCTTTAGAATCTGGTTTGGATTATTTCAAAGATTGTCCATAAGACTTAGGTGAGATAGGGAGAGATGTCAAAGATAAGACTGGTTCTATAGTATATTCTCCCATACCATTGTCTTTGATATTGACCTCTTTTGCAATGTCTTCCATTTTAGATGTGGATGCTTCTTTGGTTGGCTCAATGGAAGATTCTTTGTTATTAGGCACAAGTTTATCTACACTTTCCTTCAATGTATTGCAAGTGGTGGATATGTTTGCTAGAATAGTGACCTCTACTCCTTCATAAGGAAATTTTAAACATTGGTGAAATGTAGAAGGAATAGCTTTCATGTCATGAATCCATGGTCTCCCTAGAAGAATGTTGTAGGCCAAAGGTAGATCAAGGACTTGGCATGTAGTTTCTCTGATAATTGGACTTGCTCTGATAGGTAAGACAATGGTGCCTTTAGAAGATCTCTCTTGTTCATCATAGGCTTTTATAGTTATCTTCTTTCTAGGATCAATATCCATTTCTGAAAATCTCAATTGTGTAACCAAGCTGTAAAAACAAATGTTTAGGCTAACACCCCCATCTATCAACACATGTTTGACTCTATGGTTCTAGATCAAGACTTCTATATGCAAGGGATGGTTATGTGGGTGACTCAAGGAGTTCTCATCTTCCTCTGAAAAGGAGATATATTGCGGAGATGTAAGATGTCCAACCATAGTTTGGAACCTATCTAAATCAAGGTCAGCAGGAACATTGGATCTGAGCAAAGCTTTATCTAGAATGGCTCTATGAGCTGGAGATATTTGAAGCAACTCAAACATGGAGATTTTCACATTAGTGTGTTGGAGTTGTTGAACAATGCTATAAGATGTTGGACTTGTATCTTTAGGATTGGAAGATTTAAAAACAACCTTTTGTTTGGAAGTGGAAGAAAGATTGAAGGGCATCTTAGGGACATTCAATGAATCTGGGATTTGTCCGTTCAGATGTGCTTGAGCTTGTGATCGAGTAGATGTGTTAGCTAAAGGATGATATCTATCTCTTTGTACAATTGTGATGACATTGCAATGATTAGAGAGACAAGGTTCAACCATATTGATAACAACATTATTTCCAGGGTAAGCATAATTGACCTTTGCCCTCATATTAGGCTGAGAAGATGAAACTTCTTGACCATGTTTCAGAAATGGTTATGTGAATGTTGTATGATCATTATTGCTCTTATGATTGTCAATGGTGATATCTCCTTTATCAATTAGATATTGAATAGTATGTTTCAAGCGTAAGTTGTTATTCATTTTATGACCTTTACCCCGATGGAAATCATAGAATTCATTCTCTCTCCACCATTTCAGTGTATGATTTGTATTAGATTGTCAGATCTCAAGCAAAGAGATGATGTTA
The DNA here is from genome assembly GCA_027943335.1 of Chamaecyparis obtusa. Taxonomy (NCBI): domain Eukaryota; kingdom Viridiplantae; phylum Streptophyta; class Pinopsida; order Cupressales; family Cupressaceae; genus Chamaecyparis; species Chamaecyparis obtusa. The sequence continues at coordinate 1,478,799 of BSBK01002625.1, forward strand.
TTAACTAGCAGAGTTTGGATAGTTGATTCTAAAGATTCTCCAAGAGGAGTGAACGTTCATTTATTATCAATGGACCACTTTTTATACTCTGGCTTCTTTTGAGATGATTTAGGCACCTTTTGTTCTGAAGCTTTTATGGCTTGGGTGCCAATAGTTAGCTTGAAAGTTGGTGCCTTTGATGGGGCATGGATAGTATCAACAACACCATCTGTGACAATGCCTTTATTCTTGTTCCAGTTTTTGTTCTATTCTTTAGAACTGGATCCTAATTTGTACTTGTCCTTTTGAAGTGTGATTTCTCCTTTTTTCACAAGTACTTTTTCAATTTTGATCGCATTGTCTACCATCTTATCAAAAGATGTATGATCTTGCATTTGTAAAGGGTATTTGATCTCGGGGATAAGATTATTGATGAAGATTTCCAGTTTCTCAGTTTTTGGAATAGGCCTAGCATATAAAGAGAATTTCTTCCTCCATCTTTTGAGAAATGTCAAGAATGGTTCACCTGGATATTGCTTGAGATGACAGATATCAATCATGGTGACTGGATGTTGAATGTTGTAGGAGTATTGCTGATAGAACAATTTGATCAACTCCTCAAAATTTTTGATAGTAGAAGGCAATCTAGAGAACCAATGAATGGCTGCTCCCCCTAGAGATCGAGGGAAGAGACACATCAAATAGGTTGGTTTGTGCATGAACTCCATAGATTGTGTACAAAATTCTCTAACATGATCCTGGGGATCTGAGTGTCCATCATACTTATCGTACTTAGGAATCTCCACTCTTTTTGGGAATGGTGGCATGTACAAGTCTTTGTCAAATGGAAAAGGACATAGGGCCTCCATGGACAACTCCTTTGGTTCCTTTTCTTTCTCAAGGTTATTAAGTTTGACTTGCATGGCATGCATCTATTTCATCATAGCTATGAGTGGAGTTCTTCCTCATGTGTAATGATATCTTCAACATTAAAGTTGGGAGGAAGTTTGGCTCCTTGATGAGCTAATTGTAAAAAGTATGCCTCTCTATCTTCTTTCAAGAAATGCTTCATCATTCTTTTGAAGTTATCATCATTTTGATATTGAGCAATTTCTTCAGGTGTGGGTTCCTGATCTGCACCATGTTGAGATTGAGCTCTTTGAGAGCCAAAGTTTGTCCCTACTTGAGACATGGTAGGAGTTCTCCCTGGGATAGATTGATGAGGATTTTTTTGATTACCTCCGTGAGTTGATGGAGGAATGTAACCAATTTTTAATCGAAGATTGCCAACACCATCATCTTCATAAAGACTAGAATTGTAGAGTTTCTCAAAAGTTGGACTTTGGATCTCAGTCAAAGGTAAAGTATGAGATATTTCCCTAGATTTCTTGTGAGAGGAAGCTCTAGTTTCCACCATTAACCTTGGGTGAAGAAAAAGAATAAGATGAAGACAACTGAAGAATGAATTGAATCAAGATGATTAGATGACGCAACCTTGTCAAGGTTTGATTGATTGAAGCATAGATTTGACTTAGATGAGGGATATTATGCCCTAGATGTATGGGTAGATGCCCAAAAGATAGCAAACAAGATATCACAACACTTAGTCATTTTTGAAGATTGATTGAAGATTGATAGTTATGACAAGTTTTTGACACAAGATGATAAAGACTTAAATCGATTAAACAGAAGGCTAAATCAGATTCAAAAGGCCACTTTAGGAAAATGATTGGATTCTCAGTAGTTTGCTGCTCTATTCTTGACATGGTGATTTTCTTGGCAGACTCTAGAAATAGGCTGGAAAAGCTGGATCTCTAGCAATTCTGACAACTTTCTGGCAATTTTTCAAAACTTCTCAAATGACTTTCTGTAGGCTCATACCACAGTGGGTATAGCATGAAACAACAATTGACAAGCTCATACGATAGTTGACAATAGGAAAATTGACTTTTGAAAATGACTGGCATAAACACTTGTATGACAATATACAAGTTACCATACGATAATTAGGGAGTTATGAAATGACTCTTGACCAAAAAACGTACGATTTTATTACCTGATGAGACAAATTTTGACTCCAGAAAGGAATTTCACTTCAATTTTTGCAAATTTTTGGGTTTTCAATTTCAGATTGTTTGCAAATTTCAATGTCTAGATTTGAGGATAGTAACAGATTTGTTCATTCTCAGTTACCAGATAGATAAACAAACATGCAAAACAGCAAGCAAGTGATTTCAAGCATGTCTGAAAATAATGAACAAGGGCAAAAGAAACCTTGCACATGAAAAAATCAAGTGACTTATTTGTGATAATCCTTAGAAGTGCTAGTTGTGTATGTTCCAAAAAGTTTTGCAATAATGTACATATTCCTAGAAAATGAAAATTTGGCCTCACTAGGGTTTTTAGTAATGGTTTGACTCTGCAACTTTTATAATCCAAGAGGGAAAACTCCAATCCAGGTGCACCAAGGTTTTGACACAGTCTGAGAACTTAATCTTTAGGATCTACTAGGGAGATCTGACAGCCCAACAAGAGACCACACCTGTGGAGATTTCTTCCAACAGGACATTTATATAGCAGTTGTCACTACCACAGTGAAAATGGCTATTACTGCTTGAGGTTTCGTCAACATGGTTGACCCAATTAAGGGAATGTACACTATGGTTAACCCTTTGTAAAGGTGACTCACAAGATATACCACATGAAGATTGGTTCCGGATTCAAGGATCTGAGTTTCTGGTACTACCCAAAAAGGGAGTAGAGCATAATCCTCTAGCCTTTTCACTTTTAACCCAAACAAAGTAGACAGATTAATCCGACATGCTAAGACCAAGATTATCTCATAGAGATCTATGATATCAACCACTCATGATCTATCAACCTCTCCGGAGAGAGAATGTATCAATCAGAAGCTGAAGACGCACAAATCTAGTAGAACGTGAGACTCTCTCAGTATCCTCCCTACCTACAAGGGTTCCTTCGTTGAGAAGAGTTTTATTGGAAACTCACTCTCTCAAGAGCCACAAATAGTGTTCATAGGGCCTATTTACTATGTGTAACAAAGATGTTGAAAGCGAATCTATGTTCATTTTTTAGAGCCCAAATGAAATGTGTGATATGGAAAAGGAAGGCACTCAAGCTAGATATGCAAGATGTTTGTTTTAATCCAAATCAAAATGTTATCAGCTAAGAAGGTTACCTTAATTCCTTGCAATGCGCTTAGTAGATTTTTACCTATTTTTATAAATTCTTGCACTTTTTCCAATAAAAAACTAGTGAAAATCAATCAAAAATAGAGAATTTCAATTGTTAGGGTTAGCTGTTAGTCAAAATCTGAAAACCAAATCTGACAAACTACTTGAAAAAATGAAACGACAATTGAACCCTGGCACTAAAACTCATACAATAGTGGGTTACCTCCCAGATGACAATCTAGAAGCTCATACGATAATGGGTATCAGATCACATGACAATTGAACTTCCAAATGACAGTGGGTTTTGGCTTGTGTGATCCTCGATCAAATCAACTATTTTATGATAGTGGGTATCTCCTAGTATGAGTTTCTGACAAAAATCATATGAAAATTGTATGAACAGAAAATAAAAATCGTAGCTTGGAACAAAAAAAGACAAGAAAATGATAGAAATTGATAAAATTTGAAGGGAAACCCGTTTCAGGGCCCCACGGTGTGTGTGTGAAAATTGTACCTGATCTGTAGACACAACACTTCAGTAAAACAGTAGAGGTTAGCAAAAATCAAAATCGTGCAAAATTGAAATCTATTCTAACCAAGCGATTTACTACCTTCTAGTAGGTGCGAGATTAATGTTCTCAGATTGTTATCGAGATCAGTGACCTAGACAACACCTAAATGAAGGATTTGAATGCAATTGATCTAGATGTGAATTGATTGCAATTAAGCTATTTTTTTGGTATTTTCTATGCAATAAGAATGATAAAATGATATGAAATCTATGATATGTAAAAATTGATATGCTATGAATTAATCTAACAATAATATGAAAAAGAATCTAAATGAATGTAAAAAAAAACAAATTGATCTCAAAATAGCCTTGATTCGCAATAAGCTTTGATTCTCCAAATTCCAATTCTTCAAAATAGTTGTGCAATTCATAGATGACTTTGGCAAAGTAAGCTTGCAAAATTATGAGATTCTGTGGATGCCAAATTTGAGATGAATTATGAAGAGCTGAGCCTTGGTTTTATAGAAATCTAGGGCTTTGGAGGTGCACAAGAAAAAGCCATAAATCACTCAAATAACTCAGGTTGATTTTTGAGTTATTTTTAAATAAAGATAATTAAGTCACAAAAATCATGCAAAAGCACAGTTCAACTCGAATTAGAAGTTTAGATCAATTTTAAAACTCAAAAAGATGTTGAGTTTCAAAAAGCTAACAACTTGCATTGATTTTCCAATTTGAGTTTAACTAGTCCTTGAATGTGCACATGGATAATTATGATTTAATAAATAAATAAAGTGATTTATTCTCAGCTTAACTGCTTTTTGAAATAAAATAATTAATTTATGGGTTAATTAACTATTTTATCAAACTTTTATTAAAAACTATACTATTAAATAATGACAACTTGCTTTAATCAATTAAATAAGAATTTAATCAATTATTCATAAGATATTAGATTTATTGTCAAAATTCAATAATACAATTAATAATAGATAGAATTAAATTTAATTACATAATTAATTTGGCAAGATATTAAATCTAATTAATTAAATATGAAAATATTCAATTAATCAAACTTAGGATAAATATGATTTATTGCCAAATAATCATTAAATTAAAGATAATTAAGATAATTAGGAATATTGCTAGGAATATTCCCCGATGTAGAATTTAAGATAATCAATTAGGATTCGATGATGTTTATATGTGCCTTAGGTTAGGACTTTGATGTCGATTTCGTTCGAATTGTTGATATAGAAGGTTAATGAACATATAGCCCATTTTTGGGGTATTACACATAGTGGGTGCCAGAAATGTGTGTGAATTTTGTACTTGATCTGTAGAACACAATAGTTCAATAAAACATTAGAGGTTAGCTAAAATCAAATTTGTGCAATAAATGAAAAACTAAACTAACTAGGCAATTTACTCCCTTCTAGTAGATGTGAGTATGTATTCTCAAATTATACTGAGATCAATGACCTTGGCAACACCTAAACGAAGGATTTGAATGCAAAATCTAGATATGAATTGGATGCAATTAATCTATTTTTTTGGTTTTTCTATGCAATTATGATAATGAAAACTATATGAATCTATGGTAATATGAAAATTGATATGCTAAAATGATCTAACAATAATATTCTAAATGATATGGATACTATCCAAAAATAATGAAAATCTCACAACAACTCGAATTCTCAAGATCGATTCTTCAGTCTCCAATTCGATAGCGTGAGTGTGCAATTCATGGATGGATCCCCAAATTGAAGAGCTGAAGCCTTAATTTATAGAAATTTAGGGCTTTGGAGGTGCATGAAAAAAAGCCATAAATCACTCAAATAACTTAGGTTGATTTTTAAGTTATTTTTAAATAAAGGATAATTAACTCACAAAAACATGCCAAAAGTAGAGTTTAACTCAAAATAGAGTTTAGATTTAATTGATAATTGATAGTTGTCTGCTTTTTTGATTGTGCATATTTTATTTATGAATTAATTTAATAATAAAGTGATTTATTTCCAACGTAACTGATTTTAAAAAATAAAACAATTGATTTATGGATTAATCAATTATTTTTCAAACTTTTATTCAAAAACAATATTATTAAAAATTGACAACTTGCTTTAATTAATTAAATAAGAATTTAATCAATTATTCATAGGATTTTGGATTTATTATCAAAATTAAATAATTCAATTTATGAATAAATAGAATTAACTTCAATTAAACAATTAAGTGGCAGAATTAAATCTAATTAATTAAATATTTAGAATATTCAATTAATCAAACTTTAGGATAAATAGGATTTATCACCAAATAATCATTAAATTAAAGATAATTATGATAATTAGGAATATTGCTAGGAATATTCCATGATGCAAAATTTATGATAATCAATTAGGATTCAATGATGTTCAGATGTGCCTTAGGTTAGGACTTTGATGTCGATTTTGTTTGATTTGATGATGTAGGAGATTAATGAACCTATAGCCCATTTTTGGGGTATTACAACCACCTTGAAATCATATTAGAGAAACCATAACATACTCCAATAATAATTCTGTCAACTCTACTAATCACGCAACACATTCTGGGACCTATCCAATATTAACAAATGTAGACGCATGCTGCACACTGTCGGCTCTACCAAAGTAACTGAAAATTTCTCCTCAAGCTGAATTACATCATGCAATCTTAACCAAACATTACTAACTCTTCTCCAAGCATTAATCCAAGGGTGCATACCAAAATGATAGGCACAACTCCTGAACCAATATAATCTCTGTCAGCTGTTATGAATAAACATAGGAAACTACTACTAGTGAATAGTGACTACATAACTTCACTTATACCAATCACCAAACTTGACGTCCATGAATGTAACATCACTAAAATGTCTCCATCACATAACCAAATGCACAAGGCTCCATGATAACTATACAAACAATCATTCACAGAACACTGCCTATAACTCTGTTAGGAACACTATTGACACAAGCTGCTATATAACTGTCTATACTAACAGTTAACCTCTGCATCCATGATATCATGTTGATAACATGTCCATACTATATATACTAGAAGCTTACTATATGAGTCTTTCACAAATGCTACTTACCATATGTTGTCATCAATGACAAACATACAGTCAACACTGGCTTGCTGGAAAATCTCCAACAATCTCCCCCTTTGACATTCATGGAAACATATGGTAAGTAGCATGTGTGGAAGACTCATAAAGTAAGCTTCCAATATATACAACATGGACATGTTATCAACATGATATCATGGACGTAGAGGTTAAATATTAGTATAGATAGTTATATGATATCTCTTTCATATACTTGGACTGATTAATGAAAATACCTTTCCCTATCTACTACACATTCAATCCCAAAAAGTATTTTATAGGTCCAATCATGCTCACCTCAAATTCACTCTGCATCTCTTTAGAAAATTCAGCACTAAGTTTGTCATTACCTCCAAAGATAATGTCATCAACAAATATAGCTACAAGTAGTAAACCTTTAGATGTCTTTGTTATGAATAGATTACAATCTATTGCTCCTTTCTTGAATCCAATCTTTGTTAGATATTCATCCAATCTCTCATACCAAGCTCTAGGGGCTTGCTTAAGTCCATAGAGGTCCTTCTTCAATCTACATACCATGTCAGGTCTATTTGATAAGGTGAATCCTTCTGGTTGCTCAATGTATACATGTTCTTTTAATTCTCCATTCAAGAATGATGACTTGACATCCATTTGATAGACTTTGAAGTTTTTGACTGTTGCACAAGCTAGAAAAAACTTAATAGCTTCTAATTTTCTCATAGGTGAAAATGTGTCTAAATAATCAATGCCTTCTCTTTGCGCATATCCCTTACATACTAACCTTTCTTTATTTCTTACTACTGTACCATCTTCATTCATCTTGTTTCTGAATATCCATTTTGTTCCAATCACATTCTTATCACTTGGTCTTGGGAATAGTTCCCAAGTATCATTCCTGATAATCTGATCTAGTTCCTCTTTCATAACATCATGCCAATCTGAATCATTACATGCATCTTTGACACTTAGAGGTTCAATCTGAGATAGTAAGCATACCACCTCATTGCTTTCTGAATTCTTTGTTTTTGATCTTGTTGTGACTTTACTGCTCTGATCTCCAATGATGTCATCCTTAGAGTGATATCTAGATGTATACTTTGGAGCTTTAGGTGAAACTAACTCATCTTCCTTCTGAGTTTCCTCTTCACTTGTTTTAGGGTCATTGAACAATACATTGATACTATCAAACATCTCTTCAACAACTGTCTCACTAGTGGAAGGTCTAGGTTCTTCTTCAATCATAGGTGAGTAATCATGATATCTTTCTTAAACTATAAAATTTTCATCAATCTTAGCATGAGCAATTTCAATGATTTTCTTCAGTCTCAAGTTAAAACATCTATAAGCTTTACTTTTAGTAGAGTAACCAAGAAAAATACCTTCATCACTTCTTGCATCAAACTTGCCTACTGCTTCATCCCACTTGATGTAGCACTTTCTTCCAAAGATTCTGAAGTATTTCACTATGGGAACATTACCAAACCATAGCTCATAAGGTGTCTTGTCTACACTAGGCCTTAATTTTATTCTATTGATTGTATAGACTGCTGTATTGACTGCATCTCTCCAATAGGTGTGTGTGACTTTTCCTTCAATCATGATGGTGTGCTCTATATCAAGGATAATCATGTTCCTTCTCTCTGCAATCCCATTTTGCTAATGGGTTCTAGGTGCACTTAACTATCTTTTTATGCCATGTTCTTCATTGTACTCATAGAATCTATCAGAGGTGAATTCTCCTCCTATATCCGATCTTAGACACTTTATCTTTAGTTCATATTCATTCTCAACCTTAGCTTTGAATATTTTGAAATTCTCAACTGCTTCTAACTTATCTTTCAAGAATGCAACCCACATCATTCTAGAATAGTCATCTACAAACAAAATGAAATACCTTTCACCATAGTATGATCTTGTTTGAGTAGGTCGACATAGGTTTGTATGAATTAGATCCAATTTGTTCTCTGTTAAATTATGCTTTCTCCAAAATGAATTCCTCACATGCTTTCCCATTACACATTTCCTATAGATGGTATCAACTGGCTTTGCTATGCTAGGTAGGTCTCTTACTGCCTTAACATTATTGATCTTTACTATGTTATGAAAATTGATATGACATAGTCTTTTGTGCCACAACCAAATGTCATCTACTTTAGCAACAAAACAACTTGCTTCTGGATTAAGCTGAAAAACATTACCTTTGGTCTTCGATCCTGATGCAATTATTTCTCCTTCCTTGTTGTTGATGGTACACTTGTTTCCATTGAACTCCAATCTATAGCCTTTGTCAAGCAACTAACCAACACTCAGTAGGTTACGTTTCAAACCATCAACATAAAGAACATTACCAGTGCTATTCTTCACATCCAAGGTGATGGCTCCTCTACCAATGATAGGTTTGGGAATGTTATCTCCAAATCTAACTGTTGGGGCTCAAAAATGCTAGTCATTTTGAGGCCAACTGACAGGCACCATAAGTGCCTCTACAATTTTAGTTCAATTGAACCAAGGCTAGTAGGCCCAATTCTAATAAACTTTCCTAGATGACTGAATGAATAAATAGAATAATGTAAAGAATTGCTTTGATAAAATGATGATAAATTTTAACTACATCTATAATAAAGACCAGTGCCTATTCCTTATCCCAAAAATGAAAACTATGTGCGATTACTTTAATTGATGATCAATGCTAAAGTTCATTTAGTTCAATCTATTAACGATAATGTGACATTTCAAATCAAAACGTATAACTTTGGAGAAAAATTTAAAATAAATTAATCACTTCAAAGATTGATTAATTAACAACAATAAACTAAAATAGGAAGACAACTATTCAAATGAAATTTAATCCCCAGAGGACAGACCAATTGAATTCTGCATTATAAAAATCAAAACACAAAAATGCACAAAGAAATTCCCTTTCATGGATTAAGAGGTAAAATTTAAGAATTGCCCTTTAAGATATACCATTTTTCATGTTAAGAGAATAAGATTTATTTATCACTTTAGTAGAAATATAAATGCTAGAGAGGAAAAAATAAGTAAAAACTAAAGAAAAACTATTTAAACCCTAAATAAAATTAACATGAGTATAAGAAACTATATGTAGGGAAATGACTTATCCTTATTCAACCCTAACATATAAAATTTGAACCTATAAACATGTATAAATTAAAGGTCAATAATAATAAACTTTATACAATCTAAAAACATTAACACTTCATATTAATTATAAGTGACAATGTGAAAATGGAGAAGATTTAGATTATTAGGTAAATAAATTAATTATCCGAATCATATAAATTTTAATAATTAATTAAAATATTTAAGCTTCCCCTAACACATAAATATTAATTCTAATGATTTATATTTTATATTTTATTTTCTTTTAAAAAAAGGAAACACAATTGTCTTATATTTATATATTTATTTCTACACATACTCTCGAAGAATAATGTAGAGTAGTTGGTTAGGGGTAGAGTTGGGTAGATAGGTAGGAAGAGGAACAAGTCGAGAGGTCGAGTGTTCAACTCCCTCTCCCTGTTCTTTTTCCTAAAAATTATAAAATATATAAATAGATTCATCATAATAAGCATATTATTAAATTATAAAAATAATTAGGGGAGAGGTAACTCCCTATGTATGAGGTTGTTTTTACCTCTCACTTGCACACAAAAACAAAGATAAATAAGTATTTTCTCATAACCCTCTCGAAGAAAACAATTAGACTAATTGGTTAGGGGATAGGAGGGTAGATAGGTAAGAAGAAAGGTCGGCTTGAGAGGTCGAGTGTTCAACTCCCTCTCACCACCTTTTGTTCAACCTATTTTATTTTTTCAATAATTATTTATTTTCAAAATTAAATATGCATTTATGGAAAGATAATTAACAATTTACTAAATGAAAAATAAAAATAACAAATGCACACACTTTTCATTCATTTTAGTTTTTAATCATAGGAAAATTATATAAAAATGAAAATAAAACATCATACTTCCCTAACGTTTTGGCCTGAATTTTCAAGTGCCAACAGTGGCTCCAATTAGGGACGTGTGTCCATACCTAGACACAACGAGAATCCAAACTTCTCTGGAGGAAGAAGACCATAGTGAGAAAAGAAACATTATTCTTTTAAAAGAAAATGAAACTAATAGTATATAGGTTAGAGAATATTTCCCATTTTAAGAGAAAAATGGCTTCAGATATTGACCGTGAGTAGGGAAATCCTGAATCGCTTCATCAGTATCCTGTAAATAATAAGAATTTCCACCTGCGTTCAAAGCTACCATGTAAGGTCCAAGCCACAATGCCTCAAACTTACCATGCTTTCGTTTGTCTTGGTCTTTTGCATTCCATTTTAATACCCAGTTGCCTTCTCTGAAAGGTGTATCTGACACTCTTTTATCATGAAGAGTTTTAATCTGTTGTTGTTGATGAAGATTCCTTTCTTGTGCCAATCTTCTTGTTTCATCTAATTCTGATAGCTGGCTTAACCGGTCTTCCATAAAGTTTACATCTTCAAATTCTTCTTCCTAAATGAATTTGTAAACTGGCAAGAGATTGTTCAATGGTAACCTCGCTTGTTTCCCATAAACCAACTCATAAGGGGCAAAACTTGTCGATCTTTTCACTATCACTCTATCTACCCATAAAGCTAAATTTAGTTTAGAGTCCCAAGCCTTTTTGTTGCTACTCAACATTCTTCTGATAATCTTCAATATGTTCTTATTTCTTGGTTCTGCCTAACCATTCCCTTGAGGATGATATGAAGATGAATTAAATAAATTTACACCATATTTTTCACAAAATTCTAAAAATTCCTTAGATCTAAAACACATGCCATTATCACAAATGATCTTATAAGGCACTCCGAATCTGGTCAGTATGTTCTCCGTAAAAAACTTGATGACCACCTTGCTGGTAGCCTGCCTTGTGGGTATAGCTTCCACCCACTTTGTGAAATAGTCTGTCGCAACCAATATCCATCTATGTCCTCCACTTGAAGAATCTACAATTTCCCCAATAAAGTCTATTCCCCACATTTTGAAAGGTTGCTCAGTCTGTAATGGAATAAGGGGTAAAGCACCATTATATTTCAATTTCCCAAAAAATTTCTGACAGGATTCACACTTTCTAACATAATCATGACAATCCTTGAAAACATGAGGCCAGTAATACCCAGCTTTCAATATCTTGTGAGTTGTTGTCTTAGCCAAAAAATGACCACCGCATACCCCATCATGTAAATCTTTAATAACTAACTTGGCCTGATAGGTGTCTAGACAAAATAGGAGGATACCATCATTATTTTTCCAATATAGGTCTCCTTGGATCAGCACATATCTGGATGCTTGTAACCTTATAGTTCTTTTTTGATTATCACTTAGACCTTCTTGACACTTCATATGTTTTAAGAAGTATACTATGTCAGTGTACCATGGATAATGCTCAATACTCATTTCTGCCTTTTCTAAATCTACTTGGTTTACTTGCACAACATCCAGATTTGTTTCTGCCATGAGTTTTGCCAGTCCTTATCCTCTGATTAACTTAGTGATTTGAATCTCAATGTTGAACTCTTGAATCTAATTTATCCATCGACATATTTTTCCTGTAACCTCTAATTGCCTTAATATATCTTTGGTTGCAACATTTGGTACATAAGCCACAATCTTGGCACCAACTAGATAAGGTCTGAATGATTTCACCAATTTAACCAATGCATAAGCTTTCTTTTCATATATGTCATAACTCAGCTCAGAAGGTTGGAGAGTTTTACTAAAGAAAGCTATTGGTTGCTCATATCCTTCATCATTTTTCTGTAATAGGATTGCTGCTATGGTGTGGAAAGAAGCAAATGAGAACAACTGAAATGGTTTTGAAAAATTAGGTGACTTCAAAACTGGTGCTTCCTTGATTGCTTTCTTGATATTAGCAAATGCTTCTAAAGCCTCATTTGTCCAATTTATCACTGCACCCTTCTTTAACATCTTTGCAATAGGCTTTATGATTTCTAAAAAATTTGGGACAAACCATCTCACAAAGTTGATTTGCCCAAGGAAAGATTGAATTCCTTTAACATTTTTAGGGATTGGAACTTTATCAATTGCTTCGATTCTTTCTAGATCTATTCTAACTCCTTCCTTGGAAACAATATGACCAAGGAGTTTACCCTCAGTTACCCCAAAATGACATTTCCTTGGGTTTAAGGATATTCCATATTTGAGGGCCCTTTTGAAAATCTTCTCTAAATGTTTACAATGATCTTCTTCTCTTTTGAAATAAGCCATGAAATCATCTTGATATATTACCATGATGATATCAATGAAATATTCAAAAGCCACATCCATGGCCCTCTGAAAAGTAGCTACTGCATTTGTAAGCCCAAATGGCATTCTTGCATAAACATATGTACCCCATGGCATAGTGAATGCTGTTTTGTATTGTTCTTCCTCTTTAACTTTAACTTGGTTGTACTCGGAGAACCCATCCATCATGGATAATAATTCATTTCTTGTGACCTTTTGTAATAATGCTTCCATGTTTGGTAAAGCATAATTGTCCTTTAACGAAGATATGTTCAGATTTCTGAAGTCCACACAAAGCCTAATATCTCCGTTCTTCCTAATAGGTACCAAATTTGAAACCCAAGTAGAGTGTCTAATTGGCTTTATAATACCAACATCCATCATCTTAATGAGTTCCTCTTTCATCTTAGGTGCCAAAGTCGGATTGATCGGTCTTTTCCTTTGTCTAAAAGGCTTTGCATCAGGTCTTAAGGGCATTTCATGTTGGAACAAGTCCTCTCTATAGACCTTAAGGTCGTCATAGGACCAAGCAAACACATGTCTATACTTTCTTAATAAACTAACTATATCAGATCTAATCTTAGGAGTTAACTTTTTACCAATGAAAATTTCTTTAGGAGTGTGTTCATTTCCTAAATTTATCTTTTCTACTCCCTCTATATTAGTACTTTCCATTTTAATCTTATCACTAGATTCTTTACTATCAAACATCTTTTCTAGTGTAACAAGTCCCTTAGGAGTTTTATTAGTTTTAAGCTGAATTACATCTTTTCCAAATAAAGTATCATTTTCATCTATAGTTTCAACATAAGCATTTAAATCAATGAATTGATCTTCGTACCTTTCCTCACATGCAAGAAACTTTATGATGTCTCTATAGGGTATCCAAATCTACTCTCAAATCTACTACTATGGAATCCCACACTTCATTTTTGTACCTTTTTAGGATATGATTCTTAGTAATAAACTTGTCCCTAATCTAAGATACAATTAATTCAGAATCACCATAAATAGAAAGAATTGTGATACCATGCTTACCTGCTATTTTGAGACCTAGTAGGAGCACTTCATATTCTGCAGTGTTGTTAGTACATTCAAATGCTAACAAAAAGGAATATTTAAAAGATTTCCCATTTGGGGATATAAACACTACACCTGCTCCATTACCATTTTTACTACATGATCCATCAAAAAACATTTTCCAAATGAGATCATTATTTTCCTTGGCACATATTTCAATAGGACTAGTATTTTCAATGAGGTTTTTATGAATTCTTACCTGAAAATTCTCCATGTCAGCGTGGCAGAAGTGCGTAACTTGGCTTGGATCAACACCCTCAATGATGTAAGTAGATCTTGGTTCTCTATCGATCCTTACAACCTTGTCATTCACTGGGATAGAAGCGTAAGATAGATCCAGTTGAATATTTCCACCTACTAAATTAGACCATTGTCTAGATAATAGCATTCCATAACTAGGTGGTACTTCTACAATAGTAATGTCTATTTTATAAGATTTTTCAGGACACGAAGGGAACTTAAACTCAACATTTTTCATTATTCCAATAACTGGAATTGACTTATTGTCCATAGCATAACACTTTCCATAATTAGTATCCACATTCATTCCTAATTCTTTCATTACTCCATGAGGCATAATGTTAATCGCTGCCCCAGAATCTAACATACAATTTTTAACCAATTTATTGTTTATCAATAAAGTAAGAAAGAAAGGATCTACTTTAGTAGCTTCTTCATTAATAGAAGTTCCTAGGTAAACAACTAGTAATTCTTCATTATCATTTTGTTCCTTTGCATCTTTTTTAACAACATCATTTATTAACTTGATCGTTTCATTCCTACAATCAGTTAATTTAACTATTTCCATTAGAGGGATAGAAAGTTTCACCTGAGATAATGCTTGAGACATAATTGAAGTACAATTTGAAATTTCCTTACCATTGCCCTATTTGTCCATGGGTTTTCTTATCTTTGATGTTTTATCAACATGTCTCTTAGGGGCATCTATCTTTTCTTTCTTTATCTTAGCATTCTTATTCAGAATTCTGTACATCCCTGCTGATTGTTCATTTCCTGAGTTCACATTCCTGTTCCTCAAGTGATATTTGCTAAGCACTTGTTCTATTGCTGCTACAGTGTAAGCCTCTCTTTCTTCTTTTGTTGTCCTCCTAATAACTAGACCCCTATCATCATCTAAGAAGACTTGCTGCTCTTGTTGGTATCCCAACCTCCTGTAACTTTCATCTGGCACATATTCCCCATTTGAATCATCACTATCTCTTGACCAAAAGGGTGTGGATGAAAGGGCATTTATCACAGGCCTCTCTTCATATCCATGGTTTTCTTCCTCTAGAACCTTTTGTGCTATAAGGCATTGATCCTGAGGGTGAGGCATTTTACAAATTTCACACCACAACTCATCCCCTATGAAATGATTATTTTTCTTGAGAGGATCTAGAGTGTTTGTCTTCTTTTTTAAAGGCCTTCCATCTTTCCATTCTTATGATAAGGCATGTCCTATAACCTGTATCTATCATTTCTATTGAAATTTTTGTCCTATCTTCCTGGTTGAAAATGACTTCTGTTGGGTTGCAAATTCTTCATCAAACCTACTAATTCATCCATTTTATCACTTTCACTGTTCTTTTTCAGGACTACAAGATCAAATAGCTTAGGATCACTTCTTTTATCAATTCTTCCAGCAGCTATTCTATTGTTTTCAATATTCAATGCTATCTTGAAAGCCCATTGTAAAGTTGTTGGGTTATGAGACCTTATCTTATAATTCATCTTAACATCAAAAGCTTTCAAATAAAAAGTAATTAGAAAAGGATCAACAGGGCAGATATCCCTTGGAATCTTATTCAACACCTTGTTAAATCTTCTATTAAACTCCCTTACTATTTCATTCACATTTTTCCTTATAGTGGTTAATTCATGTGTTGCAAAGGATGGATCTCTGTGATCCCCAAACTCTTCAAGAAACTGGTCAACAAAATTCTGCCAACTAGTAATTGATCTATCTAGCAAGTTTCTGTACCACTCATCTACACTATCTTTGAGTGAAAGAACTAACATCTTCATAAGCACATCTTCATGAGTAATATCAAATTCATAAACAATAGTCTTCACATTTATGACATGTTGTTCAGCTAACTGGGATCCATCACCAGTAAACTTGGGAATAGCAGTCTTCAATTTATTTGGTATAGGGTCAGAACAACAAATAACATTTGAAAAGTCCAATGGTTTATATCTTTCATTTAATTCCTGAGGTCTAACATCAAATAAATTTCCATTACGGTTATTCTGAACATATTGATTTTGAGGAAAAGGGTTACCTCTCTGGCATGGATTTGCCAGATCACCATTTTGACCACTGTGAGGATGTTGAGCAACATTTATTTGATTCGGTATCCCTCCTTGATACTATTGATATTACTGTTGTGCAAAGTTTCTAGGTTGCCTATTTGTACCCTTAGGATATGGATGTGCATAATTTTGGCTTCTCCCTGGATGCATTGAACTTTGCATTGGTCGTGCATGACATTACTGAGTCTGAGCTCTTCCATGCTATGGATTACCATAATAGCTTTGTCCTTCACTTGGATAAATCTTCCTGTGTATATTCTGAGGTGCATTATTTAGATCATATCTACTTTCATGAAATTGATTCTAAGCATGCGGATACTGTGTACCTCCAAAATATTGTGTACTCGAATACTGATATCCATTATCATTATTAATATTCATTGCATAATTTCTATAACGTTGTGGAATTTCATTACCTATGTCATCCATATTTAAAAACTGCATACCACCTTGGTCTTTTATATATTCTCCAACATTTTGATCATGGTTATAATTATCTTTATCTTTAGTGTTTTTACTTTGTACTTTATTTCCTCCATAATTATCTAGCTGTGAACAAATGCCTTTATTAGTATTTTTAAATCCAACCTAAATATTTCCATAATCATCATTACTGTACTTAGGTTGGCAAACGCCATCTAGTATGCAATTACCCCCAAATTTTACATGTTCATCATTTTTCCCCCAATCATGCTGGGTATTATTTTTTTTCACACCAATTCCTCCTTGGCAATTATTTTCAATATGCAAATCTGGATTCATCAAATTATTATTGTAATAATGTAATTCTCTATTATTTTTATCATATACATCTCCACTTTCCTGGTAATAAATCTTATCTTTTTCCTTTCGGTTACAAGAATCATTATTTTGGCAAATGTTTTTATTACCCTGACCATTATTGTTATAATATATATTCCCCTTTCTTTTATAATAATCACCTTCCGCTTGCCCATATTGATTTAATTTGTTATGCTGTAAATGATTTTGTTTACAATATGACTATTGATCATACAAGTCTGGATGCTGCATCAGATTCTCATTATGCACATTTGGCACTCCATCAAATTTGTTGTTAAATTTTTTATTTAGAATATTATTTTCTATACATTTTTCCCTGTGCGCAAGCATGAGGGTATAGAGCTGCTCATGTGTGCATCTGTTATGATCTCCATATTCATCGTTTGAACTAAATTTTTGTGTGTTATTATATGGCTATTTGCCTATACTTTTCTCATCTACCCCTTGCATATGCTCATGTTTGAATGGCAACTCGTGCTGATGGTACGTTAAAAATGTAGGTTGCTGTATGTTATTATATTTTTTACCACGCATATCATTTAAAATATACTGCTATTCATCATCCAGAACCTGCGCATATATACCATTTCCTTCACTATTATAACATTTAGGTTGCTGTCTATAATTTTTATGCGAAACCATATGCTGCGGTTGTGTATCACTATATTCGCGTGAGGCAATATATTGTGGGTTACAATATATTTGATTATAATCACTATTTTTACCGGTTCCCTTCAAAATTATATCTTGCGCAAATGAAAACTCCTTATTCTGCTGCGGTGGTGGCACGTGTCTAGCAAGGCATTCTTCACACGAGCCTCGATAGTCCATGTCCGTTTGGTATTGTGCCCGAACATTATGACATTTATATTTATCATATCTTCTATCCTGCGTAGGTTGATGGTCATCATGGTTTGTCTGACGCCTTTGATCATCTTGCTGCGTAAGCTATGATCTAGGCCTGGCTTCACATTGCAATAGCAAATTACTTCCTCCTTCCCCCTGTGCAAGGCTATTGTTAATATCTTGTAGTTTTAAAATGTTATTATATTTCTCATATTCACATGCAGATTTGGCATTATACATCTGTTCATGTAATCCATGGTTTCGAGAATACATATTATCCATTTGCTGGTGCGAGTGGATTTGATCAATAGAGTGATGTATATTTTGTGCATAATGTTGAAACATATTAGCACCTCCAATATCTTGTCCAGTGTAGTATTTTTCTGTAGCATCTCTCCATCCATTTTGGCTGTTATTTAGGGCCAAGTAATGTCCCTGATCTAACTGGGAATCATGTTCTTGCCAACATAGGTATTGATTTTGATAATATAATTTATCACTTTGTTTTTCATTTTCATTTATATGCCCTTTTGGATAATATTTATCCTATATCTGATGGTGGCTAATGCTTTCATCGGTTTGACCATTATTGACATGCTGGTCATGCAGAGAATAATTAAAAACTTCATTATCCCTGGCATAGACTCTTTTCTCATTATGCACATTATCATAATTCCTTTTATAAAAACTTTTAGAATTATTACAGAGATAATCATTATTTTCCCTCTGATATTGTGAACTCTCACCATACAGGGCATTATTATGTTCATCATTGTTGAATAAACTATATACTTTTTGCACAGGTTGTCTCAAGTTATACTCATTATCCTGATCACTCTTCTGATCACTGTCATTTCTTCCAATCTTGTTCTGATTATCATGGGAATTACCAATGTCTTTTGACCTGTTACTCCAATCACACATTGGATTATCAACAATTTTGAACCATTCATTGTCGTCCTATGTAGTTTTCCCTCATTTGTCTGTTTTAATCATAGGATTAGTGGCATTGTCTTGAATAATGTGGCCACCATTCTTTCTGTGAGGAGGGGTATAAACTGACATCTGAATGGTTCTATCTTTACCTTCCTTGTCATTTTCTTTCACATTTTCACCATCACTACTGTCAGATGACACAACGTTTTCCCTTTCTATTCCTATTCTTCTAAGAGTTTCATCTGACCGTCTCCTAAAGGCTCTTAGCATCCCTTTATCTTTATGTTCCAACCTAATCATCCCCTCAACTATATCATCCATCTATCTCTCACTATACTCTCGATTATGATCTTCCTGAGAAATGTGAATTCCGTTATTTCTCTGAGAGAGTGGATTAAAACCTTGATCACCTCCTTCATCATTCTGATGGTGAGGACTTGGAAACTGTTCGCAAGCAAGCTCCTGATCATTCCCATTAGACCACCTCTCAGGAGATACATACAACATCTTCTTCTTTGGTTTCTTATTCCTCTTCTTTGGTTTCAATTAAAAAAATGAGCTGTTCTTCAGGGATCTTCTCCCTAACATAAGTTTCACCTAATAATGAATTTTAGAGCCACCACCTCACTTCTTGTGAGGAATTAATAATTGTTCTGAATCTTTCTCCCAGTAGAGTCTTCACTACTTGACCAGAGGTTCTGAAACTGACATCCACTGATAGCTGTCCCCAGCAGAGTCGCCAATTTGTTGGGGCTCAAAAACATTGGTTGTTTTAAGGCCAACTGACAGGCATGATAAGTGCCTCTACAATTTTGGTTCAATTGAACCAAGGTTGGTAGGCCTAATTCTAATAAACTTTCCTAGATGACTGAATGAATAAACAGAATAATGTAAAGAATTGCTTTGATAAAAAGATGATAAATTTTAACTACATCTATAATAAAGACCAGTGCCTATTCCTTATCCCAAAAATGAAAACTATGTGCAATTACTTTAATTGATGATCAATGCTAAAGTTCATTTAGTTCAATCTATTAATGACAATGTGACATTTCGAATCAAAACGTATAACTTTGGAGACAAATTTAAAATAAATTAATCACTTCAAAGATTGATTAATTAACAACAATAAACTAAAATAGGAAGACAACTATTCAAATGAAATTTAATCCCCAGAGGACAGACCAATTGAATTCTGCATTATTCAAAAGGCATGCTTAGCCATACACAGTGGGAAACCAATTTGACATAGTTCTACAATTCCTATTTTATTTTGTAGTATAAAAATCTCAAAGAAAGTAAAGATACTTTATCCAAAGTATTAAATCAAAATAGCACAGAGGAATAGATATTACTGGTGAACTTTGAACAATGATTTGTATTAAGCCTTAATAATCACTCGATCCGCATATATTGATCCAATAGTTTCCATCTAATTTTAGAGTAAAAGCATCCACCGGTTCTCAAAATATTTCAAATCTGATGTAAAATGTGTCTCCTTACTTTACCATTAATTGAATATAAATATATATTTCAAAGGTTTCCTGTGAAAGGACATGCCCTTTCACAGGACCTAATTATATAATTAATCCTAAAAATAAAATAAAACCATTAATTGTACATTCGGGATAAATATCCCTTAAATTCCATAAATGTTGTGCAAGACAATGTGCTTTTCTATTTCCTGCACGCAAAAACATTCCATATTAATTCATAATGAAAACCATCATATAATGTGTTAATAATATTTATTATTTAATAATATTATTTGAGATTCTAAAAATAAAGTAAAATAAAATTTATCCCACATAAAATCATGAAACATTCACACAAAAATACTGTTCTCATATTTATACTTTATTATCATTATTATTATTTTATTTTTTGTAAAAAACAAAACATATTACATTCTTTTATAATAACATTAGTTTTAAAACAAAATCCATTTACTTAAGGGCTAAATTAATAATCTCACAAAATAATTCCCTTAAGAAAATTAAAACTATAGGAAATTTAGTAATTATTAAAATGTACATAATTAGGGCATAGAAATTTTTACCTCCCTAAACAACCCTAATGTACATTAAATAATAAATTTACTCATAAAGTAAAAAACAAACCCTAAAATCAAAACACAAAAATGCACAAAGAAATTCCCTTTCATGGATCAAGAGGTAAAATTTAAGAATTACCCTTTAAGATATACCATTTTTCATGTTAAGAAAATAAGATTTATTTATCACTTTAGTAGAAATATAAATGCTAGAGGGGAAAAAATAAGTAAAAACTAAAGAAAAACTATTTAAACCCTAAATAAAATTAACATGAGTATAAGAAACTATATGTAGGGAAATGACTTATCCTTGTTCAACCCTAACATATAAAATTTGAACCTATAAACATGTATAAATTAAAGGTCAATAATAATAAACTTTATACAATCTAAAAGCATTAACACTTCATATTAATTATAAGTGACAATGTGAAAATGGAGAAGATTTAGATTATTAGGTAAATAAATTAATTATCCAAATCATATAACTTTTAATAATTAATTAAAATATTTAAGCTTCCCCTAACACATAAATATTAATTCTAATGATTTATATTTTATATTTTATTTTCTTTTAAAAAAAGGAAACACAATTGTCTTATATTTATATATTTATTTCTACACATACTCTTGAAGAATAATGTAGAGTAGTTGGTTAGGGGTAGAGTTGGGTAGATAGGTAGGAAGAGGAATGGGTCGAGAGGTCGAGTGTTCAACTCCCTCTCCCCATTCTTTTTCCTAAAAATTATAAAATATATAAATACAATAATCATAATAAGCATATTATTAAATTATAAAAATAATTAGGGGAGAGGTAACTCCCTGTGTATGAGGTTGTTTTTACCTCTCACTTGCACACAAAAATAAAGATAAATAAGTATTTTCTCATAACCCTCTCGAAGAAAACAATTAGACTAATTGGTTAGGGGATAGGAGGGTAGATAGGTAAGAAGAAAGGTTGGCTTGAGAGGTCGAGTGTTCAACTCCCTCTCATCGTCTTTTGTTCAACTTATTTTATTTTTTCAATAATTATTTATTTTCAAAATTAAATATGCATTTATGGAAAGATAATTAACAACCTACTAAATGAAAAATAAAAATAACAAATGCACACACTTTTCATTCATTTTAGTTTTTAATCATAGGAAAATTATATAAAAATGAAAATAAAACATCATACTTCCCTGACGTTTTGGCCTGAATTTTCTGGTGCCAACACTAACCATGCCTCCTTTGTATCTGTCCAAATGAACAAATCTATCTTTGTCTCCTATCATGTGATGTGAGCAACCACTATCAATGATCCAATATGTCCTGATGTCAGCTTGTGAAATTAGAGCTAATTCTTGTGAATCCTTTTCATCTTCAAGAGGAATGAATCCATTTTATTCTGTTGTTGATTCTTCATCTGATACTCCATCTCCAGCATAATAGCATTCCTTTGTATACTTAGGCTTGTATTTATTCTGGTATCTTTTAACTCTTGTAGGACACTTAGATGCAAAGTGACCAATCTTATTACATGAAAAGCATTTAAATGGCAATTGACCTTCATATTTCTCCTTTCCTTTCTTTTCTCTTTTAGTAATCATAGATATGAAATCATCTAGTGTTTTCTCTTCATCATCATCATCAAAATTACCAAAAGTGGTTTCAAATTTATTACCATGGACTGATGCTTTGAAGGCTATTTCACTTTTAGGTTTTGTATTCAATCTTGAAATCTCAAAAGCTGAAATTTTGTTGATCAAGGTCTCTCTTTTAAAATTTGATGTAAGCTTCTTGGTCTCATCAAGTATGTTGATCTTGTTTTCATACTCTACTGTGAGAGTGGTAATCAATTCATCGATAATGTCTTCTTCCGAGATCTCTCCACCATTATTCCTGATTCCTAAAATTGCTTCATTAATCCTTTGGTTGTAAGCTCTGATGTTCTCTTCAGGTAGCATCTCTAATGCATTGTATCTTTTCTTCTAGGTTTTTCTGTGCACATTCTTTTCTTGTTTGTCTCCTTCAAATATGTCTTCTAGGTGCTTCCATATCTTGTAGGCTGTGTCTACTTTCTTTATCTATGAAAACTCACTATCAGATAAGGCATTGATAAGGGCTTCTTTTTCTATTGCATTCTGATGGAACAAATCCTTTTTCTTTCTTGTAGCATCATCCTTTGCAAGATCTGCTAGAGAGGGGATCTCAACTTCCTTAATAGCCACTTCAAAAACTTCAAAAGCAATACACTACAAATGTGTCATCATCTTGTTCTTCTAATCAAGATAATTCTCTCCATCAAACTTAGGACTGTCTTTTCTAAAGAATGCCATCTGATCAACCTCAAGCTATTAAACTTTCTCTCTAAGACACTTGGCTCTGATACTAATTGTTAGGAATAGTCCCAAGAGATAACTAAGAGGGGGGGGAGTGAATTAGTTATCTACAAGATTCAATTATTTATCCAATTAAGTATACTTAAACATAAGGCACAAATAAAATAAAATAACACTTGAACACACCACCAATATTTTGGTTACGGGGAAACCCAAATAGGTAAAAACTTCAGTGGGAATTGACACCCACTAATATTCTGCACTAGTATTTTATGATCCTTGTTAGAAGATCCTTAACACTGTTAGGAGTTTCTTTACAATATATTTAGTGTAGTGACCTAGTCAAGGGTTAGACCCTGTTAGGAGTCTTTTACAATTAACCCTGTTAGGGGTGAGGACGCATTGTCCGAGAGCACACTATTCAAAGGGGTGAAGGCTACAACCTTTTGAATAACAAATACACACTATATCTGGATCTTGGTGAACTGCACTTTGACCTGTTGTCTGGATCAGTTCCAATGTATATCACAAACACTTTACTTGGTCACATAGACCTTCTTCTGATGGCTCAACACTTTGCACACTCTGCTCTACTCTTCACAATCTACTCTAAACCATACTTAGCAATTACAAATGACTGCCTATAAATATCTTTCCTCCAAATGATATAATAAAGTTAGCCTATTAGAAACACCTTGAAATCATATTAGAGAAACCATAACATACTCCAATAATAATTATGTCAGTTCTACTAAGCACACAACACATTCTGGGACTTTCCCTATATTAACAAATGTAGACGCATGTTGCACACTGTCGGCTCTACCAAAGTAACTAAAACTTTCTCCTCAATCTGAATTACATCATGCACTCTTAACCAAACATTACTAAGCCTTATCCAAGCATTAATCCAAGGGTGCATACCAAAATGATAGGCGCAACTCCTGAACTAATATAAGGCTCTTCTAAATAAACACATGAAACTGCTATTGGTGAATAGAGACTACATAAATTCACTTCTACTAATCACCAAATTATATATCCATGAATGTAATATCACTAACATGTCTCCATCACATATCCAAATGTGCAAGGCTCCATGATAATTGTATGGACAATCATTCACAGAATAATGCTTGTAACTCTGTCAGGAACATTGTTGACACAAGTTGCTATATAACTGTCTATACTAATAGTTAACCTTTGCATCCATGATATCATGCTGATAACATGTCCATGCTGTATATACTAGAAGCTTACTATATGAGTCTTCCATGCATGCTACTTACCATATGTTGTCATCAATGACAAACATACAGTCAGCACTAGCTTGCTAGCAAATCTCCAACACTTACACATGTACTTGAAGTACACATTGACCTCTCACATCCCAATTTTCTCACACATGTGTGAGAAATTCTTGGACTTTGCATAGATTATGTGTCTCCTTGGTGGCATCTATGTGGATTTCACATAGATGCCACCTTAGCTAGCCCTCCAAAATCCTATAAATAGGACCCTTGCCTCAAGAAAATCATCCATTCATTTGCATTAGAGTTATTATGCTAGTTTAGGCTTAGATTTTCTTTCTTAGAATTTTTTCTAACCATTTGGTAGTTGTTAGAATGCATAGTAGAGTTGAAATATGATTTCATGCTTTACTTTGATTTCATTAGTAGCATCAGTCTTGCATGTCCATGAGCTTGAGGGTTGCTTCCACAACACCTTCTTGAGCTTCAATGACTTCTTATTGAATGCTTGAAGATTGCTTCCATAGCTCCTCCTTGAGTAGTTCAATCTTGATTTTACCTTGTATTCATAGTGAGATTTACACTTGTGTTGGGAGAGCACACCCACAACCTCTCTAAGAGCTTAAATCAAGCAAGTCTTGGGCGCACTTTCTTTATGCTCATCCGAGGTTATGGTGAAGATTATTATTTTTTGCAAGTTTATGAACATGTTAGAGTAGATTGAATATGCTCTTTATTGTTAACATTTGCATGTTTGAAATTATTCTTAACAGGTAGGTTTTCATCATATACAATGACCTGGTTAGAGGATTTATCACTAACAGTTAACTCTTGATCAACATTCACTATGGGGTCAAAAAGAAAACCTTCAACATTCATGGAATGTCATATTGAAATACAAATAAGATTGTTAAGTCCACTCGGTTAAGAGATTTAGCTGTAACAATGGTTAAACCAATACAATAGTGTTATAATTCAAATAAAACTAAGATTTGTAGATTTTTAGATCTAAGCTAAGCTCATAATACCTCCTCTGATCAATAATCACTTCAATCCTTCATCATATTCATCTCGGTCAGCAATACTCTGACACTCGGTTATGCCTACAACTCTGCTTGGTTATGTCTGTAACTAGTTTGATTAGTGGTGCATGCAAACTTCCTTCCACACGATTTCTCCTACAAATTCAATTAGCTCATGTACTCAATAATGAATCTCATGTCTCTTTAAATAGACGTCATAAACCGTTTTCATCTCATCCATAAGATTTTTCCTCTTAATCTACATCGTCCATTTTTTTTGCTTCAAGCTTCCTCGATAGATGTGTCTCTAACACATTTCATCCTTCTCCATTTGATCATCTCTAAATTTTTTAAGCCATTAGATTCTCATAAAAAACTTTATCTTTTACCTTAGAGTCATACACAATTTTCCATCTCATCAATTTAGTCGGTTGTTATAACATTTATTTATTTTCTCTTACTCGGTTAATACATAAATATGTTCGTGAATACTAACTCAGTTAATACTGATACTCGATATACACTACACTGGCTTGGTGTATACAAAAATTTTCAATTACTGACCACATTAACTTGTTCAATTTTGATCTTCAATACATAAAAAATTTATTTAATACAATCAAGTCAACAAAATGATGCCATAGACTCATCAATAAGTTACCCAATGTATACCTTAGCCATATCTTCATATTCATCTCATCTTCATGTAGATATCTCTTTCCTTTACCATTTTTCTTCTTTAGATGTTTGTAACCATCATGATAAGTATAGTCAAAACTAGTTGATATCAATGAAAACATATTGACTAATTTAATTTCCTTACATATTGTATCATCTTAAAATGGAAACACTTCCATGTTAAGAGAATTTAGCCCTCCGAGTAAGTGGTTTGGGGTCATCTCGAATGCCTTGAATTGATCTTTTCTTTGATCTGGATTTTTCCCCTCTTTCCACTTCTTTTCTGCTTCATTCTAGGTGAAATTAGGGTTAGAATCTTAAGGATTCTCTTGAATTTACCTCTTTTGTGGCTCTATTTTCTAGGTAGAAATTAAAAATAGGTCCTCCTAGATTTCATCATGTTCATCATAGGATTTTGTGCCTCTCCTTGGCACTCTACCCTATTCTAGCATCATTTCTAGGTCTTCGGGCAACCCCGGGACCTCCTATTTCTCACTCTGACTGAAACCTTGAAATATGTGCCCTTAAAGTCAAAATCAACCTAAAGGGGTCAAGGTCAACCTTGACTCTGACCTAGTCAGGTTCAAGCTCATCCTTGACCCTGGGTTCAAATTTCAAGGTCTCGAGATCTCCAGTTGTCGGGTTTTAGAAATAATTATTTTCCCACTTTCGGGTCTGCTGTTTTGGTCTCCGAAATGGTAAACTCTTAAATTATATTTAATTTAGGTCCATTCCTATAGGGTTGGGGCCTAATTGGGATTTAATTCTCCAAGGTGGCCCCTCTAGAGGATTGTGCCCTAGATCACTATAAAAGGAAGCCTTCCTCTCTCATTTTCTCCATCTCATCTTCAAGCAATTTCATGATCAAGCTCTCAATATTTTCTCAAGGTGATCAAGAAAGCATTCCATTCAACCATTAAAGTCCTCTTCTCTATCCAAGTTCTCCATTGAAGATCAAGGATTCAAGCATTCAAGCCATTGAAGGGATTTGGTTCAAGCATTCAAGATTCATCATTCAAACCCTAGATCTAGCCATCATGATGGTGTGATCTTCCTTCAAGATTATTTTGTTCATCTTCAAGATCCATTTCATTCTTCCCTCAAGGTGGATTCCAAGCATACAACCATGGAGGTTTGATTTACATTTGTTGATGTTATGTTCAAGCTTTCATATCAACATACTTGATTACATTTCAAATACAATTGGATTATCTATTGAATTGCATAACTTCATTGTTAGATCTACTTCTACCACTTGCTAGCATTCTCCATTTCAATTTAAATATTAAGGTTGATTCCAAAATAGGGTTTGACCAAGGCAAACCCCCCAATCAAACAAACAAAACCAATTTTCTTGTAGGTACAGGTGTAGAATTTCAGATCTGAGAGTAGATTTGGATACCCTTTTTGCCAAACTTTTGGGATCTACTAACAAAATTAGAATCAAACTTCAAATTAAGAATGTAGTATTTGACCTTTTATGAGGCTCAAACCTAACCTCACACCTGACCTAGTTAGGTCAACCTCACACCTGACCTGGTCAGGCACAACCTCAATTTTGACCCAAATCAAATCTCAGAAAAAGATTTTTGGGTTTTGTAGATCTCGCAGTTTCGGTTTAGTAAATAGGGAATCAACTATTTTTTAGATCATTTGACAGGGTTTTCAGTCAATTCTTTTTCGGAGGTAAGTAGCTTTATTCCTTAATCTCAACATTAATAATCTATATTTACTTTCCATATCAATACAATTCAAATGTAAGTGTAAAATATTGGTTTTGGGGTCTCTTTTATGTGCAAACCATTGTTCTAGGACCCCATACACCATTTTACCCTATATATTTTGGTAAACCCGACATACTTACCCCTTTCTTTTGTGGATTTAGATGCTCTATTGTGTTAGATCTCCCTTTCTATTATCTTGTGTGTTCACCTTCACTATACATTTTGGTGAACCTGACATACTTACTCTCTTTCTTTTTGGTGTTAGATCATTTGTTTTCTTGCATTAAGATTAGATTTCTTTTATGCTCTTGCATTTACATTTCAAAAATCCAAAAAAAATAAAAAAAATTGTAAAATTTGTTGAAAAATACAAAAGCATTTCATTTGAATGCATTTAGATATATCTAGATCTATTTTATATGCATTTCTTTATTCGTTATCATGTTGCACAAGTTATCTCAAGCGTGGTTTAAGTGCTTTATTGAACCTTTGGATGGGGATGTTGATTTTTCTCTTCCTCATGAAACCATTGTGAATGAACCCTTCAATAAAGACATTGATTTATCCCCTCCTCCTGAAGAAGCTTTGATACACAAGGGTGATTTATTAATACATGATGGTGACTCTTTTCCTAAAACACACTCCCTTTATGCAAACATATTAGTGAAAGAAGATGACATTATAGATGCTTTACCTCCATTTGAGATTCCTTCTAGTGATGAGGCATTAGTGGAGAATGATATGAATTCCCTTAATGCTCTCCCTTTTAGTGATGATCCTATGGAGAATCAAGATCTGACCTCATCTCCTCCTAGGATGTCCTCTTTTCTTCCTTCTTGTGAATCTATTTATAGTGTTGAGACAACTAAAATGGTTTATCCTAAACCCTTGTTGACTGTTAAAGGTTGTTCTTGCCTTACTATCAAAGGTAAACCTATGGTGTCTTTTAATGATCAAGATTCTATAGCTCACACATATCATACAAGGAATAACCCTCAACTTGGTCTAGTGGTTTCTACTTCTTTGCCACCTTCTCAACCTATTCTTCCTCCTCCACCCTGTCTTCCTAGCAAGGAGTATGATTTGATAACTCAATTGCAAAATACTTCTGCCAAGATTTCTTTATGGGAGCTTCTTCAAACTTCACCTACCTACTATGAAGCCTTGCAAAAAGCTCTATCAACTCTTTCTACTCCACCTCCTAATCAAGAGAACATCAATAACTTCTTACAATGCATGCATGCTACCCCGAGTCCTCTTGACATTGTATTTACTCAAAAGGATTTACCATCTAAAGAAGTTCAAAATCAGTATGATGCTCTTATGGTTTCTATTTCTATCAATAAAAGTATCATTCGTAGGACCTTGATTGATAATGGATTTGGGCTTAATGTTTGTAGCATGGACATGCTCAAAGCAATTTACGCTGATCTTTCAACTATTCAACCTAAAAATGTTCCTATTTGTGGCTTTGATAACATTGCTAAGATCACCTTAGGCATCATTACCTTACCTATCAAAGTAGGACCAGTCATCCTGAATAATCCTCTTCATATTATGCCTGGACCTCTCAATTATAATCTTCTTTTGGGTAGACCTTGGTTGCATGAGATGCATGCCATTCCTTCCACCCCTCATCATAAAGTCAAGTTTATACATAAAAATGTGATGTATACACTTCATGCGGATGATGCACCTAATCCTTGTCTTAATATTCAAAACCAAACTACTCCTACTCCTAATAGTAATCCTTCCTCCTCTAATGCTCTTTCTAGAGATGATTGGGGAACCTTGGATTTTACTCCTACCTTTATTGGAGAATATAAGGTTAATGATCTTGATTTTATGAAGAAACAAAGAGAGTTTGAACAATGAGTTTTTACATCTAAACCCCTTTGTAATAAATTTGTCGTTGCTTCCACCCACAATGAACCTATCAAACCTACTAATGATGATATAGTGACTACTGAAGTTCCATTGTCTTCTTCTGATATGGCTTTACGTTATGGTCCTAGTTATCATTTCCTAGTTAAGCAAGGATTCCATAGTCAAGGATGTGGTCAACATAAATAGGGAATTCAAATGCCCTTACACACTCAGGGGCATGAGCATTCTTATGGATTAGGATTTAATCCTTGACAACAAATCAATGTTAATAACATCTCCCATAACACTTCAAAACATGATGAAACTATGAAGGAATTTGACCAAGAATTTATTTTGCCTAAACTCCTTCATGCTAAGATGATTACTAGACCTAAATGCAAAAAGAAACATAGTCCACACTTGAAGACTCTTCCTTTTTGTTTATATCATAGATTTCATGATCACTCTACTAATGAATGTCAAGCTTTACATTATAAGATTAGGCAGCTCATTGATAGTAATGTTATTTATATATCATATGGAAATGAGTTGTATTTCAATCCTATTTTCTCTAAATAACATCTATGTTCCTATTATGGAACTCCACATTATGTAAACAATGATAGCCTAATACTTGGGGGCTTGTTGTCTTGCATAGTGTTGTGAGTGATATAATAGGTCCCCTTTCATCTTTGTTCCTACACTTGGGGGGCAAGGATGTCATCTCCTTCATTTCTGTCTTTCTGGGATTCACCTCTTTCCTTGGTTAAGAAAAATCTATCTATTATGTGATATCCAATTATACATGAACATTTTGGTTTGCATTGAGGATCTTTTTCCTTGATCACAACCGATTTCATTGTTTGACATTGGGTTTCCATGGTGGATAAATCTCTCACCTTGGAAGCTAAACAGTGTGCTATCCCTCACAAGGGTTACTTTTTTATTTCTTACATGATATCTCTTTGCATTCGTCCCTTCCATGGCCTCATAGGATCTGTGACCTTGGCTTGGACTGGGTGTTGTCTGTGGATATTGTCTTGCTGTTGAAGAAGGCTTTATCCTTGTTTCTTATCTTTCCTTAACATGTCAAAATAGTATGTTTTTTCCATATTAAGGAGGGGGGCATATATACGGCCTCCCTCATTCTATATTATGTATTTTTGTTCTAACCTTGTGTTTTGCAGTATGCTAAATCTCGGAAGGTAACACACATAAGTTGCTAAATCCTAAGGAGACACACATTTTTCAATTTTCAATATGCTAAATCCTCTAAAGGTAACACACATAAGTTTCTAGATCCTGAAGGGACACGCATTTCCAATTTCAAATATGCTAAATCTTGGAAGGTAATGCACATAAGTTGCTAAATCCTGAAAAGATATGCACCTATATGCTAAATCTTTCAAAGGTAACACACATAAGTTGCTAAATCCTGAGGAGACATGCATTTCATATTCATAGTGATACAAGAAAGTGGATCTATGGGTATTCCAAAAGTTGTCGAAAGATGCATTACAATTGCAAGCATAGTTTATGGGTGAACCTGTTGGGCTCTCCCTCCAAGGTGATTCACAGTAAGGTGGGCATCTTACTGGGTGAGGTAATCACTTTCTCCTTTCTCTCTTTTCTGCTTTCATGCTAGTAGGATAGGATCATGAAGCTATGTTATTTATAGTTTTCCTCTTGTCTTTCTTATGTAAACATTTATGCTTTTATGATAGCTTTCCAAATATGATATTAGTATGAGGGTAAAAGTACAAACCTATGTCGCACTAGAGGACAAACTAGGGGGGTCCGATCAGACACCTTCTGGCTAGAAGGGGTCTGACCGGAACCACGTGGCACCCTCTAGGAACCATGTGGCATCTATGTGGTGGGGGGGTTCCGGCCAGACCCCTTCCGACTGGAAGGGGTCCGGCCGGACCCTCAAAATCTATATAAGGAGAAAATTTCATCCGCCCGGCTAATTTGAGTTGAGCGGCTTGGGATTGTTGAAGGGGGGTTTGGCTAGAAGGGGTTCGGCCGAAGGGGGTCTGATTGGACCCCTTCCGGCTGGACCCATGTGGAATCCTATTTGGCAGCCAAGTCAGCAAAAAAGGGTGGCTCTTAGAAGTTCTCACTTCTGGACCTGAATTCTCTATCAAAATTTACCTTTCTGTAAATTCTAAAAATACCCTTTTGTAGAGCTCGTAGTCAAGATTATGGTCATGTATTTTTTATCATGTTTTGATTTCATATAGTATATTTTACGTTCAAAATATTTCAAGTAGGTATTTTAACATTTAAGAACACACTCGTTCGAAAAATATTAAAAATAACAAATCATGTCAGAAAAATTAAAAATTTATATTTAACACTAGAGGAGAGAGTCCTCTTCAAGAATACATATTTTTTTAAAAAAATGGTGTAGATTTGATAGGGAAAATTGGATGCGAACTAAAAATTGTTGATTTTGGGTAACACCGACTTTGGATAGTTATAACAGACAAAATATATGCTGAAATCCAATCTTTCCTTTTTTATGCACTAGCTATACATGTCATCTAAAACATATTATGGAATTAGAGGAAAAAAATATTTTTTTGCATATAGTTTGTTCACGCGAACTAGACCCTAGATTTTCAGCATATTTCAGCAATAAAAAAATGGACTTCAAAAATTAGAAAACTATGTCAATTTTTGTTCAAATTTTTAAAAAACAATTGTAAACATAAACTTCATCAAATTTTACACATTTCATTAGTTTACATCATCTTCAAATTCTAAACAAAAATGTCACTTTTATGTTGTTAAAGTTGAAAAATTTGAATGTTGTCATCCTTTTCCTTTATAAAAGTGTGACACAGGTTTTTACTATTACCCATGAGGAATATTTCTTAGTGAGGTTTCTTATGCTAATTGATTTGGGTTGTTTAGTGCTAACCCTTGTTCTTTTGGTTTTCTTGTTTCGCACCCTCGTGTGTATGTTGAGTTAGAATCCTTAGTCTGGGGGCTTGTGTCCTTAGCTAAGTGTTATTTTATCTCTTTGCAAATCCACTTGGATCTCCTCTTTCTTCTCCTTTACCAAGAGTTTGCATCGAGTCCATACTCTTGCTAAAGTGGGGGCTTAATGTATCATCTTAAAATGGAAGCACTTCCATGTTAAGAGAATTTAGCCCTTTGAGTAAGTGGTTTGGGGTCATCTCGAATGCCTTGAATTGATCTGGCTTTTTCCCCTCTTTCCACTTCTTTTCTGCTTCATTCTAGGTGAAATTAGGGTTAGAATCTTAAGGATTCTCCTAAATTTCCCTCTTTTGTGGCTCTATTTTCTATGTAGGACTTAAAAATAGGTCCTCCTAGACTTCATCATGTTCATCATAGGATTTTGTGTCTCTCCCTGGCACTCTATCCTGTTTTGGCATCATTTCTAGGTCTCCGAGCACCCCCGGGACATCCTATTTCTCACTCTGACTGAAACCCTAAAAATTGTGCCCTTAAGGTCAAAATCGACCTAAAGGGGTCAAGGTCGACCTTGACCTTGACCTAGTCAGGTTCGAGCTCATCCTTGACCCTGGGTTCAAATTTCAAGGTCTCAGGATCTCTGGTTGTCAGGTTTTGGAAATAATTGTTTTCCCACTTCCAGGTCCGCTATTTTGGTCTCCGAAATGGTAAAATCTTAAATTATATTTAATTTAGGTCCATTCCTATAGGGTTGGGGCCTAATTGAGATTTAATTCTCCAAAGTGGCCCCTCTAGAGGATTGTGCCCTAGATCACTATAAAAGGAAGCCTTCCTCTCTCATTTTCTCCATCTCATCTTCAAGCAATTTCATGATCAAGCTCTCAATATTTTCTCAAGGTGATCAAGCAAGCATTCCATTCAAGAAAGTATCCATTCAAGCATTCAATTCCTCTTCTCCATCCAAGTTCTCCATTGAAGATCAAGGATTCAAACATTCAAGCCATTGAAGGGATTTGGTTCAAGCATTCAATATTCATCATTCAAACCCTAGATCCAGCCATCATGATGGTGTGATCTTCCTTCAAGATCATTTTGTTCATCTTTAAGATCCATTTAATTCTTCCCTCAAGGTGGATTCCAAGCATACAACCATGGAGGTTTGATTTACATTTGTTGATGTTATGTTCAAGCTTTCATATCAACATACTTGATTACATTTCAAATACAATTGGATTATCTATTGAATTGCATAGCTTCATTGTTAGATCTACTTCTACCACTTGCTAGCATTCTCCATTTCAATTTCAATATTAAGGTTGATTCCAAACCAGGGTTTGACCAAGGCAAACCCCCCAAACAAACAAAAAAAAAACCATTTTTCTTGTAGGTACAGGTGCATAATTTTGGATCTGAGAGTAGATTTGGATACCCTTTTCACCGAACTTCGAGGATTTTTGAATAGAATCAAAATTAGACTTCAAATAAAGAATGTAGTATTTGACCTTTTATGAGGGTCAAACCTGACCTCACACCTAACCTGGTCAGGTACAACCTTGATTTTGACCCAAATTGAATCTCGAAAAAAGATTTCTGGGTTTTCTAGATCTCACAGTTTCAGTTTGATAATACAAGAATTGAATGTTTTTGAGATCGTTTGATAGGGTTTTCAGATGATTCTTTTTTAGAGGTAAGTACCTTTATTTCTTAATCTCAACATTAATCATCTATATTTACTTTCCATATCAATACAATTCAAATGTAAGTGTAAAATATTAGTTTTGGGGTCTCTTTTATGTGCAAACCATTGTTCTAGGACTCCATCCATATTTTATCCTTTACACATATCACTATAACAGCTCGGTGATCTCTAATCACTATCTTTCACTTGTCCATTCAGTTCATCAATTTATTCAATCAGTTGTAGATTATCAATCTCTCCCTTTGGCATTAATGGCAACACAATATGAAATATGCCATAGAATACCAAAAATCTATACTAAAACTCCATTAGTAAATGTTGTAGCATGATAAGCTCTCCCTAACTTGATCATTTAATATGTTTAATCACTACATAGCATTTCAATAGACTCTCCCTATGGATTTGATCTTCTTCTTCCTTTGTGATACTTCTCTCCCACTAGATAATTAGATTTTCTCTCCCTTATTTTTTTTTGTCTAATTGATATTTCTTTGAATCTTTCTGTCCCTTTGACAAAAATGCCAAAAAGAATAAAAAACTCTCAAATAGCCAAAAATATATGTTTTGTTTAGTTCAAATAATGTACCTGAATGTACAAATATACATTTTTCCTATTCCAGCTTTCACAACCTTAGGAAACCTAAAGTGTGAACAATATGCATCAATATTATTTGATTTTCTGATAAAGTATAGGTTGATGCAACCTCCTGATCACCTTAGTGACTGATAGACAGGGGGTGGACCCCTAGTCTAGTCCCCAAGTACTCAAATGTATCATTCGGTAAGGGTTTAGTAAATATGTCTACAAGTTGCTCTTTAGATTTCACAAACTCCAGTTTCACTTGCTTTTCTTGTACTTTCTCCCTCAAATAGTGATACTTAATAGATATATACTTTTTCTTAGCATGCATCATCACATTATTGGAAATGTTTATAGCACTTGTGTTGTCACAATATATAATCACTAGATTAGTGATATCCTTATTCATTCCTTTCAACAATTGTTTTATTCATGCAATATTTGAATAATTAGCAGCAACAACATATTCTACTTCAACATGCTTCAGTAGTAGACTGAGAAATACATGCATATTTCTTACTTATCCAAGTAGCTATCCTTTCTCCCAAAAAGAATGCTCCACTGATTGTTCTCTTCTGGTCATCAATATTTCCAGTCCATATGCATCCGTGTAAACTTGTAGTTCAAAATTGTCTTATTTCTTATACCATAAACCATAATTCTTTGTGTTCTTCAAGTATCTCAGAATACTCTTATCAAAAATCATATGTGATTCCTTAATATTAGAAGATAATCTTGCTACAATCCCAACAACATGTGCAATATTATGTCTACTATGCAAAACATACATCAGTTATCTAATCATTGATCTATATAAAGTCTGATTTACCTCGGTTGAATGATCAAATTTTGTCCTTGTGACCATCGCTGTTCCTACCAGTTTTAAATCTTCCATTCCAAATGTTTTCAACACTTCTTTGATGTACTTTGATTGTGTTATAAATATCCCTTCATCTTGTTGTAGAATTTTCAATCCTAGAAAAAATTTAATCTCTCCAAACATTGACATCTCAAATTCCTTTCTCATTTTAGCAGCAAATGCTTTGCAAATATTATCATGTCCTCCAAATATAATATCATGCACAAATATTTTAGTAATAAGAATATTGTCATCAGTTTCTCCTTTCAAATACAAATTTCTATTGTCACTTGTCCTCACAAATCCAACACTAATAAGATAACCATGAAGGCTTTCATACCATGCTCTTGGTGCTTGCTTCAGTCCATATCGTGCTTTGTGTAATTTACATACCATGTTCTGCTTATTTGGATCAACAAAACCTTCAAGTTGTTCAATATAAACCTCTTCCTGAAGTATTCCATTCAAAAATGCAGATTTAATATCCATTTGATATACTTTAAATCTTTTGTGTGTAGGATATGCAAGTAGCATTCTAACTCCTTTAAGTCAGGAAAAGTCTCACCATAATCTATACCTTCTTCTTGTGCATATCCTTTACAAACAAGTCTTGCTTTGTTCCTAGTGACTTCACCATTCTCATTCATCTTGTTTCTAAATATCCATTTGGTTCCAATTATATTTTTATCACTTGGTCTTGGTAGCAATGTCCATGTTTTGTTTTTCTCTATTTTCTCAATTTCTTTATTCATGGCTTTAATCCATTCCTCATTCTCAAGTGCATCTCTAACATTTTTAGGTTCAAATTCACAAATTAAACTTGTTTTCTATCTCAATTTACTTTGTGTCATCATGCTAGCTTGCTTGTCTCCAATGATTTGGTTATGTGGATGGTGTCTTCTCACAAATTTAGCTAATACTTTCTCTCTTCTCTGTTCATCAGTTAGTGCAGGTTCAATTTCTTCATCAGTAGCAATTTCCTGATTCTTGGTGTCTATAGGTTGATGTTCGGTGTCTTTATCCTATTGCTTGATAGCTTCTTCCTATTACTCAGGTAGAGGGTTAGGTAACTCAATGAATGTATATCTACTATAGTCATCTAGTTCTTTCCTTCTTTCTTCATCATTTTTCTTAGCAAACTCATCAACTTTCACATTAGCACTTTCAATCATTTTGTTAGAAACCTAATTCAAATATTTTTAAGCTTTGGTTTTAGTATAATATCCCAAAAATATTCCTTCATCACCTTTAGAATCAAATTTTCCATTTCTATCATCTTTTAGAATGTAACATCTACTTCCAAAATTTTTGAAATAACTTATATTAGGTGTGCACCCAAATCATAACTCATAAGGTGTCTTGTTTGAATCTTTCTTTAGTTGTACTCAGTTCAATGTGTATAAATTAGTACTAATAGCTTCTCTCTAGTACATTTGTGCAACATCTTTCTCAATCATTAGTGTTCTAGCATAATCAACAATGGATCTATTCCTTCTTTCAACAATACCATTCTACTATGGTGTTATCGATACAGAAACCTATCTCCTAATTCCATGCTCATTACAAAAATTAGTGAACTCATCATAAATAAACTCACCTTCTCTATCAGATCTTAAGAATTTTAACTCTTTTCCACTTTCCTTTTCTACTTTATCTTTATACCATTTAAACATTTTGAAAGCTTTAGTTTTATCTTTCAAAAACATAACCGTCATCATCCTAGACTAGTCATCAACAAATAGAATAAAGTATCTATCACCATAATAGCTTTGATTTCTCATAGGACCACATAAGTCAGTATGATCCACCTCCAAAATAGCTTTAGATGAGTATGTCTTTCTCTTGAAACTATATTTTGACATTTTTCCCTTTTGACATTGTTTTCACATGACATGGTCAGGTTTAGATAAGATCGGTAAACCTCTTACTTTTCTTTTCTTAATGATCTTAACCATGTTGCCAAAACTCACATGACACAACCTTTTATGCCACAAACACACATCTTCAGTTCTAGCCATTAAGAAAGAAGTTTCAACATTGCCAAGATAAAATAGATTACCTTTAGATTGTTCACCAGTACTGACCAATTTTATTGTTTCATCATAGATCTTCACCTTCCTACTTTCAAATGCAACTCAGTGACTTGAGTTATTCAACTGTGCTACACTTAACAAGTTATAGTTAAGTCCCTTCACCCAATATGAATTTTCACATTTAATCTTATTGTTCAACATGATAAATCCTTTTCCTTTCATTTGACAAGGTGTATCATTA
Organism: Chamaecyparis obtusa; assembly: GCA_027943335.1. NCBI lineage: Eukaryota > Viridiplantae > Streptophyta > Pinopsida > Cupressales > Cupressaceae > Chamaecyparis > Chamaecyparis obtusa. The sequence continues at coordinate 1,517,154 of BSBK01002625.1, forward strand.
CCCATTTTTACAGATCCTCCATTATAGTGTTTAAGATATTTAAATTTATCCTCATCACTAGTCATATGATGTGTACAACCACTATCAATAATCCATGTATCATTCTTGCTAACTTTAGAAATAACTGTTATTTCTACATACCTTTCTTCTTCTTCTTCTTTCAAAGATACAAATATCACCTCAATGTCTTCATCAGTGTCGGTGTCAGTGACATCATCATCATCTCCAACAAGGTAACATGCCTTCTTGCCTTTGTCTTTGTAGTCTCAGTTATTTCTTCTATCATAGTGTCAGTTGCCCCTGTAATCTTGGTTATCTCTTCTATCATTCTTCCTATCACCAGATCGGTCGTTGTCTTTGTCATCATCTTTTCTATTAGGACATCTAGCTACAATATGACCAATTTCTTTATAGTTAAAACATGGTAGAGGTAATTTTCCTTTATACCTTCCTTTATCTTTCTACATCCTCCTAGCCATAAGTGCTTCAAGTTCATCAAGTCCATCTTCATCATTGTCACTGTCACTTTCATTTCTTATCATACATGTTTATTGCTTGACTTTCCAATTTTTAAAGATGACATAAATGTAGACTCAACACTTGGTACAATACTGTTATCATAGTTATTCAACTCAACATTAGTCAATTTATCGATCAAACTATCAAGTGTAAGAACATTACTCGGTGCAGATCTCATTTCATGAATTTTAGAGATTATAATAGCATAGATTGGAAGAAAGGTTCTAAGAATTTTACTCACAACAATATCTTCATCAATAAAACCTCCCACTCCTAATTAGCATTGACAACCTCCTTGATTCGATTACTGTACTGTGAAATGTTTTCTCCTTCTTTCATCTTCATATCATCAAATCTTCCTCTTAGGCTTTAAGCTCTATTGGTGTTCAAAATGGAAACTTATGCTCTAAGGCCACCAATATACCCTCAAAAATATTTTAGGAGTGGTTAGTTCCAAAATGTAAGTGATCTTAGGGTAACTAGACCAACTGTAGGGACAAGACTGCCCTCTTCACTTCTGACTCTACAAAACCAAGGCGGGTGCACCTAACCTAGTGAAAACTATACTTCACACACCAAAGACTGGGTCTAAACAACAGATTGATAGTAAGAAAGTACTAAATGCTAACCTCACATTCATTGACTCTCCATTACTATACGGTGACCAAACCACACAACCAACAACTTAAAGCTTGAAAAGGTTATTGATTTCAATATTTAGGAATGTAAAAACCTCAATCAATGTATGTTAACAAGAGAGATACTCATTTAGGCCAGTGCCTCATCCATTGGGCAGGATTCCTTAGACACAAAGACACACAAATTTGAGAATATCAGAGAATTCATAGCCATAAATACATTTATCCTAATCTTTACTACTTACAAGACATCCTTACATAGACAAGGGCAAACCCATATCCCATCTAGAGCATAGTTTAATCCAATCCTAGATCAGAACTCAAGAATGAAGATACATACATACAAAAAATATGTACTGAGTTAGAAAAGTCAAAGCTTACTTGACTTGACACAAAGGAGAGATAAGAATTAGATATTTGTATTAAGTATGATGAATTCCTTCTACGTACACAATGAATCACAAGACACCCTGCTTGCAAATTATAGCTTAGACCTGCAACTTTCTTCTTTCATTAACAAACACTGAGTCAAAAACTATTACAAAAACCCTTTGGACCATAAACTAGGGACTATTCTTGAACTTTGGAACTGGAACCCCTACAAAATAAAAAATTTCCACATTAAATACCACTGGTTACCTTGGAATCCCAAACAAGTTAGGATGCAACAAGCTACAGATAACCAGGGTAAGGGTTAGGGTTTCCACCCACCAAAATAATTCAAACAAATTATAAATTAATACACTGGAGGGAAAACCAAGCAACCCTAAGCAATCATATCTAAAATTCAATCTTCACTTATGGTAATTCTTCTGGAAATGTACTGAAGATCAAGAAATTCCTGCAAATCCATTTGATTTGACCCCTGCAACATGCTTCAAGCAAGTAAACCCATCCCCTCATGGTACAAAACTCTTTTCAAGTAATCACAGACTCACTGGACCACACCACAACAACTGCAAATTCTTTTATTAAGTTCGGTCGTCAAAACATTCAATTCTGGTACTTTCTGTCACGTGAAAGCATTCAAATTTTCAAATCTGCAAAGAATAGCTACTTTATGGTGCTTACCAACATATCAATGACCCACATTCAAATCTAAACTTGGTTTATATCATGACCGTTAGATACCTTTCCTTTTCCTAGGTTATGTTTTTACTTTATAAGAATTTGGCGAATACGCGACAGAAAAAACCTTCACCCATTCATGAGAACCTTGAGAACACCGCTAAATTATTTGGCTATTATGTGAACACTATTTTCCAAAATGCTAAGTCTTTAGACCCTTTGCCAAAACATCATGCGAACCAGTGAACAAAGCAAGAATTTGTCAGAACCGCCATAACTTTATATAAACTACCAAAAGACTGAGAAAATTTTAATGGGCCCGCATCAAGAAGATCGACAGTTGTCTCATCTTCACATAGACCTCCAAGATTCCTCCAGATCATAAGACAACCATCAGATGAGGAATCTTACCCTACTTTGACAACCCTCTAACAGGATATGAAATCAATGGTTGGCGCATCTTCGCATGTGTCAGAGAAAACCCATCAGACTATACACCAACTGTCGATGCTCTGCAAGTGTCAGAACCCACTGAACCTTGAAAAACTTGGCCCCACTAACAACATGTCCAGTCACACAACGTGGACCAATGAAAAATGAGCACATCATCACCATGTGGAATATTGGACCCACCTGTTGTCGACCTTAATACACTAGGAGATCAGACGGCTGGCGCATGATCTCATAACCTTAAAAGATTCCATGCACTTTTATGCTAGCCGTCGATCTTGAATCTTCAGACTGAGATATCGGGCCCACCTGAAAACATTCCAAATCACTGTCTTCGACCAATAACAAGCTGCCACCTTAGTACCTATCTGACAATGGGTCCAGATGTATCACCATTTTAAAAAGAGGGACCACCACTTCGCAATTCAGTGACCAAAGGAAAGACAGCCACTCGTCGGGTCACTTAAAATTTTTGGGTAACCGCCAGACATTAGGATATTACGTGAACACACAGTCATGTAATCACAGAAAAGAAGTGTTAATCGCTAGGGACTAAGCGATCATGCGACTGACTAAGAAATGCAATGTGCACATGCGCTTTAGAGTTTTAAGTGGCCTGAATAAATTAATGCAAAATTAGAACAAGGCCGGGGCATTTTTAGGGCTTTTTCACTACAACGGCTAGTTTTTCAAAATTTTCACCTAGGGTTTGAGCCAGAGACCTAAAAACAACTGCAGAGACCAGCAGAAAAATGCTAGAGGCATGAAAAATTTTACAGGTGCTAACAGTGGCTCATACTCATGGATGTGTATCTCCTACAGATACAACAACCAAGCTAGAATCTCCTGGAAGAGAAGACCAACTCAAAATTTTGACCTAAAAGGAAAAAATAGATGACTGTACAAGGGAAAACCTAAACTACTACTCATGGAAAAGATACTTCAAGAGAAGTAAAACTTTAGGAATTTTCCATGAACAGGCAATTCCAAAGTACCACCAGTTAAATCCTTTAGGACATAAGAATCTATCCCCCATTTGCTTTCAATAAGATAAGGGCCCAACCAAATTGGATCAAATTTTCCATGCTTCCCCTTATCTTCCAATCTTGCATTCCACATCAAGACAAGGTCATCAACTTCAAAATTCCTTTGAGTAGCCCTCCTATCAAATAAATTCTTACATTATCTTTGCAATGCCTCATTTCTTTCATGTGCATCTCTCCTCACCTCCTCCAACTAGATCAGCTCATCCATTCTTACTCTCATCTCATCATTCAAATCTTCATCATATGCTTGGATAAACTTATACATCTGCAATAAATTATTTTGAGGCAATCTAGCACTTATTCCATATACCAAGTCAAATGGAGCACAACCTATGGCCTTCTTAATAGTTACCCTGTCAAACCATAGTGCCCACCATAACTTTGAGTCCCATGCTTTCTTATTTTTGTCCAACACTCTCTTGAGAATATTAAATAGACTTTTGTTACTGGACTCAGCCTGACCATTTCCTTGTGGATGATATGGGGAAGAAAATGAAATGTGTATCCCATATTGTTGGCAAAGATCACTAAATTCCTATGATCTAAAACACATTGCATTATCAACCACAATTACCTCTAGGAAACCAAATCTGGTAAGGATGTTCTGCATCACAAAGTCTGTCACCACTTTGCTAGTAGCCTTTCTAGTGGGAATAGCTTCAACCCACTTGGTAAAATAATCTGTTGCCACTAGTATGTAAGAATGTCCACCACTAGATCTATTTGGAATCTCCCCAATAAAGTCAATACCCCACTTCTGGAAAGGATCCTGAACTGCAACAGGCCTGAGTGGTAAATTCCCATTAAATTTCAACTTTCTAGCAAATCTTTGACATGCATCACATTTTCTTACAAATTGATGTGTATCCTTAAAAACTATAGGCCACAAAAATCCAGACCTAAGGATCTTGTGAGCTGTGGTCTTTTCCATATAGTGTCCTCCACAAACACCCTGGTGCATTTCTTTTAATAGAGCTTCAGATCTCTCATGGTCTATGCACTTTAGAAATACTCCTTCATTGCTTCTCCACCAAAACTTACCATGTATAATGGCATACCCTGCAGATTGCAACTTGACAGTTCTTCTTCTATTTTCATCCATCTCAGGAGGAAGGACCAATTTCTACAAGTAACCAATAACATCTTTGTACAAATCACAATAATCCATATCAAAAATATATGGCCTTTGTTCTTCTTCTAACACGTTTATATGATTTGCGAATAAATTGCTTTGTGCCATTAATTTTGCAAGACCTAAGCCTCTTACCAATTTTGTAATATGGATATCAATATTAAATTCTTGGATCCTATTGATCCATCTACATCTTTTTCCTAAAATTTCTTGTTGCACCAATATATCCTTAACTGAAGCACTAGGAACATAACCAACCACCTTAGCTCCCACAAGGTAACATCTAAAAGCCTTGACTGCTTTAACTAAGGCATAAGCTTTTTTCTTAGTAATATCATATTTCAATTCTACTGCTTGTAGGGATTTGCTAAAAAATGATATAGGTTGTTCATATCCATCTGAATTCTTCTGCAATAAAACTGTTGCAATTGTATGATAAGAAGCAAAGAAAATATCTGCATGGGCTTACCATAATCAGGTGTCCTTAAAATTGGAGCATCCTTGATGGCCTTTTTGATATTTCTAAAAGATTCATCTGTTTCTTTATTCCATTCAATCTTTGCCTCTTTTTTCAACATTCTAGAGATAGGGCTACTGATTTCTACAAAATTTGTAACAAATCTCCTTAGAAAGTTTACCTGCCCAAAGAAAGATTGTATTCCTTTAACATTTCAAGGTGGTGAAAGCTTATCTATAGCCATAACCCTTTCAGGGTCAATCCTCACTCAATCCTTGGACACAATATGTCCTAATAGCTTGCCTTCCACAACACCAAAAGAACACTTCTTTGGATTCAAAGAAATCCCATACTCCAAAGCCCTGATAAAAATCTTCTCAAGAAGTTCACAATGCTGATCTTCCTTATCTAAATATGCTATGAGATCATCCTGATATACCACTATAAATTTGTTTATGAAGTCCGCAAAGGCCACATCCATAGCTCTCTAAAAAGTAGCTCCTGCATTTGTCAAACCAAAAGGCATTCTAACATAAAAATATGTTCCCCAAGGGGTAGTGAATGCAGTCTTGAACTGTTCTAACTCCTTCACCATGACCTAATTATATCTAGAGAAACCATCCATCATGGACATTAACTCTGATCTAGTAACCTTCTGCAGCATATTTTCCATATTAGGCAAACCATAATTGTCCTTCGATCAATTGACATTGAAGTTCCTAAAATCAACACATAACCTAATGTCACCATTCTTTTTTCTGACTAGAACCAATTTTGACACCCAAGTAGAATGTCTGATAGGCTTGATGATGCCAGCATCCATCATCCTTTTGAGTTCATCTTGCATTTTTGGTGCCAAGGTAGGGTTCACAGGCCTTAATTTTTTCCTAAAAGGTTTAGTACCTTCCTTCAATGGTATCTCATGCTGGAATAGATCCTCTCTATAGGCCTTCAAATCATCATAAGACCATGCAAAGACATGTCTAAATTTTTTGAGAAGATCAATCAGATTATTCCTAGTTTTTTGAGACAAACATTTACCTATGTAAACACTTTTGGGTACTTGACTTGTTCCTAAATTTACCTCCTCCAAATAATTCATCTTATCAACAAATTTAGGAAAACAAGTCCCCTCTTTATCATCAAATGCCCTCTCAAGAGAAACCAATCCCCTTGGGATCCTATTTGATTTTAGTTGCAAAAATTCCTTCCCAAGAACATTTTCTTTTCCATTTTTGATATCAACATAAGTGCTGAAATCCATCTCATGACCATCAAAATGAGATTCACAATGCAAAAACCTTAGTATATCCTGATCATCAGAAAAAACCTACCAATTTTCAACATTGTCTGGGATAGAAGGCCTAGACTTACACTCAATTTGGGATATCCCTGCAAAAGTAATATCCTCTAGCCTTAATGCTATGTTTGCCAATAAGTCAGCCATCTTATTTTGGCTTCTATCCACACAATCAATACCAAAGGCACTGAAACCTTCAATTTCATCCCAAGCAACATTTCTATATTGTTTTAGCCTTTGATTCTTTGATGCATACCTTGATCTAATCTGAGAAACTATTAACTCAGAGTCACCAATCACCCTAAGATGTTTGATTCCATGTTTTGATGCTTGTCTCAAACCAATCAGTAGGGCCTCATATTCAGCAACATTTTTTGTGCAAAGGAACAAGAGAGTGAAAGAAAACTTGAAAGTCTTACCACTTGGGGATATCAATAGCACTCCTGCTCCAGCACCTTCCTTTGAACTTGCTCCATCAAAATATAGGGTCCATAAGACATTACCCTCTGCCATGTTATTTTCATCATCAACCAGAAAGACAGGCTTGACCTTTTCTTGCACTTCTCTCTCCTGAACTTGGAAAGAACCAATGTCAGTGTCCACAAAACAATTCATGTTGTCATATTCATCCTCCTCAATCATATGTGGGGTTCTAGCTTCCCTTGAAACCTTCACACTTTCTCCTTCAATGTTAAAAGTAGCAAAAGACAAGTCACATTGAATACTTCCTCCCATAGAAGCACTCCATTTTCTAGATAATAGCATTCCATACTGAGGAGGAATGTCAACTACAAGAACACTCATAGTTAGTTGTTTGTCAGGAAATGCGGCTAATTTATAAGGCAAAGCCTTAATGGTACCAATGGCTGGCACTTCTCTTGAGTCCATAGCTTGGCATCTCCTATGAGGTGTATCAACCTTTAGCCCTAATGACTTCATGATCTCTGTAGGCATGATAGTGTTTGATGTGCCTGAATCAATCATGCAATTCTTTAATAATTTGCCATTTATCATAAGGGACAAGAAAAAAGGATCAACTATCCCTGATGCAACATTTACAATATTTGCATTCAAAAATATCTAAGGAATTTCACAGACAATTTCTTCATTTTACTGTCAGGTGTGTCATCTAAAGAAGCTACATGCTTATCACTCCTATTCATTTCTTGGACCTTTATAGAAGAGGCACCATTTACCCAATCCAAAGCTTTTACCTTATGCTCTTCTATCCTCATCATTTCTAACAATGGAACCTTGGCATTTATTTGTGAAAGCAATTTAGTCATATAAATGGGAACATATGTATGGTTGCCCATGTCTTCCTTAATCTTAGTGACATCTTTATCCTCCTTTTGGATAGTCAAGTTAGATTTACCTTTGTGTGGAAACTCATCATCAATCTAAGGTATGGGAACAACTATCTCTAGTGTCTTTGCTTTACTTTGAGGTATTGCAGTAGGTCCCATCTTCTTTTTTACTTTAACCTTACTGACAACACCAGCATCTTTCTCCTTTTCCTCATGCTGTTGTGTACTCTTCTCTAATTTCTTTATAAACATACTACCTAGTTTACCATTTGTGCTTCCAACTGTCCTATTTCTCAAATTATAATTGCTCCTAGCTTGAGTGACCATGTCTGCAGTGTTTGAGCAACTTCTTCATCATAGGGTCTCCTTAAGGAAACATGTTCCTCACACTTCACTGTACCACATCCAACATCATCAAATTCTTCTTCCTCATCATCAGTAGAGTCAACCTCATCCCATGCATGTGATGAAGTCATTGCACAACCACTCTGATCATATTGCTTATCATGTTCTTGGTTCTCAGATAAATTCAGAGCAATAACACAATGTTTTGGATTATGAGGAGATTGACAAGTAGTACACCATGGGATATCATCATTCATGTTAATTGAATTTCTTTGTAGAGGACTAGGAATCCTATCATTAGGCCTATCCCTCTTAACTAGAAAAATGGGCTTGCCATCCTTCCACTGAGTATTGTATGGGTAATTTTGCATTCTTGGTTGCCTGCTAAAGTTACTTGAAACATGCCGGTCATTTGTTGCAACCCTATTGTTTCTTTTTTCATTAGGCTTTAGATCCTCCAAAGCACTTAGAATCTTCTTTAGATTATCCTCCTCCTTTGGCTTAAAATTAACAGACCTTCCCATCTCTTTCTTATTTTGCACTTGAGACCTATAATCATCTCTTCTCCCTAATTTTCTTGATATTCTTCTATTACTTTCTATGTTGATAGCCAACTTGTAAGCCTCTCCAAGATTTCAAGGGTTCTTATCCCTTAAGAGGTAACCTATCTTTGCATCAAAATCATTTAAGTATGTCACAAGACACACTCTATCATCTAATCTGATAACTTGCAGGAGCCTATGTATAGCCTTTTGGAATCTTATATTAAATTCAAGGACCTCTTCATTCTAATTTTTCTTTATGTTATTGAATTCATTCAAAATAAAACCCTCATTTGTTTTATCTCCATAATTCTCCTTGAAACAATTCTTAAATTTATTCCAAGATCCTATACTAGCATGGGGCAATCCTCTAAACTAGTCCCTAGCATCCTCGATTAGAGATTTTACAAATAATTTCATTACAACATCATCAGGCTCAACATTATAATCATCTATTACATCCATAAATTTTTTTAGATGTTCCTCACATGTGATGACATTGTTCCCAGCAAACTTTGGGAGCTTCTTTCTAATTTCATCAGGAATTACATTAGGATAACTAGGAATACCAAAAAAGATAAGCTATTTGTACCTTTCATGAACAGGAACCCCTTGAGGTGGGTCCATTCCTTGAGATGTGGATGTCCTTGTGTTTGAACCAGTAGAAATGTTAGCATCACCTAGAATGCCATTTGTCTGATTTGCAAGGTTACCATGATTTCCACCTTGTCCCAAAAAGGAAGCAACAACATTTGAAGGTCCTGAGGTATGCCTGAGAAAATCAATCTTCTTCCTTATTTCTACAACAGTGGCCTCCAATTTTGCCTTCTCTAATTCTTTATCTAGTATTTCTTTTTCCTTTCTAGCCTTCTCAAGGTCTGCATCTAATCTCAACTCTTGATCTAATGGGTTTTCCACATGAACTTGTTCATTGATTTGAACTCCAACAACTTTTTGTTTGCCCTTATCTCTAGGCCTAGTTATCTCATGTGTTCTTTGCACAATAGGTTGTTCCTCTGCTCTTTCATTTTGTCTCCAAATCTAGCAACTGCCTCTTTAGCTAATCAGCCCTTATCATGGCTTGTCTTACTCTATCTTCTTTATCCTTTTCTCTTTGCTGTCTGATAGCAACTTGTTCTTGGACTCTTCTTTCCAATTCATAGACCTCCTCAAAGATCTCTTCTGATTTCGGGAGAGTAGTCTTAGACTCATCATCTCCCACTTGAAATTCATCCTCATACTGGTTCAATCCCAAATCAACAACCTCTTCATATTCTAAAATATTTTCTTCTTGACTAGGCTTGGTTTGAGTTTCTTGCCTTGTATCCTTTTTATTTCTCCAAGTATGAGAAAAATTTCTTTTCTTCTTTCCTCCCCTTGTCTGACTAGGCCTAGAAGTGCATGGAATACCTTCTTCCCTTCTATCTTTAGGATGCTCCTTTCTCCAAGACCTAGTACCTCTGTAACTCATTTTATAAATAATCTACTAACTAGCACTACTGCAGAGATGTTTGAGTCACCACCCAAGTATATTGGGAATCTTACAATACAACTTCCTCACTTAAAAAATATCCAAATGAGCTTGACAAGACAAGGGACAAGAATAACCCTGTTTCTACCAATGATGACCTACTGGTTACTATAGACTTGTGTAACATTTCCCTAGCAAATTCTCCATCTTGTTGGTGTTCAAAATGGACGCTTATGCTCTAAGGCTGCCAATATACCCTTAGAAAGATTTTAGGAGTGGTTAGTTCCAAAATGTAAGTGATCTTAGGGTAATTGGACCAACTTGAGGGACAAGACTGCCCTCTTCACTTCTAGCTCTGCAAAACCAAGGTAGGTGCACCTAACCTAGTGAAAACTATACTTGACACACCAAAGACTGGGTCTAAACAACAGATTGATAGTAAGAAAGTACTAAATGCTAACCTCAAATTCATTGACTCTCCATTACTATACAGTGACAAAACCACACAACCAACAACTTAAAGCTTGAAAAGGTTATTGATTTCAATATTTAGGAATGTAATAACCTCAATCAATGTATGTTAACAAGAGAGATACTCATTTAGGCCAATGCCTCATCCATTGGGCAAGATTCCTTAGACACAAAGACACACAAATTTGAGAATATCAAAGAATTCATAGCCATAAATACATTTATCCTAATCTTTACTGCTTACAAGACATCCTTACATAGACAAGGGCAAACCCATATCCCATCTAGAGCATAGTTTAATCCAATCCTAGATCAGAACTCAAGAATGAAGATACATACATACAAACAATATGTAGTGAGTTAGAAAAGTCAAAGCTTACTTGACTTGACACAAAGGAGAGATAAGAATCAGATATTTGTATTAAGTATGATGAATTCCTTCTGTGTACACAATGAATCACAAGACACCCTGCTTGCAAATTATAGCTTAGACCTTCAACTTTCTTCTTTCATTAACAAACACTGAGTCAAAAACTATTACAAAATCCCTTGGGACTAGAAACTAGGGACTGTTCTTGAACTTTGAAATTGGAACCCCTACAAAATAAAAAATTTCCACATTAAATACCACTGGTTACCTTGGAATCCCAAATAGGTTAGGATGCAACAAGCTACAAATAACTAGGGTAAGGGTTAGGGTTTCCACCCACCAAAACAATTCAAATAGATAAAAAATTAATACACTAGAGGGAAAACCAAGCAACCCTGAGCAATCAGATCTAAAATTCAATCTTCACTTATGGTAATCCTTCTAGAAATGTATTGGAAGATCAAGAAATTCCTGCAAATCCATTTGATTTGACCCCTACAACATGCTTCGAGCAAGTAAACCCATCCCCTCATGGTACAAAACTCTTCTGCAAGTAATCATAGAGTCACTGGACCACACCACAACAACTGCAAATTCTTTTATTAAGTTCCTCCGTCGAAACATTCAATTCTGGTCCTTTCTATCGCTTGAAAGCATTTAAATTTTCAAATCTGCAAAGAACGGCTACTTTATGGCACTTACCAACATATCAATGGCCCACATTCAAATCTGAACTTGGTTTATATCGTGACTGTTAGATGCCTTTCCTTTTCCTGGGTTATGTTTTTACTTTATAAGAATCTGGCAAATATGCGACAGAAAAAACCTTTGCCCATTTGCGAGAACCTTGAGAGCACCGCTAAATTATTTGGCTATTACGTGAACACTATTTTCCAAAATGCTAAGTCTTTAGACCCTTCACCAAAAGATCACACGAACCAGTGAACAAAGCAAGCATTTGTTAGAACCGCTAGAACTTTATCTAAACTACCAAAAGACTGAGAAAATTTTAATGGGCCCACATCAAGAAGATCGATGGTTGTCTCATCTTTGCATAGACCTCCAAGATTCCTCTAGATCATAAGACAACCGTCAGATGAAGAATCTTACCCTACTCTAAAAAGCCTCTGACAGGATATGAAATCAACGATTGGTGCATCTTCACATGTGTTAGAGAAAACCCATTAGACTATACGCCGACTGTTAATGCTCTGCAAGTGTCAGAATCCACTGAACCTTGAAAAACCTGGCCCCATTGACAACATGTCCAGTCACACAATGTGGAGCAATGAAAAATGAGCACATCATCACCACGTGGCATATTGGACCCACCTGTTCTCGACCTTAATACATTGGGAGATCAGAGGGTTGGCGCATGATCTCATAACCTCAAAAGATTCCATGCACTTTTACGCTAGCCATCGATCCTAAATCTTCAGACTGAGATACCGGGCCTGCCTGACAACATTCAAAATCAATGTCTTCGACCAATAGCAAGCTGCCACCTCAGCACCTATCTGACAATGGGTCTAGATGTATCACCATTTTAAAAAGAGGGACCACCACTTCATGATTCAGTGACCAAAGGAAAGACAAGCCACTCACCGGGTTGCTTAAAAGTTTTGGGTAATCGCCAGACATTAGGATATTACAAGAACACACAGTCGTGTAATCGTAGAAAAGAAGTGTTAACTGCCAGGGACTGAGTGATCATGCGACTGACTGAGAAATGAAATGCGCACATGCACTTTAGAGTTTTAAGTGGCCTGAATAAAGTAGTGCAAAATTAGAACAAGGCCAGGGCATTTTTAGGGTTTTTTCACTACAACGGCTAATTTTTCAAAATTTTCACCTAGGGTTTGAGCCAGAGACCTAAAAACAACTACAGAGACCGGTAGAAAAATGCTAGAGCCATGAAAAATTTTACAGGTGCTAACAAACTCTTTCTCTCATCACATTCACATCTCCTCTGTAGACTAGTGTTAGTTTGTCCTACATTTCTTTTTCTGAAGTACATGCTTTGATATCTTCAAATTCTGCATTAGATAGGGCAGCAACAATCTCTATCATTGTCATGTTATGTTCATGTCGATCTCTCAGTTGATCAACTATGAAAGGTCCAATAGATAGTTGTATGTACCCATTAGTCTGGTAGAATACTATAGATTCTCCAATTCTAGATATGTGCAACCTCATTCTTATTTTCCATGTTGTGAAGTTATCTTTGTTCAACTTTGGCACCTCTCTCTTATACATCTTGTGATCTTTGACTCAAGTCCTTCAAATTTCCTTTTCAAGCACACAGGCTCTGATACCAATTGCTAGATAACTAAGGGAGGGGGGGGGGGGTGAATCAGTTAATTCTAGTTATACTATAGTCCCAAACTCCCAGATGCATATATTGAAACTTTTTCAAACAAATAATCAACTCGGTAAACTTGTTATCAACAACTTTCTATTCATTTACCAAATACCATTAAAATCAATACTATGTTTACCGATTAATCCAAAATATGAAATGTGTAAAGTAAACTATCAATCCAATAAAATCAAATAACACATAACACAATGATTCATTACTAAGGGAAAAACCACCTGGGACCAGTAACCCAAAATATTTCACTCTTTTGAAGTGAGCTCAGATAGGGGCCAACCTTGTAAAAGGTTACAATGCACACTGTAAGGTGTCACCTAGTTAGAGGATTTATCACTAATATCTAACTCTCAACCAAAATTTAGTACATGGTAAAAAAGAAAACCTTCAACATTCATGGAATGTCATATTAAAATACAAATAAGACTGTTAAGTCCACTCGCTTAAGATATTTAGCTGTAACAATGGTTAAACTAATACAATAATGATCTAATTCAAATACAACAAAGATTTGTAGATTTTCAAATCTAAGATAAGCTCATTTTACCTCCTCTGATCAATAATCACTTCAATCCTTAATCATTTCCAGCTTGGTCAACAATACTCTAATGCTTGGTTATGCCTGCAGCCTTGCTCAGTTCTGTCTATAACCAGTTTGATCAATGGTGCATGAAAACTTCCTTACACATAATTTCTCTTGTAGATTCAATTAGCTCTTGTACTCAATAATGAATCTCATGTCTCTTTAAACAGACTTCATAAAACATTTTCATCTCATCCATTAGATTTTGCCTCTTAATCTCCATCATCCATTTTGCCTCTTCAAGCTTCCTCGATAGATTTGTCTCTAACACATTTCATCCTTCTCCATTCGATCATCTCTGAATTTTGTCAGCAATTAGATCCTCATAACAAACTTTATCTTTTACCTCGAAATCATATGCAATTTTCTAGCTCATCAATTTAGTTGGTTGTTATAACATTTAATTATTTTCTCTTATTCGGTTAATATAGAAATGTGTTGGTGAATACAAACTTGGTTAATATTGATACTCGGTATACACTGTACTAGCTCGATGTATACAAAAATATTCAATTACCAACCATATTAACTTGTTCAATTCCGATCTTCAATACATAACAAATTCATGTAATACAATCAAGTCAACAAAATGATGTCATAGACTCATCAATAAGTTACCCAATGTATACCTTAGCCATATCTTCATATTCATTTCATCTTCATGTAGATATCTCTTTCCTTTAAGATTTTTCTTCTTCAGATATTTGTAACCATCATGATAAGTATAGTCAAAACTAGTTGACATCAATGACAACATATTGACTGATTTAATTGCCTTACATATCATTGTAACAACTCACTGATCTCTAATCACTGTCTTTCACTTGTCCATTTAGTTCATTAGGCTATTCAATCAGTTGTAGATTATCAAATAGGCCTAGGATAGGTCTTAGGATGAGTTGAGAAGGTTTGAATTTTTACTGAGGTCCGAAAAGGACACGATCCAATGTTATAGATCATTAGGAGTTCATTTCAATAAGTTTTAAAATTCAAATATTTGAAAGCTAACAGTTAGTTGTAAATTGGTGGGAAACTATAAAAGTTGATTAGTTTGCATAGTTAGGAGTTCCAACCACCTTGGATTGTTTGGACGGGGTATGCGAAGTAGGAAGAGATGACATAATGGTAGGGTCTAGGAACCAATTTGTATGAACTGTTATTGTAATGAAGCAGTAAAAGTTTGAATTCTTGCACTTTTGGCATTTTTTTTTGATGTGTTATTGAATTATATTCATTGGCATGGTAGAGGAAGAATATTTTAAGTTGTTT
The DNA here is from genome assembly GCA_027943335.1 of Chamaecyparis obtusa. Classification (NCBI taxonomy): domain Eukaryota; kingdom Viridiplantae; phylum Streptophyta; class Pinopsida; order Cupressales; family Cupressaceae; genus Chamaecyparis; species Chamaecyparis obtusa. The sequence goes on from BSBK01002625.1 coordinate 1,532,496, forward strand.
TCAATTAGGTTTTGATCATTTCATAGTTTTAGTTTCCATTTGATTAGACTGTCTTGTATAAGAACTATTTTTACATTGATTAAGAATGTGAATTGATAGATCCATCCACTTTATGTAATTACTGTCACTTGGGGATGGATCCTAACATTGTATAATATCATCCTAACTAGTGGAATGTAGGAATGGATTAATTTTTGTAGGTTGGCATTGAATGAGTGGAGTTGATGGGGTTTAAGGGCAATGGAGTTTGGTGGATGGGTATAGCAGTAAGAGAGTTTCTTGAAGGAGGACCCTATTTTATGCAATAATCCATTAGAGGATATTATAATTATGGTGAATTAACTTTGGTTTGGTTGTAATAGTGTTGGGGAAGCAGACATTGAGTGATCCCTAGTTTTTAGGGGTTTTTGAGTCCAAATTCGGGCTTTTGCATCTAGAGGGGTCATAGGAAAAAATTGGTTGCAATTTATGTGGATTGAAGTCAAATTAGAACTCTATTGAAGAACTCAGGGCATGCAATTGAGTTTTGAGCATGGTTTCTTTGGAAAAGTGGTAGTTTTAACCCTTCAAAAACTATCTCAGTAAGAAAGTTGAGAGGTCTGGTCCAAAACACTTGGGGTCAGGGCTAGAGAATGTGATACAACTTGGGAAAGGGTATCCAAATCTCAGATTTTTTTGTAGAGTATTTTGAGAAGTTTTGGAGAAAACTATTAATTAATCTTGTTGTTGTACTACTAGGATTAGGGATTGAAGGCCTAGGAAGAGAAGTTTGTCTTTGGGTGAAAAACCAATAAAAGGTATGACCTTGGATGTGGAAGCTATGATATTTGAAGTGTGTTGAGAACCTTTGAAGGTTTGGGAACACCCATCAAATGAGTTAAGGGTGTAGGGGTGATTGGTTAGAGAACAACCATGGAGCATGAAGCATGGTTTATTGAATGGGAATGAATTGTGGGAGAAGACCTAAAGATGTGGAGCCTAGTGGGGTACAAGATGATGAATTGGACCACTAATAGTTATAGTGTGTGGCTTGGGGCCTAGAATTGATCCTTGTTGGAAGGAAGAAAAGGGCATTGTTACAAAACAAAGGATGAAACTTCCAATAATCTTACACTTCCTCCTTAAAACTCAAGTCGGTATCCTTTTTTATTAAGTTGATGCACACTCAAAAATTTATCTATTAGTCCTTCAACATAATAGACATAATTTGCAATGCTTTTTCCATTAAGGGATATATTACCTTTACCTTCCACTGCTAGCCTTTGCATCATATACCCATCAAAAGCATTTCAAAGATCAAAACTTGAAGGAAGCCGGTGATAGTTTATATTTTCTATTTAACTGTTGAAATGAGTCCCCAATTTAAAATTTGGGGAAAACCTCAAGGAATAGGCCAACTAGATCGATCTATTCTTGCAAAAAGGTCCAAAGTTTGGTCAAAATGTTAGGATTATGGAGAAGATGCTGAAATAGAAAGGAGAATCAAGGAGAGATCAAGCATTAAAACATGGAAGTCTGAGAATGCTAAAATGGGGCCTAACTAAGCATATAATTATAGGTTCCTATAAATTATGATGAAACAAATATTATGCTTAATTATTTCAATGAATAATGCGCCCAAAGTTAGGGAAGAAACCAATTTCAAAGAGATAGCACATGAATTAGGCACTAGCTTGCTCTGTCACCAAAGATCATCCAGATGATTTGGACTATCTTCACAGCCTCTGAAACATAAAACAAAGACATACTAAACCAAATACTCATCCACTGTACATAGGAACATTGTAATAGTAGTGACCAAAAACTCAATCATACCTCACTCAAACTATCATCCAAACTTCTACGAACCTATGTAGACCATCTACATGCACCTTTGAATAATACCTTACAATTGTAACCTAAGATCTTCAAAATCGGTTAAGGAAAATATCTTACAACATGATTAGTACTAATTTTCACCATGATATCAAAGTTCACATGAAAAAATATTTTATGCCATAACCAACTGTCATCAATCTTAGCAACAAAAATTTATTCTCAATAGTTCTCAAATGAAATAGATTACCAGAAGTCTATGTACCTGATGCAATAAGCTTTCCTATACTTCCAATGATCTTACATATTCCATCCATAAATTCCTATTTGTAACCTTTATCCAATAGCTATCCAACACTCAAAAAATTATGATTTAAACCTTCCACATACAAGACATCATCGGTACTATTTTTACCATCAAGAGTAACATATCCCTTTCCTTTAATCAAACAGGGAGCATTGTTACCGAATCTAAAAACACCAGCATCATAGTCCTCAAGCTTCACAAAATTATCCTTATCACCAGTCATATGATGTGAGAATCCACTATTAATGAACTATTCATCTCTTTTAACAACTCATGAAACCAATTATTTTTCTTCATTAGGAGTATCTTCTTTAATATCAATAGACATAATTTATTCCTCACTAGAAATAGACTCATCATTAGTCACACCTTCTTCAACATCATAATTTTTTTTATGACCCTTAGGATGATATTTCTTAGATTTATGTCTAATATCCTTCTATTTTTTGTTCAAACACCTACATGTAATATGACCAATCTTATTACAATTGAACCATTTCAAAGGTAACTTTGGCCTTCATACTTACCAGAGCCCTTAGGTAGTCTTTTCACAATCAAGGATTCAAGTTCATCAATCTTTCTTTCTTCTTCCATGATCTCTTCCCAATCTTTACCATAGTGTTTGAATTTCATCTTTGTATATCTTTCTCCCTAGTCATACTTAGTCACACTAGATTTGAATGTAGTCTCAACCTTCAGAAGTTCCTTACTAAGTGTAGTCATCTCATAGGAACAAATTCTTCCTACCAAAGAATCTCTTCAAATAGGTCTTATAGTTCTCAATTCCTCAATAACATCAACTTTCTCACTGTAACATGCGAGCGAAGATCTTAGAATCTTGTCTACAACTTTATTGTTTGTCAAGGTACCACCAACACATATGATTTTACAAACTAGATTATTTACTCTCTACAAATAGAAAGAGGAAGTTTCACCTTCACTCATCTTCATATCTTCATATTTTTCTTTTAGTCCCTACAACTTAGATTTATTAACATATGTGTCACCATCATAATAGTTTCTAATTTTTTCCATATGTCATGTGCAGTCCTCAAACCATAAATGTGTGAATATTATGAATTATATAAGGCACTGATCAAGGATTCACTTTCTAACATGTTTTCCTTGAACTTATTTTCATCTGCAGTAGCATTTTTTAGGTCAATAAAAATGGCATAAGGCTTCTCAGTGATCTACCAATATTCATCTCATGTCCCCATGTATATTAGGTAGGTAGTCATCCAATCCTTCCAAGTTAGGTAGTTTATGCCATCAAACTAAAAAATCTCTTTTCTTATACTTTTCATGATGAATCTCCTTCAAGCATTCAAGCTTCTTCAAAAGGACTACGCTATGATACAAATTGTTAGGCCCAAAAAGGAGGCAAGCACAATTGAGATGGGGGTGAATCATTTGTGTACACATAATACTTTTAATTTTACTTTAGCTACTTAGATCTGAAAGATAAATAGTAATACAAGATCTACAACATATAACACAAAACAACATTATTTGATCTTGAGGAAACTCGGTGGGATTCAACCCCACAAGATGAATGTACTCTATTAAAATTACTATTTGGTTAAGAGAAAATAGAGAATAAAGCATGTACTTGCAACCATAGTCTTATAGCCAAATATATAGGCTCACTTTCCAGAGCTCACATATCTATCTTCAATTACAATAAGGTGGACATACAATCCATTACAACTGAATTGAAAAATAGCATCTCCTATGCCAAAATAGTTCCAATGAATTAAAAACTCTTCCTAAAGTGCAGAATACAAATACCATTCTCTCTCTCAAACACACACTCCTCTCTCTTCATTACTTCTCACAATTACAAAATGATCTGTCATTTATACCAATTATAAATAATAATTAACCACTAGGTTGGCTAAGACCCATTACAATAAAATATATAAACATTATGCTCAATCTCCAAAGAGATCCAAATCAAGTTGGACAATACTTAGATAGGACCCAAATATTCAACCATGAACACAATTACATATCACCAAGACATCATCAAGAATCATAACATGTTACTCCATCAAGTCGGCTAGGACCTAAATGAAGAAATTACAACATGCTACTAAAGAAGAAAATCCGATCACCTCAATCAATTCAGAGCCAAAAAATGATCATAAAACTATCCAAGAACACCAAAAAGAAGCATTAATACCATCTAGAGCCTTCAAATCATCTTCAATACTAAATCCAAAATCATCTTTATCTATGATCATACAAAATACTAAAATAGTGAGCTCTATTATAACAAAAGATAGCTTGTTGTACTTTGAATAATGAAAACAACTAGCTACAAACACAATGATAAGGTACCATGTAACCACTAGCTTCACAAAATATGAAATATGAAATATAAGATATCCCAAACCAAATACTCATCCATTGTACATAGGAAAATTGTAACATAAATGACCAACAACTCGATCATACCTCACTCAAACTATTATCCAAACTTATATGAACCTTTGTAGACCATCTAAAAACACCTCTAAACAATAGCTTACAAGCACAACTTAAGATCTTCAACATATCATCTAATCAACTGAAATCCTCTTCAATGAACATACTGAACATACTATCTGAAACAATAATTAGTATGTTGGCATCAATAACAATACATTAATGTCAGTACACCCAAGTACCAAGCTCTGACATGATCAACAAGATTCCAACATGATATTTATTGTAACTACTTGATTAGTATGATAAATCTAATAGATTTATCCAAGGTAGATGAGGCAACACCCATACTATGAATTTATAGTCTACCCAAAAGAAGATTATATTGTAAAGTGCCTATTATAACATATACTAGAGTGGGTTAAGTAATGGGCATGATTTGAAAAGGTAGTGTTATTGGACCTATATATTTTAAACCAACTTTATCAAATACATGAATAGATAGAGAAGAAGTTGCAAGAGAAATTGGATCCATTTTAATTTTAGGAAATAGATCAATACTACAAATATTGAGTTATGAACTGGTATTAATGAGAGTATGGCTTGTATCAATGTTATATATGAAAGGAACTATCATTAATGTCGATCATCCTAATTTTGTACTTTAGTTGATGGAATTTTGTGTTGATAAAATGTAATCTTTGAAATACCAAAGCATATACAATATAATAAAGCATTCACATCACTTTTTCTAGTGGAAGATGACACACAGATTTTCTATAGAGCCTCCTAAAGAATACCATGATAAATGGGAGAAGTTTGAAGAAAATCCCAGACAAAGATATTAATGGGAGTAAAATGAATTTTATTGATAAGATCATGCTCTAATAGGGATTGAGAAGGAAATTTAGGAGTAGATAAAAGAATAGATTGAGAAGATGTTGAAATATTTATGCTCTATTTCTTTCCACTAGTGTGATAAGTGAAAACTTCTTGTTAGTAATACGTGTTCAATATTATCATTGATGTCAACATAATGATGAGTTGTATGTGATCAATGTTGAACCTGATGAAGAGAAGCATCATATGTTTGTATGGGAGAGAAGCATTCAATGTCATGATTATCAAACTAATGTGTGTATAGAGTGTGCCTAGAATATGGGAATATAAAGTATGAAGGAAAGAGTATTTGAAGTTTGATATATAGGAAAACATATTTGAAGTTAGGTATTGGATGTTCAGATGTTGTTTATATGTCTAGTGGTGAAGATAAGTTAGTATTTAGTATATCCAAAATCTGACAAGTATGAGAAGATGGTATATACAAGAAAGAGTATCTAAAGTCCTTATGGGAAAATGAATCACATAAGATGTTGGTGACTCTCAATTTTTTTGTTATCATGTATGGTTTATAAATGTCACACTATCCTACTTCCATGTCCACAAAATTTCAGAGGTTGACATTATGTTTTGATATTTGTTGATAGTGAGACTAGCTACCAAGAATAGTCAAGATTAGTATGAAGAATACTCTACATTATTTTCATTAATATTTCTAGAACACTCCACATTTTTTTGCATTAATATTTCTAGAATAGTCAAGGCTAGTATGAAGAATACTAAGCACAATACCAACCACCAAAGCAATATGTTTCCATCAATGACAACCATATTGACATGTCAACAAATATGAAAAATAATAAATAATTCTACAACATTAACAACAACTCTACAATATAAATAACAAAATCCCCCTTTCAACATGAACACCATTTTGTCTTTTGGAGTCACATGGTCAAAGTTTGATGGTGTTTTCTCTAGGTTTGGCCAGCCTTGGATATTTACAATTTCACATAAAATCTCCAATGACTGTAAATTAAAGTGTAACATGTATGATTTTTTTTGTCCTAGTTAAGATGCGATGCGGTCCACTTTTAGTTCCTTTCTACTGTAGGAATGCTTTAAGTACTGACTTAATTTTAATTTTATTTATTTAAGATGCTTAACTAACCTTGAAATATTTTGCAAGTGTGAGGATGATATAAATGAAGGATGAATCATTGAGGGGTAAAGGAGGGGTAGCTATCTTGATAGGAAGTAATTGAATTCATAAACTTACTAATAAAGGTACATCCCCCTGTCAGAGAGCTATTTGGGCTAAATTTAAATAGCAGGACCAAGAGATAGGAATTTGTAACATCTATGCTTCCAATGATTATAGGGAAAGGGCTACCTTGTGGGACTGGCTTGCTAGTAACCTCCCCGACATAAAATGGATTTTCATTGGTGATTTCAATATGACTAAAAATAAGTAGGATAAAAGTGGTGGCAATAAACATGTCTAGAAAGGTAATGAATTCTTCTTCTGGTCTAAATTTAAAAGGAGATTTCAGGTCAGTGACCCTTTGGAAAATATGAAAAATGAATATAAGAACATATGGTTTTCCTGGTGTAACAATTAGTCCTTCATAAGTAGAGTCTACTATAGACTAGACAAAATTTATTTCAACAAATTGTGGATGGAATTAAAGGGTCACCCAGGGCAAAACCCTGTTGAAGTTACCCCTGTTAGCATGTTTGATCATTCCCAAATACATGGGTGTATTTCTTTCAAAACACAACATTCTCAGTCCTATAGGGATAGGAGTCAAGCCCCGTTCAAACTAAACACTTCCATGCTAAATGATGAGGAATCTTTGTAGGCCATCAGGACTGCCTCTGCTTTATCTAAATTTTGCAATATCAATCTCTCTTCTAGACAAAAATGGGACTCTATGGTGGATACTTGGAAAAACATGTTTCAACTTATTGGGGTGAAGAGTAAGCTTGATAGAAACCAAGAGGAGAACTTTTATCAAACCAGAATCAATCATATTGAATCTCAACTTCAAGATGTAAGGAAAGATCAGAATTTGGAGCAATCACTCATAGACACTAAAGCCAAACTTAGAAAGATTTAGAATTATAAAATTCAAGGGCAAAAAGTTAGAGCTAAGGAAAGATGGATCAAGGAGGGGGACAGAGGATCCAAATACTTTTTCAATTTGATTAGAGCTAAACACTTCAGAGAAGAGATTAGGGGTATTTAGTTTGAAGGAGGTGTGACTAAAAATAACCAAGAAACATTGAGTGTATTTACTGAGTACTATAAGAAGTTGTTCTCTTCTGAATATAAAGAGGAAAACATTGAAGCCATGAAAAGATGCATCAAGATTATTCCTGGGAAAGTGTCCCAAGAACATGCTAGAACCCTAGAGTAGGATATCAGGATTGAGAAGATTGATGAAGCCATTAGAGCCCTAGCTAATGATAAATCTCTGGGAATTGATGGGTTTTTGGCTGAGTTCTACCAAAAAAAAGAGTGGATCTCTAGTGAACTTCTAGAAGTGTATGAAGAAGCATTTGAAGCTAGTTCTTTAGGAGATAACATAAACAGAGGACTCATCAAAGTCCTACCTAAGGATGGAGATAAATCACAGGTGAAAAATTGGAGGCCCATCACACTGTTAAATATCTCATATAAAATTATTGCTAAAATCCTTGCAAGGAGAATTAGGGACATACTCAAAGATGTGGTTTTAGTTACCCAAACTAGCTTCATAAAAGGTAGATATATCCTAGATAACCTCATTACTAGTTGGGAGGTTATGAACTGGGCTAAAATTGACAAACAAAATGCATCGATGGTGATGTTAGATTTTGATAAAGCTTATGATAGAATTGAGTGGCCTTTTGTGGTTAACATGCTAGAAGCTTTTGGATTCCCTAAAATGTTCTGTAAATGGGTTAACATTATATTTAAAGACTCCTCTATAGTTATTGATGTTAATGGTGAACTATTTGAGTGTATTCCCTTGGGGAGGTCTATCAGGCAGGGATGCCCTCTTCCACTAGCACTATATGTCATTGCTACTGATGCCCTCTCATTCATTCTCAAGGCTCCTGGTCTTGGAAACCCAGTTAAAGGACTTTCTCTCCCAAATGAAGAGAACCTAGTCATTGAACAATTTGCTAATGACATTGCTCTATTCCTGGAGATGGAAGAAGAAAACTTTGACAATGTTATTGATAGGCTTCAATTTTTTTGTCTTGCCTCAGGTGCCAAAATTGCCCCCCATAAATCCATTATTCTTGGTTGGTTGGAGACTCCCCCAGGTTGGCTTCTTAGTAGAGAATGGAGGTGGTCAGGTCCTTCCACCATTGTAAGATACTTGGGGATCCCTTTTTCTATCAATCCATCTATTAAAGACATGTGGGAATGGATCTACAAAAAAATTGAGAACAAGCACACTAAGTGGCAATCTCACATGTTATCACTGGCAGGTAGGGTGCAGATTGTCCAGAAGGTTCTTTCCTCTCATGCAGTTTGCTATGCCTCTACTTGGGTGATGTATAATAATCAAATTAACAAGTTGGAAAGGATATTGAGAAACTTTCTCTAGTTGGATGGTCATGGTAATAGGAAAAGACACTGTGTTAAGTGGGAATGGTGTTGTTCTCCTAAAAAACTGGGTGGTTTAGGACTAAGAGATCTTAAAGCTCAAGGATATGCATTGGCAGCTACCTCAAGGCCATGAAAGGAAATGAACCTTGGAAAGTTTTAGTTAGAAACAATATTGAGAGAGCCACTATCAAGAAAGGTAGGAATTGGAGTGTTGTTCCCATAATGGATCTTATTATGGGGGATTTTGAAATTCAAGTTGCTAGTTCCAGGGCTTTTCAAACCATCTAGAAGGCTTGGTGCCAGGTCAAGCTACTTATATGCTCAAGAACTACCATTGGAAAGAGCCTATACTATGCTGTAGTGGATAGGTCTATTTGGTGGGGGATCTATCTTAATGACAAACCTTTGGCTTTAACTCAATGTTGTTTAGCCAAAAAGTGGCATCAAAAAGGGATAAATCTCATTCAGGATGTTATGGTTGACAAGAAGCTAGCCCCTTGGGGGGTTCTAAAAGAGAAATTTAATATACCTAAATCTTAGAAGAAAACATACACCCTTATCTCTAAGGTAGTTGGGAAGTTTTTTCCGGGTAAAATTTTGAGAACAGAGCAAGTGTTTGATCTCATGAAATGGAATGATGGAAATAAAATTGATAACTTCTCTTGTAAACAAATCTATAACATGCTAAAGGAGGATAATGGTATTGTTTGTAGAATTAATCATAGTTGGAAGGTAGATTGGTCTTCTACTAGATGGCACTTCATGTTTGACTTTTTCTGGCATGCTAAAGTGGAACCCAAAATCCTTTGTTTTCATTGGTTGCTTTTGTTAAAAAGGTTAGTTGTTGGTTCTTTTTTGTCTCAGAATGGCCCTCAGATTGTTCATTGTTCTTTGTATAGATCTATTTAATCTTATGAGCATTTTTTTTTTGAATGTAAGTTTGCCAAGAAATTGTGGGCTAGTTTCTTAGGTGATCCTATTGTTTGGAACTGTTCTAGTACCTTCTCTTGGTCTGAAATCATTATGGGTTTTGTTTATGAGTTTGAGTTTAAGTTGAATTCCTTTTGGTTCTCTCTAACATTAGTTGTTTTATGGACCATTTGGAGGATGAGGAATGAAGAGATCTTTCAAAATAAGATCCGTGATCTTACTGAGTTTTTTATTAAACTCACACATCTTTCTATTACCTCTCAGGTTGTAGCTATGATAGAAATCTCAGAAGAAAGGTTCCAACCTTTGCTAAAGGAAGGGGTGATGATTATTTTCAAAATGGATGTACAATCAGCTTCTCTGATGGACATACCATAGGAACCAATCTGGGAAGCTATGGAAGAGGGTACACTGATGGAGAGTAGCTGGAGGACTCCAGAAGAAGGAAGTAGAAATGAAGAGCATCAGGAAGAAGCACATAGTGAGTGGGAAAATAAAAATGTGAATGATAATTGGAATGCTCTGAATCCAAGGAACAGTGAAACTGGATGGGAAAGTGACAATATTAGGAGCAACACTAGCGGATGGGATGAAGAGTAATAGTTCTCCAAATTTTCCTTTTTTGACTTACATACATTATACTTGTAAAGTAGGATCCTTTTTTGGTCTGATGTCATTCCTATGGTCTTATGTACATATTATGTCCTACAAAGGTGCTCTTAGTAGTAACAAAACTTTATTTGGCTGTTCTTGTTGGTTATTTTGTAACTTCTCAGTTGATACTCTATTTTAATATAAAAAATGTTATATATGAAAAGAACTATCATTAATGGTCGATCATCCTAATTTTGTACTTTAGTTGATGGAATTTTGTGTTGATAAAATGTAATCTTTGAAATACCAAAGCATATACAATATAATAAAGCATTCACATCACTTGTTCTAGTGGAAGATGACACATGGATCTTCTGTAGAGCCTCCTAAAGAATACCATGATAAATGGGAGAAGTTTGAAGAAAATCCCAGACAAAGATATTAATGGGAGTAAAATGAATTTTATTGATAAGATCATGCTCTACTAGGGATTGAGAAGGAAATTTAGGAGTAGATAAAAGAATAGATTGAGAAGATGTTGAAATATTTATGCTCTATTTCTTTCCACTAGTGTGATAAGTGCAAACTTCTTGTTAGTAATACATGTTCAATATTATCATTGATGTCAACCTAATGATGAGTTGTATGTGATCAATGTTGAACCTGATGAAGAGAAGTATCATATGTTTGTATGGGAGAGAAGCATTCAATGTCATGATTATCAAACTAATGTGTGTATAGAGTGTGCCTAGAATATGGGAATATAAAATATGAAGGAAAGAGTATTTGAAGTTTGATATATAGGAAAACATATTTGAAGTTAGGTATTGGATGTTCAGATGTTGTTTATATGTCTAGTGGTGAAGATAAGTTAGTATTTAGTATATCCTAAATGTGACAAGTATGAGAAGATGGTATATACAAGAAAGAGTATCTAAAGTCCTTATGGGAAAATGCATCACATAAGATGTTAGTGACTCTCAATTTTTTTGTTATCATGTATGGTTTATAAATGTCACACTATCCTACTTCCACGTCCACAAAAGTTCAGAGGTTGATGTTATGTTTTGATATTTGTTGATAGTGAGACTAGCTACCAAGAATAGTCAAGATTAGTATGAAGAATACTCTACATTATTTTTCATTAATATTTCTAGAATACTCCACATTTTTTTGCATTAATAGTTCTAGAATAGTCAAGACTAGTATGAAGAATATTGAGCACAATACTAACCACCAAAGAAATATGTTTCCATCAATGACAACCATATTGACACGTCAACAAATATGAAAAATAATAAATAATTATACAACATTAACAACAACTCTACAATATAAATAACAAAATCTCCCTTTCAATAGGAACACCGTTTTGTCTTTTGGAGTCACATGGTCAAAGTTTGATGGTGTTTTCTCTAGGTTTGGCTAGCCTTGGATATTTACAATTTCACATAAAATCTCTAGTGACTGTAAATTAAAGTGTAACATGTATGATTTTTTTTGTCCTAGTTAAGATGTGATGTGGTCCACTTTTAATTCCTTTCTACTGTAGGAATGCTTTAAGTATTGACTTAATTTTAATTGTATTTATTTAAGATGCTTAACTGACCTTGAAATATTTTTCAAGTGAGAGGATGATATAAATGAAGGATGAATCATTGAGGGACAAAGGGTGATGAGGATTTGTGAAACATAATCTATCTCCTTGTATGTGTGGATATGAGTCAGTGTGAAGTGTTTTGATATGAAGTGTGGACTTTCATGTGTTAGATACTGGAAGTAGCGAGTAGAAGGTATCTACAAATCTTTTAGTCAAGTTACAGACATGAACTAGTGGTGGATATTTCCAATTTTATTCTTCTTCATCTAGATAGTGAGCCCTTTGGTAGTGAGCCTTCTTTTGGGGAGTGAGACCTTTAGTAGTGAGCCTTTTCTTGTACTGAGCATTATTTGTAAAAATTACCTTAATAGGTGTCACTCTAATTGGTTTTTATATAATTGAGAATTAACATTGTCCTTGGTTTTCCACTTAACATATTTTTTTCATGTAAATATTGTGTTTGATTGGGTATGGTGGCTCTTTTTTTTCACATGTTCCTTTCACATTTACATTATTATGTGACTAAGGATTAATGCAAGTTTTTCTAGATATGCTTCAAGAGAAGATTTATAAATCTTAGGGAAATTGATTCACCCCCACTCTTAGTTTTCTTGTGCATTTAACACATGTTTCATCCCTATTTAAAGAGCATAACATTCATCAACATTATCAACCTTAAGGTACAATCTTGTGATATTTAGCATTTCATAGAGGTTAAACTTGTTTCCTTATGATCAATATTGTAGAGAAGGTTTAATCTTCCTAGGTATTGACTAAGGAAAGATCATATACATCAAAAAAACCATTTTATCCTTATTTTTTATAGGTTTCCTAATTTAGGAGTAAGGTGTTCCATATATGGGGAGTGTGGATTGTGGACTAAGATAAGAAGAATTAGATCCTCAAAAGGTGACTAGGATTTTTTTCAGTTAGAAAAATCAATCCGGATTAATCAATTAGTCTGAAACATTTTCTAAAAAGTTCAATGGAAGGATTAGAGTGACATCCTTAGTACAAAACTATGTGTAATACTAGCTTCAAACTACATTTGGATTATTTCACCAACCAAAATAGTCATTCCATTTTGAGCCAAAATTTCAATGACAAGTTCTTCTTTGATTACACTTTCTATTTGTATTCAAATTTGACTTATTAGACACATGGATGACTATTTATATTGATTATAATTATCTTTATACAATTTTCCATAGTTCTCCATTCTAATTAACACAATCAATTCAATCAACACAAAAGAAGGGTAATTACCACTCAATTTGATCCAAAATCTTTCCAATAGGTTTGAAGTTGGACCAATTAAATTCATCCTTCAATGTGGGCTTCTCTCAATAGGCTTGATTCCTAGTTTAGACAAGTGAATCCCTATTCCTTACCCCACATTTTGGTGAACCCGATGTGTCTTACTCTTGAATTTTTTTAATTTAAAGTTTTCATATCCAAAATTTCACTATAGAATTGATGAAATTTGATTGGTTTACAATTTCACATAGGATTAGATTTCTTATTAGCCATATTTATCAAATCATGCATTGAACAATGACTTCTTGTAAATCTTTTTTGACACCACAAAATTTAACTTTTTTTCTTTGTAAATAATGAGTGTTGTCAAGAGTGGTAATATTAACCAGTAAAATTTAGTTTTTTCCATATGTGTTTTATGCTCTCTATTTTGTTGATTCATTCTAAGAGTGTCATAGGTGTCTAGAACTATTTTTAAAGAAATTTTGAGTTGAAAGGGAGTTATCCTCTATCTTAGTTGAGACCTTGTGAGCAACTACGATTATGGAAAAAATAAAAAATTGATTAAATATTTAAAAATTCTAAATTTCAATAGAAATCATTTTTTGGGCATGTCTTAATTACCAATCTAATCAATGTGGCTTATTTTCACAAAAACCCATTTCACCCTTTGTGAGATTTGAATGCTTATATTTTTATGAACTTATATTTGAAAACATTAAAATTTGATTCTAAAAGTCCTCACCATGAATATTTTTTATGGTTCATGGTCACGTAATCCTCCTTAACACTTAGTTAAAATTTTAAAGTGAAATACCTTACCAATCAAAATTATGTTCATTTTGTAAATTGGGTGATTAGGTTATAATTGGAAATATTAGATTATTTTTCAAAAATAATTTTACTATTTTAAAATAGTGTAGAAATGTAAATTGAATCTATATGCAATTTATTTCTCACCTAGGTCCTATTTTAGCATGTATGGCCTCTTGCACATGATCCAAACATTATAACTCAATTCTAACTAAAATTACATCTCCTCAAGATTTTGGACCTTTTGTCCTACATTAAAGGGATAAATTCACCTCAGGTGACCTAATCCTAGGAGAAATTCACCTTGGGTGACACTCTCTTGGGAGAAAGTCACCTCAGGTGACCCACTTCTAGGAGAAAGTCACCTCAGTGACCTCTTCCCTAATGTTCAGGCCCAAACTTAAACCATAAAATAATTAGCTTGTAGGAGTGAGAAGTGTAAGTCCACTGGTGTAGGAGCACACCTAGGCTAACCTCTATTGTTTAGGTGTTTTGGCTTGTATCTGACTTTGGCCAAGTCAGAAAGGTTTGAGTTTGTTTTAGACCTTAGAAGGTCATTGCTATTGTGGGCTAGGTGAGTTAGTCATTAGGGCTAAGGTCACCAAAATAGCCATTGTGAGTAGTTTTAATTTCTTAGTCTTAGAGCTTAAAGTTTGAGTTAGAGTCTTCAATGTGCCTTAAACACATGAATGATGTTAGGAAGATGCCTTGAGGCCATTTATGATGTTGGTTCCTTGAGATATAGGAGATAGAGGTCCTAAGAAGTAGGATGAAGGCATAAAGCAAAGATGCCAAAAGTTGTTAGAAGTTGTCATGACAACATTTGCAATAATGGAAAATGTTGCATGCAAATCGGTTACCTTGGATACCCTAAAAGATAGGAAGTGTGAGATTAACCAACATGCCCTAAAAACATGGAAATGGCATCTAATGTAAGGTAAGGCTCTAATCTTAAAGTTAGTGTGCATTGTAACAAGTTTGAGTAATGTGAATAGAGCTCTGCAATTCAGTTTGTGAAGAACCCGAGCTTATTGATGTGACATTGATATCTAATGGATTGCATGTTATAAATTAGTGATTGCATAGTGTTCTTAGGATTTTTCTAAGAGTTTTTCATTTAGTAATCAAGTTTTTTTGAGATTGTTTAAGGCCCTGTATAAATTGTTTTTGGTTTAGTAGTTCTTCTAGTCCTGTCCTGACCAGTCAGTCATTTCATGGCTCCCCCATGAAAAATAACCATGGGATCTTCCTAAGGGTGGTTGAATATGATAGGGGAGTCATTAGTTTGTACATATTTATGATTATGAGTCATGAGCACATGGATAGCTATTTTTACTACTAAGCCCTAGGCGAGCAGACAGTGCCCGGTTAGAGGTTTAAAATAGAAGAATTGAAGATTTCTTGCAAGGTATTGAAGTACTGTATGACAAGTATAGTTCCAGGTGTGAAATGTTAGAATCATGTTATGTTAGAAGATTTTTGAACCCACCAATCCATTTGGTTGAGGTTAGAACAACAAACCAGTTGATGAAGGGTGCTCCCCTTAATACCACAAACACATAACATAAATAGAGAAACAACAACAATATGCAAGAACAAAAAATTGGCTTCTTATTATCTCCACAAATGTGGAATTACAAACTTTCAAAATTACAATATGCAAAGCCACATGGGCATTCCCTTACAATATTTTGTAGGACAAAGCCTTGAATCAATACCCAGATCTACTACCTAGAACTGCCCTAGACAATACTATAGGCCTTCTCTATATAGGCATTTTCCACGGCCTGAGAAGGTTCTAGAAATTTAGCCCTTAGGGCCGACCAAACTTAGAATTATTTTATTTTTCAATTTATTACATCAAAGTCGGCTCAAAATATCTTTTGAAACCCGAACATAAATTTTGAAGGAAAATTATTTTCAGCCATTTCAGGTGACCTGACTTCCGGAGACCATAAGTCATCACCAGTTGACCCAATTGACTATTATAACCCCATTTCAAAAATTCCACAAAGTTCTCTACAGGCTTGATTCATGCAAGCGTCTGTCACCCAAGTTTTTGACCTCATCTGAGGCCTCTAAAGCCTTCAAAATTGAGTTCAAAGTTTCTGTACCCTGCTGCCAATACCAAAAAGCTTCAATATCTTCAAAACTAGACCTGATCTAGCCATGAAACTTTACTGGCAGGCTGATATGACTGAGATGAACCTCCACATGGAAAATCAGAACATTTTGAGATCATATGACCAACTTAATAAAAATAACAGGTTTCCATAAATAGCAGCTCTGCACAAGATAGCCCTTATTGAATACAAAAACAAAAATATTTTTGGGTGATGCAAGATTGCTCGTACATCCAGGATGCTCCTGCATCACCAGTGAGGACCTAGGAAATAGGTCTTTTAGCCCTATTAGGCCTAGATTGTAGGAAGATAGTGTATAGAGGCCATCAGGATCCAAAATCTTCAGAATATTTTGTAAAATCCAAAAGGGTATCCTAATATGGGATTATATTTTTAGGTTGTTTGGAAAGTTTTTACAAGAAGTGGCAAAAGGTCTCTAGTAAAGGCTATAAGGAAATAGGCCTAATTAGGCCTCCTAATGGTCAACTCTTGAACCCGATAAGGATAGGAGTGAAGATCCTTCTAAATGGATCAAAATGGAAAAGATATGAATGTCAATGAAGCATTAGACATCCCTACAATGAAATTCATGAGTGGAGAGAAGTTGGCACTTAGATCCTTCTAAGTGTAGGTGAAGAATTGAACTAACTAAAGGGTGTTAGTCTTTCAAGGTGAAGCATAAGTTATAGAACTCTTGGAGAAGAGTTGGAATAGGTCTTAGTTAATCATCTAAGCCTAATCAAGACCTAGACGAGATTAGGTTTCTAGAAGAAGACAAGGAAGTTCTTCTTAAGAAAGGTGTGCAAGCAAACCTTGGAACACTCACATCATCCACACTAGCTTGCTCCAAATTTAACATGCTAAAATGCTAGGGAGAGGTATAGAATAAAGTTATTCCATCTTATTTTCAAAAAAATCAATCAAGGAAGCACTCAATTTATTAGGAATTCAAGCATTAAGTATTCACAAAGTTCTTCTTTAGATCTAGCATTAAGGAAATCCTAAAAAACCTTCATGCAAGCATGTGTTCATGATTTTACTTCTAGGTCTTATGGAGTCATGCTATTGCATCAACATTTGTGATGACATTTAGGAGCATTTGCATCAACATGGTGTAAGTCATCTTAATTCTCAAACTCTGACATGCTCATATTTTCATCTCAATTCATTTCTATTTCATGGTTGATTCTAAAACTAGGGTTTGACCTAGGAAAAATCCTTTAAAATAAATATTTTCTCTCTCTAATGTGTATAGGAATAAGTGGGAGACACACAAAAAAGGTTACAAATCAAGCATTTAGAAATCTATAGTCTACATGTTATTTTGTGAAACTGTCAAGAGTAGGTTGCCACAACTAACCTAGTATGGGGAGCATGTCACCCCAACCAAATAAATCTCCCTAATTCCACATTAAATTTGGACTGTAGGTCAATATTTTTATTGTGCATCTCAGATCTTCTGTTAGAACTTATTTGTCATTTTCCTATTTTTTTTGTGCATGCCACAAGTAACATTTTCACTATATTTCACCCTAGATCTTGCATTCTCTTTCCAAAATTTCAGTCATTTTTAACCCATCACAAAGGATCAATGAATTTAAATTGTGCCCAAAGATCTTGAGCCAGGTGGATCATTATCTTTCTAATGTAAATGAGAAATAGATCTATCTGTTGACTTGGTGTTCAGCACCTCCTTTGGGGTTACCGTGGATCTGGGTAAATCTGGTGTTTGTGACGTTCGTTGATAGTTTGAGCTTTTGGCGCAACGGCAAACATTCCAACAATTGGTATCAGAGCCTTGGGTCACGGGTTCAAATCCCAAGAGGTCTCCTTTATTCCGTTGGTGCGGAACCCTCGGTCGGTGCTGAGGGGGAGAGAGTCTCCTTCATTCTGTTGGTGCAGAACCCTCAGTCGGTGCTGAGGGGGAGATTGTTGACTTGGTGTTCAGCACCTCCTTTGGGGTTACCGTGGATCTGGGTAAATCTGGTGTTTGTGACGTTCGTTGACAGTTCGAGCTTTTGGCGCAACGGAAAACATTCCAACACTATCTTCTTAGTTTTTCCATACAAGCTAAAAAACTCTATTTATCTACCTTACATTTTGGTCAACCCAACTCCTTACTTATTAATTCTAATTTGGATATATAGATCTGATTTGTATGCATTTCATTATCCTATATTTACATAATATCATCACTACATTAATCATGCATTTAGAGATCTTATTCATTGTTGTATCGCATTTTGGGATTTGATTTGTTTCAGTAGATTAGCTTCTTTTATTGGAAAAATGTTAAATTTATTTTTAAAAGAATTTATTATTTTTGATGAGCCATTTATTACCTATGTGTTTGATATGCTTAGTTTTTATCCTACTCATTATGACATGGTAGAGAATACTATCAATAATATACCTTATAGGGATACTTTGGTGCAAGATGACGCTCTTAGGATAAAAGGATGTAAGATATATGACTTTCCCCTTTAGGAACCTTAATTATTCCTCTCCAAAATCTTGTCTCCCTAATCAAGACATATTGATACAAGAAGATACTCTTAACACTTCTCTCAATGATGTGCCTCTTTGAGATGAACCATTGGAGAATGATGTTGATTATTCTCTTAATAAATACCTCCCCATGAGAGTACCTTGGTTTAAGAATATGATATTGTAATAAAAGAGGGTGATGTGATTGAAAATTCCCTTAACGATACTTCACCTTCTATTCATTTCAATAATATTCCCTCTAGACTTGAGGCATTAATGAGTTATGTTTTTCGTTCTAATGAAAATTCTTTGAAAGAAGAGGATGATATCCTTGATGCCCTCCCTTATGCACATGAAAACTAGGAGAATAAAGAGCTTAATAAAGTTAATACCTTTCATGTTTTGGGGAATGATAATCCTAAAGTATTTTTCCACCTTTGTCAAGATAACCCTGAACCAAAAACAAACTAGTGATTTTTGTAAAAGGTGCTACACAACCCGATAATCTTATAGAAGAACATACATATAATAAAAATAATTTTACCCTTCATCCTTCAAAAAATATTAGTAAGTAATATGTTCTTGTTGAGAAAATTCATAATACTTTAACCAATATCTCCCTTTAGGATTTAATTAAACTTTACCTACATATCATGTGATGATCCAAGAAGCTTTGAAAAATGTTGTTACATCCCTTATTAGTAAATCAAATGAGGTAGCAATCATTCTTGAACCAAATGAAAAAATTGAGTTCCATCAACATGAGTTACCCTCTTTAAGATTCAAAACTAATTTTCTCCCCTATCAATTATTTTCTAATAAATGATAATGATATCAGATGCAATTTAGTTGATAATGGCTCAACACTTAATGTGTGTAGTATTGAATTATATAAAATAAAAGTAGATATCTTCTTATTCAACTTAATTATATTCCTCTTTGTGGCTTTGAATATATTGACAAACCATTGTTAGGTATAATTACATTTCCTATTAAAGAAAGACTTGTGACTGTACCCACATTTATCCACATCATGCCTATTATTCTCACATACAACCTTATTCTTGCTAGACCTTGGAATCAATCTATGCAAACCATCCCTTCTATTCTTTTCTAAAAAATCAAATAGATCTACAAATATTTAAATTGTATACTATAAAATCCAAAGAGAAATTACATATTCATTTTTAATGTTGTAAATAATGCGCCCATGTGTAATAATTTACCATTATGTAATGCTCCTACATTTGTCAAAATACAAAAATCCATGCATGATTCCACATCCCTCCATTTTACCTTGTTCTTTTCTACTTGTATTCTTGGTCATACAACTTGGTTAGCACAAGACATGTGCGCATCACAAAGATGTCCACATGATGCACAATTGTCCCACAAACCTAAAGATGTTTAGTGATCCATTGCGACATTACAGCTAGTACTAATCCTATAGTGTAACACCTCCTACTACCAACCACCTATGTTGGGAATCCTTCTAGCAGCTTAAACTCCATTCTATCATTGTATTTGTCTATCTTCACACTTCTTCACTCTCTCTTGGCTACACTCTCACTACTTGGACAATATCTCTTAATCTTAATAGCACTCTCATACTTCCTTGAGTACATTATTGTATTAGGATAGCTTGTAACATCTTGAATTCATCATAGTTATCCCATTTTCTTCATTCCATTTATATCCAACTTTGTGGTTTGGAAGGGAAGTCTCCTCACATTATTTGAATTCACATTTTGATAAAAAATGATAGTTCTTTATCTTAATCTTTCAATATTGTTGTTTTTATCATTTATGTATTATCTTTATGATTATCTATCACTATTTATATTCTCTATTCAAATGCTATGGAGGTGGAAACACCAAAGTAGGGACTTGACAGAGGCAAGTCTCCAAAAAACCACCCAACACTTTATTGTTTCTGTGTAAAAGTTTTTTGGAGGAAGAAGTGGAATAAATTATTGGTTTAATCCCCCTTATTCAATTTTGATATTTCTTTATTCCCTATCTACTCATATCACCTTTCATTTTATAGATTAGTTGTGCTCTTCCCACTTTCTATTACTGGTTTACTTTGCTTTCTATCATTTCAGTAGGTTCTCTCATTTTCTATCTTGTCCTCTATAATTTATTTTTACAAGACGTACAAGCACTAAATTGTCATCCTATCCTAGCACTATCATCCTTAACCCACACATGCATCTTGGATAGTGAGCTTGTAGAGCTAGGTAGTTAGAGGAGGTAGTTATTTCTTGTATATTTAGTTATCAAAATATCTTTGTTTGTTCTTATAGTATAGTTAATTCAACTATTTTAAATTCCACTTTTCATCTCATTTAAGTCTTAAATCATGTCTAGTTGTCTTGATCACCCTATCTCACTAGAGAATTAGTAAATGTATAGTGACACAAGGGTTGGTTCATCCCTTGAGAATTTAACTAGTCTCAAGTTTGGTGAATTTTCCCCTATCTATATTTTGGTGAGACTTACATGAACTAGGGTCTTTTTTTTTTTTTTTGGAGTGATATTCCCTTTGTTAACATTGTGACAATCAATCTTATATTGCCACATAATTAGAGGGGGTGTGACATGAACACAAAATTCACCCCTCTCAATGAGACTTACAAAAAATAACCCTCCCCTCTCTCTATATTGGCATTGGTCAATAGGGCCTCTATTAGAGGTGTTAATGTTGATCCTACATGCCGTGTGGACATCATAACTGAAGAGGTTCTCTTTGTTAATAGGCTTAATCATGTGTGGTATGATAGATTTTTAAAAACCATTAGGACCCATGGTGGACTATCTCTTAGAGGCAGGGAAGTATTTAAAACCTTTTTTGTTATTCTAGAATTGGACCTCTTCAAGTTTAAGTTTGGCGTACCTTAGCGCATCTTCATGGGATCCATCCCTTTTGTCACACACAAGTGTCTAAAGCTCCCCGATGAGGGTACCATTCATATAATCTAGGATATTAGTTATTGGACCTTGGTATCCTATGGGGGCTTCTTGTTAGACCATTTCTATCCTACTTTGGTTGGGCCCTTGTGTCCCCAAAAATATGCTTTATTTTTTCTTTATAAAAAATATAAGGGTAGGGAATTTTATTTCAATTATGTAGTGCCATAGATATCCCTTTCTTGATTTCTCCCTTCTATTTATTACTCTCCTATAGCTCAACATGCTTCACCTCTTATCCATTTTTCATCTGGGGTGCAAGAAAAGCGTGTGCCTATGGGGAAGCCTCCTTGCATACCATAAAATTTTCAACCTCCAATGGTGTCTTTTTCTCCAATTTATACACCTATCCCAGACAAAGGAAAGGAATAATTATTGATAAACTCCAAGGTTTTCCCTCCTTTTCCAATCCCCATCTTTCTTGACATACCTTTCCCTAACATTTATGATAAGGGTAAGAGGTTGTGTATTAACTCTCTCTCTCTCTCTCTCTCTCTCTCTCTCTATCTAAGGGCACCCTTTGTTCCTCCTACCACCTACACAGAAAGAGGGAAAGGTCACCCATGGCTAAGTCTATAGTTTCTTCATTAGTGCCACCTCCTACTACATTGATGGGACCCCCTTCTTTTCTGCTCATGACATAAATTGCCATGCCTTTGCATCAAGATGCTACTAATTAAGCCTCCAATAATCTCTCAACCTAACTTGAACTTACATTGGAACCAACTTGTGTGTGAGCATAAGAATCACTAGTGAGAGAGGGCCTTGGAATGTGAAGCCATTTCAAAGGCAAAGAGTGAGTCTTCAATATGTATTTTTTATTTTCTTACTATTTCTCATATTACAACCCATACTTCACCTCCTACTAACTTCACCCCTTGTCCAACCACATATTTTGGGTTACTTCCCACCACTTTGAGAATGAATATCAAGCCCCAAGCTAAGAAAGTTTAGGTTTTCATTCCCCCCTTGCAAAAACCCCCATTGATCACCTCTCTACTGAATATCCCAACTTTCCCTACACTTTTGAATATGTTGCACACAATGTTGTGTCCAATGTAGTTATATCCACCTAGCTTTCACCCACACTATCTCTTAACTACCATCCTAGATTTCCTATGGTGTTAAGGATAGCTATAATGGATTGGAGGATTTCTCCACCATCCTTCATGAAAATTTTTGAGCATGGCTTCGTGCCCAATATTTTTATTGTAAATATGCTCTAATAAATCCTCTTTTAGTTTTTATTCTTGCATTGGAGTAGTCTCTAGCTTATCTTGAGTTCACCACTACCCCTTTTGTAGATGTTAGTGGGGTACCTTGTTTATCATGACCTTAAGTTGAGTCACTTGTGTCTTACAATGCATGTATGTTTTACTCTCTTGAGGAGATTCTAACATTGATGATGATCTTTATGAGATCCCTCACATTCACCTTAATTGATCTATTGAATGCAAATGTTGAAGAAACCTCATGGAATCCTTGGCTTTGGGTATTGGTGGGGCAACTAGGGCTATTATAATGGCTATACCATTGTATTCTTGACCATCCTCTCCATATGACCAAGATTTGGAGGATAAGGATTTACTAGTGGATGGTCTATGGGGAAGTACCTAGCTCTACATTTTTACATTAGAGAATTCCTATTGGTGTTCCCCTATGCTTTTAAAAAAAATCTTTGTCCCCTCTAGAGGACCCTTGTACTCCATTGGTACCTATAAAAAGAGGGTTATTCTTTGTACACCTTCTTCTATTTGTCATGCATTTATTTTTATGATTTAGGGATGATGCAAAGTATTGGGGGCATTCAAGCTTCTCTTCCATGTTGACTCAAAATTATATTTTTATTTTTCTTCATGCACTCTTCTTTAGATCCAAAATGTTTCAACATTGATCAAATACCAATTAGAGGTCTTATATCATATATCTCTTTCACTCTTATAGGTTTTGACACCATATAATTGGATCCCCTATCTCTATTTGGATGTTGAGGATATCATGTGTCACCTATTGTGGAGTGACACTCCATGAAAAAATTTCACATGTTGACATGCCATCATGTATTTTTTTATCCTAATATTGTCTCGTGTTTCCCTTTGAAAAACATTGTCTATTCTAGTGGGGACTATTATATATTATTATTTGATTATCTCTATTTAATATTTTTTTTGAAAATTTAAAAGTTTTGATCTATTTGTCTACCTTTTTGGGGTTCAATCCACTTATCTATCAATCTTTTTTCCCTATCATAATACTATCTAACTTTTTCTACTCGTACCAATGTGATCAAAATCACCCTATCACATAACTATCTAGTTTTTTCTACTCATGCCAATGCATTTCCAAAGCCAACCTGTCATGTGACTATCTATCCTTTGCTACTCGCATTGATGCACATCAAATTTTTTTCTATCCTGTAACTCTCTAGATTTTACTACTCATATCAATGCACTCAAAATTTTCCTATCACATGGTTATCTAGTATAACACAACTTGTTACCCATACTAGCATACCATAAATGTTTTATCTCCCTCTCTTTTCTTGAGCATGCTTGTCTGCAACTTGTATATTGGATGCGGCCTTATAAAAATTAAGAGATTTACAATGGGACAACCCTATGTGGGGAAAATACCCTCAATAAAGTCAAGTAAGTATCTCTTTACTTTAGCTTTCATCTTTAGTTATGATATGCTCATTAAAGTAGGAGAAAAATGTAATGTCATAAATTTGCAACCTTTTGTAATTTACCATTATGTAATGCTCGTACCTTAGCTGAACACAAAATTCCATGCAAGCTTCCATGTCCCTACATTTTACCTGGTCCTTTTTTGGTTGAATCCTTTGCCATGCAGCCTAGTTGACACAAAGTGCATGCACATCATGGAGATGTCCATGCAAAAAACAACAATCCCACAAATATGAAAATGTGAAACAAGTTCAAATTTTACAATTTTCTTCCCTATAGTGTAAGACCTCCTACCACCACACACCTACATCAGGAATCCTTCTAGCAACTTAAAACTCTATTCTATCACTTAATTTGTCTCTTTTCATGATTCTTCACTCTCTCTTAGCTAAACTTTCACTACTTGGGAACCCTCTCTTTATCTTAACAAAAATATCATACTTCAAAGTGAACTTGTTATTGTATTGGGACAACTTGCAACATCTTAGATTCATTATTTTCATCACCTTTCCTTCAGTCCATTGGCCTTCAAATTTTTCATTTTGAAGGGAAGTCTCCTCACACCATTTGATTTCATGTTTTAATAATATATAATAGTTCTTTATCTTAAGATTTCAATATTTTTGACTTTATCATTTATCTATTATCTTCATGGTTATCTATCACCGTTTATCTCATCTATTCAGGTGCTATAGAGGGGGAAACAAAAAAAGTAGGGACTTGATTGAGGAAAGTCTCTAAATAACCACCCATTTTTTTAATTAACTTCGTGTGTGTAGCTTCATTAAAGGAATAAGTGACATATCTTATTATCTTAATCCCTTCTTTGATTTGTGAGCTTTTTTTTATCCCCTATCTACTTGTATTATCTTTCATTTAATATTTAGTTGTATCCTTGTCAATTTCTATTATTATCTTACTTTACTTTCTATCATTTTGGATAGTTCTCTTTGTTTCTATTTCTTCCTCCATACTCTGTCTTTATGAGAAGTATGCTTTCCATATTGTCATCCTATATCCACACCATCATCCTTGACCTATATGTGCATCTCAGCTAGCAAGATTAAAGAGCTAGGTTGTTACAGGAAGTAGTTATCTATTCTCTTTTTAGTTACCAAAATATCTTTATATGTTGTCATAGTATAGTCAATTTATCTCTTTTAAATTTCACTTTCCATTTCATTTTCCTTAAAATCATATCTAGTTGTCTAGATCACGCTAGCTCACCAAAGTGATAGTATAAGTTATGTGGCACAAGGGTTGGTTCATCCTTTGATATTTTAGTTGGTCTCAAGGCTGGTTAATTTTCCCTTATCGAAACTAATATTAAGCATAGATATTAAAACAATACCATCTCCTCTTAAAGAGGATGATTGGTGATCATTAGATTTTACACCCTCTTTTTGTAGCCTGGAAAAAGTTCCTAAATTTGATACTCAAACTTCATATTCAAACACGTGTGGATTTTTATTAAGATTATTTAAATTTTAATCCAATTCAACCTAAGAGTGATCCCTATCCTCCCAATACTTCAACTCCTAAATTCGATGATTACAATGAACATGGTTTAGGATGTGTGCAAAAAAGTTTGATTCTTATGAGAAACCTATGTCAAACTTATCTAAATAAGGTTTATGTTCCCAATATCCTCCTTTGTTGATATCCTCCCCCCTATAGTATAGTACATATATGTATTTCTATAAACAAGATAATATTTTACCTGACCTTATTCGTGCCAAGTTATTACTCAACCCAAACAAAAGAATAAATGTAGATAAGATCTTCCAAATCATATTTTTTATGTATCAACAATATCATGACCATTATAATAATGAATGTCAATATTTGCATTATTAAATTCAACTAATTGATGTTGATATAATTTACGTAATATCTAGCAATGAGTGGTATCTAAATCCTAATTATTTAAAATAATATCTAATCCCTATTATGTTTCTTCACACTATGTAACATTGTTAATATAATATTGTTAGCCTATCTCTTGTTGACTCATTGTCATTCATGGTGGTATAATTTTAGGTGCAATGATACTTTTTGAGAAACCAAATAGTCTTTCTTATCCTTCTCTCCATGCTTGTGGGAAAGGGTAGTGTTTCAATTTCATATCCTTTCTAAAGGATCCACTTTTCCTTGGTTGAGTGGTATTTGTTTATCATGTGATATCCTTTCTTGCATGTAATTATTTATTTTTCTTAGGGATTATATCTTTTTACAAGAGGTTCACATCTTTGATTACAACTTATTCCATGCTTGAAAATATTTTCTAATCACAATAAAATCCCTCATTTGGGACCATAACTATGTTCATCAAGAATCCCTTTACCTAGCAAATGAGAAAGATTGAATTCTTGTTATTCTTCCACTCTTTAGGTCAATGATGTTATTTTTTATTCAAGATCTCTTCTTAGAGATAGATGTATTTGAGAAAATATTTCTTCCTCCTATCCTTACAAAAGGATCCCTTTAAACTTGTTGCAAGATATATCTTTACAACTATGTGTGTGTGTGAAAATTGTACCTAGCAGTGGACACAACACTTTAGTAAAACATTAGAGATTAGCAAATCAAAAAAATTTGTCAATAAATGAAACTAAGCTAACCATGTGATTTACTGGCTTCTAGTAGGTGCGAGTATGGTATTCTCAGATTAGACCAAGATTAGTGACAATGCAACACCTAAACGAAGGATTTAAAATGATGAAAGCAATGCAATATGAATGCAAATTAATCTTTTTTATTTTTATTTTTGATGCAATTAGATGAAAAACTTGATATGAAACTAATCTAGAATGAATTGAAATGATATGAAATTAATCTAACAATTCTATGAAGATGAATGCAAAAGTATGCAAAAGCTATGAAAAACTATGAAATGATCTCACAAAATTGCTTGTCGTAAAAGCTTTGGTCTTCAATTGTAAATTTGCCAGAGTAATTATGCAAATTCGAGAGATATGATGCAAATTCGAGGGATAATTTGTGAAGAGCTGAGCCTTGATTTTATAGAAATCCAGGGCTTTGAGGATGCATTGGGAAAAGGCATAAATCACTCTTGATAAACTCAGGTTGATTTTTGAGTCAACAAGAAATTAAGAACAAATAAACTCATAAAATCATGCAAAAACAATTTTTATCTCAAAATAGAGTTTAGTTCTCTTTTTCAACTCATCATCAGATGTCGAGTTTAGAAAGTTAACAAATTGAAATTGAAAATTGATTTAAAGTTAACTACTTTTCTGATTGTGCATGATTTAATATGAATTAATTTAATAAATAAACTGATTTATTTTCCACTTAATTGATTTTGAATTAAAACAATTAATTTATGGGTTAATCAATTATTTTAATCAAACTTTTATTTAAAACTATATTATTAAATATTGACAACTTGGATTTAATCAATTAAATAAATATTTAATCAATTATTGATAGGAGATTTGATTTATTGTCAAAATTAAATAATGTAATTAGGAATAAATAGAATTAAATCTAATTAAATAATTAAGTGGTAGAATCAAATTTAATTAATTAAATATTTATCATATTCAATTAATCAAATTTAGGATACATATGATTTATCGCCAAATAATATTTAAAATATGTTTAAAATAACTGATTTATGGGTTAATAAATTATTTTAATCAAACTTTATTCCAAAACTATATTATTAAATTTGACAATTTAATTTATTCAATTACATAAGAATTCAACTGATTATTTTTAGCAAATTTGATTTATTGTCAAATAAAAACAATATTAATTCAGAATAAATAGAATTAAATCTAATTAAATAATTAAGTGGCAGAATTAAATTAATTAATTAAATATTCATCATATTCAATTAATCAACTTTAGGATAAATAATGACATTTATCGCCAAATAATATTCAATTAAAGATAATTATGATAAATTAGGAATATTCAAGGAATATTCCCCAATGCAGAATTAAGATAAAACCAATTAGGATTTCGATGTGCAGATGTGCCTTAGGTTAGGACTTTGATGTCGATTTTGATCGAATTGTTGATGTAAGAGGTTAATGAACCTATAGCCCATTTTTGGGGTATTACATTTTGCCCCTCTTTGAATCACTGTGTGAAGCGTAGTGGTTCAAAGAATAGTCTATGTCTGATAAAGATGCAGACTCAGTTATGTGGTGGAGAAACTGATCCTGAGAGACTAACCGATGCCGAGATAGAAACTGATTGAAAGATTTGAAGATGCTAGGTCCTAATTGACCAAATATGATGTTAACTATAAAAATAATGAACCGGTGATTATGAAGAAGTATCAAAATGCCTGATTCTGAAACTTATGATTATGAAGAAGTGAGTGACTTGATTCTAGACCTAATTGTCCAAAGGAATCATAATTGGTATAACATCTGAACCCTTCAGTTACGAAGAACTAAGGAAATAACACTAATGAAGCGATGGTTATGAAAAGTTGATATAGTTTACAAGATAGATTAGGATACCAGATTGATATGGATCTCGATGAATCTGATATGCCCTAAGTGACGAGGTCTTTAGATGAAGCAACAACTAGACGTGGTTGTTATCTTGATTACTGAGAGAAGATTTGATTTACAAATTTGAATGATATGCGATACCATGCCCCCTTTGGGATGAAAATCAAAATCTGACAAGAAAAGTCAGCATTGAATGGTTCAGAAGCATGTTAATTGATTGAAGAAGTGATTGTACACATTTGGAAACGCATTCTACATCATTTGGAGGTCTTGAAGATCAAGTTTGACTAGGTTTGACCATGAGTTGACCATGGTTGACCAAGTTGAAATTTTGATAGTTTGATGTAAGATAATCAGTTAAGTTGAATTCTAGATTTCTGTGATGATTGAAGGTCGATTATACAAGTAGTCGGTCGTCCTGGGTCCGAAAATTTTAAATCGCGATTTTGACAAAGTAAATGATCTCAAATTTCGATTTTGATCCCAAAAATGGATTCTACTTGTTGTTTAGTTGGAGGGAACTTCATACAATGCTCAATCCTTGTGTCATGTTTAGCATAGTTTTGAAGAATCATTTGAGTGTCAAGATGATTTGGGCAATCGTGAGATAAATGCAATCATGCAAAGTGCAAAATGAGATGCAAACCTAAGACCTAGGACCTAGTCATTGATCATGTGTCAGTCATTTTCATCATTGAATTTTTATTAGGTAACTGGATAAATAAATACAACATCCACTAGTAAGGAAACTATGAATATTGATTTGTACGTGCAAGAATCAATAGAACGCCCACTGGCTAGACAACCATGGACAAATGAATATTGATTTTGTTTTCGAAATGGCGGATTAGATATAAGCACCAAGGCACAAACGCCAGGATGACCTGAATATCATGTCCATTTTGATATAGCAATTTGTATAAGCATCAAAACATAGACGTTGTGATGACCAGAATACACCTTGTGGAACAAACACATCAAGCGGTCAAGAGATCATTCTAAGTCCAGTGTGAATTACCCGTAGTGACCCTTTATTGTTCACATCCTTAGGTAAGATTGCATTTCACAGTAGGAGTAAGAACTTTCTCAAAAAGACAATAGTTAGATCAAAATTCCTTGAATGTTCTGGGTATGAATGGTCGAGGTACGCATGGCCATCCAATACGAGATAGAGGCTCTTACAGACGGACACCATTTCAATCCAAAATTTCCAAAGTTGTTAGATTTTCACATACAAGCAGAAAACAAAGAAAAGATTATGCCCCCATTCATCACTCTCTAAATCCTATAAAGGACATCATCAAAGAGCTCGAAGGGACACATTATGTAAAAATCTCAATGCGAATCAGTAAGCATACAAGGAGATAAAAGCATGTAAAAGCATAGATTGTTTTCAATTTGTGTTGATGTTTGATTTCATTGTTGTAGATGCAAAATCCTTTCTGGAGAGGAGACTGATTGACTGACTCAGATGTAGCTTCAAAGGACTTTGACTGGATATGTCTCGTCTGAGATACTGAGGATTGTAGGATATGACTTTGATTGCCTCCAAGTTTGAACATTGATAGGATATAGATGTTTGAGCTGATTGGTGCACATATCGACTTTATTGAAAATAGGAATGCAGAAACAAACCGGGAGGTATGTACAAACTAAAGCAAGACTGAAAGTTGGGAGAGACCAAGATTGGGCTGATAGATGGAGCATTTTGAAACAAGTGGCACCCATTTTTTAGGTTTTCACCATCTTGGCAGAGATTATATTTTTGCTACCAAGGTGCCTGTTTCTAGGTTTTCACCAAGGCACTTTTTCTTTTTCTCATTTTTTTGTATTTTTCATTTTTTTCAATTTTTTTGTACTTTTGATATTTTGATATATTTTTTTTGTGATACATCAAGGCACCTATTGCTAGGTTTTCACCAGGATGTTCATTTTTTTAGGACTTTTTCTGATTTTTATGATTTTTTTTAGGACATTTTACCATAGACTGAATGCCTTAGGCATAGAATCTCTTCAGATGGAGAAGATTGATTGGTTCTCAGAGCTGTTCTCCTTCAGTCATTGAGAGTTGATAAGCTCCAGAGCTAAAAGTAGTAGTGATAAAAAAAGTACCTAGCCATTTGGGTTCAAACTTCCCCTTGCGCTCTCTATGTGATTTATTTTTAGGATTCTCTCTCAAGACTAGATCGCCAACCTGAAATTCTCTATGTCTAACTTTCTTGTTGTAGCTTCTAGACATTCTTTTCTGATATACTTTGAGATGATCATACACTACTTGTCTGCTCTCATCTAGTAGTTCAAGTTCTTGCAACCTAGATACTCTATAGTCATCATCAGTTACTAGACCATGCATTCTGATTCTTAGTGATGGGATTTCAACCTCAATAGGTAGTACCATTTCAGACCCATAAACTAAAGTGAATGGTGTAACCCCAGTGGGCATTCTGATACTTGTTCTATAGGCCCAGAGAGCTAGATTGATCATGAGATGTCAGTCTCTTCCTATTTTATTAACTATTCGGTGCAAGATTTTCAATAGATTCTTGTTAGAAGCCTCTACTTGTCCATTCCCTTGAGGATAGTAGATTGATGATCAATGTTGTGTAATCTTGAATTTGGCACATAGATCATCTAAGTCTGTATTTTTGAATTGGCCACCATTATCTGTGACTATAGAATGTGGAATACCATACCGACATATGATGTAGTTCAAGATGAACATTGAAATTTTTTTGTTGGTTGCTTGAGTCAAAGGGACTACTTCTACCCATTTTGTAAAATAGTCTGTAGCTATAATAATATGGGTATGTCCATTAGAAGAATGAGGATGTATGGATCCTATAAGATCAAATGCCCATTGGTGAAAAGGCCATTGTGTAGTAAAAGGAATTAGATCTCTCCCTAGTGCATGAATTAAGTTACCATGTACTTGGCACTTTTGACAGTTCTTAGCAAACTTGATAGTCTCTTTTTCCATTTTAGGCCAATAGTACCCAGCCCTAATAAGTTTTCAAGCTAGTGTTAAACCATTCAAATGTGAGCCACATATACCTTTGTGGACTTCCTCTAATGCACATTGAGACTCTTCCCATTCTAAACATCTAAGTAGTGTACCATATAGACCTCATTTTTATAGATCGTGACCAATGATGACATACTGGGATGCATTTCAGATAAGGTATCATTTATCATGGTGGTTGAAGGTATCGAGAATGATTTGATCTTGGAGATAGGAGAATAGGTTTTTGTATCGAGATGAATCATGAACAACAATAGTGTAGATCATGTGGGTTTTAGGGGAATCATATGTGGGATAAGATAGTACTTCCACTGGGAACTCATAGCGTAGCTTATGTTTGGGCTGCTATAATAAAGTAGAGAGTGTTGCCATAACATCAACAACCTTGTTCTCCATTCTAGGAATTTGTTCAAAGGTGATAGATATGAAATATTTCTTTAGATCATCTACCATTCTCTTGTATGGGATTAGGTTTCCATCTTTCATTTGATACACTTCATTGACTTGGTGTATTACAAGTTGTGAGTCTCCATGAATGTGTAGTTATGTTACTCTCCACTCAATTGCTATCTTCATGCCATTAAGAAGGGCTTCATATTCAACAATATTGTTTGTGTAAGGAAACTTTATTATGAATGCTTTAGGGATTGAGTATCCTTGAGGTGTAATAAACAATATGCCTGCTCCGGATCCATTTTGTGTATAGGAGCCGTCAAAGAATAACTTCCATGCTCTAGAAGAAAGATTCATGATAGAGGAATCTAGGAATTCCATTTGCATTGGTGTATCATCAAACAAAGGTGTGTCAGCCAGTTGATCTGCAATTACTTTTCCCTTGATAGATTTTCTTTCAACATATTTGATGTTAAATTCACTTAATAGCATCACCCATTTAGGTAACCTACATGTGAGGGAAACTTTTCTTAGGAGGTACTTTAGTGGATCAATCTTAGCTACCAAATGTGTGGTATGAGCTAACATGTAGTGTCTCAATTTTTGTGATGCAAAGATCACATCTAGATAATCTTTCTCAATCATTGAATAGTTCTTCTCATATGCTACCAATGTTCTACTGATATAGTATATAGCTCTTTCCTTCTTGTTCTCATCATGTTGTGCTAGTAATGCCCCCAGTGATGTATCTGTGGTGGAAACATATAAGATCAATGGCTTCCCTTGTATAGGAGGCATCAAAATAGGAGGATTTGATAGATATTTCTTGATATGGTTAAATTTCTTTTCACCTTCCTCATTCCATGCAAAGGTCACACCTTTATGTAATGTCTTTGTGAAAGGTTGTGATATGTCTGCTAGCTGAGATATGAAGCATCTAATAGATTGTACTCTCCCTTGTAATGTTCTCATTCGATTGATATTCTTGGGAGGTTGCATCTCCATGATAGCTTTGACCTTAGTTGGATCTACTTCAATTCCTTTCTTTGAAACAATGTAGCCTAAGAGCTTTCCAGAAGTGACACCAAAAGCACACTTCTTAGGGTTCAGTCTGAGAATAAACTTCTGCATTCGATCTAGTATTTTTCTCAAATCATTTAGATGTTCAGATCTTATCATAGATTTTTCCAAAGTATCATCAACATAATCATCCATAGTTCGATGCATCATGTCATAAAATATAGATGTCATAGCTCATTGATATGTAGCACCAGCATTCTTAAGCCCAAATGGCATGACATTTCAACAAAAGGTACCCCACGCACATGTGAAAGCAGTTTTCTCTTGATCTTCTGAAGCAATTTTTATTTGGTTGTATCCAAAAAAACATCCATTAAAGAATACATCTCGAAGCCCGCAGTCATGTCCACTATCATATCAATGTTAGGTAGTGGAAAATCATCCTTAGGGCATGCTTTGTTTACATCTCTAAAATATGTGCATACTCTTATAGACTTGTCTAGTTTTGATATAGGTACAATATTTGAGATCCATTCAGCATAATCAATAACATGGATGAATATATCTTTTAGTAGTTTCTCTAATTCAGCTTTGACTAAGAGTGCAACATGTGGATGCATCTTCCTCAATTTTTTCTTAATAGGTTTGACCCCTCTAGAGCTATAGATAAATGGTGCATTATAAGGTCAAGATCCAACCCTGGCATATCAGAATATTTCCATGCAAAGCTGATCTTCTTTTCTGTTAGGAATGTGGTAAATTTTTTCTTTTCTTCTTCTGATAAGGATTGTGCTACATGGATCAACTATGATTCTTCTGATGTTCCCAAGTTTATAGATTGAGTGGGCTCAATTAGAACTGGAGATTTATCCTGTAAATGACTCGGAAGGACATCAAGTATCTCATCCTTAGGCACCTCAGAGAGGTTTTCACCTTTAGATACATCTTTTATTTTTACTTTTGTAGGTTCTGAGACTGCCACAAAGTGGTTTTCACCCTCATAACTCTTTTTCTTTTTATTTTTATTTATATTTTTTTGACTAAGATACTTGATGTCTGACTCTGTCATGCTAATGCTCGGTTCACTGATGGAAGTCATCATAGGCTCAAATGCATTGAGGTAACAAGAAAGGGAATAGTCATTTGGAAAGGTATAGATACCTTGGCTCAGATTTGTGGAGGTTTGGTCAAGAAGTTTGGGATGTTGGATAGTCAAAGCGGTGAAAATTTGGGAAATAGTGTTTCCAGATATGGATTTGTCATCATTGGTCCTAACCTGACTCTTGAGTTTGAAGGTGATATTACAATTCAAAATGTTCAATTCGTGAATAGGACCAATGTCATTGTGCAAGTCCAATTCAGCCATAGGTGGATCAGACTCTCTAAGTTCATCATTTTTCTCTAGACTTACACTGGGTTTAGGTGCATATTGGTGAATAACATCACATGTTTTTTTGTG
This sequence comes from Chamaecyparis obtusa, assembly GCA_027943335.1. NCBI lineage: Eukaryota > Viridiplantae > Streptophyta > Pinopsida > Cupressales > Cupressaceae > Chamaecyparis > Chamaecyparis obtusa. Next base: position 1,567,337 of record BSBK01002625.1, read on the forward strand.
ATAAGCTCATCTTCCTCTAGAATGACTCCCCATTCATAGTCATTTGATTCCTCATCTATGCCTCTAGGAAATCTGAGAAAATGTGTAAAGTTAGGATGGATACCCCAAGAAGGGTTACCCTTAGATTTTGATTTGAATTCATACTCATGGGAATCTATTTCAGAATAACTACCACCTTCTTCTTTGTTTGTTTGATTGCCTTCGAGATCAGCTGGTTCTTGTGGTGCAACTGTCTCTTGTTCTATAATAGGTTCTTGTATTTCTACTACATTAATTATTTTTACTGGATCATCTTCATCTTCAAGGAGGTCTTTTATTTCTTTAGGAAAGCATTCATAAGGAATGATCTCATCAATGACATCCGAATCATCACTATCAGATTGTTCAATTATTTCTTCCTTTAGTTGATTTGTTGTGGATGGCTCAATCTATTCTAAGACATGTGGGGAGTTCTTGCTAAGATAGAAAGGCTACTCCTTATATCCTAGACCTGTTGTACTCTTGTTGGTTTGACCATGGTGGTCAAGAGGTGATAGAAGACCCTTACCTTGTAGTCCTAGAGGTCCTTTTCCAGTATATCCCATTTTTGTGATCAATTTGTCCCTTGGTCCGTATGACTTCTGAGGAATTTTTCTTAAAGTGGAGTCACATTTTTGGACTGATTGGGATTGAGGCTCATCCTTGTATACCCATGCAAGCATGAATTCTTCTTCCTCAAACTCTTGTTTAGATACTTGTTTTGTGACAAAGCTTCCATTGAATATGACCTGGGATTCTTTAGCTGTAGGTTTCACTTTGTCAGAAGGTTGTCCATAAGATTTAGGGGACAATGGGAGAGATGTGAGAGATAAAATAGGTTCCATTGTGTATTCTCCCATACCATTATCTTTTATTTTGACTTCTTTAGCAATGTCTTCCATTTTGGATGTTGAAGCAATGTCTATTTTCTTAGTGGAAGATTCTCTGTTATTAGGAATAAGTTTATCAACACTTTCTTTCAATGCATTGCATGTTGTGTATAGGTTCGTTGGAATTGTCACCTCTACTCCTTCATAAGGAAATTTCACACATTGATGGTATGTGGATGGAATAGCTCTCATTTCATGTATCCAGGGTCTTCCTAGAAGGATGTTGTAAGCCAAAGGTAGATCGAGAACTTGACATATGGTGTCTCTAATAATGGGTCCTATTCTAATAGGTAAGACAATAGTTCCCTTGGAAGATATTTATTACTCATCATATTCTTTGATAGTTATCTTCTTCTTAGGATCAATGGTAGCTTTAGAGAATCCCAATTGTGTGATCAAGCTATAAGAAAAAATATTGAGACCAGCGCCTCCATCTATCAACATGTGTTTGACACGATGGTTTTGGATCAAGACTTCAATGTGCAAGGGCTGGTTATGTGGATGACTCAAGGAATTATCATCTTCCTCTAAAACTGAGATATACTATGGAGAAGTGAGATGACCAACCATAGTTTGGAATCTATCTAAATCAAGGTTGTCAGGAACATTGGATCCAAGCAGAGATTTGTCTAGAATGGCTTTATGAGCTAGAGATATGTGAAGCAACTCAAACATGGAGATTTTTTCATTTGTATGTTGGAGTTGTTGGACAATACTATATGATGTTGGCCTCATGTCTTTAGGATTGGATGATTTAGAGGCAGCCTTTTGCTTAGAAGAAGATGAAAGATTGAAAGGTATCTTAGGGACATTGGATGAATTTGGGATTTGTCCTTGCAGATGTGCCTGAGCTTGTGATCGAGTAATTACATTTTCTGATTGATTTTCTCTATCTTTTCTTACAATTGTGATGACATTGCAATGCTCAAATAGGCATGGTTCAACCATACTGATGAAAACATTCTTTCTAGAGTAGGCATAATTGACTTTAGCACCCACATTAGGTTGAGAAGATGAATCTCCTTGAACATGTTTTAGAAATGGCTTCGTGAATGTTGTATGATCATTATTGCTTTTATGATTGTCAATTACAATTTCTCCATTATCAATTTTGTCTTGTATGATGTGTTTCAGGTGTATGCAGTTATTAGTCTTATGACCCTTATTGCAATGGAAGTCACATAAATCGTTCTCTCTCCACCATTTTGGTTTAGGTTCAGGATCAAATACCTTTATCTTAGGCAAGGAGATGATGTTGTTGGTGAACAGAGTCTTCATGGAAGATTCCAAGGATTCTCTTAGAGGAGTAAACTTACATTTAGGATCTGTAGCCCAAGGTTTATAGTCAGATGTCTTCTTGTTAGATTCTATTGCTTTAGCTTTGCAAGCTTTGATGGCTTGGGTGCCAATAGTGAGATTGAAAGTAGGTGCCTTAGATGGGGCATGAATAGTATCAACAAGGCCATCTGTGATGATGCCCTTATTCTTGTTCTAGTTTTTGCCTTTGTCTTTAGACTTAGATCCAGATTCACACTTGTCCTTTTGAAGTGATATGCCTCCTTTTTGCACAAGTACTTTCTCAATTTTTATTGCATTTTCTACCATTTTATCAAAGGATGTATGATTTTGCATTTGAAAAAGGTAGTTGAGTTCTAGAACAAGATTGTTGATGAAAATTTCCAGCTTCTCAGTTTCTGGAATGGGTCTAGCATATAGAGAAAACTTCTTCCTCCATCGCTTGAGAAAAGTTAGGAATGGTTCTCCTGAGTTCTATTTCAGATTGTAGATGTCAATCATAGTGATCGGATGTTGGATGTTGTAGGAGTATTGTTGATAGAACATTTTGATTAACTCCTCAAAATTTTTGATAGTAGGGGGCATTTTTGAGAGCCAATGAATAGCCGACCCTCCCAGAGATCAAGGGAAAAGATGCATTAGGTAGGTTGGTTCATGCATGAAATCCATAGATTGAGTAAAAAATTCTCTATCATGATCTTGAGGATCATAGTTTCCATCATAATTATCATATTTAGGTATTTCCACTCGCTTAGGGAATGGCAGCATGTACAAGTCTTTATCAAATGGAAAAGGGCATAGAGCTTCCATGGAGAACTCCTTAGGTTCCTTTTCTTTTTCAAGTTTGTTAAGTTTGACTTGCATGGCATGCATTTGTTTCATCATAGTGGTGATTGGAGTTTCTTCCTCATGCATAATGATATCTTCAACATTAAAGTTGGGAGGAAGTTTAGCCCCTTGACAAGCTAACTCTAGGAAGTATGTTTCTATGTCTTCCTTCAAGAAATGCCTCATCATTTTCTTGAAGTCATCATCATTTTGATATCAAGCAATTTTAGAAGGTGTGGGTTCTTGGTCCACAACATGTTGTGATTGATGTCCTTAGGAACCATGGTTTGTCCCTCCTTGAGACATGTTAGGAATTTTAGGACTCCCTGGAATAGATTGATGTGGAGTTTGTTGATCACCTCCGTGGGTTGATGGAGGGTGGGGTATGTAACTAGTTTTTAATCAAAGATTGTTGAGACCGTCATCTTCATAAAGACCTAAATTGTAGAGTTTCTCAAAGGTTGGACCCATGTGAGTAGACAAAGGTAAGATATTGGGTGCTTCTTTGGATTTCTTGTGTGAGGAAGCTCTAGTTTCCACCATTAACCTTGGATGAAGCAAAAGAGAAAGATGAAGACACTGAATGATGACTTGATTCAAGAAGATTGAATGATGCAACCTTTTCAAGATTGGATTGATTGAAGATTATATTGGACATAAATGAAGGATACTGTGCCCTAGTAGTATGGGTAGATGCCCAAAAGATGGCGGACACAAGCTCACAACACTTAGCCATTTTGTATGAAGACTAAATTTGAAGATAATTTTGACAAGGTTTTGACACAAGATGAAAAAGACTCAAATTGATAAATCAGAAGGCTAAATCAGACTCAAGAGACCACTTTAGGTAAATGATCAAATTCTTTCTAGTTTCTGCTCTATTCCTAACATAGTGAATATTTTGATAGAATCTGGAAATAGGCTGCAAAAAATGGATTCCTGACAAATTTTGAAGGCTTCTGACAACTTTGACTTTAGCTTTGGTACGAGTTTTGAAATTTCATGATGACTTTTGACACCAGAAAGGATTTTTGCTTCAGATTTGCAATTTTTTAGTTTTCAATTTCAGATTGTTTGTAAGATATCCTCTGTTCAAGTTTGCAGATCTGTGTAATAGTTCGGGATTGTTTGTTTCCAAAGGACCAAATAGACAGCAAACACGTAGAACAAAAATCAAAGGGAAGCAAGAAATCATCTCTAAATAATGAACAAGGGCAAAAGAAACCTTGCGCATGAACAAGCAATAGTGGCTTATTGTGATAATCCCTAGGAATGCTAATTGTGTATGTTCTCAAAAGTTTTTCAATAACGCACATAGTACTAGAAAATGAAAAATTGGCCTCGCTAAGGTTTGTAGTAATGGTCCGACTCTACAAATTTTATGATCTCAAGAGGGACAACTCCAATCTAGACACACTAGGGTTTTGACACATTCCAAGAATTTAATCAATCAGGATCTTCTAGGGAGATTTGACACCCCAACAAGAGACCACACCTGTGAAGATTTCCTCCACAAGGACATTTATATAGTGGTTGTTTCTACCATGACAAAAATGGCTATTACTTCTTGAGGTTCCATCCACATAGTTGACCCAATTAAGGGAATGTCCACTATGGTTAACCCTCTCTAAAGGTGACTCCCAAAAGATACCATAGGGGGACTAGATTGGATTCAGGGATCTGGGTTTCTAGTACTATCCAAAAAGGAAGTAGAGCATAATCCCCTAACCTCTTCACTTTAGAAAAATAAAGTAGACAGATTAATTTGACACGCTAAGACTGAAATTATCTCACCAAGATATATGATGTCAACAACTATGGTCTATCGATCTCTTTGGAGAGGGAACAGATTGATCAAAAGCTGAGGACCAAACCAAGTGGAATGTGAAATAATCACAGTAACCTCCCTACCTACAAGGGGATCCTTCATCAAGAAGAGCTTCACATGTAAACAAGTGAATGAAGCCCACTCTCTCAAGATCAAATACAAATAGTGTTCATAGGGCCTATTTTCTATGTGTAACAGATATGCAAAAAAAAATCTATGTTCATTTTATAGCCCAAAACTGAAGTGTGAATTATGAAATTTGTAAAGGTACTCAAGCTTGACACAAGAGAGTTCGTTTTATGTCCCAAAATGAAGTTTTATTAGATGTAATAGAATACCTGAGTTCCTCACAACATGCTTAGTAGATTTTATCTATTTTAGCAATTTTTGAGCATTTGTCTTATATCTTTTGTACCCACAGGATGTACCTGCACTTGCACCTACACTTGCAAACCACTATTATGAAAAACTTACTTATTCTTGTACATGAAACCCATTGTTATAAAAATCCATCAAAAAAGAAACACAACTTGTCCATCCAATGTTGTAGAAAACCAAGTTAGTCAAAGATAATATGTCATTTGATAATTGAAAAATCTATTGTCATAAAAAATTAGATTCTGACCAGTCTGCACTAAATCAATCATAACTTTTACAAATCAAGACAAAATTAATTCAAACTAATGAAAAATGAAAGATAACTCAAATATCTTTCCAAAAATATAAATTTTGGATTTGTATCATGTCATATGTGCATGTACCAATAAAAACATCAGTCAAATTTCACAAAATTAGGTTCTGACCAGTCTTCACTAAAATAATCATAACTTTTGCAAATCAAAACAAAATTAATCCAAACCAACGAAAAATGAAATCTAACTAAAATAACTTTCCAAAAATATAAATTTCAGATCTTTATCATGTCATATGTGCATGTACCAATAAAAATATTACTTGAATTTCATAAAATCAAGTTCTGACTAGTCTTCACTAAAATGATCATAACTTTTGAAAATCAAGACAAAATTAATTCAAACCAATAGAAAAATGAAAGCTAACTCAAATACCTTTCCAGAAATATAAATTTTGGATCTGTATCATGTCATATGTGTATGTACCAATAAAAACATCAGTCAGATTTTTGAAAAAATAGCCCAGAAATTTATCACAAAACTCACAAAAAATAACCTTGTGGTCGTGGGTTCGAGAAAAATGATAAAAAATTGATAGAATAGAATGGAAACCTGTTTCAGGGCTCCACGATGGGTGCCATAAATGTGTGTGTGAAAATTGTACCTATCTGTGGACACAACACTTCAGTAAAATATTAGAGGTTAGCAAATCAAAAAAATCTGTAAATAAATGAAACTAAGCTAACTAGGTGATTTACTACCTTCTAGTAGGTGATTTACTACATAGAAAATGAGAAAGATTGAATTCTTGTTATTCTTCCACTCTTTAGGTCAATGATGTTATTTTTTATTCAAGATCTCTTCTTAGAGATAGATGTATTTGAGAAAATATTTCTTCCTCCTATCCTTACAAAAGGATCCCTTTAAACTTGTTGCAAGATATATCTTTACAACTATGTGTGTGTGTGAAAATTGTACCTAGCAGTGGACACAACACTTCAGTAAAATATTAGAGGTTAGCAAATCAAAAAAATTTGTCAATAAATGAAACTAAGCTAACCATGCGATTTATTGGCTTCTAGTAGGTGCGAGTATGGTATTCTCAGATTAGACCAAGATTAGTGACAATGCAACACCTAAACGAAGGATTTAAAATGATGAAAGCAATGAAATATGAATGCAAATTAATCTTTTTTTTTTGGATTTTTGATGCAATTAGATGAAAAACTTGATATGAAACTAATCTAGAATGAATTGAAGTGATATGCAATTAATCTAACAATTCTATTTAAATGAATGCAAAAGTATGCACAAGCTATGAAAAGCTATGAAATGATCTTACAAAATTGCCTATCGCAAAAGCTTTGTTCTTCAATTGTAAATTTGCCATAGAAATTGTGCACATTCGAGACATATGATGCAAATTTGAGGGATAATTTGTGAAGAGTTGAGCCTTGATTTTATAGAAATCCAGGGCTTTGAGGATGCATTGGGAAAAAGCCATAAATCACTCTTGATAAACTCAGGTTGATTTTTGAGTCAACAAGAAATTAAGAATAAATAAACTCATAAAATCATGCAAAAGTAGTTTTTATCTCAAGATAGAGTTTAGTTCTTTTTGTTCAACTCATCATCAGATGTTGAGTTTAGAAAGTTAACAAATTGAAATTGAAAATTGATTTAAAGTTAACTGATTGTGCATGATTTAATATGAATTAATTTACTAAATAAAGTGATTTATTTTCCACTTAACTGATTTTGAATCAAAACTATTGATTTATGGGTTAATCAATTATTTTAATCAAACTTTTATTCAAAACTATATTATTAAATATTGACAACTTGGATTTAATCAATTAAATAAATGTTTAATCAATTATTCGTAGGAGATTTGATTTATTGTCAAAATTAAATAATATAATTAGGAATAAATATAATTAAATCTAATTAAATAATTAAATGGCAGAATCAAATTTTACTAATTAAATATTTATCATATTCAATTAATCAAATTTAGGATAAGTATGATTTATTGCCAAATAATATTTAAAATATGTTTAAAATAATTGATTTATGGGTTAATCAATTATTTTAGTCAAACTTTATTCCAAAACTATATTATTAAATTTGACAATTTAATTTAATCAATTAAATAAGAATTCAATTGATTATTTTTAGGAAATTTGATTTATTGTCAAATAAAAACAATATTACTTAGGAATAAATAGAATGAAATCTAATTAAATAATTAAGTGGCAGAATTAAATTAATTAATTAAATATTCATCATATTCAATTAATCATCTTTAGGATAAATAATGGCATTTATCACCAAATAATATTCAATTAAAGATAATTATGATAAATTAGGAATATTCAAGGAATATTCTTCGATGCAGAATTAAGATAAAATCGATTAGGATTTCGATGTACAGATGTGCCTTAGGTTAGGACTTTGATGTCAATTTCAATCGAATTGTTGATGTAAGAGGTTAATGAACCTATAGCCCATTTTTGGGGTATTATGTCTTCCTCACCTCAAAACAACTTGTCCTCTTTGGATTGGATTGTAAGTATAATGTTTCTTAAAGGATATCTCATTAGTGTTGAAAGTATTTATCCTTGTTATTCTTTTTCTTAAGATATCAATTATAGTGCTATCTTGCCATCTTAAAGGGGGCATATATAGTCTCCTTGTTTTAGACATTTTGGTTATATCCCTATTATTTTTTTCAAGTTGAGTCTACTAGCATAACATAACTTTCTAGGGTTATATGAGCCTCCTTCATACTATTTTATAAAATTTCCTTGGATACGAAGGTTTCCTTATTTATCCTTGAGATTGGTTGACTAACATAACATGAATTTTTAGACCATTTGACCTCCGCTTTGTGCAAATTCTCGAGATGAGTCAACTAGAATAACTTAACTTTCTAGTCCATCGACTCTCTTTGTACCAAAACTCCCTCTTGGGATGAGTTAACTAGCATAATACAATTTTATTTTGACTCTTCCTTATTTCTTCACTTGGATCACCTAACATAACACAATTCGCTAGCATATGGAATCCATAGTTTCCTTTGCGTATCCTCCATAATCTCACAACATAACACACCTTACTAAGTTGTTTGGGTCATGATTTATTGTCTTTTCTTTGATGTATGTTCGTGCTCTTTCTATGTGATCACTTTTGCTTTGCAATTAAATTATGTGAATGATATTAATGGTTGAGACATTTTGATTATTCAAGTGTCTTTAACTAGTTTACTTGGAGCCTTAGTACTAGTCTTTATTTTTTGTTTTGTGTGCCCTTGCACATCATTGTATGAGCTAACATCCTATGATTTTGGGGTTTCTTCCATTGAACTTAGTGATGTCTTAAATATATTTGTAGTCATCCCCCCCCTCTCCTTTTTATCATGAGTATGTGTGTAGGCTCACAATTTTATTAAAGTGGGGTCTAAATGTAGCACCATAAATTTCATGCTTATGAAATTATTCACCTAGGCCTTATTGTACCATGTATAGCCTCCCATACCTAATCCTAACTTCCCAACTCAAATTTGAATAAAATTGTGGCATGATGTAGGAGCATCCTGGGTGTAAGAGCAATCTTGCATCACCCAAAAATATTTCTGTTTTTGTATTCAATAAGGGCTATTTTATGCAGAGCTGCTATTTATGGAAAGTTACTATTTTTGGTAATTTTTGTCTGTGCTCAGAATGATCTAATTTCTTTCTTGGAGGTTCATTTTGGTCATATAAGTCTGCCAGTAAAGTTTCATTGCCAGATCAAGTGTATATTGGAAGATATTGAAGATTTTCGGTATTGGCAGCAGGGTACAGAAACTTTGAACTCAGTTTTGAAGGCTTTAGAGGCCCCAGATGAGGTCAAAAATTTGGGTGACGGGCGCTTGCAGTAGTCAAGCCTGTAGAGCGCTTCGTGACATTTTTGAAATAGGGTTATAATAGCCGAGCGGGTCAACGGGTGATGACTTATGGTCTTCGGAAGTTGGGCCACCCGAAATGGCGAAAAATAATTTTCTTCAAAATTTCTGTTCGGGTTTCAAAGGTTATCTTGAGCTGACTATGATGTAGTAAAATGTAAAATAAAATAATTCTAAGTTGGTCGGCCTTATTGGCTAAAAATTCTGGAACCTTCCCAGGCGGTGAAAATTGCCTATATAAGGAAGGCTGTATTATTGTCCTAGGCAATTCAAAATAGTTCTGGGTAGTAGATCTGGGTAATAGTTCGAGGCTTTGTCCCACAGAATATTGTAAGGGAATGCCCATGTGGCTTTGCATATTGTAATTCTAAAAGTTTGTAATTCCACATTTGTGGAGATAATAAGAAGCCAAATTTCTGTTCTTGCATATTGTTGTGGTTTCTCTGTTTTTGTTATGTGTTTGTGGTATTAAGGGGAGGACCCTTCATCAAGTGGTATCAGAGCAGGATTTCCTGAGTGTGTAAACAGATCGCCGACTGTGAGGCAGTTTGCACCAGGACCGTGGTTAGGGTTTCGGCGCGCATCGCGAAAATGCCTCCATGAAGAGAACGTGGCGGAAGACCTGGTGTTGTGACACCTGAGGTTAGAGAGCTGCAGAGACAAGTGCGAGCATTGCAAGAAGAGATTCACAGAGGAATGAATCTTAATGTCAGAGACGAAAGCGAGGATGAAGCCGAAGAAGAATATCAAGAAGGAGAAGTTGAAATTGTGAACCAGGAGGAAGAAAGACTTTTTCGGGCGATTTCCAAGATTGGGAAAAGACCTAAGATTGAGGTTCCTACATTTTCTGGAAATCTTAACCCAGAGGAATTGATCGACTGGATCAATGAATGTGAAGAATATTTTGAGTATGAAGATGTTGAGGATCCTGATAGGGTCAAATTTGCGAAGGCCAGATTGAAAGGTCATGCGAAGATCTGGTGGCAAGAAATTCAGTTGGAGTGAAATAGAAGAGGGAAAGATAAAATCACAAGATGGGATCGGATGGTGGATAAATTGAAGCGACAGTTCATTCCTGTTGATTATGAGCTTGACCTACTGAAGAAAATGCAGAGTTTGAAGCAAGAAGGAAGATCTGTTCAGGAGTATACAGAGGAGTTCTATCGACTTCTCATCAGAACAGGCCATGCAGAAGTTGATAAAGAGAAAGTTGCCCGATACCTTAATGGGTTAAGGCCAAGCATTCAGGAGGAGTTGAATCTGGTTCGAATGAACAGTATTGAGGAGGCATACCAATTTGCCCTAAAAGTAGAAGAAAAGCTGAACAAGAAGTTTGAGAGCAGACAAAATGGAAGAGGTCGCGGTGGACGATCTAGTGGACGGTCATATGGTGGCCGAAATGAAGATCCGAAAAAGAAGGATGAGGCCAGTAGCAGTCAAAATCAGTGAGGAAATAATTCCAATCGCTTCCAGGATCAGAATAATAGAGATCAGAGAGGAAGAGGAAGAGGACAAGGATCTGGAAGAGGTGGCTTCCGTGGAACATGTTTTCACTGTGGAGAAGAAGGTCATAGGGCATTTGAATGTCCTCAGTGCCAAGGTAGAATGGACAGGAGAAATGAAGGCCAAGCCAGAGTTGTACATGTAGATGAAGATGCCAGATCATCAAATTCTGAAGATGCTGAAAGAGGAGAAACGTTGATTAACAGGAGAGTCCTGTTGAGTGGTGAGAATGAACCTGAGCAAAGGAGGAGCCTATTTCACACTAGGTGCAAGTGTGAAGTTAAATGTTGTGATGTGATTATTGATAGTGGAAGCACTGACAATTTGGTGTCAGAAGAGATGGTGACAAAGTTGAAGCTCAAGAGACACAAACACCCACATCCATATCGGATTGCCTGGGTACAGGATGACCACAAGGTCATGGTCAATGAACAATGCCTAGTGAAGTTCAAGATCGGCAGGTACCAAGATGAGGTACTATGTGATATCATCTCTATGGATGCATGTCATATGTTATTGGGTAGACTGTGGCAGTTTGACAGATGTGCTGTACACGATGGTCATGCGAATACCTATTCCCTGACAAAGGACGGAGTGCGACATAAGCTAAAGCCATTGAAGGAGACCGAAGAAAAGGTATGTGGTAATGCAAGAATAACATTTGTTGATGGAAGGAAATTCCTAGATGGTATGAGGCATGAGCATGTATGTTTTTCTTTAATTCCAAAAGCTGGTAAAGAGAAAGTAGAAGATGTTCCTGTAGAAGTTGCAGATTTGTTGAATGAGTTTCAAGATATTGTATCCGATAACGTGCCTGATGGATTACCACCAGTCAGGAAGATCAGTCATCAGATGGACTTGATCCCAGGAGCGAGTTTACCGAACAAGGCAGCGCACAGAATGACACCTGCAGAAAGTGAGGAGTTGAACAGACAAGTACATGAGTTGTTACAGAAAGGATTGATTCGAGAGAGTCTGAGTCCCTGTGCTGTACCTGCAGTATTAGCACCAAAGAAGAATGGAGAATGGAGGATGTGTACAGATTCCAGAGCAATAAACAAGATCACAATCAAGTACAGGTTTCCATTGCCACGAATGGATGATATTATGGACTGTTTGAGTGGAGCTGTGTATTTCTCAAAGATAGATCTGAAGAGTGGATATCATCAGATTCGGATCAGAGAAGGAGATGAATGGAAGACTACCTTCAAGACAAAGGAAGGACTGTATGAGTGGTTAGTCATGCCTTTTGGGCTAACCAATGCACCGAGCACTTTCATGCGGCTCATGAACGAGGTTCTGAAAGAATTTCTAGGTAAGTTTGTCATTGTTTACCTAGATGATATTTTGATCTTTAGTAAGACATTGGATGAGCATATGATGCATATTCGTATGGTATTTGAGAAGTTGAGAGAAGAGAAATTGTTGATTAATTTGAAGAAGTGCAGTTTTGTGAAGAAAGAGTTAGTGTATTTGGGATTTGTAGTTTCAGTAGAAGGTCTAAAAATGGACCCAGAGAAGGTACAGGCTATCCTTGAATGGCCTACTCCAAGGAGTGCTACTGAGGTAAGATCTTTTCATGGTTTGGCTAGCTTTTACAGAAAGTTTATCAAAAATTTTAGTAGTATTTGTGGTCCCTTGACTGAAACAATGAGAGGGGATAGAAAAGAGTTTAAGTGGACTAATGGGGCAGAAAAGAGTTTTCAATTGTTGAAACAAAAAGTTACAGAACAACCTATTTTAGCACTTCCAGATTTTAATAAGGTGTTTCAAGTAGATTGTGATGCTAGTGGTACTGCAATAGGAGCTGTTATGAGCCAAGAAGGTAAACCTGTTGCTTATTTCAGTGAGAAGTTAAATGATGCCAAGAGGAAATATTCTGTTTATGATTAGGAATTTTATGCTATAGTTCAGGCATTAAAGAAGTGGAGACATTATCTGCTTCCTAAGGAGTTTGTTTTGTATACTGATCATCAAGCTTTGCAATATTTGAATAGTCAAGGAAAGTTGAATCAGAGGCATTTGAAATGGGTTGAGTTTTGCAGAGTTATACATTTGTTTTGAAACACAGGAGTGGAAAGTCTAATAGGGTTGCAGATGCTCTTAGCAGAAGGCAACTATTGCTGACAGAAATGCAGATTGAAGTGGTTGGGTTCAAGGAACTCAAGAATTTGTATCCAGAGGATCCTGATTTTGGTGAAGCTTGGAAAGCTTGTGCAGAACCTGTTACTCTAGACAGGACAAAATGGTTGGATTTCATCATCCAGGATGATATGCTATTCAGAGGGAATCAGTTGTGCATTCCACGAAGTTCTATGAGGGAGAATCTCATCAAGGAGAAGCATAGCGAAGGATTGGCTGGACATTTTGGTCGTGATAAAACCCTTGGTCTGGTTAGTAAGAATTATTATTGGCCACAGTTGCAACAAGATGTGAAGAAGTTTGTACAGAGTTGTAGAGTATGTCAGATGGCGAAAGGAGTGAAGCAGAATACAGGGTTGTATCAACCATTACCCGTACCAGAGAAGCCTTGGGAGGATATCAGCATGGACTTTGTTCTTGGTTTACCGAGGACTCAGCGGGGACATGATTCAATTTTTGTGGTGGTTGACAGATTTTCAAAGATGGCACATTTCATTCCCTGCAAGAAGACTAATGATGCTGTTCATGTAGCAGGATTGTTTTTCAGAGAAGTGGTGAGACTAGATGGTTTGCCAAAGACCATAGTTTCAGATCGAGATACTAAGTTTGTTGGATATTTTTGGCGTACATTGTGGAAGAAGTTGAAGACAGATTTGAAGTTCAGTTCATCACATCATCCACAGACTGATGGACAGACAGAGGTGGTGAATAGGAGTTTGGGAAATTTGCTGAGATGTTTGGTTGGAGATAAGCCAACAGGATGGGATTTGATTTTACCACAGGCAGAATTTGCATACAATAATTCTGTCAACAGGAGCACTGGTAAATCACCATTCCAGATTGTATATGGAAGTAGTCCAAGAAATGCATCTGACTTGAGGAAGATAGATAAAGGAGAAATAAGTAGTGCTGAAGCTGAGGATTTTGCAGAACACTTGAAGAACATCCATGAAGAGGTGAGGAAGCATATTGCCAAGATGAATGCACAGTATAAGGCTAAGGCAGATGAGAAAAGGAGGTATAAAGAATTTCAAGTTGGTGACGAAGTCATGGTTCATTTGCGGAAGGAGCGGTTTCCAGTTGGTACATATAACAAGCTGAAAATGAAGAAGTTTGGACCATGTAGGATATTGAAGAAACATGATTCAGGAAACGCATATGAGGTAGAATTGCCTACTGAGCTAAATATTTCACCAGTGTTTAACATTTCAGATCTGACAGAGTATCATGAAGGAGGTGTTGAAGATGAGATCACAACAGCACAGTGGAGTATTCCAGCAACTAGTTCAGACACTAAGGAGATCAAAGATATACTGGACAGTCGTGTTGGTAGAAGCACAAGGAACAGGACATATGAAGAATATTTGGTCAAGTGGAAAGGACGACCTGTTGAAGATTCATCATGGCTAACAAAGGAGGAGGTTAACCGTCTTGGTTTTCCTCTGCACACCTGAGTCGTGACAGGGTCACTTCTCAAATTACCCCGGGTGTCTGATGCAGGAGCATCCTAGGTGTAAGAGCAATCTTGCATCACCCAAAAATATTTCTATTTTTGTATTCAATAAGGGCTATTTTATGCAGAGCTGCTATTTATGGAAAGTTACTATTTTTGGTAATTTTTGTCTGTGCTCAGAATGATCTAATTTCTTTCTTGGAGGTTCATTTTGGTCATATAAGTCTGCCAGTAAAGTTTCATTGCCAGATCAAGTGTATATTGGAAGATATTGAAGATTTTCGGTATTGGCAGCAGGGTACAGAAACTTTGAACTCAGTTTTGAAGGCTTTAGAGGCCCCGGATGAGGTCAAAAATTTGGGTGATGGGCGCTTGCAATGGTCAAGCCTATAGAGCGCTTCGTGGCATTTCCGAAATGGGGTTATAATAGCCGAGCGGGTCAACGGGTGATGACTTATGGTCTTCGGAAGTTGGGCCACCCGAAATGGCGAAAAATAATTTTCTTCAAAATTTCTGTTCGGGTTTCAAAGGTTATCTTGAGCCGACTATGATGTAGTAAAATGTAAAATAAAATAATTCTAAGTTTGGTCGGCCTTATTGGCTAAAAATTCTGGAACCTTCCCAGGCGGTGAAAATTGCCTATATAAGGAAGGCTGTATTATTGTCCTAGGCAGTTCAGAATAGTTCTGGGTAGTAGATCTGGGTAATAGTTCGAGGCTTTGTCCCACAGAATATTGTAAGGGAATGCCCATGTGGCTTTGCATATTGTAATTCTAAAAGTTTGTAATTCCACATTTGTGGAGATAATAAGAAGCCAAATTTCTGTTCTTGCATATTGTTGTGGTTTCTCTGTTTCTGTTATGTGTTTGTGGTATTAAGGGGAGCACCCTTCATCATGGCATCTCCTTGGCCTTCTAGACCTCTAGTCTTACTTTTATTCTACATTAGACTGAGAAAGTCACCTTGGGTGACCCAATCCTAGGAGAAAGTGGCTTTGGAAAACCCACTCCCTAATGTTCAGGCCCAAATTTAATTTGTGCAATAGTTAGCTGGTAGGATTAGAAAATTCAATCCTGCATTAGCTTGCTCCAAAATCAACACCTGGTTTATGTTAGAGAGAGATATAAAAGAAATTTTTTCTCCCTTCATTTAGAAATCAATCAATCAAGGAATCACTCAAGTTCTCAAGCATATCAAGTACTCAATGCCTTTTTTCTCAAATCTAGCATTGTGGCAAGCTTCAATAACCTTCATGCAAACATGTGTTCATGATTTCCCTTCTAGGTCTTGTAGAGTCATTCTATTGCATCAACATCTGTGATCACATTAAAAAATAATTGCACCAACAAGGTATAAGACATCTTAATTCTAAGATCTAGCCTCTTCTATATATCAACACACTCATATTTCCATCTCGATTTATTTCCATTTCATGGTTAATTCCAAAACTAGGGTTTAAACTAGGCAAACTCCTTTCAACCTGGTATTTTCCTTCTTTTTTGTGTGCAGGAATAGGTGGTAGACATACAAGAAGTTATAGATTGAAGGAATTTAGAGATCTACAATATGCAATTCATTTTGTCATAAATTATTGGAAGTAGGTTATCGCAACCAACCCAATCTCAGGAGTATGTCACCCCAACCGAGTCCCCTTGGTATAACACACAATTCAAATCCTAGGCTAGTCTTCATTTATAATCCCAGATCTTATGTCAAAATCTATCTATTAGTTTCCTATTTTTATGTGCATGTTAAAAGTCATCTTTGGACTATCTTTCACTCTAGATCTTGCATTCTCTTTTTGCAATTGCATAGTCATCTTCAACTCATCACAAAGGATCAATGAATTTACTTTGTGCCCAATGATCTTGAGATAAGTGAATCATTCTCCTCTCAATATAAATGGAAAATAGATATAGCTTCCTAATATGTCCATACAAATTAACAAACTCTATCTTCCTACCTTAAAAATAGTAATATTTATTTCCTATTTAATCTTTATTTTAGTAATTTGAAAAACAATATTTAAAAATATTTCCATTTTGAGCTTCCTCTCCCTTATTATATTTGGACTCCCAAAATTTTCACCTATCACATACTTCCATACTCCAAAGAGGTTAAAAGTGATTTGTTGTTTTCTTGTCACAAGTGCTCCATGTCTTCCTCATTACAAACTTCTGTACTCCAAAGATGTTGAAAGTGCTCCATTGATCGCATAACTGAACTTTATAACTACTTAGAAGAAAGCATATACAATCCATAAAATAATAAAATCCCGACCAAAGAGTATGATTGATACAATATCTTAAAAGACATTTCATCTCACGGAATGCATTGATTACAAGATTTACAAAAAAATGAATTTGTTGAAAGTGTTTAGAATAAAAACCTCAAAACAAGTGCAATGGGAAGTGACAAAACCAAACTCAAAACTTTTCCAACATTCTATCCATCATGTTGAAACAATCAACATGTAACGGGGTATGGACATACATCATGTCATAATGATAAAGAACTTTGCCATTCGTTATAGTTGCGATAGCCCACACTAGGGGCATTCAAACTGTTTGAAAATGATATCTCAAAGAGAAATGATGGAAACAATATGATCAAAATTGATTTGTTGAGAAGACTTTAAAAACCTTCAATCAAATGCAATTTGTTGGTGTAAAACCAACTTCCTGTGCCAATGTACTTCTATACACGAGAATTTTAAAACATAGTATGGACATAAATTATTGCATTTTAGATATTATTTTTCTTATTTCTTATAATATTATTAAAAATGATTCACATTATCATATACCCCATTTAAAAATATTTACAAATAATATAAATTTACCCAAATGCACATTCTTACATTACTCACCTTTGAAGACAATAAATATTTGTTCTTATTTTACTGAGAACAAATGTACGTCACTTACCTCGTAAGACAAATAAATATATGTAGTTCCATTAATACGTCTTAAAATGCATGTAGATTCTTGATTCACCTTTCATACAACTACTCAAATCAAATCTTCTTCAGGAAGCTTCTAATACAGTCTCCCACACCAAGACTTAAATCTTTCCACCGAGCCATACAAATAAATGGCACCTAAAGACTTGAGCCAGAATGAAAACTTTAAAACATGGCATGGACGTGTATCCTTGCATTTTGGATATGCATGGAATAAATTTGTTGGGAAACCTTAAAAAACTGATAAATATGTATGTGATGCATGGAAACATCAACAGGCACGTGAACTGTGTGACTGAATACCACAAAGAGATGTTGTCTCAAGGAATGAGATGAAATGATTCCTGAATGTGCATTATAATGAAATGTTAGCAATTGCATCTGGTTTGTTGGACAGGCGAGTCAAGAATAGTTACAAGCGCACCTCTAAACATGCATACAAGATGCAAAACTCATTTGCAGAGCGTGGACTTTTGACAAAATGCCTTGAAGTGGTTTCATCTCAAGCAATATAATGATTGCAAGTTCTGCACAAAATGGGATCGTTGAAGTTTTTTTTAGGAACTTTTGAAAAAATGGAAATGGCTGGTATAAAGCCAAACGCCATAGCCCCTAGTCACAGAACTTTGCCATAGGGCTTGAACATGTATGGAAGAATAATGTAATCTTTTGGATATGATTGTATAAATTTTTATTATTATTATCAATGTTCGGATTACACTATATGATCTATGATCAAAATGTAAGAAAATAAAAGTTTTTTTTTCCAAATATTATAAATAAAAGCACGCTATAGACATTAGTTTTGCACACACCTCTGCCACCTCTACAAAGCCATTATGCAAATCATGAAAGCATAGACATGGAAAAGTACTCGTCTGAATAAATGCATCTGTGGTGTCATCTCATTGTATTGGTAGTCCTTTTTTGCTCCATGTGTGGGATCAATCAAGAAATATTCCAGTTGCTCTGAAGAATTGAGCAGCGAAACACGTTTTTGCAAATATTCCTATTAATTCTCTGAATGCAGAGAAGAAAATTGAAGTGACGACTAGTGACGTCAATAGAGGAAAAGTGAATGGTGAATTTAGAATGGAACATCGAGAATATGCTCCATTAACTTCAAATGGGCATACATACGTACAAAGAATATACTGATGGATATTGGTTTAAAATTCAGGAAGGTTGACGAGATATTCAAGATGGCCGGTGCTATGAATACAAAAGATTTAATTATGCCTTAATAAGCTTTTTTTTTTTTTTTTTTTGTTATTCGAGTGTTTTATTATGAAAGGAAAGGTTGACTATCAAATTCAGTTAGAGTATGCGTTCTCGAAGAGCAAACTCCTACTGTACAGATTGGAATAAAACACATAACTCGTCTAATAAGATAAAAAACTTGGTCGTTCTTCAAACTTGTTGGTTACTAATTAATCACCAGACGCCCTTCACACTTGTATGTAGCTTGAGTAAGGAAATAAAGATGAGGAAAGAATGCATGCTTGAAGAAGAGTCTCACAAAATTTTCATTCCCACTTGGTGTCTTGAGGCTTTTGATAATGATTTTATTTGCCCAAGAAGATGTCCTTATCCATTCATCATTAGCCATTGAAGAAGAAATCCACGTATTGGTGAAATCCAAGGTGTGAACTCATCCATTCCTTTTTTCATGTAGTCACCAAGCAATGATATTATGTTCATCTTTGAAAAATGATCTTATGAATGCTGAGGAGAATACTTGTGAGATAGTCTTTAATCTCAAGGCAACAAATTTTTTTATCATCTAGACTACTACATGAAATGGGCAATAGATTTATAAATCAGCCGACAGATAATAATGACAATAATATGGATAGGAGAAAATTTATACATAGATTATAAAATAGGAATTATAAATCTCACATGTAAAGTGAGACTTTTGCAAGACAAGTTGAAGATTTAGAGAAGAAATGTATGAGCTTTGATTCATCCAAAGAAGTTCAAAAGAATTTTGAGCTCCATGAAAACTTCACTCCTAATTATTTGCCTAACACTTTATTAATGAAAGACTTTCTCAATTTCTTATTCATAGTCATGAATCTTTGTTAGAAGAGATACATACATCCAAAGAAACATTTACTCATAAGTTGGTTAGACTAGTTGAAGAAGGTTATATTGTAAGACAAGAAATTGGGGAAATATGCACACTAAGAGCAACCATCAAACTAGGTAAAAGCACACAACAACAACCTAACTTATAATTAAATCTATTGAAATGAACGCGCATAAACATGAAAATAATTAATCAAACACTCCTTTTCAACATTGTTCTAATGCCTTTCTTGCTTCTCCAATTTGATTGATGTAGCTCCCATGATAAATAAACTTAACCATGAAAGCAATTTGAAAAGAGTTACGAGAAGATTTGAAAGATGATGGCTGGAAAATCAATAGAATTAAGCTCAATTTATAGAGTTTGATTCCAAAATCACCAAATTGGCAAATTGATGCACAATTGGGAAGACGACATAACTGAAGAATTGCAATTAGAAAAATGTCATATTATGCCACATTATGACAATTGGAAGAGTTGCATTTTGGTATGCATAAATCAAGGGCATTTGGAAGGGAAAGGGGTAGGATAAATCAATGGGAAAATGGGAAGGGAAGGTGATAGGTAGAAAATATGAGTGGAGGGTAATTAATAGGGATTGAATCCCATGTGGAAAAAGGAGGGTATTTTTAAATTTAAAAACTCATTTATTCCCACAAATTAGAAAAAGGGATTTAGGAATTATGAAAATTTGAAAAATCAAGCATTAGCCAATTAATTAATGTCAAATTAATTAATTGTGAAACTTAGGGAAAATGGATAAATAAAGTTTATTTATTTATCAAAGCTTAGGGTTTTGGATAAACTAAGGGAAAACTAGCATACTTTGATAAATTTTGATGACATTGATGCAACATTGACTTGATTTTGATAGTTTTGATAAGGATTTGAATCGATTTTGATACTTTTGAAAATAATTGATTAGGTCAAGAATGAGGTGAATCAAAGAGAAACAATAGTAATTAATCAAACAAAATTTGATGTTTAATTAATAATGAATGACACGATATCATTGAATGACAAAGATCAAACACATAATATAAAAGACATGTTAAAAATGGGGCCATATGTGTGGACCATTTTGAGTGTCTACATTTTTCCCCTCTTTGAGACAATGTGATTATGAGTGTTGTTTCAAAGAATTTAAATAAAAAAATAATGCCCTAGTAGATCGAAAGAATGAAGGTAGGATGCCCCCTCAAAAATAGGGCATAAATTGACACGAGGACAATTTTTTGAAAAGGGAATGATTGAAAGGGTTGACGGGAGGAATGCTAGTAAAAAAAAGTAGAAATTGGATGGAGAAGAGTTAGTAACAATGAAACTTTCTTTCACAAGTGCACTTTTGTCATGAGAGCTTTATTTAATATGGAAAATCAGATGCGTCACACCATGGAATAGAAAGCTAGAGCAATAATGTGATCCCTTTGCATAAAATCAAACACAATTATAGATAAGGAATGTTTACATCCATCATGAAGCATATGACACACATGCCCCAAAACTTTATGAAAAACACCCTGCAAACAAAAGACAAAAATAAAAATAAGGACCATGAACCATCCCGACCACTTTCATCTCTTAGTGATTTCCTTGAGTAGCAAAGAAACATGACCAATGATAAATCAATAAATAGATAAGACTCACTGAACCAAGGAAGTCAACAAACATTATGATCTTATTGTCAAATTTGATAGATTTTTTGATGATGGTGATGATGATAGTGTCTAGTTTCAAGAATGAAGTACTCTGTCTAAGACTAATCTCATCTGGTTTTGAGTATACAATACCCTATAAAAGATGAGTGATAAATGATAAAGGAAAAAATAATGTTGATTGATTGATTGATAAGACAAATTTAATTTGATTGATTGTTGACTTGATTAGATAGTTTGTCTGTTAACACATGATTTCGTTAAGTATAATGTTTATCAGTCTTCAAACTCTGTCCACTATGATGTTTCTCTTGTCACAATGGACAATCTATTGATGCCATGAAAAGCAATTATGTACATGTCTATTGCTATTTTTGAAGGACATGATTCTTTAATTTTTAAGGTTTTGAAAATATTTGACTTTTTTGTACTTTGAGATATTTTACAATTTTTAGGAATCTTTTAGGACGTTTTTATCCTTTTTAGGACTTTTTGTGCTTTTTAGTAAATTTTCATGAATTTTTGTGATTTTTAATGATTTTTCATGATTGTTTATGATTCTTTTGAATTCTTGTAGGTCATTATTTGATGTTTTATGGTCTTTTTTCAAGATCATATATGCTTTTTGTTTTTTTAGAACATTATGCAATTATTTTTGAATTTTTTTAGGGCATTATATGATGTTTTTTTGAATTTTTTTAGGACATTAGTTTTTGCATGAGTAGTAGGTATTGAATTTCCCTTGTGTCTAGCAAGGTGAGGACATTATGAATTGATGGATGAAAGCCAAAGATTTCCTAGTATGACATTGAAGATGTTTGGATTGGTAAGGTCTATCTGTAGAATTGTCTAACATGTTTTTTCCAAGCTCAGGGATCAAATATGACAAGATAGGGTAATGATACTCCTTAGACTTGGGTGGAATTTTATTCATTGGAATGGACATGTCAAGAGGTTTCTAAAAATATAGTTTGCATTTGATGTCCTTATTTTATATTAAGACCAAGAAAGGGATTTGGATAGGATAATGCTAGGAAATGGATAGGATAAGAAAGATATGGATAGAAAAAGCAAGATCAATAATGGAAAAAGGGTAATAAATATGTATTGAGGTTTGTATACACTAAAAAGTGACCTCATTAATTAATTAAATATTTATTATTTAATTAAATATTGACTTGATGAATTGATTAAGTATTTATTATTTAATTAATATGTATTCCTCTATTTATTAAATAAATTATTCAATTTATTTAATAGATTCACTATAGTTTATTCCCCTATCCTAAGTCCTCTAAATAGTCTATCAAAGTGATTAAATTAAATACACAATCACCTAAATATGACTAAGTCCCCTAGTCCACCTCATCTACCTAGTCACTTGACACATCACCTTGGCTAAAATAAATTATTATTATTAATTATTTATTAATCATTATCCTCACCCACACATGTCCTATCTTTAAGGGCTAGGTGGCCTCATAAGACTTGGTCTCATGACCACATGTCTTCTCTCAAACCAAGTCAAGAGACAATCCCTATTCCTAAGGGGCTTCTCAAGCCACCTCTAAGGTTAAAAGGTGACTCATAGAACAGTTGTTCCAAGAGTCCTCATGAGGAAAAAGTCCTTCCCTCTTTGTCTCTTTGGTCTTTGTGAGACACTTAACATGTGTCTTTCCCTTCCACATTCTTCTCTTCCATGTCAATGTGAGAGGAACATCATCCCTATTCTACCTCTCACATTCCAACTACATCCCCCTTTCTCTCAACTCCTTCAACCAAGTCAATCCTAGCCTTAGGATCTTCCATCTTTCATTCTCCACCATAGAATTGTGCCACCTAGGCTTGGATCCTCCAAAACTCTATAAAAGGAGCCTTATTTTCCCTTTGTGAGCTAATAGCTAATAGTGAACAAGCAATCAAGCAATCAAATATTCTAGAGCATTCAAGCATCCAAATTATCTTCATATCACTTCCATCTCATCCATTAGTTTTGCATAATCAAGCTTAGACCATTTTGCACTCATACATACAAATCTTCACACTTTGGTGACATCTTGGGCAAGGAGCTTCAAATTGGAAATCTGAGAGCTCACCATCTTCAAGAAATCAAAGCTAGGAGAGCAATGGAGAAAAGCTACATGAGAGGTGAAGGTAATTATATTTAGTTCTTCATTGTGTTTACTTTTGTACTCTTCATTGTGTTGGCATTAGGTTGTTTTTTTACCTTAGATTAGTTAATATTTCATTTCTAGTATTAGTATAACTTATTTGCATACAAGGGTTACAAGAAGATAGGCAATACAAATCAAAGGTTTGTGGGTAATGTAAAGCAGATAGGACATGTGATGCTTCTAGGAAGATATGTAGCCTTGTCAAGATCAAAGTTTGGAAAAAGGAGATATGAATTTCGATAGGATAAGGGATATGATAGTTATAATATAATGGGGGAAATAAAAGAGATTGTGGAGGATAACATGGGTTAAACCTACCCCCAAGTATGGAATTTTAGAAGTTCATAAATTACACATGACGCTTGTTTAAGGTTTTCATCATGGTACTTTCTCAAAGCACTTATTTGCCAGGTTTTCACTATTGGAAAAAAATTATTTCTCTTTACTTTTTTTTGTGTTGCCAAGATACCAATTTGCTAGGTGTTCATCAAGGAAATGATTTTTTTCTCTTTCATTGCTTTTTATTTTTCCCTTTTTTTGACTCTATAACATTTTTTAGAAGATAATGGATGCATGACATGAAATGGACAAAGGAATCACACACTTTATTATTTGGATGGTGCTCTTGAAAGGTATATAATAATGGACCATGGATGTAAAGGTATACTCAAAGACATTGGTAGGCTAATGAAAAAAGGGATATAAAATGAATGATAGGATAGGGTAGGATATATGTTTATGCAAAGGATTGAATAGGCTAGAAAATACACTTTGGATAATGGAGGGAATGTAGGAAGACTTTCTTTTGAATAGATGAATATGTAGGCAAGAAAAATACTAGAACACACCTTGAGGGGTGATGGTGTGATTGAGGAAAATAAGATTTTGTATTTGACAAAGGAATGGATATGGATTTTGGGGTATAAGGAACCAGCATAGATTTCAAAATCTAAATGATGGTGAGAGATATTTAGATGGAGGGATATAAACTTTGGATGCCAACATTAATTTTTCTTTAGGATTATGTGCTTCAAGGAGCTTCTTAGGAATCCACATGGACTTTGATTTTTTATTCTTTTGTGGATCCTTAGAGTGCATTTCTTCTATAAGAGATTTAGGAACCCATATAGCCTTTGAATTTAATTTTTGAACAATGGGACTTTGTGGCCTTTTGGAAATTTGTTTTCTTTTTGGATCATATGTTTCTTTATTCTTACATGTCAATTAGATTAGACATGTTGATCCTTGATAGAAAGTGGATTTATTGACTTATGGACTTTATTATTCACATTCAAATTTCTTGGAAAAGGAATGTGATTCATGGATGGATAATAATTGTATGTATAACTTTTAGATGTGTGGTAGGTTTTGAAAGATGTGGTGTGCCTTTGCTAACCTACATTTGGGAAACTTGGGTAATTAGATTTTGAACTAGTGGATGGAGGAATATATGGACCTAAGATGGATGGAATGGATAAAGGGGGATGCATATATTTAGATTTAGATTTGGTAGGGATAGCAATGCCTTGAGAATGAGCTTTGTAACTAAGGCCATGACCATAAAATTTTTCTTTGATATGAAAGAGTTTTAATATACCTTTTTCATGGATTCTTAACAATTTGACTTGATAATGCTTTTGACCAACAAGATATTTTCTACTATATGCGAGTCTATTTTGAGGTGGATATGATATGGAAGAACTGATAGGATCATGAAGTAGACTAGATTGGATATAGGTGGAGGAGCCTATTTGACTCAAGTATGGGGTTCATGAAATTTTTTCACAAATGTGTTTAAATCATGAGGGGGATTAGGAGGAATAATGGGATCCTGTGATGGAATAGGAGCAATGACATGATCATTTGGAAGAGTAGGATCTTATGCAGGATATGAAGGATTAGGACACAAAAAAGAAGGGATGGAGGGATCTTGAGGAGGATTTGGAGGGATGATGAGATCTTTATGGTAGATCTAGATAGATTATGGGATCTCATGGTGGACATGAAGGTGAAGGGATACTTTCATCTTGACTTGGAAAGGGATCACTGGATTTTATTTTAAAGGTATTATGCTCTTGAATTTGGATGGAATCATTGGAAAGGATAGAAGGGATGTCCTGATCTTGCTTAGGAAGTGGAATTTTAATGGGAATTGGAAGGACATTTTGTTCTTGATATGGAATGGGGTCATCTTTTATTGGAGATTTTGGGATAATGGGATCACCATTAGGCTCGAGGAAAATGGGATATTGGTCAACAGTTGGATGGGATGGGTCATTGTTGGGATCTTGATCTTGATTTTTTCAAGACTTATTTCTTCATGCTTTAGATCATCCTCTTGAAATGGGGTTTGACTTGGAATATGCATGGGAGATTTTGGAAAAGGATCAATTATTTGACATGAAGGGGATGGACTTTGAATTGGGATCTCTCAAATGGGATTGCTTCAAATTGGAGGACATGGTGGCATTGGCTCTAGGATTTATGAATTATGGAAGGGACTTATATCAAGAAATGGATTACCTTGGCTTTCTTCTATAGATAGCCCTTGGAAGGTCTCATCATTGGATATTTTATTTGATGGAGATAGATGAAATTTCTCTTGTGAGGTTTGAGGGTATAAAGGAATGGTGGGAGACATGGAGGCTCCTTGGAAGTTAATTTATTGATAGGAAATTGATTTTTCATCCATTTGGTCATTTTGAGATGGGCTGTTTCTAGACATAGGTGAATTATTTTGTTCATTCTCCATAATTTTATACAAAAAATCTGATTTTTGAAACAAATTCTTCATAAATTTAGATTTTTTCTACTTATGTGATCTTGTTGGTGATACCACATTAATATTTGCATGTTGTAAATAATTTTTTCATTGAACATGTGGTATAGCATGTTTCTCATTAACTATTATTGATTGATTTCCAAAATGTGGCATGTTTGAACTTGTGTTTGTTTGTGAGAACCTTGGTGGTAAATTTTAGGACATGAGAGGACATTCATTGAAATGCAACACTATTGAAGTAAAATTTGTTTGGGAGAACCTTCCTTATCCTTCCCAATACTAGGGCATCATGTTACAAGTAGTGGTTCCATTGCACCAAAAGATTGACTTATTAATGCCCAATACAACCACTAGACTTATAGAAGACACAGGAGGCAGTTAAGCCATGTCACAAATCCCAAGGCTTAAGCACTGACCATTTTGCCAATAATCTCCCCTCAACGCTACTTGAAGGGATTTGAACCTATGAACAAGCTCTGATACCACTTGTTACAAGTAGTGGTTTCCATTGCACCAAAATATCGACCTATTAATGCCCGATACAACCACTAGACTTATAGAAGACACATGAAGCAGTTAAGAAATGTCACAAATCTCGAGGAGAGTGTTGAACATTTTTCCAACACATCATACTTCTAGTCCTTATTATTTATCTTTGAAATAAAAATATAGGTTGCATTGTCTCAAAGATGGGAAAAATACAAAAACCAAAAAATATCTTTATGTAACTAGATAAATATTAATATTTCCTCTATTAATTAAATTATATATATTTATTATTTATTTAGTTAATTCATTAGCCTCTTCCTCTATTATTTAAATAAATATTCCTATTCATTTATCTAATTCATTAGCCTTTTCTATGTTATAATTAAATAAATTTCCATTTATTTAATTACCTATTTTTCATCTCCTTTTCTACTATTTGTTTAATAAACATCTTTATTTATTTTATATATTCATTAATATTATTCTTTCTAATCTAATGAATTATCTACATTCAAATGGATCAACTCCACAAATTTTAGGCTTGTGACAAATGACACTTGTGTCTTCATTTGACTTTTCCACCTTCAAATGTATCTAGCTATTATGGAAATTAAATATCCTCTACCTACCACTCAATCTCATCCACTCATTTTATTTAACCTCCTAACCTCCTTTATTCTCCATATTTCCTATCTACTCCTCACCTACTCTCTAATACTATCTATTCCTATCACCTCTTAATATTAGCCCTTGATTTTCATGAGGACTTCTATTTAAAACAATACTTTCTCCTCTCATTTGAGAACTATGAATGATTATTGACTAGAGATTTTGTAGAACTTATATATTTTCTTATTTCCCTTGGATACTTGTGATGTTTGATAGCCCATAAAAACCATCATTATCATCTTATCATCCTCATACCACCATTATCATCACTTTGCATCAATTAATCAATATCCATTTTATCATAGCCTCTTGTGCATCTATTGAAAAATATATGATTGCCAACATTTCTATTACAAGATCTTGAAATATGGGAAGACAATGGATTCAAGTGTCTCTTGAGTGCACTTGGTATATTTTCCTTGTTTTATTTTATGTTTTCATTCATGAGGAAGTTCTCTATTGGTATGATTTTGATTATTTTTATGAATTAAGGGCTTATGGTTGGGATTGAATAGGTTACCAATTAAGTTGGTCAATTTACATCATCATCAACATAAAGTTCCAAAGGTCATGAAGATTGATAGAATGCCAGTGAGAGTTTTTTGGAGTACTACTTGCATTGATATTATGAATGAAGATATGATTTCCACACAATCACATCATTTATAAATTTTTATAGCTTAACATAATGAATAGATGCAAGAGGAGATGATGCAATATTTAATTAGGATTTATTGAGAAAGTTGGGAAAATGATCAATTTCAATATTTGATGGCTTTGGTAAAAGCATAACATGTACATGGATTTAAAAATTTGGTACCTATTTCTCACTAAATCCTATGTTTAAAAATGATTCCATAAAACATGTTACTATTAACTTGGATGGAGATGTCCATGGGTGTTGTTGTCATGAACCATTTATTTAGGGACACCCATATAGATTGATATGTAGAATTTAGGACCAAAATATCCATAATATATTTGATAAGAAAGATCTACAATTGCATTTGAAGGAATTATACCAACTAAAATAGTATGGATTAGTGAATAATTTGTTAATATGATTTAGAACAACAAAGAGGGGGGGTGAATCAATTATTCTCAAGTCCGCAAAAACTTATCCTTAAATCAGATCCAAAACCAAAACAAACTCAGTCATCATTGATTCAACAATAGAAACATCTAACAATGCAGTCCACTACCTAGCTGTAACTTAACTTGCAAAACATAGTAATGTTCAAACCAAAACATTCACACAAGTATTAACACTAGGATTTATAGTGGAAACCTAATTTGGGAAAAACCACTTTGTAACATGCTACTATTATTTTCACTCTTCTGAAGTGAACTCAGTAAAAAGCCAACCCTACAAAGCTTACAATACACACTGTTAGGTGTGACCCAGTTAAAGGATTTCAATCACCCTGTTAAAAGTGAGCCTAGTCATAGGACTTACATACACTCCATTAGAATGCAACCTTGTTCAAAGGATTTAACGTATGACTGTTAGGTCAACCTCTATTAAAAGGATTTTGATTGTTACAATAGTTAGAAAGTAGTAGCAGTATTATCTAAAAAATATACAACTCACTTTACAAACATCAGATCCGATTCCGTACACTAATGCTGGTTTACTGACTTTGAAACTTTTCCATTTCCATCTCTAATCTGCTCAAAACATTTCTTCAAGCAATCACCACAATTCTCCTTCATCCTTTTCTGCTTATTCAGTCAATAAAACTTTCCTCTTCCAACATTCTCTGTTCTCCATGTACATGCATATCAAAATGCTTAGGTTCCCTTATATTTTCCTCAATTAGGTTAACTCATCTTTTGCCACTCAATCTCATTTGTAGATCTTAGGGTTAGGTCAGATTCATTGAATCTACCCGCTTCATGTTCTTCATCTCCTTTTCTAGAATCATCTCAAATCTCTTAAAGATTTACAATAAAACATTTTACAATGCATTTAATGCTTCCAAACAATCAATGAATAAAGTCAACACGTTTTACATATTATCCAAGAATTCAACAATGTCGGCTCCAAAATTAAATTCTCTTCAAATATAAAATTGCTGATGCTCAGTCAATACTATGATTGTTCACTTGGTCTTCATGTAGAAAGCTCAGTCATTACTAAAACTATTTCCTTGGCTTACACTGTCTTGCTCAGCAATTT
This sequence comes from Chamaecyparis obtusa, assembly GCA_027943335.1. Lineage (NCBI taxonomy): Eukaryota > Viridiplantae > Streptophyta > Pinopsida > Cupressales > Cupressaceae > Chamaecyparis > Chamaecyparis obtusa. The sequence continues at coordinate 1,596,875 of BSBK01002625.1, forward strand.
ACTAATGCTCAGTCGACACTATAATTTCGCCCGGCATATACTAACTTGGTCAACACTAACATTACTCGGCTTAAACATGATTTTTCCATTCTTTGCTCGGTTAAGCCTACCAGTTTAGTCTTTAGTCTTACTAAGATAAACAATACATTATCTCATCATTGTGCAACATAGTCAAGTACACTTTGTAGTATCAAGATAACTCAACCTTTCCCTAGGTCGACACTATAATTTTACTCGGCATATACTAACTCGGTCGACACTAACATTACTCAGCTTAAACATGATTTTTCCATTCTTTGCTTGATTAAGCCTACCAGTTTAGTCTTCAGTCTTACTAAGATAAATAATACATTATCTCATCATTGTGCAACATAGTCAAGTACACTTTGTAGTATCAAGATAACTCAACCTTTCCCTAGGTGCTATTGTTACCAACCTTTCTTAGCCCCTTAGCAACACTCAAATAGATATAATACTTTCCTAAGTAGCAACAGTCTTACCAATTAAGGTTTGACATCAATGACAATACAACAATTGTTTCAATTGCAGTTTCCAACAATCTCCCTCTTTGGCATTGATGGCAACACCATATGATATCACTTGAATAACACATGGATTATGAACCAATCCAAAAACTTATCTATCCATCAGAGAATTATTTTATAATATCCTTAGCTTCATTTTGATTCAGAATCCTATAAGCCTCACTTTTGTGACCGTCAGAAGTATTCAGATCTCCCTCTATCCTGATCCTTCATTTTAGTTCATCATCCTTATCTTCAGTTCCATCAGTTCATCTCCCATTAGTTCATCTCCCTCTTTCCTTTCAGATCTCACGTGTTATCATATCTCATGTGTTATCATATCAGTTCATCTGCCTCTTTGACAAAAATGCCAAAGCATCAACTAAAACATACATCCATTAGATGTATATAATATCTATGCAGCTCAGTGTTTCTCCCTCTGTCATCTTTCTTATGATTGATTCCTTGTCTTTGCTTCTCTTCACAACTTTAGGCTAGCCCTAAAGTGTGACAATTTTCTGTATCAATTTGTCAAATATTCTACTATAGCACATTTGATGCAGTGCTCCTAGCTTGTCTAGGCAGCCTCAGTTAGGGGAAGAACCCCTAATTGACTTCTCAAATAATCATGAGCTTCTCTGGGTAAAGCTTTAGTGAATATGTCTACTAATTGTTCTTTTGTATTCACATATTCCATTCAGACTTCTTTATCTTGTACTAATTCTCTCAAGTAGTGATACTTGATTGCAATGTGCTTGGTCTTAGTGTACATCACTAGATTCTTAGAAATATTGATAGCACTTGTGTTGTCACAGAAAATAACAACAGGTTCAGTGATTTCTTCTTTCATGCCTATCAACAATTATTTTATCCATACCAAGTTTGAACAGTTTACTGTAGAAGCAACATACTTAGCCTCAGTAGTAGATTGGGAAATGCAATTTTGTTTCTTGTCCAAGAGACTAATCTTTGTCCAAGAAAGAAATCTCCACCACTAGTACTCTTTCTGTCATCTACATTTCCTACCCAATCAACATCTGTATAAACTCAGAGTTCAAATTTGTCATCCTTCTTATAATATAGACCATAGTCAATAGTTCCTTTCAAGTATCTCATAATTCTTTTCATGGCCATCATATGTGTTTCCTTAGGATTGGAAAAGAATCTTGCCACAATCCCAACAGGGAATGCAATATCTGGTTTCCTATGTACAACATACTACAATTTTCCAATCATGGATCTGTACAGAGTCTGATTCACTTCTACAACATCATCATTCTTAGATAAATTTTGTCTAGTAACCATGGGAGTTCCCATTGGTTTAGCATCTTCCATCCCAAAAGTTTTCAGTATTTCATTAACATACTAAGACTGTGTAATGAAAATTCCATTCTTCCTCTGATATACTTGTAAACCAACAAAGAATTTGATCTCACCAAACATACTCATTTCAAATTTAGTTTGCATTTCAATTGAAAAACTTTTACATAATGTATCTTGTCCACCAAAAATAATGTCATCCACAAAAATTTTTGCCAACAAGATACCTTTACCTTCTTCATCCTTCATGTATAGATTGCTTGTGTCATTTGTTCTTGAAAATCCAATCTGTATCAAGTAGTTGTGCAACCTCTCATACCATGCTTTGGGAGCTTGCTTCAATCCATATAATGCTTTGTTCAGTTTGCACACCATGTGTCTTCTGTTTGGATCAATAAAACCTTCTGGTTTTTCTATGTAAACTTCTTCATCTAGTATACCATTCAAAAATGCAGACTTGACATCCATTTGATATACCTTGAAATTTTTATAAGCAACATATGCAAGCAGAGTTCTTACTCCTTCCAATCTAGCTACATGGGCAAATGTCTCCCCATAATCTATTCCTTCTTCTTGTGTATAGCCTTTTCATACCAGCCTAGCTTTGTTCCTAGTGATTTCACCATTTTCATTCATCTTATTCCGAAACACCCACTTTGTTCCTATAACATTTTTGTTTTCAGGTCTCAACACTAGAGTCCAAGTATCATTCTTCTCAATCTGGTCAATTTCTTCATTCATTTCTTGTATCCAGTCTTCATTCTCCAATGCTTCTCTAGTTGTCTTTGGTTCAAATTCACATAGTAGACATGTTGGATCCTTAGTCTTACTTCTGGTCTGAATTCTAGTATTTTTGTCTCCAATTATCTGTTTAGGCTTATGATGCCTTCTTACATATTTTTCCAAAATAGGTTCAGCTATTCTCTCCTCTATTTCATCATGTTCCTCAGTAAGATTGTCAAATTCAACTTCAAAATGCTCGGCAACCTCTTGTTCTCTCTTAGCACTATTTTTCTAATGCTCGACAGCTTCTATATGTCGCTCAATATTTATTACCCAAGACTTGGCATCAAGTGCAAGTCTGTTACTTGCCTCTTCTTCTTCCTCAATGTACACAAAAGATCTATAATATTCTAGTTCTCTTTTAGTGTCAGCTTCATTTCTTTCTGCATACTCATCAATTTTGACATTCACACTTTCCACAATTTTGTTAGTATTAGAGTTCAAACACTTATACGCTTTACTTTTTGTGGAGTACGCTAGGAATATGCCTTCATCACTTTTAGCATCAAACTTTCCATTCCTAGTGTCTTTTAATATATAGCACTTACTTCTAAAGATTCTAAAGTATTTAACACTCAGTGCATGCCCATGCCATAGTTCATAGGGTGTTAGATTTGTACCTTTCTTGATCTATACCTGATTAAGAGTGTAGATAGCAGTGCTTATAGCTTCTTTCTAGTATTTCTATGCCACATTCATCAATGTCCTTGCACAATCCAAGATAGATCTGTTTCTCCTTTCTGCTATACCATTCTGTGGAGGTGTTCTAGGTGTAGACATTTGTCTTTTAATTCCTCTATCATTACAAAATAGATTAAATTCATTTGATGTAAATTCTCCACCTCGGTCAGATCTAAGACATTTTAGGTTCCTACCTGTCTCCTTTTCAACTTTAGCCAAATACCACTTAAAGAATTGAAAAGCTTCAAATTTTTCTTTTATAAACATTACATGCATCATCCTAGTATGATCATTAACAAATAAGATAAAGTATTTAGCACCATAGTAACTTTGTACACCCATAGGTCCACAAAGGTCAGTATGAACCAAATCTAAATTTTTTTTAGAAGTAAAGGATTTTCTCTTGAAACTTGACTTTGTCATTTTTCCTAACTGACATTCCTTGCACATCACATTCTCAGGTTTCTTCAATCTAGGTAGACCTCTTACTTTTTTCTTCTTACTTATCTCTACTAGATTGTCAAAGTTAACATGACACAACTTTTTATGCCATAACCAAATATCATCAAGTTGTGCAATCAAACATGTTTCTTCAGATAGGTCAAGATAGAACAAATTACCTCTAGTCTGATCTCCACTTCCAATCAGTTCTCTAGTAGCATTAAATATTTTAGCTTGCTTGTGATGGAATTCCACTCGGTAACCAATTTTGTTAAGCTGAGAAACACTTAAAAAATTGTAATTAAGACCTTCAACCCAATATGCATTTTCACAAGATATCTTATCAGTCAGTTTAATCAAGCCTTTTCCTCTAATAGGACATGGTGCATCATTGCCAAATTTTACACTTTTACCTCTGTAATGATGTAAGGTCTCAAACTTATTTTTGTCACCAATCATGTGATGTGAACAACCATTCTCAATAATCCATTTATCATTCTTGTTCACATAGGATATCAATGCAATTTTCTCATCCTCATCAAATTCATCTTTCATTGCAACATAGACTACCTCAATTCCAAAATCATCACTATCAGTGTCAGTCTCTTTTTTAGCAATGTAACAAGATTTCTTACCTTTTCCTTTGTAATCTCTGTTCCATCGGTAGCTTCTATCATCTTTTATGTCTTTGTGTTTGCTTTTCCTTTCATCATCTTTATCCTTCCTGTCAGGACATCTAGTAGCCATATGACCAACTTTATTACATGCAAAACATATAATAGGGAATTTACCTTTATACTTTCCTTTTCCCCTTCTCAGTCTTCTAGCCATACGAGCTTCTAGATCTTCTAGGTCTTCATCAGAAGTGTCACTATCATTTTAACTATCACTTTCACTTTCACTGATGCATCTTTCTTTGGCTTATTCAGAACTAGCTATGACTTGAAAGCAGATTCAACATTTCCAATGCTTCCAACAATGAAGTTATCATAATTAGAGAGTTCAAAAGCAATCAGCTTACCAACCAAACTTTCCAAAGTAAGCACATTAGCAGAGTTACATCTGGATTCTTGAATAGCTGAGATCTTAATAGCATATATAGGACGCAGGTTCTTAGTACTTTTCCAATCATAGTTTCATCATCAATAGCCCCATTTTCTCCTCTAATAGCATTCACAAGTTCTTTTATTCTACCACAATATTGTATAAAACAATCTCAAAAACTTATCCTTAAATCAGATCCAAAACCAAAACAAACTCGGTCATCACTGATTCAATAATAGAAACATCTAACAATGTAGTCCACTACTCAGCTATAAATTAACTTGCAAAACATAGTAATGTTCAAACCAAAACATTCACACAAGTATTAACATTGGGATTTATAGTGGAAACTCAATTCGGGAAAAACCACTTTGTAACATGCTACTATTATTTTCACTCTTCTGAAGTGAGCTTGGTAAAAATCCAACCCTGTCAAAGGTTGCAATACACACTATCAGGTGTGACCCAGTTAAAGGATTTCAATCACCCTGTTAAAAGTGAGCCTAGTCATAGGACTTACATACACTCCATTAGAATGCAACCTTGTTCAAAGGGTTTAACATATGACTATTAGGTCAACCTCTGTTAAAAGGATTTTGACTGTTACAATGGTTAGAAAGCAGTAGCAGTATTATCTAAAAAATATACAACTCACTTTGCAAATATCAAATTCGATTCCATACACTAATGCTGGTTTATTGACTTTGAAACTTTTCCATTTCCATCTCTGATCTGCTCAGAACTTTTCTTCAAGCAATCACCACAATTCTCCTTTAGCCTTTTCTACTTATTCAGTCAATAAAAATTTCCTCTTCCAGCATTCTTTGTTCTCCATGTACATGCATATCAAAATGCTCAGGTTCCCTTATATTTTCCTCAATTAGGTTAACTCATCTTTTTCCACTCAATATCATTCGTAGATCTTATGGTTAGGTCAGATTCATTGAATCTACCCACTTCATGTTCTTCGTCTCCTTTTCTAGAATCATCTCAAATCTCTTAAAGATTTACAATAAAATATTTTACAATGAATTTAATGCTTCCAAACAATCAATAAATAAAGTCAACATGTTTTACATAATCCAAGAATTCAACAATGTCGGCTCCAAAATTAAATTCTCTTCAAATATAAAATTGCTGATGCTCGGTCAATACTGTGATTGTTCACTTGGTCTTCATGTAGAAAGCTCGATCATTACTAAAAATTTTTCCTCGGCTTACACTGTCTTCCTTGGCAATTTACTTATGCTCGGTCGACACTATAATTTTTCTCGGCATATACTAACTTGGTCGACACTAACATTACTTGGCTTAAACATGATTTTTCCATTCTTTGCTCGGTTAAGCCTACCAGTTTAGTCTTTAGTCTTACTAAGATAAGCAATACATTATCTCATCATTGTGCAACATAGTCAAATACACTTTGTAGTATCAAGATAACTCAACCTTTCCCTAGGTGCTATTGTTACCAACCTTGCTTAGCCCCTTAGCAACACTCAAATAGATATAGTACTTTCCTAAGTAGCAACAGTCTTACCAATTAAGGTTTGACATCAATGACAATACAACAATTGTTTCAATTGCAGTTTCCAACATAATTATGTTTGAGTTTCAAAGGATTTCAGTTATGGTGCTTGATAGATTAGAAAAGAGATTAATTTTTCTTTTAATTCAGAGATTGATTGAATTTTTTAGAGGTTAGGTAAAGGGACTTGGCCTATTTTTATAGGATACTATTAAAAGGGTAAAGAGCATAAAATTTTCACTCCCAAATATGAATTCTAGCAAAATTCATTTCCTCCCAAGGAAGATACAAGACCTATGTACAAAGATCTACTTGGTCTTAAAGAATAACCATGGATGATGAGACAAGGAATGAGCTATGAGGAAAGAAGTTTCTCTTCTCATTTTAGAAACCATGGAATTTGATCATATATTGCTAAATCTTTCCTATATGATAAAAATCTTTTGTACTCTTTCATCATTCAATCCAAGGTGTAGATCATAGGGGAGTGCACTTTCATTTGATCCATTGTTAATCATTGTACATCATTGACGTACTTAATCATAGAAACCCATTTTGTATTTGTAATATCTTGTGGAAAGTTATATTTTATTTTGTAAGTGTACTTGGGTTCTGTGAGCTAATCGTCAATTCTAAGAAATAGTAGATGTATTGAGTAGAAGACATGCTAGTTTTATTCATATGATAGAATTTTTTTTTGACCTAATTGATGATGCTGGAACAACACATGCTCTAGAACCATGTGAAATTATTTTAAATCATAGCTATGAACTTGTGACATAACAAACATGGGACCTCATCCCCAGTTAAAAAAATTGAGGCTCAAACCCATGGGCATATTGGATAAAAGAAGGTACAAGTTTGAGATCACAATATCCCAACAATGGTTTAAACCTTGGTTGGCACAACAACACTACCACCACTTAATCAACAGTCTAAGTGGTGAGCCAAGTAGAAGACATGATTTATTGTTGGAAATGAGGATGTGACTTTTTAATTTCAAGAGATAAACAATCTATATGAACCTAATTTAAATCGTAGTAAAGCATGGATTTTTGTGAAACATTAACAAATATTGAAAGGAACAAATGGTTGGATTATTTGATTTAAAATAATGTATCATTAATAAGGAAAAATAATTATTTATTCCTACATGTTATATTAAGGAAAAATGATCAAGAGGAAACATTATAGTGGAAAGTAGGAAAATTTTGAATTGGACGCTTATGTGCCAATGAATAGAAAATATTTTATGAAAGATATACATGGATATGAGAAGGTATGTACAAAATGATCAAATTTAACACATTGCAAAGGTAGCATGAATATTGGTTTGTATTAGTCAATTTCTATGCACATGAAAGACCATATATATATATATATATATATATATATATATATATATATATATATATATATATATATATATATATATATATATATATATAAACTAGGTTTAACTAGAGTTAAAAGTGTCTAGATGATTCAATGCTAGAAGAGATTTAAATATTTTCTAAGATGGCTCATTTTTTTGCTTGTAAGAAGACAATGTTGTTATTTATATGGTTGACTAATTTTAAATAAAACTCTAAGATCATGTACTAGCCAATATTATCTTGTTTGATAATTTATGTAAAGTTTATTGGCAATACTTAGAAAATATTGTGTAAGAAATTGAATACGATGTTGAAATCTAGTTTAACATATTTTCCACAAACTAGTAGATAAACAAAGATTATAAATAGAAGCTTGAGAAATATATTAAATAGTTGAAAAATAAAAATGTCAAACTTGATAATTCATAAAATATTTTTATAGAAAAATAAGTTGTAGAATATATTAAGAGTCTACATGAAGAAGTCATATTCTTGTCAAAGAAGATAAAGTTGAAATATAAGAATCATGGAAACTAGAACATAAGTCAAGAAATATATATTTTGTGATAAAGTGATTTAGTAATTGATAAAATAAAGATTTCTGTTGAATCATATAAAAATGTAAGAATCAATATAATATTTTATAAGGTACTAAGGAATTTGATTTAAGAAAAATATACGGAGATAAATAATTGAATGATCTTTCTATTTTACTAGATATCTAATATTTCAAATTTGGATTGAATAACATGAAGAATTGGAATGAAGCATATTAAAAAAAATAAATGAACAACTAAATCATAAGCTAAAGAAATAAAAAGTATATTATCTACACTAATTTCAAAGACAACCAAGATTAAAAACTATATAAAGATTATTTGGTTAAATGGAAAGGAATCCTAATCGAATAATATGCATGCTTAGTAGAAATTAAGGTGAACTATGATTATTTCCATCAAGGGTTCCAAGAGTAGGGACTCACTTGTAAATTATTTGGCATGTTAAATACAATATAGTCCTATCCTTAAGAAATCCTACATCACCTGTTTTTTATTTTTTTTAATTTGACAAGTATCTTAGCTGTGTTACTAGATGTTATCAATAAAGTGAAATAGGTTTTACATACTATGTTATTTTATATTTGTTTCTTAGTTCACATAAGATTTATATACTTTAACCAAGGCACAAATATTAGCATTTTGTTTTTCTATGTAATAGCACATTTTTGAGAATTTTGAGTTGTGGCTAGGAACACAAACTTTCTAGATCATCATCCACGTTCTTGTTAAATGAATGGATAATTTTTTACCACATCTATGATTTTACATATAAGGACAACTAGACAATGTATGAATATCTATAATTTATTTTGATTTGGGGTAGACATTTGATTATTGTGATATTTCTAAGTTTTTTAATTTTAATTTAATTTCAAGGAGGGTTTATATACATGGTAATGCACCTAATTTAGAAATAAAAAACATCTCAAACACTATCAAACAAGGTAAAACTATACTTTATTATAATATATTGACTCTACATTGAGACATTGATGCAGAGGCTTGGGTCCATGACTCAACAACTTGCAAACATATCAATGCCAATCATGCATCTCAGATCAACACAAGTAATCAACCATGGATTATCCCTCAAGGAAATTATTTTGACACTTAAATACCCCCAAGTATATTAGATATCATAAATTAAATAGCATCCCAACAATAATACTCTGCCACTCTGTACTAAACCCAAATCATCGTTCACCATGACTCCTTACCCTATGGATACAAATAATAATTTTGGTTTCTAAGCATCCTAAGACCCAGGAAATTTCAAAACACTTCAAAATAACTCAATACATCATATTTACACCATTCATGAATTGGAGATCTCGTAACTACCAAATCTTATACAAAATTAGACCAAATGACTATTAGGCCATGTCAACAAGTAAATTGATCATAAATTTCTCAAACACAAATAAATATCTAAGAAAAAATATTTGCAAACACCTTTTATGATCTTATAAAACATATCTCAAAGTGTACATATGTTTCTTTACACCAATGGCTTCAAAAATGATTATTAACCCTATCTTTTTAAGCCAATTAGCCCTACATTAGGGCTTGAATAACTATAATTGTTCAACAATAATACAAGCCTTGACTATAATTACACTTTTAGATGTCTTTTAAGGTCCTTTAAAACATATATCAGATTCTTCATATATGTTGTTTTCTAATAAACATTCCAAAAGATGATTGACAATCAACAAACTAAGGCCATTTAGGCATTCCTCGACAACAATATTCCATCTCCTTGGCATTTAACTTTGATGTAGTGAATTAAAACCTCCCCAAAATGGTTAAAATAAATAAATTACTTCATCTTAAAGAAACTACAATGGAATTAAAGACCATTCATTACAAAGAACACCATTCCAAGCTTAATGTTCTACCTATGATTGTTGCAAATCAGTTTGACAAAACAATGCAATACACAGACACAAACATTTGTTGTTCCATCAAACCCTGATTAAAAAGGAAATAACATAAATTATAAAAACCACTCACAACAATGTTTATCATGAAAGATCACTATTAATCTACCCTTAAACCTCCAATGGCTATGCTTCTCTCTACCATTAAAAGTCTAATTTTCACTATGAACTAAAAAAAAAAGTCATTAATTTAACTTCCACAAAAAATGATCATAAATCCAATCTCTCTAGTCATATTATAGATTACCTAGTTACATAAATTTAACCCAATTTATAACCAGATTTAATGCTTAAAACATAATTTATGAGGGTTTTAAACCAGAATGGGTAACCCTTGGTTTCCAGACTGTTTGCAAAGAAAACATCATAAATTAAGAAATACCTCATGAAATATAATGAAATTTATTCAAATTAAATAAAATTCACCATAATGTATTTCCAAATCAGTTTGGGCCATTTCTAGGATGTACAACTATATGTATTTGCAAGAAATCAGTCACATAACATGAAAAATACAAAAAAATTAATTAATTTTTATTGATTCTGTCATACTCCCATACAATCCATCATCCACACAACATATATATCCCCCAAATGAATCATATAAAGAGTTATTTTACCTCTTCTAATCTTTTAAATCAAACATAACCAACTTGTAACTTACTTGAACAATTTTGCACTAAACATTGTAAAAGTTACTATGCAAGTTTTTTGCAAATTCTGGCAACTTTTGTAAAACTTGTCCAATTGACCCAAAACCTACCTAAAATATAAAAAAAATGCCAAGAATGACTTCAATAGTAAAAATAAATTATTTCAACTCATATTGGGCACTTTTACAAGCTTTTGCCATGTTTGACCCTATCAAGACCTTATAGGACTTTGTTGAACAAATGACTTCAATAGCCTTACAATATGCTTAGAATTGATTTAAAATGGTCCTTAGGATCTTAAAAACCTTGAAAAAACATTAAAAACAAAAAAATACCAACATCTTCATGAGACATCCAACGAATAGGTGCTCCTACACCAGATATGTCCCATGATTAAAGCTAACTATTGATTAAAACTTTTAATATATGGGGTCGTTGACTATTTTCATTCTTCCAAAAAAAAATAATTTTTTTTTCATGAAGTGGCATAGAATGTTCATGCTTACTTATATAAACAATGTTTGATCTATTATTAAGAGTAGCAGAGCATGAGAAAGATAATATGATTATATAGCACATTATGATAACACCAATATAAAACTATGTACACATATAGAAATTATTTTGGAAAGATATATTGAACTTATTAATTATAGTTGCATGATTTAATAATCCCTAATTGGACTCTCTAAATCAGTACTACACTAATAGTGAATAGAATGATAAAATGGTGTCGAAGTTCTATATCACTAATATGATCTAGTATTAAACTAAAGGATTCCCACCTTTCATGTCTCAAGTCTTTGATGTCATATTAGATATATATATATATTTAGTTTGTGAACTTCAATTATATAATTATATTAACCAGTAACAATATTATTATACACTTTACTAATAAATAATAATCCTAATGCTTTCATTAATCATATCTATTTGTTTAATAGTTTAAATTTCAATTCACTAATCTAACTTTCTTTTAAGTGGGAAAAAGTATAATCCCTTCAAACTCTCTCAAAAGACAAAAATGTTCCTAGGAAACTCGGTGAAAACCATGGTGGTTAGCTCTTGAGGCCCACAAAAATATTGAATAAGATTCTTAATCTTATTATATGAACCCTTTGATGGTGCCCAAAAAGAAGAATGACACACATGAATATAAACTAGAATTGTAGAGAAAATCTTGAATTTACCAACTAGAGAAAGTGGCTTGGCATTTCTAGCAAGAAATATTCTCAATTCAGTCAAGAACTACATTCTAAAGATCTACAATAGATCCTTGAAAGGAAATAGGAGTGCTCAAAAATAAAAAAAATCCCTACTGCTAATCCATTTCCACCCATATTAGAGGATCCAAGGTGGAGCCATGAGAAAGGACTACTTGTAACACTTAGATTTGTGCCATTGAATCACAAACCCAAAATCCAAACAAAAATTATCAAGGCATTGGAAGGCCACTTGAACATTGTGCTCATCTTCAATCAAGGTGAGGAAAGAATCATCTTCAAAATGGTCCTTGACAAGTTGAGAATGTGACTCAAGAAATGAAATACCCTTGACTCTCCCTGTAGAAGTAGCAATAGTGAGGAGGTAACCAAATCCTTCAATGACTATAACATACAAGGAAGGGGCCAAAAGGAAACCTTGTCGGGTTGATCGAAACAACCCAAAAAATGAGCATTGATGACCATTAATTATGTTACAAGTTTAAGCATCTCCAAGAATAATTTGCATATATTGAATAAAACAAGGGCCAAACCCTAAGGCTTGAAGCACAACACGAATAAAAGGCCATTCAATGCAGTATAGGCTTTAGAAAAATCAATTTTAACAAAAATGACATTTTTTTGGGAATGTGGGCCCATTCCATCCCCTCCCAAACACCAATAATATTATCTAGAATAAACCTTGAATTGATGAAACCAATCTACTCAGGATAGGCAATCTGTGAATAGAGATGGTGGATCTTAAGAGTCAACATTTTGGTGATAATTGTATAGGAGACATTGAAAAAAGTGACCTACAATTACGAAAGTCTTCTAGACCCTCACTTTGAATATGAATTTATATTTTTCTTATTAATAAAATAACCAATTTATAAAAAAATCCTAATTATTTTAAATGATTTATAGTCTTTCTAAATTTATCATAAACTTCTTTTATTTTCTTATAATAAAAAATTAAAATTATATTTAGGGATGTGAAGCGCTCTGCAAGCTCTGCGACCGAGGATGTACTGATTTGGGGTGCTGGCATGTTTTCATGGAGGAGATTCGCTCCTCCACCTGCCTGGTTTGGGTGTCATAACCTGCCTTTATTGTTTATCTGCTTGCCATTTATTGCATGTATGGAGCCCGGATCTAATTGATTTAATCAACAAAACTCTCCGTTTTCTTCTGCACGAATTTCTCCCTCCTCCTCATCTGATGATTGTCTACCTTCTTCTTCGGCTAGCCCGAAGGAAATCCCCATTAGCTCTGTGCCCTCTGATGGCCTTCCTTGTCCTTCGACCTTACCGCAGAGGAAATCATTTTCTGAAACGGTGGCGCCCGCTAATCATGGCGTCCCGGTTGATGCAAAATTTGTGCAGGTGGTTGGAGGCAAGAGATCGTTCACCGAAGGTAAGGAATCTGCCCAAGCTTTGAATGAGTTTGTTTTCACTCCTAACGACGCCATGCTGAACGAAATTGCTTTGGAGAAGTCTCAGCTCTGTGACACAGCAATTTTTTTCGCATGTGTGGATGTTGAAAAATGCCCTCCTAGGAAATTTTTAGATGATTGGATGCATAATCTATGGAATATCAAACTTGGATTGAAAATTTCATTCTGTAGACAGGTGCAAAAAGGTTTATTCATTATTTTCTTTAACACTCATGAAGCCCAAATAGAAGTCCTCAAACAACAGTATTGGAATGTTGGCAAAACCTCATTTAGGGCTCTTGCTTGGTCTCATGATGAGATTAGTGATGAGGTTTTAGCCCTGTCTGCTCCTAGATGGCTTATTCTTAAAGAGGTTCCACTATTTTTATGGAAATTTATTGCTCAGCTTCTAGCCCCTTTTGGGTCAATCATCAGGATAGATCAAACCTCAAGATTAGTTTCCAACCTTGATGCTAGGGTTTTGCTCTCCCTTAAACTGGGAGTTGACATTCCTCAGAAGCTTACTCTGAAAATTCATGGCGATGTGGTTTCCTGCCCAATAGAGATATTAGGGGGTCTTAATGCCTGCTTTTTATGCAAAAGGGAAGGGCATATCAGGAAGAATTGCCCAATTATCAGTAGAAGGAATTCTGAAACAACACATGGAAACATACCTAGCGATGGCAATAACAAAGAACTTGTAATTGTTCCTAATAATTCGGCTCCTAAACAAAGCACAGTTATGGCTCTAGGTAAAGATTTTAAGGAGAATAGCTCTGTCAATCCCTTATCTAATCAACCTAAAAATTTGCAACGACAACCTGCTTTGAATCAAAAAGTTTATTTAAAAGATAGTGAAGGGTTCCAGACGGTCAAAAACAAGAAACCTAGGAAGAAACATTCTCAACAATTGGCTTCTGATCAATCTTGCGCCCCTACTAAGTCTAACCCATTTGCTGCTTTAGCTTCCCCTAATTTGTTGATTGAAGCCGCCCCCTCTGTGGAAAAGGATATGATTGATCTGAACACATCTGAAAGGCAAATTGTAAAGTTTGGTGATATTATCATGTCTGAGGGTCATACTTGCACGGTTAATGATCTTCCTAACCTAAATGCAACACCCTCAGCTGGCAATACCACCAGCCTTTCCAAGTCTGCCCTTAATGAATTAAAGGATGATTACTTTATTGAAGTTATTCTTGCTGATAAGAATTTTGATAAAGCCACTTCTCACAAGATGGGTAAGAATAGCTTTACGAAGAATTCTGGAAATCCGGATAGTATGGTGACCCAGACAAGGTATGGATCAAGTACTATTGGGGATTTTGATATGCTAGATTCTCAGTTGGATATTTCTCAATCTAATATTGGAGAGGAGGATGAGGATCCCTTATTAGGTTCTAATACTTATAAGAAAAAGGGCAGGCCTCTTGGCTCCAAGAATAAAAAGAAAGGGGAGATCTCGGCTCCCAGTACTGGCTCTCTCTTGAACCCTTCATCATGAAATGCATATCTTGGAATGTTCGAGGCCTTGAGTCTCCTGATAGGAAGCATATTATTAAGAGATTTCTTTTGGGGCATAAGAATTTAGATTTTTTTATGATGCAAGAACTTAAAGCAGTTAATTTTCTTCTTAATTCTTCTCTGGATTGTATCTAGAGGGATGCCATTAAAATTTATACCAACCATTCTAAAGGGAAAGGGGGTGCTACCTTATTAATTAATGCCTCTTGGGGGAAGTTTATCAAATCTTCTGGTAGTTCCCCCTGTAATCGTGTGGCGTGGGCCATAATTGATTTCAATGGCTCTTTGTTTGGGGTCTGCTCTGTCTATGCCCCCAATGATCTTAAGGACAGAATTGCTCTATGGGATTGGCTTTCTAACCTTCCCAACATTCCGTGGATTCTGGCTGGTGATTTTAACATGATTGAAAACCAAGAAGATAAACTTGGTGGTCTCCCCTTTCTCTGGAAATACCAAGAGAAAACTCATTGGGACCAACTTAAACATAAACTTAATTTGTTTGATCCCTTGGAAGGACGGAAATCTGACACTTCTGGTCTTTGGTTTACTTGGTGTAATTTTCAACAGGGACACAATAGGATTTACTCCAGGCTGGATAGGTTTTATGTTAACTCTGATTTTTTCTCCTTTTCCCCCAATTACCTTCATTCCCCTGTCTCTGTCTCTCCCTCGTCGCTGTCAGACCACTCTCCTATTATTGCCCTTATTAATATTAGGAATGCTCTCCCTCCCTCTTGCCAGCGTAATGATAAATTTATCCTTAATACCTCCTTGCTTAATGATCAGGACACCATCATTGCTATTAAAATGGTTAGAATGTTTAATCTTAGTAATAACTTTCCTTCGCATATGGACCGCTGGAATAAGAATGTCTCCTCTTGGAGAGTTATATTTCAGACCTTAGGCCAAAGGAAGGCCAAAAATTATAGGAGAGTTGAGAATGAGTTAAGTGAGCGATTGTATTTGGCGGAGTTGGATGCTTAGGCCAACCCCTCATCCATTCCTAGTGCGAATAGGGCCTCTGTTATCAGGGATTCCTTAAGGAAACATCAACATGTTAAAACCATGGGAGCTGCTATCAGAGGGCGGCAACAATGGTTAAAATTTGGAGACAAGGGATCTAAATTTTTTTTTAATTATCTTAAACTTAAGCAGAGTAAGGAAAAAATTGACAGAATTGTCATAGACAATCAGGAACTCTACGATTTCAATGACATTGCGGTGGCTTTTGAAAGTTATTACAAGAACTTGTTCAGATCTGAGGACACCAGCATTGCCAAGGATCTTAGGAACAAATGTAAGGAGCTTATTCCTCAAAAATTAACTGAAAAAGATGTCAATTCTCTTAGAGATAGGATTACTCTTTAGGAAATTATAGATGCCATAGCTGCTCTTAAAAAGGATAAGGTGCCTGGGCCGGATGGTTTTCCTGCTAAATTCTATAAGACTAATGTCGACTGGATTGCTAAGGATTTGCTTGAGTTTTACTCTGAGGCTTACGATCGGGGAACTCTTGGCAATTCAATCAATATGGGAATTGTTAAACTTATCCCCAAAGACGGAGATAAATCCCTCATCAAAAACTAGAGACCTATCACTCTCCTTAATGTTTCATATAAAATTCTTGCTAAAACCCTTGCTTCCAGACTTATCAATGTGCTTCCTAGTTTTATATGCCCCACACAAACTGGTTTCATTAAGGGAAGGTACATTCTTGAAAATCTCATTACCAGTTGGGAATCTTTGGAATGGGCCAAGACTTCCAATCAAAATGCTGCTATGTTTCTGATTGATTTTGAAAAGGCTTATGATCGCGTTGAATGGGATTTCATCCTATCTATGCTGCAAGCCTTCGACTTTCTTGATGAATTTGTCAGATTTGTTCAGATCCTTCTTAAAGACTCTTCTGCTAGAATAGATATTAATGGTTGTTTATCTAATCCCATCCCCTTGTCTCGATCAATTTGGCAAGGCTGTCCTCTTGCTCCTGCTCTCTTTGTTATTGCCTCTGAAGCCCTGTTTTATATTCTTAGAGATAATACTATATCTCCCAAAGTGAATGGTGTCCTACTCCCCGACAACTCTGAACTTCTCAATATCCAATTCGCTAATGACACCTCTCTCTTCCTTGAATTATCGTGTCTTAATATTCAACATCTTAATCAGAAACTTGAATTTTTTGAAATCATTTCTGGTGCTCGCATTTCTAAATCCAAATCTGTTATGCTTGGTTGGAATGAGGTCCCCCCTGATTGGTTCTCACAATTTAACTATTCTTGGGGGGGACCTAATAAAATTGTTAGATATTTGGGGGTTCCCTTTTCTGTTTCCCGCTCTCTCAAGGAGATGTGGCTCTGGGTTAAGAATAGAATCTTTCAAAAGCTTTATAAATGGGATAACAGAGTTCTCTCCCTTGCTGGTAGAGTGCAAGTCTGCCAAAAGATTCTTTCCTCTTACAGTATTTATTACTCTTCGGTTTGGATGTTTAGCAATTATCAACTCTTTGAAATTCAAAAGGCCATCAGGAGATTCCTATGGTCTGATGGTAAAGGAAATAAGAAAAAACATGTTGTTAGATGGAGTTGGTGTCATATAGATAAGAGGTTAGGTGGTTTAGGTCTTAAGGACCTTAGGACTCAAGGGATTTCTCTCGCGGCCAAATGGATCTTTCAGGCCTTTCATGGTCAAGAGCCTTGGAAAATTCTTTTAAGGCATAATATCCTTGCTAGATGTCCTAAGCATGCTAAGTATTGGAAGAATCTTCCATTTGCTGACCTTATTGCTGGTACCTTTCCCGTCTCTGTTCATGGTTCTCTGGTTTTTAAGTCAATATGGAAGGCCTGGGAACTTGTGAGAGGATTTATCTCTAATTCTGGTTGTGATAGCGGTCATACCATTCATGATGAACGTTCCATCTGGTGGAACTTGATGCATAATGGAAAGCCCTTGGCGCTTACGCAGGGATGTTCTGCTAAGCTTTGGAATAGACTTGGAATTAATTATTTTATTGATATTCTTGAGAATGATAATCTTGTTACCTGGAAGGATCTCAAACATAAATTTAATCTGTCTGAGTTGCATAAGCGCACTTATAACTTGATCTCCAGAGCTTGCAGATCTTTTAATCTTCCTCGTAGATGGGATGTGGATTCTCACAGATTTTTATTCTTTCGCTGGAAGGATGGTAATCTATTGCATAAACTCAAAGCTAAAGACATATATAAAGCTCTTAATAAGGATAGTTCTATTCTTTCTCACCTTAATTCTATTTGGTATATGAATCTTGATTTTTCAGAATGGCATAAAATTCTTGACAGGTTTTGGAAATCACATATTCCTCCTAAAATTTTGCATTTCAAGTGGCAACTTCTTCTTGACAGAGTTATCATTAAAGATCAATTTGGCAATGCTAATTATTGCTCTGTTTGCAGGACTCCTGAAAGTTTAAGGAACATCTTTCTTACTTGTCGATTTGCTAAGATTATATGGAAAAGTTTTGGAATCATTATTACTGATCATGTTTCTGTGCTGGATATTATGCTTGGATATATATCTGGTCTAAGAAAGGATGCTAATTTTTTTTGGAACATTTTATCTTCTCATATTCTCTGGTTCATTTGGAAGCTTAGGAATGAAGACAAATTCCAAGGCTTAGGAAGATCCCTTACTTCGTTTCAAATGAAACTTATACATTTTAAGATTGTTTCGCAGGTGCTCTGCATCATGAAACTTGAAAAGGATAAACTGAAAAGATTCTTACAGGATGGATATGCTACCATGTTTATCTATGAGATGAAACATGGGCTGGAGTGGGCTAGCATCATTAATGATCAGACTGCTTTTGAGGGTGCTTTGAAGAAACTGCTGAAGGAGATCAGGGACACTAGAGGACCTTTTGTTGATAAACTGGAATTCTTTGCTCACATTCTTGAAAGAAGGAAAGTTGTCTGGATGGAAGGCGCTCAAGGATGGACTGCCTGGATTGAAGATCAGGATGATTTCTTGCATTAGTTTTCAGCACTATATTTTGTACTCTCGTAAACTTCTTCATATTGTGCAAGATTAACTGTCTCAGTTGATCTT
The DNA here is from genome assembly GCA_027943335.1 of Chamaecyparis obtusa. Lineage (NCBI taxonomy): Eukaryota > Viridiplantae > Streptophyta > Pinopsida > Cupressales > Cupressaceae > Chamaecyparis > Chamaecyparis obtusa. The sequence goes on from BSBK01002625.1 coordinate 1,615,969, forward strand.
GATGTTTGAGCTTGGTGTTTGAGGCTTGCCTCCCTTGCTCCTCTTTTTGTAGAACTCTCGATCTTTTAATTTAAAAAAAAAATTATATTTATTTATTTTTATATAATACAATAAGAAAAATAAAACCAAATTTAATTTCAAGACATAATAAAAATACGATATAAATAAAACAAGCACATCTTGAAAATAGTGGTTAGCCATTAGACATAAATAAAACAATGAGAAGACAAAAGGGATACGGGTAGGATTAGATAAATAGTTTGATGTAGCCAAATCAAAGCATCCAAATGAGAGAATCAATAAAGAGACCAGTTTTGATAGTACACTTTTTTGATCACCTTTGAATTTTTATTATTAATAATACATTGACTTATATATATTTATTGAGATTAAAGTTAGATTTGCTATTTTTTCTAATAAAATTAGATGTTTATCATAGAAATTATTATATTAATGTTAATTTTTAAATTATAATAATCTAATTTAAAAATATGTTATAATTTGATATTATCTTTGAAGTTATAATATTGAAACAAATGAAATCTAAGAGTTTGGATACAAACATGTTAATATGACTATCTTGAAGTAACAAAATTCTATTTAAATATTGTGAGTCTTGTAGCGAACGTGGAGTCTAATAGTCACGACGATTCAATTCTTGTCTCTGCTCATTTATTGTTGTCTCTTCATATTCTAAGCAAATGTATAAATGAGTGTAGATTGGATGTATTGATGTATCTGAAAACTAAATAAATTTATTGCCCTGCTCAAAGTGTGGATGTAGCCACTTATAGTGTACCACTATAAAATAGTTATGTGTTTTATCTTTGAATCTTCATTTATGTTTTTTGAATTACTTTTTAGTTTCTCTTTTATTTTAACAATTTCATCATGAATAGAACTAGACCTAAAAAATACTTACCTAACTGATTAGCTTGTTGTATATATGCTTTAAATAAAATTTGATGGTACTAAGAATCAAATTACAACTTTCTATATCAATGAAAAAGAATTGTTTATTTCATTACGATTAAGTTGGCATTGGCCAAACATAGAGTAATAGTAGTCTTGAGAACTAATGTGAAAAAAATAGTCCCTAGTTAAAGATTCCAAGAAAACATTTCATTATGTTATCTTAACCCTTGAATACAAGTTTTGATTAAATAGTGACTAGATAATCTACAATGAGGCCTTTAAATACAAGCCTAAACACATAATTTGAAATTTTTGGTCTACAATTTAGGGGGCTTTACTAAGTTGGCAAGAAACTTATAGAATTCAAACACTTACAAAATAAGCTCCCAACAATTTTCTTCATATACCCACATTTTTGGGTACCAAGGACATATTTACACATAAACCACACCATTGAGACAAGGCTACCCCAATTGAACTAGATTGTGAATTTAATTATATCCTCCTAAATCTATAACCATTTCATTTCAACTACTTTCTATTTTTTTATCTCAATTAACCCATCTTAATTTTTTCATTTTGAACTGAGTACATATTGAAGTCTGGATTTATTTTTTATTTATATCACTCTTTTTATATGTATGGTTGTGTGGCCACATACTTGTAGTGTTTCATTTCCCATAATATCTTATGATTATTTTACAATTTTGCAATTTACTTCTTTATGATTATTGATTACTAATTGTAAAATATATTACACAAAAGATCATTTTAAAAGCTATATTTTTATTAATAATTAATATTAATATAAGAAATACTGAAATTAATATATTAATCTATCCTTAATATTAGATGTATTTAATTATATTTATTATTTGTTATTCCATAAATCAATCTTAACCCTTCATATACATTAATATCATTATTTTATCTTAATCTTACATTTAAATAGAGTTCTTAAACATCTCAATTCAATGAGTTCATCTTAGAATTTGTAATCTTCACATTGACATAAAGTATATGTTCACTATCCTACCTCTTCCAAAATAAGTAATTGTAAGAGATGTCTATGTATCTTATTGATAGTGAGAAGTCACTTTGAATATGCATTTTATTAAGGTAGACATTGATTTTGACAGGGTCTAAATATTTGTATAGTAAGAAAGATAAGCATTAAGTACAAGAAGACAACAAACGATTCTAAGAAGAACAATGACACACCAAAAAATAAAACACCACAAATAAAAATGAACTATACCAACAATTTTTGTTTAACCATTGTATAATATCCTTTGTCCTAAACTTTATAAAAAATCAAGAAAGATTCATAAGACCACAGACAAATCCATTCTCCGATCCCAAAATTACCATTAAAAAAATATCCATCACCATACAGTTTGCAGGAGCTTTCCCCTATTTTCTTCTTTTGCATATCCTCAATGATTTTAATATACTTCTCTACAACACCAGGCATTTGTTCCTTTTCATAATGACTTTCAATAGGTTGACAATGGCCGTGCTAGTAAGTTTCTAGTTCTAATTTTCCTTTCTAAGTCATTTTAAATTTTGTTGCTGTTAGTGTTTCTGTTACAACATTTTTAGAGTAACTGGGTGTTAGAAAATCCCTTGGAATTTACTGCACAAGGTGTCTTCTCCGTTAGCTTTGAGGTCCTTTTTCATGATTCAATTATGTCATTTTATGCCTGTTGTATCCTTAGCTTGACGACTAGAATGTTTCCTTTTAATTTTTGGGTCCCATAAGCTAGCTAGTGGGGGTTATGGCACGTTGTACACAAGAATTGAAAATAAAATTATGTGACTGAATAGCATTTGGGGTCTGAAATCCATGAAAGAATGTGTTTGTTGTCTGTCATATAACTACTGCTTTTGGGATTTCCTTTTTCTGAATGATATTATGTTTATCAAACATAAACACTTTTCCAATCTCAAACTAAACCGTGAAGTCCTTGAATATATATTTTTCAACTTTGTTTATTTTTATAGAAAGCATACATGACCCTTAGCATGACTGCTGTTTGACCAAACAAAATCTAAATTGGTTTGTCTTTTAATAAAGCTTCAACAGTAGAATATCTTGGATGCCATGTAGAGCATGTAGGGTAATAGAAATCATGATGTATTACTAATATATATGAATCATAGCATGTTTATGAAACATAAACACTTTTCCAATGTGAAACTAAACCATTATTTTCCTTGAATACCTATTTTTCAAATTTATTTCTTTACAGAAAACTTCATAATCCTTGTCATGGTTACGGTTTCACCAAACTAAATCTGCATTGTTTTATGTCTTTTAATAAAGCTTGAACAGTAGAATATCTTGCATGCCATGTTAAGTATATAGGGAAATAGATATCATTATGTAACACCAATGCACATGAGTCTTTTGTGCGATGCCCTCTTATAACTTTTAGAATCTAGAATGTTATGCCACTAATGCTTGTGCTCTGTAATATCTGTATTACTTTTAGTCATCTTCCATGCATGTTACACATACCCTCGTTTTAAGCTTCAGTCAAGTTTTGTTTGTCTTTGTTAGGTTTTCTCAATCTCACATTTAATGAAATTCATTTTTTCTTCTCTTTATTACTGTTTTGTAATTAATTTGAACTTTTCTCACTTTATCTAATCAAAACAAAAATACGTATATATAATATATTTAAAATATTTAAAATCTTTTGAAAGACTTTTGATTATATAAATTTGAAATTAATTCTTTTAATGTATTTGAATCCCAGAAGATGACTTCTCAATGCTCATAGTCATCTTCCATCCATTTTACACATACCCTACATAGTATAACTTGGCCTCTAAATATCAGATAGGAATCTTCTAGTGAGATTCCACAGACCCACACCCCACTCAACGAATCCTCTGCAACTCAAACACTGTTCTGACAAATATCTTTCTACCCAAAAGAGCTTGATATTCTTTCTCTCTCTGATTGATCTTTGTTCCCATCCCTTAAGTGATATGAATGAATTTGTAGAGACACCCAAAAAGAACTTGAGCCCACATAAACAAATTGTATTTGTTTCTTTCTCCTGATTATTTCAGAGAGCAAAAAGTACCCATTAAAGGTGGCCTCCTCCTGTATATGTGTGACAAGCATATAGTGATGAAGAACTAGGGCGGTGCAAGGAATCAGAATAGTTTAACAAGGGGGGGTTGAAGAGCATGCGCAAAACATGATGTGGGGCATCCAAGAATACTTTTGTGGAGGCAACTCTGTACCATAAGCCAAATATGGCCACCAAGGAATAAGCTCTTCAACACAAGGACCTTTAGTTCTCTCACAAAAGGAAAGGCTGTGAACTGTAGGTCCTTTCTAGAGGAATGTATGGAACCAGGAGAAAAGTTAAACCCAACTATATTTGTAGTCAATGACTTGTCTTATTTTGTGCTACCTTTTACAGTTCTTGTGGACAGCAGAGAAAGAAAAGCTCTTCACAAACTCCTCTACTTTATGTTATGTGGGTCTCTCCATTATGTAAATTTGGAATGGGTGTTTTTTATGAAAACTTCTTAATATGTATTTATTTCCAATTCATAATTTTTTTGGTATAATTTTATTTATGGAGGGGATTGGTAAAGTAAAATTTTAATGTATGTCATTATCATTTTCATTTATATGAACTGTCTTTTATCTATGAAATTAAATTTAGGAGAATCACACGTTCAATTATTATCTATGTTTTTCAATAGCTTAATCATATTAATTATTTTAAATTTTCAATCAAAAAATAAATTGAAATTAATATATTAAATTTTGAGTACACGTGTTATTAATATCTCACTTGCTTTGGTGATGTGAAAAAGTTATAAGTTTAGCATCACGACTCTTGTTTCTCACTGATTCTATGCTACTGTCAAAAGCTTTTTTCATCTTTATTTGGTTTTCTCAGTCTCACTACTTGTGAGATTCATCCTTCTTACCTCTATGTCTATTTTTCAGACTCATAATTTTATTTAATCAAAACATATGTTTTATATATAATTTATTTAAAATATTTGAAATTTCTTATAAAACCAAAAAGATTCCTATAACTTATCTACTCTATCTTCAATCACCCACATCTACATAAGGACACCTTTATGAGTTATTTATAAATCATATTTCTTTGTCCTTGATACAATGCATATACACATCTTGTAGTTCCACTTTTCTAAGTTTTAATTTAAGAAATTTCTGTCATGAGACATCTGATAGATGTCGCCATTGCTTAAACCAGTGATAGTTGTGAAGGGTCAATAATGGAAAAACTGATGGAGCCCAGGCATATTATTGACTTGATCTGAAATGCTTTTATATTGAAGAATATTCAAAGAAAACAGAAAGAAGTGGGCCAAGGGCATTTACTTTACACGGATGCTGATGATGATCTTATTTTCTCACTAGAATTCTCCCTATAACCAGGTCCACACATTTTTTTTTATGTCATCACCTGAACAGTAACAGTGTCACTATGATAATAATCACTAGAACATTTGAAAGAACTCTATAGCTTATATGGATTAAAAAGAGTCAATTGGATCTCAGAACTACTGATTTGACTATAAGGATTGGCTGGGAGGAGAGAAGAAAAATTATCTTACAAAGTATATTTGAGTATAGTTTGAGATTTTATATTTTGTTTATATTGAAAGTAGTAAATAATATTAATAGATTTTTGGTATGTTGGTGAAATTGAATGGTTTTTAATGAATTTATGAATATAAGATTTTCAATCATAAGAAACAAGTGCCACGTAATGGCTAGTACTTGCCGGAATTAATTATAATTTTAGCTATAAATAAATCTAAATCCAATTTTATTATATTTATTATAAATACTAAATTTATTTTAATTAATAGTTATTTAATAAAAATGAAATCAAGAAAATTAATTAAATTCAAGATTAAAATGTAATTATAAAAGTCTTTATATATATGAATGATAATAATTTGAATATTTAAAATACTATTCTAGTAGTCTTTAATTTTATAATTAATTTTAATTTATATCTAAAAGTAATTATAATATTAATAAATATATTATAATTATTAGATATATTTTAAGTAATTATAAAATTATATGATAATAATTATATTAGTTTGTATAATTATAGATGTAGCAATAGGTATTTTTATTTTTAATTATAATTATTTAAATAATATCAATTATAAATTGTAATTAATTAATTTATTTTTTATGTTAATTTAAATTATTTTGCAAAGTATAAAATAAGCTTAATTTTATTTGGAATATAATTTTAGAAGCTAACAAATACGTGTTAGTTTGTTATTTACATTATTAATTTATATGTATATATGTATATATATATATATATATGTATATATATATATATATGTATATATGTATATATATATATATATGTATATATGTATATATATATATATGTATATATGTGTATATATATATATATATGTATATATACATATATACATATATATATATATATATATACATATATATATATATATATATATATATATATATATATACATATATACATATATATATACATATATACATATATATATACATATATATATATATAGATACATATATACATATATACATATATATATATATATATACATATATATATATATATATATATATACATATATATATATATATATACATATATATATATATATACATATATATATATATATATACATATACATATATATATATATACATATACATATATATATACATATATACATATATATATACATATATATATATATATACATATATATATATGTATATATATATGTATATGTATATATATATATATGTATATATATATATATATGTATATATATATATATATGTATATATATATATATGTATATATATATATATATGTATATATATATATATATATATATATGTATATATATATATATATATGTATATATATATATATGTATATATATATATATATATATATATATATATATATATAAGACTTGAGATACAAATAGAAAAATGTCATGATAGGTCCAGTCCCTTTATCACCTTAAACTAATGGAACAAAAAGGATTGTCTAAAGAGAGTTGTAGTACAATAACAAATAAAAAACATCACATCGTGAGAGAAGCACGTTAGAGACAAACAAACACATAAAAGAATCCACCACAAAAGAGGAGATATTCAAGTATACCATCAACCAAGCCAACTTATTAAACATTATTTAGAGAAAGTGGAAAACATGAGAGGAGAAACCTCAAGAAAGCTAGATGGGGCTACTACAATTCCAAACAAATGATTAGTCACTTTTCTTGTCACAAGGAGAGAGAGTTAATACTTTGAAAAATCTTGAAGATAATTCATGATTGATTTCAATAACTTCATACATATCATGAGAATCATTAGGATAAAAACCATTTACATCATTAACATTTTTATCATCCTCAAGAGTAGATCATCATCATATAGATGAATCACAATAGGATCCTTAATACAAAAATAACAATTATCATGTTTAGACAATTTCATTTTTTGAAAATTTTATTCCTCCCTTGGACTATGCATATGTTGGTCAAATAGGATCAAAGCAACATGATGTGTCTTAGGGGAGGAAATATTTTGGGAAGAAAGACTATGAGCCTTGGCATGGTGTCTATGGTGTCAGTCACAAGAATAATAGTTTCTTTTGGTTTAGCTTGAGTTTTAGAAACTTTTAGGATCAATCAACATGGGCTCATTTTGTTCCTTACTAGGAGTAATGGAAGGAGCCTTACTAGGTTGAAAGTAGAGCATGTTAGACATTTTTATGAGATAGGGGGTAGAGTTGGAGCATAAATAGGAGGAATGGAAGGTATAAGAAAGAGTCCAGATCTAACACAAGGAGATGTGACATACTTAGATTTGTATGATTTGGAAATCATTTTATGTTTGTATGTTTGGTAGGATAGGAGGATGTCTTTGTGAGTGCCATGTCCGCTTTTTAAAAAATTAAAAATAATAACTATTGCTAAGGCTGGCAGGCTCAAAAAGTGAAGTTTCAGAAAAAGGGGCTAATCTTTGGAAACCAATGGATTAATAAATGATAATTATTATTAAAATATGTATTATTGACCCCTCTTGGTCGTGAGTTAGGGTTATGCCCTCTTTTAAAGGGGTTTGGAGGCATTTCGGGCTCATGTTAGAACTCGATTTTTGCTCATTGCTTTGTTGTTCTTCAGAGGCTTCCAAACCTGTGGAGAAGGAAACCCAAAGATGGGAGTTTGTAGGTTTCTAGGAAGGCTAAGGATGGGATTTTGAGGCCATTCCATGTGCAAGCTCATGCAGAGTTTTCCCTTGTGCTGGACAGTGTAAATTTGTGAGTTTTCAGGTGTGTTTCTTGCAAGAGTTTGGTGTTTCCGGTTGAGTATTTCATATAATTTTGGTTTGCTTCTGTATTGCATACATTTTGATGTTAAAATAGAGCTGAATATATTTCTTGGGTTGTGTTTATATTTCTGTGATAGATTATTAGTGTTTTATGGTGTTTTCGGGCTATTTTGTGTTGTTTTAGGGAGCCCGATGAGCATTATTTGTGTCCTCCATTTGGGAGCTGTTGTGTAAACCCTACACAGATCTGGAAATGTCATTTTTTAGGCCATTATACTGGTGAAATTTTTTTAAAAATGTCTACTTTCAAATTTATCAATAATATGTGAAGCTGTGAAGTTTTTGGCACTATTTCGAGCATACCCGATTTGGGTTTTATTGAGAAATTGCATAATCTTTCAAAGTGTTGATTGTTTGATTTAATAATCTGATTAGAGGACTTAAATATGATATAAAAATTAGAGAGGGGACATTTCAATGGTATCAAAGCTATGATCTTTCCAGCTTGAGGGTTTGTAGAAGTTTGTATGCAACTAAGTGAAAGAGAAAAGAGATATTTGCAGCGAGAAAAGAATAGAGAAATTCTGATCAAACCTCTAGTTGAAAATAAAGGTACAAAATCCAAGGAAGGGACAAGTATGGCTGACCTAGATGAGATGGAAAAAAAATTCTTCCAAGAAATCCAAAACACTCAAAAGCAAACAGTGGATAGTTTGGCAGAAAGTAGAGAGGCTTTGCGGTTATTGATAGAAAAACTCCAAGGAGTTCTATCTACTAATGAGAGAGGGAGCACTGTAATACCCCAAAAATGGGCTATAAGTTCATTGACCTCCTACATCATCAAATCGAATGAAATCGACATCGAAGTCCTAACCTAATGCACATCTGAACATCATTGAATCCTATTTGATTATCTCAAATTCTGCATCGGGGAATATTCCTAGTAATATTCCTAATCATCATAATTATCTTTAATTTAATGATTATTTGGCGATAAATCCTATTTATCCTAAAGTGTGATTAATTGAATATTCTCAATATTTAATTAATTGATTTAATTCTGCCACTTAATTATTTAATTGAATTCAATTGTATTTATTCCTAAGTATTATTATTTAAATTTGACAATAAATCAAAATTCCTATCATTAATTGATTAAATTCTTATTTAATTAATTAAAGCAAGTTGTCATATTTGATGATATTATTTTTGAATAAAATTTTGATTAAATGATTGATTAACCAATAAATCAATTGTTTTATTTCAAAAATCAGTTAAGTTGAGAATAAATCACTTTATTTATTTATTAATTCATAATTATCCATGTGCACAATCAAAGAGCAATTAAACTCCAAATCAAAAAACCAATGCAAGTTATTAACTTTTTGGACCTCAACATCATTTTTGAGTTTTAAAGTTGATCTAAACTTCTAATTTGAGTTAAAAAGTTGTTTTTGCATGATTTGCATGTTTTTGTGAGTTAATTATCCTTTATTTAAAAATAACTCAAAAATGAACCTGAGTTACTTGAGTGATTTATGGCTTTTTTCCATGCACCTACAAAGCCCTGGATTTCTATAAAATCAAGGCTTCATCTCTTCACAAATCATCCACAAGAATTGCATAATCACGCTGTTGAATCGGAGACTAAAGAATCATCTTTGCGAATCCAAGCTTTGTGAGATCAATATTGCATAGTTTTTCATATAATATTAGTTTTCATTTGTTAGATCATCATAGCATATCAATTTTTACATATCATAGATTCATATCAGTTTTCATCATATCATTGCATAGAAAATAAAAAAAATAGATTAATTACATTCATATTTCATATCAGTTTTGCATTCAAATCCTTTGTTTAGGTGTCGTCAAGGTCACTGATCTCAATAAAAATCTGAGAACATCATTCTTGCACCTATTAGAAGGCAGTAAATCGCTTGGTTAGATTAATTTTCATTCTATTGCACAATTTTGATTTCAACTAACCTCTAATGTTTTACTGAAGTGTTGTGTCTACAAATCAGGTACAAAATTCACACACATTTTTGGCACCCACCATAGGGCCCTGAAACGGGTTTACAATTCAATTCTATCAATTTCTATCTTTTTCTCCTCAGTTTCTATGCAAAATTATGATTTTTAATTTCTATCCATACAATCTTCATACGAGTTTTTGACAAAAGTCATTTTGCACTGTACCCACTATCATACGATAGTCTATCAGATCAAGGATCATGTCGTACTATACACACTATCATTTGAAAGTTCAACTGTCATTTCATAGAACACCCAGTGTCGTATGAGTGTCTAGACTATCGTCTGGGAGCATACCCACTGTCGTACGAGTTTCAGACTGTCATCTGGTAATAGACCCACTGTCATACGAATTTCAGCATCAGATTTCAACTGTCATTTCATTTTTTAGGGTAGTTTGTTATATTTGGTTTTTAGATTTTGACTAACGGCTAATCTTAACAATTGAAATTCTCTATTTTTGATTGACTCCTGCTGGTTTTGATTGGAAAAAGTGCAAGAATTGCTAAAAATAGGTAAAATTCTACTAAGTGCGTTGTGAGGAATTTAGTAATCTTCTCAACTGATAAGACTTTGATTTTGGATCTAAAATGAACATCACATGTGTCTAGCTTGAGTGACTTTTATTGCTTTCCTATCACAGACTTCATTTGGGCTATAAAAATGAACATAGTTTGCTTTTAGCATCTTTGTTACACATAGTAATTAGGCCCCATGAACACTATTTGTGGATCTTGAGAGAGTGGGTTTCCAGCGAAACTCTTCTCAACAAAGGATCGCTTGTAGGTGGGGAGGATACTGAGGGAGTCTCACATTCCACTAGATCCGTGTGTCTTCAACTTTTGATTGAGGCATTCTCTCTCCAGAGAGGTTAATAGATCATAAGGGGTTGACGTCATAGATCTTTGTGAGATAATCTTGGTCTTAGCATGTTGGATTAATCTATCTGCTTTGTTTGGGTTAAAAGTGAAAAAGCTAGGGGATTATGCTCTACTTCCTTTTTGGATAGTACTAGAAACTCCAAATCCTTGAATCTGGAACCAGTCTCCATGTGGTATATTTTTTGAGTCACCTTTAGAGAGGGTTAACCATAGTGGACATTCCCTTAATTGGGTCAACCACATTGACAGAACCTCAAGCGGTAATAGCCATTTTCACCGTGGTAGTGACAAATGCTATATAAATGTCCTTGTGGAAGAAATCTCCACAGGTGTGGTTCATTGTTGGGTTGTCAGATCTCCCTAGCAGCTCCTGATTGATTAAATTCTCAGACTGTGTCAAAACCCTGGTGCACTAATATTGGAGTTCACCCCTTTGGATCATAAAAGTTGCAGATTCAAACCATTACTAAAAACCCTAGCGAGGCCAAATTTTCATTTTCTAGGGTATATGTGTGTTATTGCAAAACATTTTTAGAACATACACAATTAGTGCTTTTGAGGATTAGAATGAATAAAGTCACTTGATTGTCCATGCGCAAGGTTGCTTTTTCCCTTGTTCATTATTTTTAGACATGCTTGAAATCACTTGCTTGTTTTTTTGCATACTTGTTTATCTATCTGGTTATTGAAAATGGACAAATCTGTTACAATCCTCAAATCTAGACATTGAATTTTGCAAACAATCTAAAACTGAAAACCCTAAATTTGCAAAATTTGAAGTGAAATTACTTTCTAGAGTCAAAAGTCATCTCAGGAGGTTAGAAAGTCATACGAGTTTCTATCAAATGTCATTTCATCACTACCCAACTATCGTATGGTAAGGAACCCAGTGTCGTACGAGTCTTTCTGCCAGTCAAATTCAAAAAAGTCAAATCCTGCTAGCAACTGTTGTGCGAGTTTTGCAACTATTGTACAAGATTTTCAACTATCATTTCATAGCATACCCACTATCGTACGAGTCTGCAGAGTGTCATTTGGAAAATTTTTGAAAAGTTGTCAGAAAATTGTCAGAATTGCCAGATACTTAGCTTTTTCAGCCTATTTCTAGAATCTGTCGAACAAATCACTGTGTCAGGAATAGAGCAGTAGCTATTGAGAATCCTGTCATTTTCCAAAAGTGGCCTTTTGAATTTGATTTAGCCTTCTATTTAATCGATTTGAGTCCTTTTCATCTTGTGTCAAAACCTTGTCATAACTATCAATCTTCTATCAAAACTTCAAAAATAGACTAAGTGTTGTGAACTCGTGTCCACTATCTTTTGGGAAATCTACCCATACATCCAAGCATAGTATCCTTCACCCACATCTAATTTCTTCAAATCAATCAAACCTTGACAAGGTTGCATCATCTGATCATCTTGATTCAATTCATTCTTCAATTATCTAGATCTTATTCTTTTGTTTCACTCAAAGTTAATGGTGGAAACTAGAGCTTCCTCACACAAGAAATATGGAGAAGCATCCCAGAACTTACCTATAACCACTATCAAGGGTCCAACTCTTGAGCAACTCTACAATTTTGGTCTTTACGAAGATGACGGTCTTGGCAACTTTTGATTAAAAACTAGTTACATTCCTCCTTCATCAACTCACGGAGGTACCCAACAAACCCCACATCAATATATTCCAGGGAGTCCACAAAATCCTACCATATCTCAAGTAGAGACAAACTTTGGCTCTCAAAGAGCTCAATCTCAACATGGTGCAGATCGGGAACCCACACCTGAAGAAATTGCTCAATATCAAAATGATGATAACTTCAAACAAATGATGAAGCATTTCTTGAAAGAAGACAAAGAGGCATACTTTTTACAATTGGCTCATCAAGGAGCTAAAATTATTCCCAACTTTAATGTGGAATATATCATTACACATGAGGAAGAAACTCCACTCACAACTATTATGAAATAGATGCATGCCATGCAAGTCAAACTTAATAGCCTTGAGAAAGAAAAGGAACCCAAGGAGTTCTCCATGGAAGCTCTATGCCCTTTTCCTTTTGACAAAGACTTGTATATGCCACCATTTCCGAAATGAGTGGAGATTCCCAAGTATGATAAGTATGATGGACACTCTGACCCTCAAGACCATGTCAGAGAATTTTGTACCCAATCAATGGAATTCATGCATGAACCAACCTATCTGATGCGTCTCTTCCTTCAATCTCTAGGAGGAGCGGCCATTCAATGGTTCTCTCGATTACCTTCCACTATCAAAACTTTTGAGGAATTGATCAAATTGTTTTATCAGCAATACTCCTACAATATTCAACATCCAGTCACCATGATTGATATCAGTAATCTCAAGCAATATCTAGGGGAACCATTCCTAACATTTTTCAAGAGATGGAGGAAGAAGTTCTCTCTATATGCCAAACCTATTCCAGAAATAGAAAAATTGGAAAAATTCATCAATAACCTTGTTCCAGAAATCAATTATCCTCTACAAATGCAAGATCATACATCTTTTGATAAGATGGTGGATAATGCTATCAAAATAAAAAAAGTGCTTGTGAAAAAAGGAGAAATCACACTTCAAAAAGACAAGTACGAATCAGGATCTAGTTCTAAAGACAAGAAAAAAAATTGGAACAAGAACAAAGGCATCATCACAGATGGCATTATTGATACTATCCGTGCCCCATCAAAGGAACTAGCCTACAACCTAACTCTTGGTTCCCAAGCCATTAAAGCTTTAGAACAAAAGTCATCCAAACCATTTCAAAAGAAGTCAGAATACAAATCTTGGGATAAATAGTGAAAGTTCACTCCTCTTGGAGAATCTTTAGAATCAGCTATGAAAACTCTAATGGCTGATAACATCATCTCTTTGCCAACAATCTGACCACCTGATTTTGAGCCTAAGCCAAAATGGTGGAGAGAAAATGAATTCTATGATTTCCATCAAGGTAAAGGTCACAAAACTAATAACTACTTATGGTTGAAACACACCATTCAAGATCTAATCGATAGGGGAGACATCACAGTTGAAAATCCTAAGAGCAATAATGATCATACAACATTCACAAAACTATTTCCAAAACATGGTCAAGAAGTTTCATCTTCTCAACCTAATATGGGGGCCAAAGTCAATTATGCTTACCCTGGAAATAATGCTACCATCAATATGGTTGAACCTTGTCTCTCAGAGCATTGCAATGTCATCACAATTGTAAGAAGAGATAGACAAAATCAATCCACCAATGCAGTTACTTGATCACAAGCCCAAGCACATCTGAAAGGACAAATCCCAAATTCATCAAATGTCCCTAAGGTGCCCTTCAATCTTTCATCTGCTTCTAAATAGAAGGCTTCTTCCAAATCTTCCAATCCAAAGGATACAAGGCCTACATCTTATAGCATTGTTCAACAACTCCAGCACACTAATGCCAAAATCTCTATGTTTGAGTTGCTTTGAATATCTCCAGCTCATAGAGCCATACTGGACAAAGCTTTGCTTGGTTCCAATGTTCCTGATGACCTTGATTTAGATAGGTTCTAGACTATGGTTGGACATCTTACATCTTTGCAATATATATCCTTTTCACAGGAATATGATAACTCCTTGAGTCACCCACATAATCAGCCTTTTCATATAGAAGTCTTGATCTAGAATGGTAGAGTCAAACGTGTGTTGATAGATGGGGGCACTAGCCTAAACATTTGTTCTTACAGCTTGATCACACAATTGGGATTTTTAGAATTGGCTATTGATCCTAGAAAGAAAATAACTATCAAAGCCTATGATGAACAAGAAAGATCTTCTAAAGGCACCATTGTCTTACCCATTCGAGTGGGTCCAGTTATCAAAGATACCATCTGTCAAGTGCTTGATCTACCTTTGGCCTACAACATCCTCCTAGGGAGACCATGGATACATGAAATGCAAGCTATTCCTTCTACATACCATCAATGTTTGAAGTTTCCTTATGAAGGAGTGGAGGTTACTATCCCTGCAGATCTGAATACAACTTGCAATACATTGAAGGAAATTGTAGATAAGCTTGTGCCTAATAACAGAGAATCTTCGATTGAACTAACTAAAGAAGCATCCACATCTAAAATGGAAGATCTTGAAAATGAGGTCAATATCAAAGACAATGGGATGGGAGAATATATTAAAGAGCCAGTCTTATCTTTGACATCTCTCCCTATCTCACCTAAGTCTTATGGACAATCTTTGAAATAGTCCAAGCCCGAACCTAAGGACCCTCTTGAAGCATATAAAAAGAATTTTGTAGCAGAACAAGTATCCAAGAAAGAGTTTGAAGAGGATGAAGTTGTGCTATCATGGCTATACAAAGATGAATCTGAATCCCACAATGTTCAAACTAGCAACTATATAACACCACAGATCCCTTCTAAGTCATACAGTCTAGGAAATAATTTGATAGCTAAGATGGGATATTCAGGTAAAGGACCTCTAGGAGTCAGAGGAAAAGGTCTTGTGGCACCTCTCCCACATACTGATAGAGAAAATAAGAATATTTTTGGCCTAGGATTTAAGAAGAAAACCTATCACCTCAAGGGTAATTATTCTCATGTCATAGAGAAGATCGCACCAAGAGAACCTCTTCTTAAGAAAGAAGAAACAGAACCATCAAATAGTGATTTAGATAGCTCATAACTCATCCCCTATGAAAAATTGCCTAACGAGATCAAAGATCTTCTTGATGATAAAGATGATCCAATCAAAAGAATTAATGTAGTAGAAACATAAGAACCTACTATCAATTAAGAGATAGTTTCAACACAAGAACAAGCTAATCTCAAAAATAATCAAGAAGAGGGAAGTGGTAGTGATTCTGAGATAGATTCCCATGAGTATGAATTCAAATCAGAATCTGAGGGTAACCCTTCTTGGGGTATTCACCCTAACTTTACTCATGTTCTAAGATTTCCTAGAGATCTTGAATCAGAAGATGAATCTAATGACTATGAATGGGGAGTCATTCCAGAACTAGATGAGCTTATCACAGAGAAACATGTTGATTTTATTCACCAATATGCACCTCAACCCAATGTAAGTCTAGAATGAAATGATGAACCTATCGAGTCTGATCCACCTATGGTTGAATTGGACTCCCATGATGACATTGAGCCTATTCACAAATTGAATGTCTTAAGTTGTAATATCACCTTTGAACTTGAGCATTGGGTTAGGACCAATGATGACATATCCATATCTGTAAACACTATCTCCCAATCTTTCCCTACTTTGACTATCCAATATCCAGACCTTATTGATCAAACCTCCACAAATCTAAGCCATGGTATTTATACCTTCCCTAATGACTATGCCCTTGCTTGCTACCTAAATGCAGTTGAGCCTATGAGGACTTCCATCAGTGAACTAAGTGTTAGCATGACTGAGTCAGACATCAAATATCTTAGTCAGAAAAATAAGAATAAAAAGAAAAAGAAAAAGAGTTCTGAGGGTGAAAACCACTTTATGGCAGTCTTAGAACCTACAAAAGTAAAAATAAAAGATGTATTCAAAGTTGAAAACCTCTCTGAGGCACCTAAGGATGAGATATTTGATGTCCTTCTGAGTCATTTACAGGACAGATCTCCAGTTCTAATTGAGCCCACTCAATCCATCAATTTGGGTACAACAGAGGAACCACAATTGGTACATGTAGCACAATCATTATCAGAAGAAGAGAAGCAAAAATTTACTACATTCCTAACAGAGAAGAAGATCAAATTTGCATGGAAATACTTAGATATGCTAGGGTTGGATCCTTATCTTATCATGTACCATTTATCCATAGCTCCTAATGTAAAACCTATCAAGAAAAAGTTGAGAAAGATGCATCCTCATGTTGTACTCTTGGTAAAAGCTGAATTAGAGAAGCTCCTAAAAGTTGGATTCATCCGAGTTATTGACTATGTAGAGTGGATCTCTAATATTGTACCTATTTCTAAACTAGATGGTTCAATCAGAGTGTGCACAGACTTTAGAGATGTGAATAGAGCATGCCCTAAGGATGATTTTCCACTACCTAACATTGATATGATAGTGGACATGACTATGGGTTTCGAAATGTATTCCTTAATGGATGGTTTCTCTGGATATAACCAAATAAAAATTGCCCCAGAGGATCAAGAGAAAACTGCTTTCACATGTGCATGGGGTACCTTTTGTTGGAATGTCATGCCATTTGGGCTTAAAAATGCTAGTGCTACATATCAAAGAGAAATGACATCTATTTTCCATGACATGATGCATCGAACTATTGAAGATTATGTTGATGATACTTTAGAAAAATCTATGATTAGAACTAAACATCTAAAGGACTTGAGCATGATCCTAGATAGAATGGAAAAGTTTAGTCTCCGACTAAATCCTAAGAAGTCTGCTTTTGGTGTCACTTCTGGAAAGCTCTTAGGATACATAGTTTCAAAGAAAGGCATTGAAGTTGATCTAGCTAAAGTAAAGGCTATAATGGAGATGCTACCCCCTAAGAATATCAGTCAAATGAGAACCTTGCAAGGAAGAGTTCAATCTATCAGAAGATTCATATCATAGCTAGCGGATATATCACAACTGTTTACAAAAACATTACATAAAGGTGTGACCTTTGCATGGAATGAAGAATGTGAGAAAAAATTTGATCATATCAAACAATATCTATCAAATCCTCCTATCTTGATGCCTCCTATTCATGGGAAGCCATTGATCTTATATGTCTCCGCAATAGATAAATCATTGGGGGCATTGCTAGCACAACATGATGAAGATAAAAAAGAAAGAGCTATATACTACATCATTAGAACATTGGTGGCATATGAAAAGAATTATTCAATAATTGAGAAAGCTTGTCTAGCTGTGATCTTCACATCACAGAAACTAAGACACTACATGTTAGCTCATACCACTCAATTGGTAAGCAAGATTGATCCACTAAAGTACGTACTAAGTAAAGCTGCCCTCATGGATAGATTAGCTAAATGGGTCATGCTATTGAGTGAATTTGACATTGAATATGTTGAATGAAAAGCTATTAAAGGATAGGTTATTGTTGATCAATTAGCAGATGCACCTATGATTGATAATACACCACTACAAATGGAATTCCCAGATTCCTCTATCATGCATCTTTCTTCTAGAGAATGGAAATTATTCTTTGATGGCTCCTATACACAGAATGGATCTAGAGTAGGAATATTGTTCATAACTCCTCAAGGATACTCCATACCCAAAGCATTCAGATTAAAGTTTCCTTGCACAAACAATATTGTAGAATATGAAGCCCTTTTGAATGGCATGAAACTAGCAATTGAGTGGAGAGTGACAGAGCTACACATTCATGGAGACTCTCAACATGTTGTTCATCAAGTCAATGATGTGTACCAAACTAAAGATGAAAAGCTCATTCCTTACAAGAGAATGGTATATGATCTTAAGAAGTATTTCATATCTATCACATTTGAGAAAATTCCTAGAACGGAGAACAAGGTTGCCAATGCAATGGCCACATTATCTACTTTATTACAATAGCCTGAACATGAGCTATGCTATGAGTTCTTGGTGGAAGCACTATCTTATCTTGCATATGACTCCCCCAAAACCCACATGATTTGCAGTGTTGTAGGTCATGATTCATCTAGATACAAAAAATTATTTTCCTATCTCCAAGACCAAATCATTCTTGATACCTTCAACCACCATGAAAAGAGATACCTTATCCTAAAGGCCTCCCGATACGTCATCATTGGTCATGATCTATACAAACAAGGTCTAGATGGTACACTACTTAGATGTTTAGAACGGGAAGAGTCTCAACGTGTGTTAGAGGAAGTCCATGATGGTATTTGTGGGTCACACTCAAATGGTTTAACAATAGATCAAAAACTTATTAGGGCTGGGTACTATTGGCCTGAGATGGAGAAAGAGGCTATCAAATTTGCTAAGAATTGTCAAAAGTGCCAAGTGCATGGCAACTTAATTCATTTTCCAGGGAGGGATCTAATCCCCTTTACAACACAATGGCCTTTCCATCAATGGGCATTTGATCTTATCGGGATGATTCATCCTCATTCTTCTAATGGACATACCCATATAATCACAGCTACAAATTATTTTACAAAATGGGTAGAAGCAGTCCCTTTGACACAGGAAATTGGAAAGAAAATATCTATGTTCATATTGAACTATATAATATGTAGATATGGGATACCTCATTCCATAATCATAGATAACAGTGGAAAATTCAAGAACAAAGACCTAGATGATCTATGTGCCAAATTCAAGATCACACAACATTGGTCCTCTATTTACTATCCTCAAGGGAATGGCCAAGCTGAGGCCTCTAATAAGAATTTGTTGAAAATATTGCATCGTATAGTTAATAAAATAGGAAGAGATTGGCATCTCATGATCAATCCAGCTCTCTGGGCCTATAGAACAAGTATCAAAACACCTACTGGGGCTACACCTTTCGCTTTAGTTTATGGCTTTGAAGGGGTACTACCTATTGAGGTTGAAATCCCATCACTAAGAATCAAAATGCATGGTCTAGTAACTGATGATGACTATAGAGTGTCTAGGTTGCAAGAGCTTGAACTACTAGATGAGTGCAACAAGCATCGTATGATCATCTCAAAGTATATCAGAAGAGAATGTCTAGAGGCTACAACAAGAAAGTCAGACACAGAGAGTTTTAGGTTGGTGATCTAGTCTTGAGAGAAAATCCAAAAAATCAATCACATTGAGAATGCAAGGGGAAGTTTGAACCCAACTGGCTGGGTCCCTTTGTAATCACTACTACTTATGGCTATGGTGCCTATCAACTCTCAATGACTGAAGGAGAACAGCTTCAAGAACCAATCAATGTTCTCCATCTGAAGAAATTCTACGCCTAAGACATTCAGTGTATGGTAAAATGTCTTGAAAAAAATCTTAAAAATAAAAAAAAGTCCTGAAAATATGAACATCTTGGTGAAAACCTAGCAATGGGTGCCTTGATGATTCACAAAAAAAAAGTAAAAAATATCAAAACTACAAAAAAAATTAAAAATATAAAAAATACAAAAAAAAATGAGAAAAAGAAAAAAGTGCCTTGGTGAAAACCTGGAAACAGGGGCCTTGGTAGCAAAAATAGAATCTCTGCCAAGATGGTGAAAACTCGGCAAATGGGTGCCACTTGTTTCAAAATGCTCCATCTATCAGCACAATCTTGGTCTTTCCTAGCTTTCAATCTTGCTTTAGTTTGTACATATCTCCCGATTTGTTTCTGCATTTCCTATTTTCAATAAGTCAGTTTGTACACCAATCAGCTCAAGCATCTATATCCTATCAATGTTCAAAACTTGGGGGCAATCAATGTCATATCCTATGGTCTCCCAGGTATTTGAGATGTGTCATATCTAGTTCAGAGTCTTTTGAAGCTTCATTTGGGTCAATTAGTCAGTCTTGTCTCCAGAAAGGATTTTGCATCTACAACAACGCAATCAAAACATCAAACTGAAAACAATTTATGCTTTTATCTCCTTGTATGCTTACTGATTCGTATTGAGATTTTTGCATATTATGTCCCTTAGAGCTCTTCGATGATTTCCTTTATAGGATTTAGAGAGTGATGACTGGGGGCATAATCTTTTCTTTGTTTTCTTCTTGTATGTGAAAATCTAACAACTTTGGAAATTCTAGATTGAAATGGTGTCTGATTGTAAGCACCTCTATCTCTAATTGGATGGCCATGCGTACCTCGACCATTGATACCTAGAAAATTCAAGGACGTTTGATCTAACTATTATCTTTTTTGAGTGAGTTCTTTCTCCTATTGTGAAATGCAATCTTACCTAAAGATGTGAATGATAAAGGGTCACTACGGGTAATTCACATTGGATTTAGAATGATCTCTTGACTATTTGATGTGTTTGTAAATGCAAGGCGTATTCAGGTCATCATGATGTTTATGTTTTGATGCTTATAAAAATTGCAATATCAAAATGGACATGATATTCAGGTCATCCTAGCGTTTGTACCTTGGTGCTTATATCTAATTTGACATTCTGAAAATAAAATCAATATTCATATATCTATGGTTGATTGACTAGTGGATGTTGTATTGATTCTTGCGCATACAAATCAATATTCATATGTCTATGGTTTCATAGCTAGTGGGCATTGTATTGATTTATCTGGTTACCTAAAATTTCAATGATGATAACAAATCGACACATGATCAGTGACTAGGTCCTAGGTCTTAGGTTGCATTTCATTTTGCATGTTTCTTTACATTTTGCATGTCTACATGATCTCACAAATGTTTGGAAACACTTCAAAGCTTAAACAATTCTTCATATCAATTCTTCACATCTAACAAGAGTTGAGTCTCACTCAAAGGTTTCTTCACCGAACCGCAAGCAGTAACCCTCCTGGGTTAAACATCCTTTTGACATAAGACTAAGTACTTGTCTTCAACAACCTGCAAAAACATATCATGTGTATCATTGCATTTACATCTCATATCATTACCATTTGTTGCATTACATTACATCCTGTGAATAAGCATAAATCATACATACATCTTCTCATAATCAATTACATTTGCATAACATCCATACATGTGAAAGAAATCATTGCATTGCATTGATCCATACATACATTATACACTACTCATAGCATAAGCATAGCATGATATCATCATAAATCCAAACATGACAAGTACAAATGAAGTCACAATCCAAAATATTGATCTCATATATATCATCAACTCAAAATGTGTTAGGGGTGCACTACTGGCACAATATACAAAAGAATGAGCTCCAGAGAGCTATCAGAGTTAGTACAGTTTATCAATGATAAAAAAGAATAGAGTATATCAAAACATAAGAACAGGAATCAACTATCAGTATGCTCCTCAGTATCTGGTGGAGGAGGGGGTGGTGCATTTGGTATAGTCTCTTCTCTCGGTGCCCTAACTCCCTTTGAGGCTACCATATAATCTGAATATGTGGGTACTCTCTGTGCAGCGGGGACAACAACATAATATGCAGACACATAATACAAATCCTGAGAGGTCTGATGGGTCACCTCTGTCTGTAATCTTTGAACCTCTGAGTGAAACTTTGCATGAAGCTATGTGCCTGCCTATCTGCCTCTAGATACCTCTCCTCCCACCTAGCACTCTATACCTTCGGGTCCTAGACCTGAGCTCTGAGACGTCTAATAGTCTCTGATGAAGTAAGAGGAATAGTAGGATCTGCCTCAGCTGTTGGCATCTCTATGTCCTGTGCTGGCTGTTGGTCAGTGGTATCTTCTCTATGCACCTTATGACATCTAACCTTAGCTCCTAGATCAAAAGTGGTATCTACCTGTAAGGGGTCTACATCACCACCTACAAACTACTCAACTGCTAAGACATCATCTGCAGAACCAACACCGCCCAAGGTACCACTCTCACCCCTGGTCCATCTCTGTGACCCTATGGATGTACCTGCTATAGAAGTAGAAGGATGAGGGGGCCTCATTTGTCTAAATGGTCTCTATGGTGGGGCCATCACTCTGGGTCTCAGGGGTGTAGGCTATATCATCAAACCCTATGACATAGGAGCTCCTATCACATCCATCACCTCCTCCATGGAGGGTATCAACTCAGTAGGATCTGAGAATCTATGGACAGGGTGGTTTGCAAGCCAAGAGATGTATCCATTTGTGACCCCTGCATTAACTACCTATGGATGGTAGTCCCAGTCTCTACCTATGATCCTACTGTACTCCTCTAAACATAAAGAATAAGTGAACCTCTGTGTCCATCTGAGCCCAATCTCATGAACAATGTGAGCATAAGTAGTATACTCCTATGGGGCATCCTGTCTCCACCCATACTGACGCCAGACTCTGGTAATCAAAAATCTCTCCAAAATGGTGGGAGACCAACCAATAAGTACACAACTCTGGAACAGAAAGTTGTACTACTCTCTCGCTGTGGGCCAGGCCTCTATCTGCAAGTATGGTCTCCAATGCACAAAAGTCATATCATCCAAGCATCATCTAAAATACTCAGTATGGCCCACGTGAACCTATGTGACATAACTAGCATATGTGTATATCACTGGCTCATGTGGCTGACGTTGTGTCTAAAAAATTGGTCTCAAAACTGGGATATGTTCCCAGGCCCATATCTGTAACACAAGAGCTCTAGAAGCAAAACTCTTGCAATCCTGATACACAACCTCGTGCATCTCTGAAAACATATGTGCCAAAAGACACTGACCCCAAGCAAGCTCAGTGGGAGTCGCCATAAGAAGTGCTACCATTCGGGCCCATCCCATCAAGAAACCATTCTACTAACGGCCTGACATGATGAGCTCATCAATCATCCTAGAAATAATGCACTCTAAGCGGTGTGTTTGACCATATCTCTGTACAAGGGTCTCCTAGGAAATGGACCCTGTCAACTCTATGTCATCACCAAATAGACGCCTAAATGCATGAAGACCTGTCTGGCCAAAACTCACATACTCAAGACACCGACTGCTATGGAATGGAATGCGTAGTATCCTATAAATATCCTCTGGAGTCACAGTGATCTCTCCAGTCGGTAAATGAAACATTTGTGTCTCAGAGTGGAATCTCTCGATAAGTGCAGTCAACAGGCCATGTTTTACCCTAATATCAGGTAAATGGATCAAATACTCAAAACCACATGTAGTAAGATGAACCCTCATAGGGTCAAGAAGTGAGACACATAATCTCTGGGTCACCAGGTATGAATGCCAGACATGAACATCTGGATATGTGACCTATATCATGCAAAAATAGGGAATTCTATTAGTAATTGGGTTCAATAATAGGCTAATAGTGCAGAAATTGAATGGTTTGGTATTTCAGAAGGTAGGTCAAAGAGTCAGCAATCAGGTAGAACAATCAGAAAAGTCAAAATTTTGACCTAAATATCAATTTTTAGCTCACTGTTATTCATACAATAGTCTAGACTGGCACTGAAAGTCGTACGACACTCTACAATAGCCCATACGACAATCCATGGTCATACGACACTAGGCACTTCGTCATACGAGTTTCGAGGGACCCGATGAAATGTCGTATGACTCATGGGTCCCTCTCATACGACACTGGGTGGGTCATGAAATGACAAAGCAATTAAAATTCAAATGTCATACGAGTCTGGGTTGGGACTCGTACGAGTTTTCATACATGCGAAATTAAAAAAGCAAAACGCGTATGAAAAAATTCTAAAATGCTATAAAACATGAAAAATTTGGATTTTCAGAGGGGCACAGAGGTCCACATACCGAATGTCCATACTGTCGAGGTCTATCATGTCTCCAGCTGCACTCAAATCGATGCGAACTCACAGGTACCTTTGGTTCTCATTGTTCTGCCATTTTCTTGCTCAGAGGGCTCCACAAGATCTCAAAATTCAAATGGTTGAAATTATTTGAAAATGACCCTTCTAGCCTTTATATAGTTTTTGACCTAATTTTCAAAAGTGCTCTGTTTTCCATGAAAATTGCACCCCTGGCTAATTTCGACATTCTGAATCCATTTTCGGGATCAAAATCAAAATCTAAGATCATTTACTATGTTAAAATCATGATTTAAAATTTTTGGACCCAGGATGGTCTACTGCTTGCATAATTGACCTTCAATCATCACAGAAATCCAGTATTCAACTTAACTGATTATCTTACATCAAACTATCAAAATTTTAACTTGGTCAACTTTGGTCAACTCATGGTCAAACTTAGTCTCCAAGACCTCCAAACGATGCAGAAGGTGTTCTTGAACGTGTTTAACCAATTCTCAAATCAGTTAACATGCTTCTAAACTATCAACGCTAGCTTTTCTTGTCAGATTTCAATTTTAATCTTGAAGGGGCCATGGTATTGCATATCATTCAAAGTCTATAATCTAATTTTGAAATCATATCTTTCCTCAATAATCAAGACAACAACCATGTCTAGTTATTGATTCATCAAAAAGTCCTCATCGCTTGGGGCAAATCTATCATCACTTGGGGCATATCAGATTCATCGAGATCCATATCAATCTGGTATTCTCTTAATCTTGTAAACTGTATCAGCTTTTCACAACCATCGGTTCATTAGTGTTATTTCCTTGGTTATTCGGTAACTGAAGGGTTCATATGTGATACCTACGTGATTCTTCTAAGGACAATCGAGTCTGGAATCGGTCACTCACTTCTTCGCAATCATAAGGTTCGGAATTAGGTGTTTTGACACTTTTATTTCATTGGTTCATCGCTGTTATAGTGAACATTATCTTTGGTCATTCAAAACCTATTATCTTCATATCAAACTTCACTCATCTTCTGCTTCATATCAATATCAATTTCAAATATCAGTTTCATATCTTTATCATACACAGACTGTCTTTGAACCACTGCGCTTCACACAGTAATTCAAAGAGGGGCAAAATGTAATACCCCAAAAATGGGCTATAAGTTCATTGACCTCCTACATCATCAAATCGAATGAAATCAACATCGAAGTCCTAACCTAACGCACATCTGAACATCATCGAATCCTAATTGATTATCTCAAATTTTGCATCGGGGAATATTCCTATTAATATTCCTAATCATCATAATTATCTTTAATTTAATGATTATTTGGCGATAAATCCTATTTATCCTAAAGTTTGATTAATTGAATATTCTCAATATTTAATTAATTGATTTAATTCTGCCACTTAATTATTTAATTGAATTTAATGGTATTTATTCCTAAGTATTATTATTTAAATTTGATAATAAATCAAAATTCTTATCATTAATTGATTAAATTATTATTTAATTAATTAAAGCAAGTTGTCATATTTGATGATATTATTTTTGAATAAAAGTTTGATTAAATGATTGATTAACCCATAAATCAATTGTTTTATTTCAAAAATTAGTTAAGTTGAGAATAAATCACTTTATTTATTAATTAATTCATAATTATCCATGTGCACAATCAAAGAGCAGTTAAACTCCAAATCAAAAAATCAATGCAAGTTATTGACTTTTTGGAACTCAACATCATTTTTGAGTTTTAAAGTTGATCTAAACTTCTAATTTGAGTTAAAAAGCTATTTTTGCATGATTTGCATGTTTTTGTGAGTTAATTATCCTTTATTTAAAAATAACTCAAAAATCAACCTGAGTTATTTGAGTGATTTATGGCTTTTTTCCATGCACCTCCAAAGCCCTGGATTTCTATAAAATCAAGGCTTCATCTCTTCACAAATCATCCACAAGAATTGCATAATCACGCTGCTGAATCGGAGACTGAAGAATCATCTTTGTGAATCCAAGCTTTGTGAGATCAATATTGCATAATTTTTTATATCATATTAGTTTTCATTTGTTAGATCATCATAGCATATCAGTTTTTACATATCATAGATTCATATCAGTTTTCATCACATCATTGCATAGAAAATAAAAAAAAATAGATTAATTGCATGAACATATTTCATATCAGTTTTGCATTCAAATCCTTCGTTTAGGTGTCGTCAAGGTCACTAATCTCAATAACAATCTGAGAACATCATACTCACACCTATTAGAAGGCAGTAAATCGCCTGGTTAGATTAATTTTCATTCTATTGCACGATTTCGATTTCAACTAACCTCTAATGTTTTACTGAAGTGTTGTGTCTACAGATTAGGTACAAAATTCACACACACAAGCACTTCAGAGGAGCCAAGAAATCTGAAACCCACACCCTCTAAATCAACAAAAAATATTTTCTTGGCTACTGATGAGCCACCAGTACCAAATCCAGCCCTTAGTCCTATGGAAGAGGTTATAGGTAACTTGATTGCATTAAGAGCTACTTACAATGGCTTAGATGATGACTTTTGCAGTTTGGTTCCTTTTAGAGAATATGTGGATATGATGAACATTTTGATGCCCAAGAAAGAGTACAGGAGGGAGCAGGACATAAGTGGAAGAGAGCTCAAAAATAAAATAAGCAAGTTTACAGCACCTACTTTTGATGGAACAAATAAAATTTAAGCTAGAGCATGGCTACAAAAATTATAGACCTTCTTCACACTTAACCCCATGAAGGAGAGTGATGTTGTTCAATTTGCAAGTCTACACTTGGAAGATGCAGCCTATGATTGGTGGTATCATGGAATGACTACTCAAGGTCATTATCAGGTAACTACATTTGATGATTTTAGTCAAAGAGTGATAGATAGATTTGATATCAAGGATGATGAAGAGTATTTTAAAGAATTGTCAAAGTTGAGGCAAACCAAATCAGTTAATGAGTATGTAGAAGAGTTTCAAAAAGTGGCTATTATGGTACCCGAAATGAGTGAAAAGAGGATTGTTTATCTTTTTCTTGATGGTTTGGAAGATTCTTTTAAGGGTTTGGTTAAGGCTTTCTCACCCTCAACCTTACAGGAAGCTATCAAAAGAAGCTTGCAACTTGAAACTTGTGTTCCAATGAAACCATTCACTAATCAAAAACCCCCAAATCTTTGGCAACATAAGGGGAATTTTTAGAAAAAGACTTTTCCAGCACCACCACCAAAGAATGTGATAAATGTACCAAAAAATAAGGTACATGAAGAGACTAGGAGTGAATTACGAAGGAAAAAGCTTTGTTTCACTTGTAGAGAACCATGGGTTCTAGGACATAGATGTTTGGGGAAAGGTCAAGTGCACTATATTGAAGTCACTTGAGAATCTGATTTAGATGGGCATGAGGATTTTCATGACACTAAGGAGGAGGAAGAAGAAGAGAAAGAAAAAGAAATCAGCAAGGATGGCACTTTAGCAGCATTATTAGGAGTCCCAAGATACCATCCCTTTCGAATTCAAGGGGTACTAGTAGGGCAAAGGTTGACAATTCTTCTTGATAGTGGGGCAACTCACAATTTTATTGATGAGGGATTTGTCATGAAAAGAGGCCTTAAATTAGAATATTTTGAGGGATTCAATGTTACTGTAGCTGATGGATTCACTATGCCTTGCACACAGGTGGTGAAACAACTCAGGATGACCTTAGGAGATTATGAGTTATGTGATGACTTCTATGTTGTTGGCATTGGGGAGATAGATCTTGTATTGGGTGTTCAATGGTTGCACTCTATTAGAGGCTAATACATGAACCATCAAACTATGGAGTTTAAATTTCATTCCAATGGGAAAGAAGTCTTATTGAGAGGCTTATTGAATGGAGCACCTAAGGTGGTCACTACAAAGAGGATGAAGAGTACTTTTCAAAGAGGAAAAGTAGCATGGACAACAAGAGTCATAATCCATCCAACAAGCTCTCTAAAGAATCAAGGTAATTTCCATTTTGAAATTCAAAATATTCTTGATAAGCATAGTATAGTTTTCAATGATTTGCCTCTAGGATTACCACTAGATAGAGGTTTTGAGCATGTTATAGAGTTAGAACAGGGTTCCAAACTAGTTATAAAAACTCCATACCGCCATCCAAGAGGTTATAAGGAAGAAATAGAAAAAACTATTAAGGAACTCTTGGACATGGGATTCATAAGGCCTAGCTCTAGTCCATTTGCATCATCTGTGGTACTTGTCAAGAAAAAGGATGGTACAATGAGAATGTGTATAGACTACAAGGCTCTAAACAAGAAGACCATAAAAAATAGGTATCCCATACCATGCATAGATGAACTCATTGATGAGTTACATGGTGTTGTATACTTCTCAAAAATTGACTTAAGATTAGGGTACCATCAAATCCACATGAGGAGGGAAGATATGGAAAAGACTGCTTTTAGATGTCACTATGGGCACTTTGAATTTCTTGTTATGCCATTTGGCCTCACTAATGCACCAGAAATGTTCCAATCTTGTATGAATTAGGTATTTAGAAAATATCTTCAAAAATTTGTTTTGGTATTTTTTTATGATATCTTGATTTACAATAAAACATGGAAAGAGCATCTAAAGCACATAGACACTATTTTGGAAATCTTGGAGTAGAAATCCTTCTATGCTAAGCTATCTAAATGTGAGTTTGGTTTGATGGAGATCCTATATTTGGGACATATTATAAGTTCTAAAGGAGTACAGGTTGATCAACAAAAAATTTAGGCAATTTTGGATTGGCCTCCACGCACTAATCTTACACAGTTAAGAGGTTTCTTCAGGTTGTGTAGCTACTATAGGAGATTTGTCAAGGGATTTTCTCAGCTTGCTACCCCCTTGACTGATTTGACAAAGAAAGGAGCTTTTATTTGGATAGAAGAGGCACAAAAAATATTTGATAAGCTTAAGGAGGTAATGAGTTCATGCCCTGTGCTTGCAATTCCAGATTTCTCTTTACCTTTTGTTGTTGAATGTGATGCTTCTGGAGAAGGTATAGGGGCTGTCCTAACTCAAAAGGGACATCAAATAGCATTTGAGAGTAGAAAATTAAATCAATCAGAGAAAGGTTACTCCATCTATGATAAGGAAATGTTGGCAATCATGCATGCACTTCATAAGTTTAGACAATATTTGGTATGTGGGAGATTCATTGTAAAGATAGACCATAATAGCCTCAAGTTCTTCTTGAACCAAAGGGATTTGAATGATCATCAACAAAAATGGGTAAGAAAATTGCAAGCTTATGATTTTGATATTGAATACATGAAAGGAAAGAATAATGTGGTTGCTGATGCTCTCTCAAGAAAGCCCACTTTGTGTTCCTTAACATCTATCTCTGTTGATTGGAAAGTCTCCATAATTTCAGAGTATGCTAAAGATTCCTTTGCCACCAAGATTTTGGATAAGTTAGTGGATGATAACAGGTACAAGGTTGTTGATGAATTGATTTATTACAAGAACATGATCTTCTTAGTGCCAAGATAAAAAAATAAGGAGAGGATATTGAGGCCTTTCATGACACACCTTTGGTGGGTCATCAAGGATACTTCAAGACATATAGGAAAATTCAAGAGTAGTTTTCATGGAATGGTATGAAGGAGGATGTCCTTAAACACATTAAGGAATGTATGGTATGCCAACAAAACAAGAGTGAACAAATTTTTCCTATGGGGTTGTTGCAACCACTTCCTATTCCTGAACAAAAATGGGAAAGTATTTCCATGGACTTCATCACTGGGTTGCCCAAGGTTCAAGGTAAGGATTGAATATATGTGGTGATAGATAGACTAACTAAGTATGCACATTTCTTTCCCATCACATCTGATTTCAAGGCATCACAAGTGGTAGAATTGTTCTTCAAGAAAATTTTTAGGTTACATGGCTTGCCTAGAAACATTGTCAGTGATCGGGACAGTAGATTCCTCAGCTCTTTTTGGAAGGAGCTCTTTCATTTGGAAGGAATTGAACTCACTCCCAGTACTAACTATCACCCTCAAATAGATGGACAAACATAGATAGTTAATAAATGGATAGAGGGATATTTGAGAAACTATGTTTCAAATCAACAACATGCTTGGGTGAAATGGTTGCACCTAGGGGAGTATTGTTACAATACATCTCATCACATGTCTATTGGTATGCCTCCTTTTCATTATCTTTATGGTCATAATTCCCTTTCCTTTGTTGATGTAGTACTTTCAGATAGCAGAGTACCTGCATCAAGTGATTTTGTTAAGCAAAGCCAAGACATAATAAGGTCCCTCAAGGATAATCTACAACATGCACAGAACCAACAGAAATTGTACACTGATAGGAAAAGGACTGAAAGATCTTTTGAGGTGGGAGATTTGGTATTTTTTAGGTTGCAGCCATATAAGCAAAGAACCTTGAAGAGGAGTGGGGCAGAGAAGCTCAAGCCAAGGTTCTGTGGGCCTTATAAGATCATCAGGAAGGTAGGAGAGGTAGCTTATGAATTGGAGCTCTCACTAAATAGAAAAATACATAATGTTTTTCATGTCTCTTGCTTGAAGAAGGTTCTAGGCTAGCAAACCATAGTATCTATAGAATTACCACCTCTTGATGATGAAGGGAAATTAGTCTTAGTACTAGAAGAGGTTTTGGATACAAGATAGAAAAGATTGAGAAATAGGAGCATCATAGAGCATTTGGTCAAATGAAAAGGATTACCATTGGACGATGCAACTTGGGAAGGAGCACATATTCTTGAGAATCCCAACCTTCATTTCTTGAGGAAAAGAAATATTTGGGAGGGAGGACTTTTCATGTCCCCTTTTCAAATAATTAAAAATAATAACTTTTGCTAAGACTAGCAGGCTCAAAAAGTGAAGTTTCAGGAAAAGGGGATAATCTTTGGAAACCAATGGATTAATAAATGATAATTATTATTAAAATATGTATTATTGACCCCTCTTGGTCATGAGTTAGGGTTATGCCCTCTTTTAAAGGGGTTTGGAGGCATTTTGGGCTCATGCTAGAACTTGATTTTTGCTCATTGCTTTGTTGTTCTTTAGAGGCTGCCAAACCTGTGGAGAAGGAGACCCAAAGATGGGAGTTTTTAGGTTTCTAAGAAGGCTAAGGATGGGAGTTTGAGGCCATTCCATGTGCAAGCTCATGCAGAGTTTTCCCTTGTGCTGAACAGTGCAAATTTGTGAGTTTTCGGGTGTGTTTCTTGTAAGAGTTTGATGTTTTCGGTTAAGTATTTCATATCAGTTTGGTTTTATTTTGTATTTCAGACATTTTGATGTTAAAATAGAGTTGAATATATTTCTTGGGTCATGGTTATACTTATATGATAGATTATTAGTTTTTTATGGTGTTTTCGGGATATTTTGTGTTGTTTTCGGGAGCCCAATGAGCATTGTTTTTGTCCTCCGTTTGGGAGCTGTTTTGTAAACTCTATATAGATTTTGAAATGTCATTTTGTAGGCCATTATGCTGGTGAAATTTTTGTAAAAATGTATACTTTAAGATTTATCAATAATATGTGAAGCTGTGAAGTTTTTGGCACTATTTCGGGCATACCCGATTTGGGTTTTATTGAGAAATTGCGTAATATTTCAAAGTGTTGATTGTTTGATTTAATAATCTGATTAGAGGACTTAAATATGATATAAAAATTATAAAGGGGAAATTTCAGTGAGGTTGTGATGGTTTAGGTATTTGAGGCCAAAATAATTCAAGGAAAAAGTTTCCATGAATTTCTAAAGGATTATAGAGGCTATTATTGATCATAATATTTTATCCATTATGGGTAAACTTCAAACACTTATAGATAGGTGAAGCACTAGCTTTCATGGAATTAAGCCAAGGAAGCCCTAGTCTCACTTAAAATTGATCTGAGGTGGGAATAATAGAAAAGGTGACATATAAACACTTATTACCAACTTCAACAAGAAGGGAAATAGAACCATGGGTAGGAAAAGTAAAACCATTATGAGTGTAATATCCACCCATAGTTTTCTTTTCAATTCATATTTCTGAACTCTTTTAGGCCATATTTGAGGTGTGTGTTTATTATTTTAGTGATACTTGATGATGTGGATGTTTGATACTACATCATAAATTCATTTATATATCATGAGCAGTGGATGATTGTGTGATATCATGCATTGATAGTTAGATGATTATGGTTGCTTTCATGTTGATTATCTACTTATGAAGATATTATGGTTTTCCTAACCCCATACTTGCATGTGTATCATTAGCATGTATGTTTTCCTTTTCTATTTGTCTTTCCTATTATGGTGAGGGATGAAGTCATAGTCACTTTCTTAGCGAGACCCATATGATGTAACAATCCCTACCATTGTCTTGTGTGTGTGTGTGTGTGCGCGCGCTTGTCTTTGATGTAGGATTGTTGGTACTAGGCATTGAATTCCCTGAATTGCCAGGATGAGAGTGCCCTATCACAACATCTCAATGGTAAGAGAAGGGAGTTAACATTTAGGTCCAAATCCCAACCAAAAATCACCATTTGTCCTGAAATAGTGGACAAGTATTTATCTGACTACCTA
Source organism: Chamaecyparis obtusa (assembly GCA_027943335.1). NCBI lineage: Eukaryota > Viridiplantae > Streptophyta > Pinopsida > Cupressales > Cupressaceae > Chamaecyparis > Chamaecyparis obtusa. The sequence goes on from BSBK01002625.1 coordinate 1,649,105, forward strand.
TCCTAATTTTCCAAGGTGACGTGAATTCATGAACCTTTCATTTTAGTATGATTGTTGCATTTTGTGTTGGTTGGTTTTCTTCTATGTTGCAAGTCATGTAGTTGATGTTGTTTTTTTATTAAATTGGTTTAAGTTTTTTATTAGGATTAAGTATGAGATTAAATAATCATATAATATAGGATATTGAAATATTAAACATATAGTTATTTAATTAATATGAATTAATTAAATACATGTATGTATTAAAGAGATTTTATTAAAAGTCTAAAAGATGAAGATGGAAGATTTAATTAAATATTAAATAAATAAATAAAGAAAAATTAATTGCATATAAGTAAAGTATAAATATTAGAGGGTACATATTATTAATATGCTATAAATATTATTTTTAATTAAAATAATTATATGCAATTCAATTGCACTTTAAATTAATAAATTCAAATATATTTTTATTAAAAGGTTGACTTTTTTGGAGAATTATTTATTTAATTGAGAAAAAACAAAAAGAAAACAAAAAAAAGGAAGAAAAAAATTATTTTATTCATTTTGAGTGGATTTATTAGATTTTTGGGTTTGCATATTCTAGAAACCCTAGTTTGAGTAGGTTTTCTATATTAGAGGTTATTTTGGCCTTTTTCAAGACACATAGACATAGAGATTTTTTCAAGAGCATAGTTTTATTAGAAGAACAGATTATCAAGCTACAAATCTTGTTGGGATTTTGATGTTAAAGAATTTATTCAAAGCTTGCGATTGAATTCTGCATTTTGGTCTTCTTCCTTCTAGCAAGTCAACTCAGTGATTCAAGGTAGGGGTTTTGAAATCCCTTGTTTGCAATTTCTTTTGGAAAACATTGTCTTGTTGTGTTTGCTAGGTTTTGATTTAAGTTTCTTTTCTTGGTTTTAAGTTTAGATATGATAAGGTTATTAGGGTTTTGGGATATTCTAGTGGAATTTGAATTTGGAGAAACCCTAGGATCCCCTAAGAGAAAAATTACATGTAGTAGGTTCATGAAAACACACATTTATTTTATTCAATTTAGGGTTTGAAACATAGGTTACTATATCAATATAAACCTGAATATGAGGATTTTTTTTACTTGTGAAATTTAGAGGAAAAGATTTATTAAATTTTTTAATTGAAATTTGAATATAGCTAGTTTAGAATGGATTGATTGTCAAAACCCTAGTTTTTTGGAAAATTAATTATTTATATACTTGATTATTTGATTTCGTATGTGTGTGTGTGTAGAAATTAGGGGGTTTGATTCTTTTTAATTTAAAAATATATATAATTCTGGAAAAAATAAATCTTTATATTGTGTAATTTGTTTTACTAGTGAAAGGAAAGAAAAAAAATTGAAAACAATTATTTAAAAAATAGAGGTGACATGAGTTGGGCTCACCCCCCCATGCAGTCGCGGCCTACAAAGCAACCCCAACTCATGGTGACCACTACGGGCGAGCTGCACCCCAAGAGCCCTAGCGACAAGCCACGAGGACAAATCCCACATGGTGAGCTCACCAGGGAGAGCTCGTAGGGAAGCCTTGTGGTGAGCCACAGTGGGGAACACCTGCACGGGCAAGCTATGGGTAGAGCCTGTGAGCTATGAGCTCGACAAGGGATATTAGGGTAGGGGGAGTTGTTAAAATATATATTTTTTAATTATGTTTTTTTAAATAATTAATTTAATTAATTCAAATTTAATATAATTAATTATTATTTAATATAAAATTTAATTTTAATTTAATCATATATAAATTTAAAAAATTAATTAATGTTTGTTTATTAATTTAATAATGATTATTGTTTAATAATATTTTATCATTAAATTAATGTTTTTTTTGGATAATTGATGAATTAATTAAAAATACCTTTGTTATGGTTGTATATTAAAATATCCGATTATACTTGTTGTGTAATTGGCTTAATTTATTTGTCATTGATATGTACATGTACGTATGGGCGCATGTGTACATATAAATAAGTGACAAACATGATTTTAATTTGATCCTATGAGAAACTCAACCACCCTTATTTGTGTATTTATATGTAAGTCATGTGGGTGGTTCAACTTGTCTTATGAGGTATTACTAGAGGCTCGGGGTTCTTCATTGCTATATGTTAGTTTCATTATGTATATGATTCTTTTGTGAGCTTGATTTTATGGTTTTTGACATTTTTATATTATTGAGTTCATATGCAATTTTTGAAAGTAGATTGCACCTTATTGTGCTTATTGAGTTCTAGGTTTTCCTTACTATTTTATGGAATAGACTTTGGAGGTTATCTTTATTTTTTATGGTTATGGTTTTGAGAACCGATATGTATTCCTTATGGTTTTATGGAACAATTTTTTATCATTATGATTTATTAACTTTATTTAGAATTTATAACCTTAGGGTAGGTTATCTAGGTGTACAGAGGGGAAGTGGCTTGTAATGGGGGTAGGGGCCCTAAGTGGCTACTAGGGTAACTCATTTCAAGTCACTTAATAAGTGATAACATAATACACCAGGGGAGTCACAGGAAAACATTGTTGAATTAATTGAGATACTGCAAGCCTATGATCCCAGCGATGAAACACTAACTGTGGAAGAAGCTAGAGACCTAGTTAAAAGAAGTGGCATGTTACTAGTTCCTAGATGGGACTTGGAATCTTCTTTCTTGATTGACCAAATCAAAAGATAGGACAAAGTTGTACCCTATGAGGCTTTTGGTCCGAAGGGATTACAAAGATGATCCAGATTTAATATGGACACCAAAACATTGGCAGTATGGTGGGTGGCTCCTCAATCAAGAAATCCCAAATTGATGGACATCCAAGATGCAATATAGGGTAGCCAATTGATATGGAGGTTCCAAGATACCACTGGATCAGAAATAGCCAATATCTTGCATCATGCATCTTTAATCAGTAAGGCATTTGTTGAAGATTTGGAAACCAGGCTATCCAAAACCTTCAGGGATTATGTTTCAGTTAGAAAGAAGTTTGAAGAAGAGATGAAGAGAACCTATGTCCTAGAAGAAACTATGAAGGGACTAAAGGATAAAGTCAGTATCCTGAGGAGTCAATCCAGGGAAATTAAGGAAATCTTTGATGTTGGGGTTCAGACCGAACCAATAGAGGGCATAGATCCTAAAAGTACTATCGAGAAAGTGATAATGGACATTAATCATCTTCTAGATACTAGAATTGTTGAAAGAGAGACTTTGAAGAAAGTTTTATTACATAGGATAAATACTTTAAAGGGAAAGTCTCAGGTTATTCATAGTACTTTCATTCCTCTACAGGGTGCATAATATAATTGTTTAAATTCTTTTTTAGTATTAACTCCATTTTTTAATTTTTGGGGCCCATATTTACAATTATTTGATAAACTAGTTTTACTAATGGCAAAGAAATTAGATTTACCTAATAAAATAATTGAATTCAAGGAGATTTTGTTATTGGTAAAAGATTTATATGCATTTTTCACTGGTAAGTTGCAGAATATCCAAGAAAAGCTAAGGGTTTTTGCAGAAGATTTTGAATGGTATATCCCTGCCATTGTGGACATGAGAGGACATTTAAAAGATTGGCACAAATGGGTTGATTCTTTTGACCAAATTTTTAATTTTGATAAAGTAACTTCTTATTCTATTGGTGATGTTAACATTTCAACTTTGTTTGAAGTTGTTGATGAACTGTACAAGCATGAGATTGATGTAAATAAGTTTGTTGCTGAGTTTTGAACCATAAAAGATGCCAAGTGGAACAAATAACTTTAGGACTTGGATGTAGTTTGAGAGGTGACTTGGCCATCAAAGAGAGAAATTGTGGTTTGGGAAACCATAGGAGAGATACAAGCCTTGCCGCATGGAAGTAGTTAAGACAATTCTAGTAAGGAAAATTGAAGAGACAATAGTAGAAGGTCAATTAAGTTAAAAGGGTATCTTATAGTTGTGGTTCAACTATTGTGGGCACACCTTCAATGCAAATCAAGACTGATTCTGAAAAATCCAGGCTGCCAGCTATAGTTTTTATAACTACTTCCAAAGTTGTTTGTCAAAATTGTTCAATATTGACAACTCTAACTTATCGGGCACATCTAAAGATTGTTTCAATCCATCTCTATAAATGGATTTCCAAGAATAGGAGAAGGGGCCACAAAATTTTGTAAATGAGTCTTTCTTTTCTATGAATAGAGGTCTCTATAGTTGGTCAAATACTATGTAGAAATTTTGTATCTTGGCTTGTGCAAAGAAGCTTAATAAAATAGATAGTATTCAGATTATTCTTTGGAGTGTTATTTTGTGTCTAGTTCATTATTATAATGTAATAATTTCAACGAAGTTAATACAAGGATTCAACAGAAAATTTTTGCTCTAAATCTTTTCTCCTCCTCTAATATTCTATAATTTTATGTATCTTGTGAACAAAGAGCTCAAGATCACAATTACAATTTGTTTAAAATTGTATGTCAAAACATGCATTTCTTTTATTTCAAGGAGTTAAGTAATTTCTTAGTGTAACCTGACAAACTTATAGGGTGTTAAAGAAGGATTTTTTGTAAGAAGAAGGACTAAAGTTACAATAGATTCTCATTTACAAGGTGAATCAATATATTATCAAGTCATGATGAGGATTAGTTCAAAGAACACCCAATGGATAAGGCACTGATCAAAGAAAATGCAATCTAGCCAATATTCATTTTCTCTTATAGTTAAATATCAAAGTTAAGTTAAATCTTTTAGTTTTGAGTTGTAGATCCAAATTGTTAAGCCCATGCTTAGATTGTAAGAGAGTAGATAGTGTGATTATCTCTCACATTATTACTTAATCTTCACAAGTAAGAAGAATAAATATGGGCATTTATCTATTTTGTTAAGGATTAGAAAAAAGTGATGATAAGAAGTGAATAATTATAATCCTAGGTTTACCCACCTGAATTTTGCAGAGTTCAAAGTGTAGGAAGCATTAAAGCTTTGTTAGTTGATCTTTGTTCCTAATAGAGTGTATTAATCATGTGGTTTAGATAACCCCTAGGTACATCTCTTTATTCTTCAAGGTGGTTCAAATTCTATCAAATTAGAAGCCAACAACATGTGTTCTCTTCAATCTTCACTTCAAATCTTCATTATCCAATGGCATCATCACTTCATCAAATCCTTCTTTTACCACTCAAAATCTCTATGTTCCTTCTTCATTACAAATTAAGTCAATAACCCTTCAACTATTCAATTTGCAAGATATTTTTCCAGACAAGATCATCCTTTATATAGACATTTTTTTCCTCTTAATCTCATCTATTACATTTTCCCTTAATCAATCTTAACTGTTCAATTCATTATACCTTGAATCTAGATCTTGGTAACATGTTTTCTTTTCACCTAAGAACTTGAACTTTTCTAGAAACTCGTTTCATCTCTTTTTTCTGCTTAGATCTTGTCATAGATCTTCATCTTGAATTTTCATGTCTATAGATATCTTGTAACTCAATTTCCTCAGCATCATGATCATCCAACTCATCATAGGTAATCATTAAATGTCAATTCAATCCTTATTTAATATCTTCTCCTTACTTGGTGTTCTTCATTTGAATTTTGGTTACATTTCCCGGTGCCTAAAACCTTTCTTCACTATTCGATGTCTTGAGTTCCTTTATCTTTACTGAGTGACCTATTTTTTTACCTTTACCTTATCAAGTGACTTAAAATCCTTCTCAGTATCCAAAACAACTTAACTTACCAAATTACCAAATCTTCATCACCATGTTTTATTGACCTAACAGAATCATATGTTAGGTAGAAAATAATTATATCAACATAACCTAATCATTGTCTGATCTATATCAGTTACCCAATTAAGTTCTTGAACTTTTCAACTTCTCATTTCTTCTTCTCCTTAACTCATTCATCTTATATCATTACCAAATGATATGGAAACATAATATAAACTGGAAATTAATTGCTTGACATCAATGACAATACAATAACTAATCTAACCTTTCTACTATCATCACGTATTCCTCTGATCTTGGTTGGTCTTCATCATCATCTTCATCATATAATCAATCTTCAAAATTATTATCAATTACGTTAACAAGATCTAGGGAAAAGTAGAAAATGAAGTTGACTTTCAACAAACACAAATATACATAATTCCAAAAAACCAATTTTGCTATAAGAAATGGAACACTAAGATAAAAACTAACTTATAGATCTAATTTGGAAGGAAGTTGAAGGGACCAAGTCATTTGGGATGATGATGTCCAAACACCAAGGCTTCTAGAATGACTTTTTCCTAGCACTTTCAATTGATTTTAGTCTCGGATTATAGCCAAGCTCTTGTACTTTTCAAACTTGGTCACAAAATTGGCACCATAAGTTCTTGCACATAGAAAATAGGACTTTTTCTATGTAGAGATGGGTTTTCCTTATTCAAACCATAATTGAGGAATCAACCATGAAATTGAAATAAAATATGCTTGAAAGGAAAGTGTGTTGATGCAAAGTAGAAGCTAGATTTGAAACATGAATTACCTTATACCTTGATGGTGCAATTCTTCTTTTAATGTAATCACAAGATTTTTTACAATAGCTTGTCTCCACACAAAAATTTAAAAAGAAACCATGAAAACATGTCTTGCACAATAAATTTTTTTAGTTTTCCATAATGCTTTATGGAGAGAAAGGAAAATAGATGGAAGTCTTGAAGAATTGAATTATTGGATGCCTGTGGATAGAGAATTATGCTATTATCTTCTTCCTTGATGATAGTATCCTCTACTTGGCCTTCAATGAGAGAGAGAATATTTCTCCCATGGAGAAGAATGACTTTAAAAGATGTCTTGGATGCTTCAAATGAGGGAGATCTTAATCTTGTTGTTAAGGTCTTCGTATTCTTACTTGTAGTTATAAACTCTTTCTATCATGACCCCTCACAATAATTTTGGAGCTCAAAACTTGAAGAGGGACAAGTATAATTTTGATTTCACGCTCAACCATTGAGACCTACATACAATTTAAATTTTGAGGCATACATTGGAGAAAAAGTTATACATGATAACTTGGTCCCACCAAAAGGCCTCAAAATTTGGTCTAGAGGTCCCAATTGGAGCAGAGATGTCAAAATGATATGAGAAATTAGGGTTGGAGTACTTAAAAATAATGCAAGATCTCATATATGATAAAATGGGGCCAAGATAAATGATGAATTACATAGTGATGCAATTATATGATATTACTTTTAGCTACCACTTTAGTAGGATTATGAGTCCACCTCATGATCATAATAAAGTAGGAGAGAGAGAGAGAGAGAGAGAGATTACTAAGTATAAGGAAACAAGCCACCCCAATTTGAATAATCTCAACTTGGATTTAACCATGTGCAAGGGAAAATTTAAAAAAAAGATTAAAAGGGAAAAAAGACAAAAAAGACCCAAACAAAAAGGGGTTAGTACTATAAACAAGACTCCAAATCAGCTAGTTAAAGTGATGTCAATAGAGAAAATGTGTTAACCACTAGTATCATGTTTGGGAATCTATTGCAAAAACACAAGTGGTAAAATGGAAAGAGTTGTAGAAAATAGAAAATATAAGGCAAAAATTCATGGTGTAACCTACTATCCAAGCTAGGATATCATGAGTAGAGAGAAAAGGAGTCACAAATGTCACAGGTTAGAAAATCACTAGGTGATTAATGAGAGAAACGGGAGGAGGATGAAATAGTCTATAAATTTTTGTTATGTTAGTTCCACCCATCAAAGAGAGAGAATTGCATGTAAAGATTAAGTTCATGGTCTAACACATGTTATTCAACCCATGTGTTGTAATAATCTGTAGGGAAAAAATATGAAACACTTAGGGGTGCAAAATAAATGCTCAAGAGCACAAAGGGAATGATCAAGGGCATGCAAAATAAATGCACAGGGGTGAAAAGGTAATGCTTACGGGAATTCAAAAGGAACACTTAGGAGTTCAAAGGTAATGCTCAATGGCATGCATGTAATAAATGCCCATGGGTGCAACAATAGTTCTTAGGGACATGCAAAGGAATTCTTGGGGTTGAAAAGGTCATGCTCAGGGGCATGCAAAAGGAATTTTTCATATAATACGAAAGGAGACCACATATATACCCCCCTCCTTAAGATGACAACATAAGTATAGGATGAAATAATAAGGGAAAACATAACAATGTATTCATAACCAAAGTGAAAGAGGCAAACTCTTTCTAAATCCTTGAGCAAAGATAATTGCATAAAATAATATCTTGAAACATATGTAAAGGGGATCCTTACAAGGAAGAGTTAATTTTTTCAAATACATCTACCTCAAAAGGAGTTCTTAAAAAAAAATAACATCTTTGAGACCAAGAGGGGAAGGATAACAAGAATTATCCTTTTAGCCCCCCTATTTCTAGGTAGGAAAAAGATATCATTGATGAAGGATGAGACACTTAAAGCCCCCAAGTAAGGTATTTTTTTTAAAAAGATATTCTTTTAAAAATAATGAATAGATTGTGAGAAGGGTACAAACCTCTTTCATAAGTGAGTATACTTGATCAAGACAAATAATTCCTTCTATATAAGAAAATAATGTCACATAATAAACAAATGTCACTCCATCAAGGAAAGTTGATACTTATAAAAAGTGAGAGAGAGATGTTCCCTTGTCCCCCAAGTGTAAATCCAAGGAAAAAGATAAAACGTTATTCTAAATTAAACTAATGATCAATTGTAATAGACATACACTCCCAAGAAAGAAAGAGATTGCAAATGAAAATCCAAAGGTTGCACAAAACAAAACAAGTCCTTGCAAGGAAGGACATCATGTTATAATTGTTGCAATCAACAAAGAGATAATGGATATTTTAGAAAGATACAAAATAATAAGAGAAGGATAACACATTATGCATTCCAAGTGAAATACCATTTATAATCAATACCTTCTTTAAACATGAAAATAGTTGTAAACAAGATTAAAAATCCTTGTGCAAACCAAAGAATTTTCTACAAGAAAGGATATCTAGTTATAGAAGGTACAAGATAACAAAGGGAAAATGGTTCCTTTGGAGTGAGAATGAATTTAAAAGGGGAAAATTTTCCCCACAAGTGGAAAGAAAAGGAAAGGGACCTAGTATGTTGCTTACAATGAAATATTGAAAAGTAAAGCATAGCACAATGCAAAATGAAGAGCACTCAATAAAGTAAACTACTAAGATTAGATGATGTGGAGAAACATAATAGGTGAAGTAAATGCCAAGGAACTACATTTATAGTACCAGTGTTAATAAGTTGTTGTATTTTTATGATGACATGAGATGAAGAAGGAGGATAAGTTTTTGTATTTTTCTTAGTTAAGAAATGAGTGATCATGTTTTGAAAAGGGTTGTGAATAATATTTTTTTGAGTTATAAATATAGTGCCTTGTGAAAGAGGGGGATCTATGGGGACTTGTTCAATATTTCAAATTTATATTGTCCACTATAGGCTTGTGTATAAATCATTTCATGGATAATCTTATAAGGCATCTTTATTTTGGAAGGTGGAAGGCTTTCATCATGAGGTTAATGAAAACATGTTGTGTATAAATGTATAGTAGGATGACTGATCTCCATAGGGAGATGCTTAATCCCATCAACATTATTTTCATCCGCTTTATTATATTGATTAAAAGTTTTCGCATCTAGGTCTTTATCTTCACTCAATAGTATATTAGGAGATAGACCATGAATGAAATTCATAACATCATCTTGTTTCCAAAGAGATCAGTGTTTATGATAAGATGTACGAGAGGAAGGAAGATCTAGAGGGGAAACATACTTAATATCTTTCACCAAGGTAGCTTTGGGAGGATAAGGTTAACTACTTTCTAATCTGAAATTCATAGGAGGATTAAAGTTGTCTTCATTGGAAAAAGATACCTTAGGATTGGTGAAAGTGTGATTCATCAATGCTTCATCTATGGGAGATGTAACATATGGTCTTAGAAAATGTATAGATAGTGTCCTTAAGAGGGGTAATAGAATTATCTTTCTTTAAAATATCCTTACAAATAAGAGGATATTTAGGAGAGGGGAAAACATAACTCATTAAGGCCTCATATATAGAAGGATTATCAATGAAATGCATAGAAAGTGATATATTAGGAGAAATAACAATGATAGCATCCTCTTTCACCAAATTATCCCCATAGGGGAGGTACATTATAGGAGAAAGATCATCATTATGAGAGAGATCCTCAAAATAAGTTTTGATAGTGTCTTCTTGAACCAAAATATCCTCATGGATCTAAGAGGGTCTTTGGGAAAGAATAATGAAATTAATCTATAGAATATATGTATTGTAAAACTAATCTAATTGAAATTGAAATAAAAATAATTTTTATTTTTTCAAATTAAAATATATGCTCAAAGCCTAAGATAAAATATAACAAAGTGAAATTTATATGTCTTCTTTTATCAATGAATGCAATTTAATAAGACTAAAAATCAGAACTAAATGCATAAAATGTAACAATTCAATCCATAAAAATAAGATCTAAAATCTAAATCAAAAGTGGATATGTTATGAGTTAGGCTCACCAAAATGTAACATAAGAAATATTAATATGGTGTAATAGTCTTATTTCTTTAGTCACATTCAAAAGGAAAATAACCCGCTAGGCTCAAGAAGGATCAAGTACTAAATGTGTACAATGATCCTTCACCTAAAGAAGATGTAAATAGGATAATTTATGGATATGTGAAAGATATAGAAAAAAGTAGGTAAGAAAGTTAACTTTAAGAAAACATAGATAGATAAAAACTTGACAAACCAATTCTACTATCATAAATATAGCTTAGAAATATAAACTAACTTGTAGATGCAATTTGGAAGGAATTTGGAGTTAGCAAGCCATTTGGGATGAATATGTCCTAGGACTAACTCATTTAGGATAATTATTTCCTAGAAATTTCAACCATTTTCAATCTTCAATTATAGCTAAGGTCATGTACTTTCTATATTTGGTCATGAAATCGGCACCATCTATTCTTGCACACAAAAAATAAGAAAACTATTTTGTAGAGAGGAGTTTTCCTTAGTTAAACCCCAGTTGAGGAATCAACCTTGAAATTGAAATGAAATATTTTTTAAAGGAAATCATGTTCATGCAAAGTAGAAGCTATATCTAAAACATGAATTACCTTATACCTTTATGGTGCAATTATTCTTTGAATGTAATCACAGGTGTTGATGCAATAGCTTGACTCCAAAAAAAAACCTAAAATGAAATCATGAAAGACATGCCTTATACAATGGATTTTTTTAGTTTTCCACAATTCTTGATGAAGAGAAAGGAAAATAGCTTGAAGACTTGTAAACTTGAATTCTTAGATGCTTGTGGTTGGAAAATTATGCTATGATCTTCTTTTTTTATGGGATTCTTCTCTACTTAGCCTTTGATGAGAGAGAGAAGCCTTCTCCAATGGGCAAGATTGACTTGAAAAGATGCCTTGGATTCCTGAAATGATGGAGATCTTGATCTTTCTCTTGATGTCTTCTTATGCTTACTTTTAGTTATGAATTCTCGCTATCATGAATGTTTGGTTACCAAAATGAGAAAAGGTAGGTTTCTTATATACCCCTCACAAGAATTTCGGAGCTCAAAACTCAAAGAGAGATTATAGGAATTTGGATTTCCCTCTCAACCATTGAGAATTACCCCTAATTTAAATTTCAATTCAAATATGGGGGTCCACATTGTCTAGAACAACTTAGTCCTACCCAAAGGCCTCAAAATTTGGTCCAAATGTCCTAATTAGAGAAGGGATGTCGGAACAATAAGAAGAATCAAGGTTGGAGCATCAAAAATTAATGTGGGAGCCCATACATCCTAAAATGGGGTGAAGATAAATGAGGAATTACAAAATGATGTAATTCTAGTATGATATGATCTCACTTTCCTTGACACCTACATGAGTCTAGGACTACATCATAGATGTAGGATGGAAACATGATGCACATGTATCCTATATAGATAGGGTACAAAAATGAGATATAAAGGTACAAGAACAATAGATAACTAAATAGAAATTAAATCTTCAACTAACTGTTAGAAAGAGAATGTACAGATAATCTATAAGCAACTATTCTAAATAAAGAAGAATACAAGATGGAAAGACAAAGCTTACAACCTAGAGATAGAAGAATCTCAAGATGACTTGCTCCTTTCTCCTTCAAAACCTACACACAAATAGAAAGAAAAGTGTTGGAGCTACTTGAACAAGAGGTCTACCACAGTTAGACACTCACTTTGGTTTTTCCACCTCCACATGCAACCAAGATAGATAGATAGATAACAGATAACTAATAACTGATAAATAAAAATAGATAAATAAGAAAATGATCAAGATAATTTGATATGCTAAATAAAATCAGATGATATAAGTGTGGGAGAACTCTCCCTCAAAACTAAGAACCTAAATCTTAGAGGGATGAACATGAGATTGAGCTTTTGAATAAATAAATTTGTAGAGATACAATGTGAGAGTACCAAAATGCTTAAAAAGTTGTCCAAGATGATGGAGAAAGTTTCCAAGAGCCAAGAAGTAGTTTGAATCACCAAGAAGAGAGTTGAATGGACAAGAAGAAAGATGAATGAAGCCAATTTGTGAACTTTTACGTAAGATGAATGATTTCTCATATTGGTGGGTGGTGGTAAGAGGTGTGACACTATATTTATAGAAATCCAACAACCACCTACACATTTATAGGTTCACATGATAAGTGTGCGCCACACAAACATCTATACAATGTGCATGCATCTTGAGCGAAATAGGTTGTGTGGTTAAGAATTCATACAAGGAAGGTGACAAGGTGGATGGGGGGATGTAGAGGCTTATGTGTAATTACAATATTTGGCTAAGGTCTAGACATTATGCAATGAATAATTACATGAGGTGTAATTTATGACACTAACAATGCTAAAAGATCAGATGACCAACCTATTTTTATGGGTCAATATGTGGGCTTGAGTCTCCTTGTTGCAACATTACATGATGATGTCACATGTCTATGCTATAATCTATTGAAGACCTTTGTAGTGAATTGAGATTCTTGCATCTAGTTTGTCCATGGTTCCATGAATGTTAGAAGATCAACTACAAGAACCTAAACCTAATGAACAACTAGTTCTTGGATCTCAATTTGAGTGTTTTGGCATGACTAGGAAGTAGTGGAAGAAAATGTGGTATAGGTCAACTTCTTCAAGTTGTGGTGGTTAAATATAATTATAGGAAAATCTAACACAGTACTGGCAGCTTTAATGTTGTGGGAATGTTCTCTAATCATGAAGCAAGCAGATTAAAAAACAACCAAAAAACAATCAAAGAACAATTGAGTAAAAATTAAAGAGAAAACTTCCATGAGAAAAGCCAAAGAAATGTATTTAATAATTCTTGTGACAATGAATAATTAGAATATAATTAGTTTCACTTTTTTGCTTCTAAATAATATTATCTTATCCAAAGTTGGTTAAATTCAATACATCCATTTACTACTTTCAATATAGATAAAATATTTAATTACAAGTGACTATTTGACTTAGGCAATAAATATGTTTTCGTAAATAATGTGGTGCATTCATGGGATAAAGAGAGAATGAATATTCATAAATACTCATGATGTTTTATAATTTCACAATCATTAAGCTAAGTATTAAAATAAAATATAAATTTATATTTAAAAATGAAATTTGTATGAGGAGAGATAAAGAGATATACTTAGAAAAAATTCCAACTATTAATAATTAGGATATAAATAGTTTCCCACATTTTTCTTTTGAATAATATTACATTATTGATTTATTAGTTTCTTATTTGATTATTCTTAAATATCATTTACTAGCAAGCATTTGATTACAATATCCATTGACATAGAAAACAATTAAACTTATTAGAGAATGCAACAAATTCATTGTTGGAAGAATAATGTTTCTATTAGAGGGATCATGTTTCTATTAGAGGGATCATGTTTATAAGAAAGAAAAAGAACTATTCATAAATATTCATGAAGTTTTAAAATTTATTCATCAAAGTACCCTAATCTTCTTATATACTCTCATAATATAGCAATTACAAGATAATAAAAGGTCCTCATATTCTTAATATACTTAATAATATTTCTATTGATCTTTTCATATTATTTTAAAATTTTAAAATATATTTTAAGGTTTATTAACAAAATAAAATATAAAAAAATTAAATAAAAAGATTAAAAAAGAACTTGGCATGAAAGTCAAAAATTATGTATTTAACATTTCTATAGACAATGAACAATAAGGATAACATTCCTTTTTCTTTATTTCTTCTAAATAATATTTATTATTAACTTTCCTATTTTATTATTCATATATTTATCTAATTCAACAATCAAAATTTAATTAAATTGTTAAGAATAAAATAATTATTTCTTTACAATTCTTATTAACTACTCAATATGAGAATGGCTTTAGGCCAAGTTATGATCATGATCTTATTAGTACTTGCCGATAGGCTAAGTACTATTGTATCCATTTTTTGTTTTTTAGTATTAACTAGTGATTAAATGAAACTCTTTCTACCAATAAGAATTTAGTGTATGTTATATTTTGTCATAAATTTAGATTTTGTAAAGTTTAAATGAATATTTTTAAATTTACAATTTATAAAAAATTATCTCTATTTTCCACTTTTTTAGCCATATTGCATTATTCTAGGCTGATGAAATTTTTTTATGAAAAATCTAATAATATTATTTATTGATATTTTTATTATGTTTATTATCATAAATTCGATTATATTTTATTTTCATATAATTTAAATATTAAATATATTAATAATGTAAATAACAAACTAACACGTATTTGTTAGCTTCTAAAATTATATTCCAAATAAAATTAAGCTTATTTTATACTTTGCAAAATAATTTAAATTAACATAAAAAATTAATTAATTAATTACAATTTATAATTGATATTATTTAAATAATTATAATTAAAAATAAAAATACCTATTGCTACATCTATAATTATATAAACTAATATAATTATTATCATATAATTTTATAATTACTTAAAATATATCTAATAATTATAATATATTTATTAATATTATAATTACTTTTAGATATAAATTAAAATTAATTATAAAATTAAAGACTACTAGAATAGTATTTTAAATATTCAAATTATTATCATTCATATATATAAAGACTTTTATAATTACATTTTAATCTTGAATTTAATTAATTTTCTTGATGTCATTTTTATTAAATAACTATTAATTAAAATAAATTTAGTATTTATAATAAATATAATAAAATTGGATTTAGATTTATTTATAGCTAAAATTATAATTAATTCTAGCAAGTACTAGCCATTATGTGGCACTTGTTTCTATGATTGAGAATCTTATATTCATAAATTCATTAAAAACCATTCAATTTCACCAACATACCAAAAATCTATTAATATTATTTACTACTTTCAATATAAACAAATTATAAAATCTCAAACTATACTCGAATATACTCTGTAAGATAATTTTTCTTCTTCTCCTCCCAGCCAATCCTTATAGTCAAATCAGTAGTTCTGAGATCCAATTGACTCTTTTTAATCCATATAAGCTATAGAGTTCTTTCAAATGTTCTAGTGATTATTATCATAGTGACACTGTTACTGTTCAGGTGATGACATAAAAAAAAATGTGTGGACCTGGTTATAGGGAGAATTCTAGTGAGAAAATAAGATCATCATCAGCATCTGTGTAAAGTAAATGCCCTTGGCCCACTTCTTTCTGTTTTCTTTAAATATTCTTCAATATATAAGCATTTCAGATCAAGTCAATAATATGCCTGGGCTCCATCAGTTTTTCCATTATTGACCCTTCACAATTATCACTGGTTTAAGCAATGGCGACATCTATCAGATGTCTCATGACAGAAATTTCTTAAATTAAAACTTAGAAAAGTGGAACTACAAGATGTGTATATGCATTGTATCAAGGACAAAGAAATATGATTTATAAATAACTCATAAAGGTGTTCTTATGTAGATGTGGGTGATTGAAGATAGAGTAGATAAGTTATAGGAATCTTTTTGGTTTTATAAGAAATTTCAAATATTTTAAATAAATTATATATAAAACATATGTTTTGATTAGATAAAATTATGAGTCTGAAAAATAGACATAGAGGTAAGAAGGATGAATTTCACAAGTAGTGAGATTGAGAAAACCAAATAAAGATGAAAAAAGCTTTTGACAGTAGCATAGAATCAGTGAGAAACAAGAGTCGTGATGCTAAACTTATAACTTTTTCACATCACCAAAGCAAGTGAGATATTAATAACACGTGTACTCAAAATTTAATATATTAATTTCAATTTATTTTTTGATTGAAAATTTAAAATAATTAATATGATTAAGCTATTGAAAAACATAGATTATAGTTGAACGTGTGATTCTCCTAAATTTAATTTCATAGATAAAAGACAGTTCATATAAATGAAAATGATAATGACATACATTAAAATTTTACTTTACCAATCCCCTCCATAAATAAAATTATACCAAAAAAAATTATGAATTGGAAATAAATACATATTAAGAAGTTTTCATAAAAAGCACCCATTCCAAATTTACATAATGGAGAGACCCACATAACATAAAGTAGAGGAGTTTGTGAAGAGCTTTTCTTTCTCTGCTGTCCACAAGAACTGTAAAAGGTAGCACAAAATAAGACAAGTCGTTGACTACAAATATAGTTGGGTTTAACTTTTCTCCTGGTTCCATACATTCCTCTAGAAAGGACCTACAGTTCACAGCCTTTCCTTTTGTGAGAGAACTAAAGGTCCTTGTGTTGAAGAGCTTATTCCTTGGTGGCCATATTTGGCTTATGGTACAGAGTTGCCTCCACAAAAGTATTCTTAGATGCCCCACATCATGTTTTGCGCATGCTCTTCAACCCCCCCTTATTAAACTATTCTGATTCCTTGCACCGCCCTAGTTCTTCATCACTATATGCTTGTCACACATATACAGGAGGAGGCCACCTTTAATGGGTACTTTTTGCTCTCTGAAATAATCAGGAGAAAGAAACAAATACAATTTCTTTATGTGGGCTCAAGTTCTTTTTGGGTGTCTCTACAAATTCATTCATATCACTTAAGGGATGGGAACAAAGATCAATCAGAGAGAGAAAGAATATCAAGCTCTTTTGGGTAGAAAGATATTTGTCAGAACAGTGTTTGAGTTGCAGAGGATTCGTTGAGTGGGGTGTGGGTCTGTGGAATCTCACTAGAAGATTCCTATCTGATATTTAGAGACCAAGTTATACTATGTAGGGTATGTGTAAAATGGATGGAAGATGACTATGAGCATTGAGAAGTCATCTTCTGGGATTCAAATACATTAAAAGAATTAATTTCAAATTTATATAATCAAAAGTCTTTCAAAAGATTTTAAATATTTTAAATATATTATATATACGTATTTTTGTTTTGATTAGATAAAGTGAGAAAAGTTCAAATTAATTACAAAACAGTAATAAAGAGAAGAAAAAATGAATTTCATTAAATGTGAGATTGAGAAAACCTAACAAAGACAAACAAAACTTGACTGAAGCTTAAAACGAGGGTATGTGTAACATGCATGGAAGATGACTAAAAGTAATACAGATATTACAGAGCACAAGCATTAGTGGCATAACATTCTAGATTCTAAAAGTTATAAGAGGGCATCGCACAAAAGACTCATGTGCATTGGTGTTACATAATGATATCTATTTCCCTATATACTTAACATGGCATGCAAGATATTCTACTGTTCAAGCTTTATTAAAAGACATAAAACAATGCAGATTTAGTTTGGTGAAACCGTAACCATGACAAGGATTATGAAGTTTTCTGTAAAGAAATAAATTTGAAAAATAGGTATTCAAGGAAAATAATGGTTTAGTTTCACATTGGAAAAGTGTTTATGTTTCATAAACATGCTATGATTCATATATATTAGTAATACATCATGATTTCTATTACCCTACATGCTCTACATGGCATCCAAGATATTCTACTGTTGAAGCTTTATTAAAAGACAAACCAATTTAGATTTTGTTTGGTCAAACAGCAGTCATGCTAAGGGTCATGTATGCTTTCTATAAAAATAAACAAAGTTGAAAAATATATATTCAAGGACTTCACGGTTTAGTTTGAGATTGGAAAAGTGTTTATGTTTGATAAACATAATATCATTCAGAAAAAGGAAATCCCAAAAGCAGTAGTTATATGACAGACAACAAGCACATTCTTTCATGGATTTCAGACCCCAAATGCTATTCAGTCACATAATTTTATTTTCAATTCTTGTGTACAACGTGCCATAACTCCCACTAGCTAGCTTATGGGACCCAAAAATTAAAAGGAAACATTCTAGTTGTCAAGCTAAGGATACAACAGGCATAAAATGACATAATTGAATCATGAGAAAGGCTCTCAAAGCTAACGGAGAAGACACCTTGTGCAGTAAATTCCAAAGGATTTTCTAACACCCAGTTACTCTAAAAATGTTGTAACAGAAACACTAACAGCAACAAAATTTAAAATGACTTAAGAAAGGAAAATTAGAACTAGAAACTTACTAGCACAGCCATTGTCAACCTATTGAAAGTCATTATGAAAAGGAACAAATGCCTGGTGTTGTAGAGAAGTATATTAAAACCATTGAGGATATGCAAAACAAGAAAATAGGGGAAAGCTCCTGCAGACTGTATGGTGATGGATATTTTTTAAATGGTAATTTTGGGATCGGAGAATGGATTTGTCTGTGGTCTTATGAATCTTTCTTGATTTTTTATAAAGTTTAGGACAAAGGATATTATACAATGGTTAAACAAAAATTGTTGGTATAGTTCATTTTTATTTGTGGTGTTTTATTTTTTGGTGTGTCATTGTTCTTCTTAGAATCATTTGTTGTCTTCTTGTACTTAATGCTTATCTTTCTTACTATACAAATATTTGGACCCTTTCAAAATCAATGTCTACCTTAATAAAATACATATTCAAAGCGACTTCTCACTATCAATAAGATGCATAGACATCTCTTACAATTACTTATTTTGGAAGAGGTAGGATAGTGAACATATACTTTATGTCAATGTGAAGATTACAAATTTTAAGATGAACTCATTGAATTGAGATGTTTAAGAACTCTATTTAAATGTAAGATTAAGATAAAATAATGATATTAATGTATATGAAGGGTTAAGATTGATTTATGGAATAACAAATAATAAATATAATTAAATACATCTAATGTTAAGGATAGATTAATATATTAATTTAAGTATTTCTTATATTAATATTAATTATTAATAAAAATATAGCTTTTAAAATGATCTTGTGTAATATATTTTACAATTAGTAATCAATAATCATAAAGAAGTAAATTGCAAAATTGTAAAATAATCATAAGATATTATGGAAAATGAAACACTACAAGTATGTGGCCACACAACCATACATATAAAAAGAGTGATATAAATCAAAAATAAATCCAGACTTCAATATGTACTCAGTTCAAAATGAAAAAATTAAGATGGGTTAATTGAGATAAAAAAATAGAAAGTAGTTGAAATGAAATGGTTATAGATTTAGGAGGATATAATTGAATTCACAATCTAGTTCAATTGGGGTAGCCTTGTCTCAATGGTGTGGTTTATGTGTAAATATGTCCTTGGTACCCAAAAATGTGGGTATATGAAGAAAATTGTTGGGAGCTTATTTTGTAAGTGTTTGAATTCTATAAATTTCTTGCCAACTTAGTAAAGCCCCCTAAATTGTAGACCAAACATTTCAAATTATGTGTTTAGGCTTGTATTTAAAGGCCTCATTGTAGATTATCTTGTCACTATTTAATCAAAACTTGTATTCAAGGGTTAAGATAACATAATGAAATGTTTTCTTGGAATCTTTAACTAGTGACTATTTTTTTCACATTAGTTCTCAAGACTACTATTACTCTATGTTTGGCCAATGCCAACTTAATCATAATGAAATCAACAATTCTTTTTCATTGATATAGAAAGTTGTAATTTGATTCTTAGTACCATCAAATTTTATTTAAAGCATATATACAACAAGCTAATCACTTAGGTAAGTATTTTTTAGGTCTAGTTCTATTCATGATGAAATTGTTAAAATAAAAGAGAAACTAAAAAGTAATTCAAAAAACATAAATGAAGATTCAAAGATAAAACACATAACTATTTTATAGTGGTACACTATAAGTGGCTACATCCACACTTCGAGCAGGGCAATAAATTTATTTAGTTTTCAGATACATCAATACATCCAATCTACACTCATTTATACATTTGCTTAGAATATGAAGAGACAACAATAAATGAGCAAAGACAAGAATTGAATCGTCATGACTATTAGACTCCACGTTCTCTACAAGACTCACAATATTTAAATAGAATTTTGTTACTTCAAGATAGTCATATTAACATGTTTGTATCCAAACTCTTAAATTTCATTTGTTTCAATATTATAACTTCAAAGATAATATCAAATTATAACATATTTTTAAATTAGATTATTATAATTTAAAAATTAACATTAATATAATAATTTCTATGATAAACATCTAATTTTATTAAAAAAAATAGCAAATCTAACTTTAATCTCAATAAATATATATAAGTCAATGTATTATTAATAATAAAAATTCAAAGGTGATCAAAAAAGTGTACTATCACAACTGGTCTCTTTATTGATTCTCTCATTTGGATGCTATGATTTGGCTACATCAAACTATTTATCTAATGGATATTGTCCCTACCCATATCCCTTTTGTCTTCTCGGTGTTTTATTTATGTCTAATGGCTAACCACTATTTTCAAGATGTGCTTGTTTTATTTATATCGTATTTTTATTATGTCTTGAAATTAAATTTGGTTTTATTTTTGTTATTGTATTATATAAAAATAAATAAATATAATTTTAATCTTTTATTATAAGAAAATAAAAGAAGTTTATGATAAATTTAGAAAGACTATAAATCATTTAAAATAATTAGATTTTTTTTATAAATTGGTTATTTTATTAATAAGAAAAATATAAATTCATATTCAAAGTGAGGGTCTAGAAGACTTTCGTAATTGTAGGTCACTTTTTTCAATGTCTCCTATAAAATTATCACCAAAATGTTGACTCTTAAGATCCACCATCTCTATTCACGGATTGCCTATCCTAAGTAGATTGGTTTCATCAATTCAAGGTTTATTCTAGATAATATTATTGGTGTTTGGGAGGGGATGGAATGGGCCCACATTCCCAAAAAAATGTCATTTTTGTTAAAATTGATTTTTCTAAAGCATATACTGCATTGAATGGCCTTTTATTCTTGTTGTGCTTCAAGCCTTAGGGTTTGGCCCTTGTTTTATTCAATCTATGCAAATTATTCTTGGAGATGCTTAAACTTGTAACACAATTAATGGTCATCAATGCTCATTTTTTGGGTTGTTTCGATCAACCCGACAAGGTTTCCTTTTGGCCCCTTCCTTGTATGTTATAGTCATTGAATGATTTGGTTACCTCCTCACTATTGCTACTTCTACAGGGAGAGTCGAGGGTATTTCATTTCTTGAGTCACCTTCTCAGCTTGTCAATGACCATTTTGAAGATGATTCTTTCCTCACCTTGATTGAAGATGAGCACAATGTTCAAGTGGCCTTCCAATGCCTTGATAATTTTTGTTTGGATTTTGGGTTTGTGATTCAATGGCACAAATCTAAGTGTTACAAGCAGTCCTTTCTCATGGCTCCACCTTGGATCCTCTAATATGGGTGGAAATGGATTAGCAGTAGGGATTTTTTTTATTTCTCAGCACTCCTTTTTCCTTTCAAGGATCTGTTGTAGATCTTTAGAATGTAGTTCTTGACCGATTTGAGAATATTTCCTACTAGAAATGCCAAGCCACTTTCTCTAGTTGGTAAATTCAAGATTTTCTCTACAATTCTAGTTTATATTCATGTGTGTCATTCTTCTTTTTGGGCACCATCAAAGGGTTCATATAATAAGATTAAGAATCTTATTCAATATTTTTGTGGGCCTCAAGAGCTAACCACCATGGTTTTCACCGAGTTTCCTAGGAACATTGTTGTCTTTTGAGAGAGTTTGAAGGGATTATACTTTTTCCCACTTAAAAGAAAGTTAGATTAGTGAATTGAAATTTAAACTATTAAACAAATAGATATGATTAATGAAAGCATTAGGATTAGTATTTATTAGTAAAGTGTATAATAATATTGTTACTGGTTAATATAATTATATAATTGAAGTTCACAAACTAAATATATATATCTAATATGTCATCAAAGACTTGAGACATGAAAGGTGGGAATCCTTTAGTTTAATACTAGATCATATTAGTGATATAGACCTTCGACACCGTTTTATCATTCTATTCACTATTAGTGTAGTACTAATTTAGAGAGTCCAATTAGGGATTATTAAATCATGCAACTATAATTAATAAGTTCAATATATCTTTCCAAAATAATTTCTATATGTGTACATAGTTTTATATTGGTGTTATCATAATGTGCTATATACTCGTATTATCTTTCTCATGCTCTGCTACTCTTAATAATAGATCAAACATTGTTTATATAAGTAAGCATGAACATTCTATGCAACTTCATGAAAAAAATTATATTTTTTTTTGGAAGAATGAAAATAGTCAATGACCCCATATATTAAAAGTTTTAATCAATAGTTAGCTTTAATCAGGGGACATATCTGGTGTAGGAGCACCTATTCATTGGATGTCTCATGAAGATGTTGGTATTTTTTTGTTTTTAATGTTTTTCCAAGGTTTTTAAGATCCTAAGGACCATTTTAAATCAATTCTAAGCATATTGTAAGGCTATTGAAGTCATTTGTTCAACAAAGTCCTATAAGGTCTTGATAGGGTCAAACATGGCAAAAGCTTGTAAAAGTGCCCAATATGAGTTGAAATAATTTATTTTTACTATTGAAGTCATTCTTGGCATTTTTTTAATATTTTAGGTAGGTTTTGGGTCAATTGGACAAGTTTTACAAAAGTTGCTAGAATTTGCAAAAAACTTGCATAGTAACTTTTACAATGTTTAGTGCAAAATTGTTCAAGTAAGTTACAAGTTGGTTATGGTTGATTTAAAAGATTAGAAGAGGTAAAATAACTCTTTATATGATTCATTTGGGGGATATATATGTTGTGTGGATGATGGATTGTATGGGAGTATGACAGAATCAATAAAAATCAATTAATTTTTTTGTATTTTTCATGTTATGTGACTGATTTCTTGCAAATCCATATAGTTGTACATCCTAGAAATGGCCCAAACTAATTTGGAAATACATTATGGTGAATTTTATTTAATTTGAATAAATTTCATTATATTTCATGAGGTATTTCTTAATTTATGATGTTTTCTTTGCAAATAGTCTGGAAACCAAGGGTTACCCATTCTGGTTTAAAACCCTCATAAATTATGTTTTAAGCATTAAATCTGGTTATAAATTGGGTTAAATTTATGTAACTAGGTAATCTACAATATGACTAGAGAGATTGGATTTACAATCATTTTTTGTGGAAGTTAAATTAATGACTTTTTTTTTTAGTTCATACGGAAAATTAGACTTTTAATGGTAGAGAGAAGCATAGCCATTGGAGGTTTAAGGGTAGATTAATAGTGATCTTTCATGATAAACATTGTTGTGAGTGGTTTTTATAATTTACGTTATTTCCTTTTTAATCAGGGTTTGATGGAACAACAAATGTTTGTGTATGTGTATTGCATTGTTTTGTCAAACTGATTTGCAACAATCATAGGTAGAACATTAAGCTTGGAATGGTGTTCTTTGTAATGAATGGTCTTTAATTCCATTGTAGTTTCTTTAAGATGAAGTAATTTATTTATTTTAACCATTTTGGGGAGGTTTTAATTCACTACAGCAAAGTTAAATGCCAAGGAGATGGAATATTGTTGTCGAGGAATGCCTAAATGGCCTTAGTTTGTTGATTGTCAATCATCTTTTGGAATGTTTATTAGAAAACAACATATATGAAGAATCTAATATATGTTTTAAAGGACCTTAAAAGACATCTAAAAGTGTAATTACAGTCAAGGCTTGTATTATTGTTGAACAGTTATAGTTATTCAAGCCCTAATGTAGGGCTAATTGGCTTAAAACGATAGGGTTAATAATCATTTTTTAAGCCATTGGTATAAAGAAACACATGTACACTTTGAGATATGTTTTATAAGATCATAAAAGGTGTTTGCAAATATTTTTTCTTAGATATTTATTTGTGTTTGAGAAATTTATGATCAATTTACTTGCTGACATGGCCTAATAGTCATTTGGTTTAATTTTGTATAAGATTTGGTAGTTAGGAGATCTCCAATTCATGAATGGTGTAAATATGATGTATTGAGTTATTTTGAAGTGTTTTGAAATTTCTTGGGTCTTAGGATGCTTAGAAACCAAAATTATTGTTTGTATCCATAGGGTAAGGAGTCATGGTGAACAATGATTTGGGGTTAGTATAGAGTGGCAGAGTATTATTGTTGGGATGCTATTTACTTTCTGATATCTAATATACTTGGGGGTATTTAAGTGTCAAAATAACTTCCTTGAGGGATAATCCATGGTTGATTACTTGTGTTGATCTGAGATGCATGATTGGCATTGATATGTTTGCAAGTTGTTGAGTCATGGACCCAAGCCTCTGCATCAATGTCTCAATGTAGAGTCAATATATTATAATAAAGTATAGTTTTACCTTGCTTGATAGTGTTTGAGATGTTTTTTATTTCTAAATTAGGTGCATTACCATGTATATAAACCCTCCTTGAAATAAAATTAAAATTAAAAAACTTAGAAATATCACAATAATCAAATGTCTACCCCAAATCAAAATAAATTATAGATATTCATACATTGTCTAGTTGTCCTTATATATAAAATCATAGATGTGGTAAAGAATTATCCATTCATTTAACAAGAACGTGGATGATGATCTAGAAAGTTTGTGTTCCTAGCCACAACTCAAAATTCTCAAAAATGTGCTATTACATAGAAAAACAAAATGCTAATATTTGTGCCTTGGTTAAAGTATATAAATCTTATGTGAACTAAGAAACAAATATAAAATAACATAGTATGTAAAACCTATTTCACTTTATTGATAACATCTAGTAACACGGCTAAGATACTTGTCAAATTAAAAAAAATTAAAAACGGGTGATGTAGGATTTCTTAAGGATAGGACTATATTGTATTTAACATGACAAATAATTTACAAGTGAGTCCCTACTCTTGGAACCCTTGATGGAAATAATCATAGTTCACCTTAATTTCTACTAAGCATGCATATTATTCGATTAGGATTCCTTTGCATTTAACCAAATAATCTTTATATAGTTTTTAATATTGGTTGTCTTTGAAATTAGTGTAGATAATATACTTTTTATTTCTTTAGCTTATGATTTAGTTGTTCATTTATTTTTTTTAATATGTTTCATTCCAATTCTTCATGTTATTCAATCCAAATTTGAAATATTAGATATCTAGTAAAATGGAAAGATCATTCAATTATTTATTTCCGTATATTTTTCTTAAATCAAATTCCTTAGTACCTTATAAAATATTATATTGATTCTTACATTTTTATATGATTCAACAGAAATCTTTATTTTATCAATTACTAAATCACTTTATCACAAAATATATATTTCTTGACTTATGTTCTAGTTTCCATGATTCTTATAATTCAACTTTATCTTCTCTGACAAGAATATGACTTCTTCATGTAGACTCTTAATATATTCTACAACTTATTTTTCTATAAAAATATTTTATGAATTATCAAGTTTGACATTTTTATTTTTCAACTATTTAATATATTTCTCAAGCTTCTATTTATAATCTTTGTTTATCTACTAGTTTGTGGAAAATATGTTAAACTAGATTTCAACATCATATTCAATTTCTTACACAATATTTTCTAAGTATTGCCAATAAACTTTACATAAATTATCAAACAAGATAATATTGGCTAGTACATGATCTTAGAATTTTATTTAAAATTAGTCAACCATATAAATAACAACATTGTCTTCTTACAAGTAAAAAAATGAGCCATCTTAGAAAATATTTAAATCTCTTCTAGCATTGAATCATCTAGACACTTTTAACTCTAGTTAAACCTAGTTTTATATATATATATATATATATATATATATATATATATATATATATATATATATATATATATATATATATATATATATATATATATATATATCTGGTCTTTCATGTGCATAGAAATTGACTAATACAAACCAATATTCATGCTACCTTTGCAATGTGTTAAATTTGATCATTTTGTACATACCTTCTCATATCCATGTATATCTTTCATAAGATATTTTCTATTCATTGGCACATAAGCATCCAATTCAAAATTTTCCTACTTTCCACTATAATGTTTCCTCTTGATCATTTTTCCTTAATATAACATGTAGGAATAAATAATTATTTTTCCTTATTAATGATACATTATTTTAAATCAAATAATCCAACCATTTGTTCCTGTCAATATTTGTTAATGTTTCACAAAAATCCATGCTTTACTACGATTTAAATTAGGTTCATATAGATTATTTATCTCTTGAAATTAAAAAGTCACATCCTCATTTCCAATAATAAATCATGTCTTCTACTTGGGCTAACCACTTAGACTATTGATTAAGTGGTGGCAGTGTTGTGCCAACCAAGGTTTAAACCATTGTTGGGATATTGTGATCTCAAACTTGTACCTTCTTTTATCCAATATGCCCATGGGTTTGAGCCTCAAATTTTTTAACCAGGGATGAGGTCCCATGTTTGTTATGTCACAAGTTCATAGCTATGATTTAAAATAATTTCACATGGTTCTAGAGCATGTGTTGTTCTAGCATCATCAGTTAGGTCAAAAAAAAATTCTATCATATGAATAAAAGTAGCATGTCTTCTACTCAATACATCTACTATTTCTTAGAATTGACGATTAGCTCATAGAACCCAAGTACACTTGCAAAATAAAATATAACTTTCCACAAGATATTATAGATACAAAATGGGTTTCTATGATTAAGTACGTCAATGATGTACAATGATTAACAATGGATCAAATGAAAGTGCACTCCCCTATGATCTACACCTTGGATTGAATGATGAAAGACTACAAAAGATTTTTATCATATAGGAAAGATTTAGCAATATATGATCAAATTCCATGGTTTCTAAAATGAGAAGAGAAACTTCTTTCCTCATAGCTCATTCCTTGTTTCATCATCCATGGTTATTCTTTAAGACCAAGTAGATCTTTGTACATAGGTCTTGTATCTTCCTTGGGAGGAAATGAATTTTGCAAGAATTTATATTTGGGATTGAAAATTTTATGCTCTTTACCCTTTTAATAGTATCCTATAAAAATAGACCAAATCACTTTACCTAACCTCTAAAAAATTCAATCAATCTCTGAATTAAAAGAAAAATTAATCTCTTTTCTAATCTATCAAGCACCATAACTGAAATCCTTTGAAACTCAAACATAATTATGTTGGAAACTGCAATTAAAGCAATTGTTGTATTGTCATTGATGTCAAACCTTAATTGGTAAGATTGTTGCTACTTAGGAAAGTACTATATCTATTTGAGTGTTGCTAAGGGGCTAAGCAAGGTTGGTAACAATAGAACCTAGGGAAAGGTTGAGTTATCTTGATACTACAAAGTGTACTTGACTATGTTGCACAATGATGAGATAATGTATTTCTTATCTTAGTAAGACTAAAGACTAAACTGGTAGGCTTAACCGAGCAAAGAATGGAAAAATCATGTTTAAGTCGAGTAATGTTAGTGTCGACCAAGTTAATATATGCCAAGCAAAATTATAGTGTCGACCGAGCATGAGTAAATTGCCAAGGAAGATAGTGTAAGCCGAGGAAACAATTTTATTAATGATCGAGCTTTCTACATGAAGACCAAGTGAACAATTACAGTATTGACCGAGCATCAGCAATTTTATATTTGAAGAGAATTTAATTTTGGAGCCGACATTGTTGAATTCTTGGATTATGTAAAATGTGTTGACTTTATTTATTGATTGTTTGGAAGCATTAAATTCATTGTAAAATGTTTTATTGTAAATCTTTAAGAGATTTGAGATGATTCTAGAAAAGGAGATGAAGAACATGAAGTGGGTAGATTCAATGAATCTGACCTAACCATAAGATCTACGAATGATATTGAGTGGCAAAAGATGAGTTAACCTAATTGAGGAAAATATAAGGGAACCTGAGCATTTTGATATGCATGTACATGGAGAACAAAGAATGTTGGAAGAGGAAAGTTTTATTGACTGAATAAGCAGAAAAGGCTGAAGGAGAATTGTGGTGATTGCTTGAAGAAAATTTCTGAGCAGATCAGAGATGGAAATGGAAAAGTTTCAAAGTCAGTAAACCAACATTAGTGTATGGAATCGGATTTGATATTTGCAAAGTGAGTTGTATATTTTTCAGATAATACTACTGCTACTTTCTAACCATTGTAACAGTCAAAATCCTTTTAACAGAGGTTGACCTAATAGTCATATGTTAAATCCTTTGAACAAGGTTGCATTATAATGGAGTGTATGTAAGTCCTATGACTAGGCTCACTTTTAACAAGGTGATTGAAATCCTTTAACTGGGTCACACCTGATAGTGTGTATTGCAACCTTTGATAGGGTTGGCTTTTTACCAAGCTCACTTCAGAAGAGTGAAAATAATAGTAGCATGTTACAAAGTGGTTTTTCCCAAATTGGGTTTCCACTATAAATCCTAGTGTTAATACTTGTGTGAATGTTTTTGTTTGAACATTACTATGTTTTGCAAGTTAAGTTACAGCCGGGTAGTGGACTACATTGTTAGATGTTTCTATTATTGAATCAGTGATGACCGAGTTTGTTTTGGTTTTGGATCCAATTTAAGGATAAGTTTTTGAGATTGTTTTATACATTAGGACCTGAGAACAACTGATTCACCCCCCCCCTCTTTGTTGTTCTAAATCATATTAACAATTGGTATCAGAGCTTTGTTGCTTATTATTAGTGTTGATAGAAATCAAGTTTAAAGGGGCTTGAAGAAAATGATCAGGATGTATAAGAAGGAGGTACTGAAGCTGAACAAGGAAAACTTCCCTACATGGCAAAGCTTGATGAAGCTGCATCTAGCCGGTATTGGTGACTCTGCAAAGTACTCCATTGAGAATAGTTATGTCTCACCTATCACACCTTTGACTGCTAAAGAAATGAGAGCTAAG
The DNA here is from genome assembly GCA_027943335.1 of Chamaecyparis obtusa. Lineage (NCBI taxonomy): Eukaryota > Viridiplantae > Streptophyta > Pinopsida > Cupressales > Cupressaceae > Chamaecyparis > Chamaecyparis obtusa. The sequence goes on from BSBK01002625.1 coordinate 1,678,499, forward strand.
CAAGAACATAATTAGGCAATGCTGGAAATTGCATCTGTCCTAATCTATCCTGAATTTAAGGACATTAAGGATGGCACAACTGCTAAGGATATGTGGGACACTCTTGCAAGGATCTATGGTGGTAACTTGAATGTGCTAAAAGCAAAGGCCGAGAGTCTTAGAGGTAAGTTTGATGAAATGAGAATGCAAGAAGGTGAAAACATTGCACAATATTGTGGTAGAATAAAAGAAGTTGTGAATGTTGTTAGAGGAGCAAATGGGGCTATTGATGATGAAACTATGATTGGAAAAGTACTAAGAACCCTGCGTCCTATATATGCTATTAAGATCTCGGCTATTCAAGAATCCAGATGTAACTCTGCTAATGTGCTTACTTTGGAAAGTTTGGTTGGTAAGCTGACTGCTTTTGAACTCTCTAATTATGATAACTTCACTGTTGGAAGCATTGGAAATGTTGAATCTTCTTTCAAGTCACAGCTAGTTCTGAATAATCCAAAGAAAGAAAAAGAAAGATGCATCAGTGAAAGTGAAAGTGAAAGTGAAAGTGATAGTTAAAATGATAGTGACACTTCTGATGAAGATCTAGAAGATCTAGAAGCTCTTATGGCTAGAAGACTGAGAAGGGGAAAAGGAAATTATAAAGGTAAATTCCCTATTATATGTTTTGCATGTAATAAAGTTGGTCATATGGCTGCTAGATGTCTTGACAGGAAGGATAAAGATGATGAAAGGAAAAGAAAACACAAAGACATAAAAGATGACAGAAGCTACCGATGGAATAGAGATTACAAAGGAAAAGGTAAGAAATCTTGTTACATTGCTAAAATAGAGACTAACACTAATAGTGATGATTTTGAAATTGAGGTAGTCTATGTTGCAATGAAAGATGAATTTGATGAGGATGAGAAAATTGCATTGATATCCTATGTGAACAAGAATGATAAATGGATTATTGAGAATGGTTGTTCACATCACATGATTGGTGACAAAAAAATTTTTGAGACCTTACATCATTACAGAGGTAAAAGTGTAAAATTTGGCAATGATGCACCATGTCCTATTAGAGGAAAAGGTTTGATTAAACTGACTGATAAGATATCTTGTGAAAATGCATATTGGGTTGAAGGTCTTAATTACAATTTGTTAAGTGTTTCTCAGCTTAACAAAACTAGTTACCGAGTGGAATTTCATCACAAGCAAGCTAAAATATTTAATGCTACTAGAGAACTGATTGGAAGTGGAGATCAGACTAGAGGTAATTGGTTCTATCTTGACCTATCTGAAGAAACATGTTTGATTGCACAACTTGATGATATTTGGTTATGGCATAAAAGGCTGTGTCATGTTAACTTTGACAATCTGGTAGAGATAAGTAAGAAGAAAAAAGTAAGAGGTCTACCTAGATTGAAGAAACCTGAGAATGTGATGTGCAAGGAATGTCAGTTAGGAAAAATGACAAAGTCGAGTTTCAAGAGCAAATCCTTTACTTCTAAAAACATTTTAGATTTGGTTAAAACTGACCTTTGTGGACCTATGGGTGTACAAAGTTACTGTGGTGCTAGATACTTTATCTTATTTGTTGATGATCGTACTAGGATGATGCATGTAATGTTTATAAAAGAAAAATCTGAAGCTTTTCAATTCTTTAAGTGGTATTTGGCTAAAGTTGAAAGGGAGACAGGTAGGAACCTGAAATGTCTTAGATCTGACCGAGGTGGAGAATTTACATCAAATGAATTTAATCTATTTTGCAATGATAGAGTAATTAAAAGATAGATGTCTGCACCTAGAACACCTCCACAAAATGGTATAGTAGAAAGGAGAAACATATCTATCTTGGATTGTGCAAGGACTTTGATGAATGTGGCACAAAAATACTAGAAAGAAGCTATAAGCACTGATGTCTACACTCTTAATCGGGTATAGATCAAGAAAGGTACAAATCTGACACCCTATGAACTATGGCATGGGCATGCACTGAGTGTTAAATACTTTAGAATCTTTAGAAGTAAGTGTTATATATTAAAAGACACTAGGAATGGAAAGTTTGATGCTAAGAGTGATGAAGGCATATTCCTAAGGTACTCCACAAAAAGTAAAGGGTATAAGTGTTTGAACTCTAATACTAACAAAATTGTGGAAAGTGTGAATGTCAAAATTGATGAGTATGCAGAAAGAAATGAAGCTGACAGTAAAAGAGAACTAGAATATTATAGATCTTTTGTGTACATTGAGGAAGAAGAAGAGGCAAGTAACAGACTTGCACCTGATGCCAAGTCTTGGGTAATAAATGTTGAGCGACAAACAGAAGCTGTCGAGCATCAGGAAAATAGTCCTGAGAGAGAACAAGAGGTTGCCAAGCATTTTGAAGTTGAATCTGACAATCTTACTGAGGAACATGATGAAATAGAGGAGAGAATAGCTGAACCTATTTTGGAAAAATATGTAAGAAGACATCATAAGCCTAAATAGATAATTGGAGACAAAAATACTGGAATTCAGACCAAAAGTAAGACTAAGGATCCAACATGTCTACTATGTGAATTTGAACTGAAGACAACTAGAGAAGAATTGGAGAATGAAGACTGGATACAAGCAATGAATGAAGAAATTGACCAGATTGAGAAGAATGATACTTGGACTCTGGTGCTGAGACCTGAAACCAAAAATGTTATAGGAACAAAGTGGGTGTTTCGGAATAAGATGAATGAAAATGGTGAAATCACTAGGAACAAAGCTAGGCTGGTATGCAAAGGCTACACACAAGAAGAAGGAATAGATTATGGGGAGACATTTTCCCATGTAGCTAGATTGGAAGGAGTAAGAACTCTACTTGCATATGCTGCTTATAAAAATTTCAAGGTATATCAAATGGATGTCAAGTCTACATTTTTTAATGGTATACTAGAAGAAGAAGTTTACATAGAAAAACTAGAAGGTTTTATTGATCCAAATAGAAGACACATGGTGTGCAAACTAAACAAAGCATTATATGGATTGAAGTAAGCTCCCAAAGAATGGTATGAGAGGTTGCACAACTACTTGATACAGATTGGATTTTCAAGAACAAATGACACAAGCAATCTGTACATGAAGGATGAAGAAGGTAAAGGTATCTTGTTGGCAAAAAATTTTGTGCATGACATTATTTTTGGTGGACAAGATACATTATCTAAAAGTTTTTCAAATGAAATGCAAACTAAATTTGAAATGAGTATGTTTGGTGAGATCAAATTCTTTGTTGGTTTACAAGTATATCAGAGGAAGAATGGAATTTTCATTAAACAGTCTAAGTATGTTAATGAAATACTGAAAACTTTTGGGATGGAAGATGCTAAACCAATGGGAACTCCCATGGTTACTGGACAAAATTTATCTAAGAATGATGATGTTGTAGAAGTGAATCAAACTCTGTACAGATCCATGATTGGAAAATTGCAGTATGTTGTACATAGCAAACCAGATATTGCATTACCTATTGGGATTGTGGCAAGATTCTTTTCCAATCCTAAGGAAACACATATGATGGCCATGAAAAGAATTATGAGATACTTGAAAGGGACTATTGACTATGGTCTATATTATAAGAAGGATGACAAATTTGAACTCTGAGTTTATACAGATGTTGATTGGGCAAGAAATGTAGATGACAGAAAGAGTACTAGTGGTGGAGCTTTCTTTCTTGGACAAAGATTAGTCTCTTGGACAAGAAACAAAATTGCATTTCCCAATCTACTACCGAGGCTGAGTATGTTGCTTCTACAGTAAACTATTCAAACTTGGTATGGATAAAACAATTGTTGATAGGCATGAAAGAAGAAATCACTAAACCTATTGTTATTTTCTGTGACAACACAAGTGCTATCAATATTTCTAAGAATCTAGTGATGCACACTAAGACCAAGCACATTGCAATCAAGTATCACTACTTGAGAGAATTAGTACAAGATAAAGAAGTCCAAATGGAATATGTGAATACAAAAGAAAGACATATTCACTAAAGCTTTACCCAGAGAAGCTCATGAGTATTTGAGAAGTCAATTAGGGGTTCTTCCCCTAACTGAGGCTGCCTAGACAAGCTAGGAGCACTGCATCAAATGTGCTATAGTAGAATATTTGACAAATTGATACAGAAAATTGTCACACTTTAGGGCTAGCCTAGAGTTGTGAAGAGAAGCAAAGACAAGGAATCAATCATAAGCAAGATGATAGAGGGAGAAACACTGAGCTGCATAGATATTATATACATCTAATGGATGTATGTTTTAGTTGATGCTTTGGCATTTTTGTCAAAGAGGGAGATGAACTGATATGATAACACATGAGATATGATAACATGTGAGATCTGAAAGGCAAGAGGGAGATGAACTAATGGGAGATGAACTGATGGAACTGAAGATAAGGATGATGAACTGAAATGAAGGATCGGGATAGAGGGAGATCTGAATACTTCTGACGGTCATAGAAGTGAGGCTTATAGGATTCTGAATCAGAATGAAGCTAAGGATATTATAAAATAATTCTCTAATGGATAGATAAGTTTTTGGATTGGTTGGTAATCCATGTGCTATTCAAGTGATATCATATGGTGTTGCCATCAATGCCAAAGAGGGAGATTGTTGGAACTTCAATTGAAACAATTTTTGTATTGTCATTGATGTCAAACCTTAATTGGTAAGACTGTTGCTACTTAGGAAAGTACTATATCTATTTGAGTGTTGCTAAGGGGCTAAGCAAGGTTGGTAACAATAGCACCTAGGGAAAGGTTGAGTTATCTTGATACTACAAAGTGTACTTGACTAGTTGCACAATGATGAGATAATGTATTATTTATCTTAGTAAGACTGAAGACTAAACTGGTAGGCTTAACCGAGCAAAGAATGGAAAAAACATGTTTAAGCTGAGTAATGTTAGTGTCAACCAAGTTAGTAAATGCCGAGTAAAATTATAGTGTCAACCTAGGAAAAGGTTGAGTTATCTTGATACTACAAAGTGTACTTGACTATGTTGCACAATGATGAGATAATGTATTGTTTATCTTAGTAAGACTAAAGACTAAACTGGTAGGCTTAACCGAGAAAAGAATGGAAAAATCATGTTTAAGCTGAGTAATGTTAGTGTCGACCGAGTTAGTATATGCCAAGTGAAATTATAGTGTCAACTGAGCATTAGTAAATTGTTGAGCAAGACAGTGTAAGCCAAGGAAATAGTTTTAGTAATGACCGAGCCTTCTACATGAAGACCAAGTGAACAATCACAGTATTGACCGAGCATCAGCAATTTTATATTTGAAGAGAATTTAATTTTGGAGCTGACATTGTTGAATTCTTGGATAATATGTAAAACATGTTGACTTTATTCATTGATTGTTTGGAAGCATTAAATGCATTGTAAAATGTTTTATTGTAAATCTTTAAGAGATTTGAGATGATTCTAGAAAAGGAGATGAAGAACATGAAGCGGGTAGATTCAATGAATCTGACCTAGCCCTAAGATCTACAAATGAGATTGAGTGGAAAAAGATGAGTTAACCTAATTGAGTAAAATATAAGGGAACCTGAGCATTTTGATATGCATGTACATGGAGAACAGAGAATGTTGGAAGAGGAAAGTTTTATTGACTGAATAAGCAGAAAAGGCTGAAGGAGAATTGTGGTGATTGCTTGAAGAAAAGTTCTAAGCAGATTAGAGATGGAAATGGAAAAGTTTCAAAGTCAGTAAACTAGCATTAGTGTACGGAATCGGATCTGATGTTTGTAAAGTGAGTTGTATATTTTTTAGATAATACTGCTGCTACTTTCTAACCATTGTAACAATCAAAATCCTTTTAACAGAGGTTGACCTAACAGTCATATGTTAAATCCTTGGAATAAGGTTGCATTCTAATGGAGTGTATGTAAGTCCTATGACTAGGCTCACTTTTAACAGGGTGATTGAAATCCTTTAACTGGGTCACACCTAATAGTGTGTATTGTAACCTTTGTAGGGTTGGCTTTTTACCGAGCTCACTTCAGAAGAGTGAAAATACTAGCAGCATGTTACAAAGTGGTTTTTCCCAAATTGGGTTTCCACTATAAATCCTAGTGTTAATACTTGTGTGAATGTTTTGGTTTGAACATTACTATGTTTTGCAAGTTAAGTTACAGCTGGGTAGTGGACTGCATTGTTAGATGTTTCTATTATTGAATTAGTGATAACCGAGTTTGTTTTGGTTTTGGATCTGATTTAAGGATAAGTTTTTGAGATTGTTTTATACATCAAGATCTGAGAATAATTGATTCACCCCCCCCTCTTTGTTGTTCTAAATCATATTAACAAATTATTCACTAATCCATACTATTTTAGTTGGTATAATTCCTTCAAATGCAATTGTAGATCTTTCTTATCAAATATATTATGGATATTTTGGTCCTAAATTCTACATATCAATCTATATGGGTGTCCCTAAATAAATGGTTCATGACAACAACACCCATGGACATCTCCATCCAAGTTAATAGTAACATGTTTTATGGAATCATTTTTAAACATAGGATTTAGTGAGAAATAGGTACCAAATTTTTAAATCCATGTACATGTTATGCTTTTACCAAAGCCATCAAATATTGAAATTGATCATTTTCCCAACTTTCTCAATAAATCCTAATTAAATATTGCATCATCTCCTCTTGCATCTATTCATTATGTTAAGCTATAAAAATTTATAAATGATGTGATTGTGTGGAAATCATATCTTCATTCATAATATCAATGCAAGTAGTACTCCAAAAAAATCTCACTGGCATTCTATCAATCTTCATGACCTTTGGAACTTTATGTTGATGATGATGTAAATTGACCAACTTAACTGGTAACCTATTCAATCCCAACCATAAGCCCTTAATTCATAAAAATAACCAAAATCATACCAATAGAGAACTTCCTCATGAATGAAAACATAAAATAAAACAAGGAAAATATACCAAGTGCACTCAAGAGACACTTGAATCCATTGTCTTCCCATATTTCAAGATCTTGTAATAGAAATGTTGGCAATCATATATTTTTCAATAGATGCACAAGAGGCTATGATAAAATGGATATTGATTAATTGATGCAAAGTGATGATAATGGTGGTATGAGGATGATAAGATGATAATGATGGTTTTTATGGGCTATCAAGCATCACAAGTATCCAAGGGAAATAGGAAAATATATAAGTTCTACAAAATCTCTAGTCAATAATCATTCATAGTTCTCAAATGAGAGGAGAAAGTATTGTTTTAAATAGAAATCCTCATGAAAATCAAGGGCTAATATTACGAGGTGATAGGAATGGATAGTATTAGAGAGTAGGTGAGGAGTAGATAGGAAATATGGAGAATAAAGGAGGTTAGGAGGTTAAATAAAATGAGTGGATGAGATTGAGTGGTAGGTAGAGGATATTTAATTTCCATAATATCTAAATACATTTGAAGGTGGAAAAGTCAAATGAAGACACAAGTGTCATTTGTCACAAGCCTAAAATTTGTGGAGTTGATCCATTTGAATGCAGATAATTCATTAGATTAGAAAGAATAATATTAATGAATATATAAAATAAATAAAGATTTTTATTAAACAAATAGTAGAAAAGGAGATGAAAAATAGGTAATTAAATAAATGGAAATTTATTTAATTATAACATAGAAAAGGCTAATGAATTAGATAAATGAATAGGAATATTTATTTAAATAATAGAGGAAGAGGCTAATGAATTAACTAAATAAATAATAAATATATATAATTTAATTAATAAAGGAAATATTAATATTTATCTAATTACATAAAGATATTTTTAGGTTTTTGTATTTTTCCCATCTTTGAGACAATGCAACCTATCTTTTTGTTTCAAAGATAAATAATAAGGACTAGAAGTATGATGTGTTGGAAAAATGGTCAACACTCTCCTCGGGATTCGTGACATTTATTAACTTCTTCATGTGTCTTCTATAAGTCTAGTGGTTGTATCGGGCATTAACAGGTCGATATTTTGGTGCAACGGAAACCACTACTTGTAACAAGTGGTATCAGAGCTTGTTCATAGGTTCAAATCCCCTCAAGTAGCATTGAGGGGAGATTATTGGAAAAATGGTCAGTGCTCAAGCCTTGGGATTCATGACACAGCTTAACCACCTCCTGTGTCTTCTATAAGTCTAGTGGTTGTATCAGGCATTAATAAGTCAATCTTTTGGTGCAATGGAACCACTACTTGTAACATGATGCCCTAGTATTGGGAAGGATAAGGAAGGTTCTTCCAAACAAATTTTACTTCAATAATATTGCATTTCAATGAATTTCCTCTCATGTCCTGAAATTTACCACCAAGGTTCTCACAAACAAACACAAGTTCAAACATGCCACATTTTGGAAATCAATCAATAATAGTTAATGAGAAACATGTTATACCGCATGTTCAATGAAAAAATTATTTACAACATGCAAATATTGATGTGGTATCACCAACAAGATCACATAAGTAGAAAAAATCTAAATTGATGAAGAATTTGTTTCAAAAATCAGATTTTTTGTATAAAATTATGGAGAATGAACAAAATAATTCACCTATGTCTAGAAACAGCCCATCTCAAAATGACCAAATGGATGAAAAATCAATTTCCTATCAATAAATTAACTTCCAAGGAGCCTCCATGTCTCCCACCCTTCCTTTATACCCTCAAACCTCACAAGAGAAATTTCCTCTATCTCCATCAAATAAAATATCCAATGATGAGACCTTCCAAGGGCTATCTATAGAAGAAAGCCAAGGTAATCCATTTCTTGATATAAGTCCCTTCCATAATTCATAAATCCTAGAGCCAATGCCACCATGTCCTCCAATTTGAAGCAATCCCATTTGAGAGATCCCAATTCAAAGTCCATCCCCTTCATGTCAAATAATTGATCCTTTTCCAAAATCTCCCATGCATATTCCAAGTCAAACCCCATTTCAAGAGGATGATCTAAAGCATGAAGAAATAAGTCTTGAAAAAATCAAGATTAAGATCCCAACAATGACCCATCCCATCCAACTGTTGACCAATATCCCATTTTCCTCAAGCCTAATGTTGATCCCATTATCCCAAAATCTCCAATAAAAGATGACCCCATTCCATATCAAGAACAAAATGTCCTTCCAATTCCCATTAAAATTCCACTTCCTAAGCAAGATCAAGACATCCCTTCTATCCTTTCCAATGATTCCATCCAAATTCAAGAGCATAATACCTTTAAAATAAAATCCAGTGATCCCTTTCCAAGTCAAGATGAAAGTATCCCTTCACCTTCATGTCCACCATGAGATCCCATAATCTATCTAGATCTACCACAAAGATCTCATCATCCCTCCAAATCCTCCTCAAGATCCCTCCATCCCTTCTTTTTTGTGTCCTAATCCTTCATATCCTGCATAAGATCCTACTCTTCCAAATGATCATGTCATTGCTCCTATTCCATCATAGGATCCCATTATTCCTCCTAATCCCCCTCATGATTTAAACATATTTGTGAAAAAATTTCATGAACCCCATACTTGAGTCAAATAGGTTCCTCCACTTTCATCCAATCTAGTCTACTTCATGATCCTATCAGTTCTTCCATATCATATCCACCTCAAAATAGACTCGCATATAGTAGAAAATATCTTGTTGGTCAAAAGCATTATCAAGTCAAATTGTTAAGAATCCATGAAAAAGGTATATTAAAACCCTTTCATATCAAAGAAAAATTTTATGGTCATGGCCTTAGTTACAAAGCTCATTCTCAAGGCATTGCTATCCCTACCAAATCTAAATCTAAATATATGCATCCCCCTTTATCCATTCCATCCATCTTAGGTCCATATATTCCTCCATCCACTAGTTCAAAATCTAATTACCCAAGTTTCCCAAATGTAGGTTAGCAAAGGCACACCACATCTTTTAGAACCTAGCACACATCTAAAAGTTATACATACAATTATTATCCATCCATGAATCACATTCCTTTTCCAAGAAATTTGAAAGTGAATAATAAAGTCCATAAGTCAATAAATCCACTTTCTATCAAGGATCAACATGTCTAATCTAATTGACATGTAAGAATAAAGAAACATATGATCCAAAAAGAAAACAAATTTCCAAAAGGCCACAAAGTCCCATTGTTCAAAAATTAAATTCAAAGGCTATATGGGTTCCTAAATCTCTTATAGAAGAAATGCACTCTAAGGATCCACAAAAGAATAAAAAATCAAAGTCCATGTGGATTCCTAAGAAGCTCCTTGAAGCACATAATCCTAAAGAAAAATTAATGTTGGCATCCAAAGTTTATATCCCTCCATCTAAATATCTCTCACCATCATTTAGATTTTGAAATCTATGTTGGTTCCTTATACCCCAAAATCCATATCCATTCCTTTGTCAAATACAAAATCTTATTTTCCTCAATCACACCATCACCCCTCAAGGTGTGTGCCATTATTTTTCTTGCCTACATATTCGTCTATTCAAAAGAAAGTCTTCCTACATTCCCTTCATTATCCAAAGTGTATTTTCTAGCCTATTCAATCCTTTGCATAAACATATATCCTACCCTATCCTATCATTCATTTTATATCCCTTTTTTCATTAGCCTACCAATGTCTTTGAGTATACCTTTACATCCATGGTCCATTATTATATACCTTTCAAGAGCACCATCCAAATAATAAAGTGTGTGATTCCTTTGTCCATTTCATGTCATGCATCCATTATCTTCTAAAACATGTTATAAAGTCAAAAAAAGGGAAAAATAAAAAGCAATGAAAGAAAAAAAAATCATTTCCTTGATGAACACCTAGCAAACTGGTATCTTGGCAACACAAAAAAAAGTAAAGAGAAATAATTTTTTTCCAATAGTGAAAACCTGGCAAATAAGTGCTTTGAGAAAGTACCATGATGAAAACCTTAAACAAGCGTCATGTGTAATTTATGAACTTCTAAAATTCCATACTTGGGGGTAGGTTTAACCCATGTTATCCTCCACAATCTCTTTTATTTCCCCCATTATATTATAACTATCATATCCCTTATCCTATCAAAATTCATATCTCCTTTTTCCAAACTTTGATCTTGACAAGGCTACATATCTTCCTAGAAGCATCACATGTCGTATCTGCTTTACATTACCCACAAACCTTTGATTTGTATTGCCTATCTTCTTGTAACCCTTGTATGAAAATAAGTTATACTAATACTAGAAATGAAATATTAACTAATCTAAGCTAAAAAATCAACCTAATGCAAACACAATGAAGAGTACAAAAGTAAACACAATGAAGAACTAAATATAATTACCTTCACCTCTCATGTAGCTTTTCTCCATTTCTCTCCTAGCTTTGATTTCTTGAAGATGGTGAGCTCTCAGATTTCCAATTTGAAGCTCCTTGCCCAAGATGTCACAAAAGTGTGAAGATTTGTATGTATGAGTGCAAAATGGTCTAAGCTTGATTATGAAAAACTAATGGATGAGATGGAAGTGATATGAAGATAATTTGGATGCTTGAATGCTCTAGAATATTTGATTTCTTGATTGCTTGTTCACTATTAGCTATTAGCTCACAAAGGGAAAATAAGGCTCCTTTTATAGAGTTTTGGAGGATCCAAGCCTAGGTGGCACAATTCTATGGTGGAGAATGAAAGATGGAAGATCCTAAGGCTAGGATTGACTTGGTTGAAGGAGTTGAGAGAAAGGGGGATGTAGTTGGAATGTGAGAGGTAGAATAGGGATGATGTTCCTCTCACATTGACATGGAAGAGAAGAATGTGGAAGGGAAAGACACATGTTAAGTGTCTCACAAAGACCAAAGAGATGAAGAGGGAAGGACTTTTTCCTCATGAGGACTCTTGGAACAACTGTTCTATGAGTCACCTTTGACCCTTAGAGGTGGCTTGAGAAGCCCCTTAGGAATAGGGATTGTCTCTTGACTTGGTTTGAGAAAAGACATGTGGTCATGAGACCAAGTCTTATGAGGCCACCTAGCCCTTAAAGATAGGACATGTGTGGGTGAGGATAATGATTAATAAATAATTAATAATAATTATTTATTTTAGCCAAGGTGATGTGTCAAGTGACTAGGTAGATGAGGTGGACTAGGGGACTTAGTCATATTTAGGTGATTGTGTATTTAATTTAATCACTTTGATAGACTATTTAGAGGACTTAGGATAGGGGAATAAACTATAGTGAATCTATTAAATAAATTGAATAATTTATTTAATAAATAGAGGAATACATATTAATTAAATAATAAATACTTAATCAATTCATCAAGTCAATATTTAATTAAATAATAAATATTTAATTAATTAATGAGGTCACTTTTTAGTGTATACAACCCTCAATACATATTTATTACCCTTTTTCCATTATTGATCTTGCTTTTTCTATCCATATCTTTCTTATCCTATCTATTTCCTAGCATTATCCTATCCAAATCCCTTTCTTGGTCTTAATATAAAATAAGGACATCAAATGCAAACTATATTTTCAGAAACCTCTTGACATGTCCATTCCAATGCATAAAATTCCACCCAAGTCCAAGGAGTATCATTACCCTATCTTGTCATATCTAATCCCTGAGCTTGGAAAAAACATGTTATACAATTCTACGGATAGACCTTACCAATCCAAACATCTTCAATGTCATACTAGGAAATCTTTGGCCTTCATCCATCAATTCATAATGTCCTCACCTTGCTAGACACGAGGGAAATTCAATACCTACTACTCATGCAAAAACTAATGTCCTAAAAAAATTCAAAAAAACATCATATAATGCCCTAAAAAAATTCAAAAATAATTGCATAATGTTCTTAAAAAACAAAAAGCATATATGATCTTGAAAAAAGACCATAAAACATCAAATAATGACCTACAAGAATTCAAAAGAATCATAAACAATCATGAAAAATCATTAAAAATCACAAAAATTCATGAAAATTTACTAAAAAGCACAAAAAGTCCTAAAAAGGATAAAAACGTCCTAAAAGATTCCTAAAAATTGTAAAATATCTCGAAGTACAAAAAAGTCAAATATTTTCAAAACCTTAAAAATTAAAGAATCATGTCCTTCAAAAATAGCAATAGACATGTACATAATTGCTTTTCATGGCATCAATAAATTGTCCATTGTGACAAGAGAAACATCACAGTGGACACAGTTTGAAGACTGATAAACATTGTACTTAACGAAATCATGTGTTAATAGACAAACTATCTAATCAAGTCAACAATCAATCAAATTAAACTTGTCTTATCAATAAATCAATCAACATTATTTTTTCCTTTATCATTTATCACTCATCTTTTATAAGGTATTGTATACTCAAAACCAGATGAGATTAGTCTTAGACAGAGTACTTCATTCTTGAAACTAGACACTATCATCATCACCATCATCAAAAAATCTATCAAATTTGACAATAAGATCATAATGTTTGTTGATTTCCTTGGTTCAATGAGTCTTATCTATTTATTGATTTATCATTGGTCATGTTTCTTTGCTACTCAAGGAAATCACTAAGAGATGAAAGTGGTTGGGATGGTTCATGGTCCTTATTTTTATTTTTGTCTTTTGTTTGCAGGGTGTTTTTCATAAAGTTTTGGGGCATGTGTGTCATGTGCTTCATGATGGATGGAAACATTCCTTATCTATAATTGTGTTTGATTTTATGCAAAGGGATCACTTTATTGCTCTAGCTTTCTATTCCATGGTGTGACGCATCTGATTTTCCATATTAAATAAAGCTCTCATGACAAAAGTGCACTTGTGAAAGAAAGTTTCATCATTACTAACTCTTCTCCATCCAATTTCTACTTTTTTTTACTAGCATTCCTCCCGTCAACCCTTTCAATCATTCTCTTTTCAAAAAATTGTCCTCGTGTCAATTTATGCCCTATTTTTGAGGGGGCATCCTACCTTCATTCTTTCGATCTACTGAGGCATTATTTTTTTATTTAAATTCTTTGAAACAACACTCATAATCACATTGTCTCAAAGAGGGGAAAAATGTAGACACTCAAAATGGTCCACACATATGGCCCCATTTTTAACATGTCTTTTATATTATGTGTTTGATCTTTGTCATTCAATGATATCGTGTCATTCATTATTAATTAAACATCAAATTTTGTTTGATTAATTACTAATGTTTCTCTTTGATTCACCTCATTCTTGACCTAATCAATCATTTTCAAAAGTATCAAAATCGATTCAAATCCTTATCAAAATTATCAAAATCAAGTCAATGTTGCATCAATGTCATCAAAATTTATCAAAGTACGCTAGTTTTCCCTTAGTTTATCCAAAACCCTAAGCTTTGATAAATAAATAAACTTTATTTATCCATTTTCCCTAAGTTTCACAATTAATTAATTTGACATTAATTAATTGGCTAATGCTTGATTTTTCAAATTTTCATAATTCCTAAATCCCTTTTTCTAATTTGTGGGAATAAATGAGTTTTTAAATTTAAAAATACCCTCCTTTTTCCACATGGGATTCAATCCCTATTAATTAGCCTCCACTCATATTTTCTACCTACCACCTTCCCTTCCCATTTTCCCATTGATTTATCCTACCCCTTTCCCTTCCAAATGCCCTTGATTTATGCATACCAAAATGCAACTCTTCCAATTGTCATAATGTGGCATAATATGACATTTTTCTAATTGCAATTCTTTAGTTATGTCGTCTTCCCAATTGTGCATCAATTTGCCAATTTGGTGATTTTGGATTCAAACTCTATAAATTGAGCTTAATTCTATTGATTTTCCGGCCATCATCTTTCAAATCTTCTCGTAACTCTTTTCAAATTGCTTTCATGGTTAAGTTTATTTATCATGGGAGCTACATCAATCAAATTGGAGAAGCAAGAAAGACATTAGAGCAATATTGAAAAGGAGTGTTTGATTAATTATTTTCATGTTTATGCACGTTCATTTCAATAGATTTAATTATAAGTTAGGTTGTTGTTGTTGTGTGCTTTTACCTAGTTTGATGGTTGCTCTTAGTGTGCATATTTCCCCAATTTCTTATCTTACAATATAACCTTCTTCAACTAGTCTAACCAACTTATGAGTAAATGTTTCTTTGGATGTATGTATCTCTTCTAACAAAGATTCATGACTATGAATAAGAAATTGAGAAAGTCTTTCATTAATAAAGTGTTAGGCAAATAATTAGGAGTGAAGTTTTCATGGAGCTCAAAATTCTTTTGAACTTCTTTGGATGAATCAAAGCTCATACATTTCTTCTCTAAATCTTCAACTTGTCTTGCAAAAGTCTCACTTTACATGTGAGATTTATAATTCCTATTTTATAATCTATGTATAAATTTTCTCCTATCCATATTATTGTCATTATTATCTGTCGGCTGATTTATAAATCTATTGCCCATTTCATGTAGTAGTCTAGATGATAAAAAAATTTGTTGCCTTGAGATTAAAGACTATCTCACAAGTATTCTCCTCAGCATTCATAAGATCATTTTCCAAAGATGAACATAATATCATTGCTTGGTGACTACATGAAAAAAGGAATGGATGAGTTCATACCTTGGATTTCACCAATACCTGGATTTCTTCATCAATGGCTAATGATGAATGGATAAGGACATCTTCTTGGGCAAATAAAATCATTATCAAAAGCCTCAAGACACCAAGTGGGAATGAAAATTTTGTGAGACTCTTCTTCAAGCATGCATTTTTTCCTCATCTTTATTTCCTTACTCAAGCTATATACAAGTGTGAAGGGCGTCTGGTGATTGATTAGTGGTATTCAGTCACACAGTTCACGTGCCTATTAATTAGTGGTATTCAGTCACACAGTTCACGTGCCTGTTGATGTTTCCATGCATCACATACATATTTATCAGTTTTTTAAGGTTTACCAACAAATTTATTCCATGCATATCCAAAATGCAAGGATACACGTCCATGCCATGTTTTAAAGTTTTCATTCTGGCTCAAGTCTTTAGGTGCCATTTATTTGTATGGCTCGGTGGAAAGATTTAAGTCTTGGTGTGGGAGACTGTATTAGAAGCTTCCTGAAGAAGATTTGATTTGAGTAGTTGTATGAAAGGTAAATCAAGAATCTACATGCATTTTAAGACGTATTAATGGAACTACATATATTTATTTGTCTTACGAGGTAAGTGACGTACATATGTTCTCAGTAAAATAAGAACATATATTTATTGTCTTCAAAGGTGAGTAATGTAAGAATGTGCATTTGGGTAAATTTATATTATTTGTAAGTATTTTTAAATGGGGTATATGATAATGCGAATCATTTTTAATAATATTATAAGAAATAAAAATAATAATATCTAAAATGCAATAATTCATGTCCATACTATGTTTTAAAATTCTCGTGTATAGAAGTACATTGGCACAACAAGTTGGTTTTACACCAACAAATTGCATTTGATTGAAGGTTTTTAAAGTCTTCTCAACAAATCAATTTTGATCATATTGTTGTCATCATTTCTCTTTGAGATATCATTTTCAAACAGTTTGAATGCCCCTAGTGTGGGCTATCGCAACTATAACGAATGGCAAAGTTCTTTATCACTATGACATGATGTATGTCCATACCCTGTTACATGTTGATTGTTTCAACATGATGGATAGAATGTTGGAAAAGTTCTGAGTTTGGTTTTGTCACTTCCCATTGCACTTGTTTTGAGGTTTTTATTCTAAACACTTTCAACAAATTCATTTTTTTGTAAATCTTGTAATCAATGCATTCCGTGAGATGAAATGTCTTTTAAGATATTGTATCAATCATATTCTTTGGTCGGGATTTTATTATTTTATGGATTGTATATGCTTTCTTCTAAGTAGTTATAAAGTTCGGTTATGCGATCAATGGAGCACTTTCAACATCTTTGGAGTACAGAAGTTTGTAATGAGGAAGACATGGAGCACTTGTGACAAGAAAACAACAAATCACTTTTAACCTCTTTGGAGTATGGAAGTATGTGATAGGTGAAAATTTTGGGAGTCCAAATATAATAAGGGAGAGGAAGCTCAAAATGGAAATATTTTTAAATATTGTTTTTCAAATTACTAAAATAAAGATTAAATAGGAAATAAATATTACTATTTTTAAGGTAGGAAGATAGAGTTTGTTAATTTGTATGGACATATTAGGAAGCTATATCTATTTTCCATTTATATTGAGAGGAGAATGATTCACTTATCTCAAGATCATTGGGCACAAAGTAAATTCATTGATCCTTTGTGATGAGTTGAAGATGACTATGCAATTGCAAAAAGAGAATGCGAGATCTAGAGTGAAAGATAGTCCAAAGATGACTTTTAACATGCACAGAAAAATAGGAAACTAATAGACAAATTTTGACATAAGATCTGGGATGTATAAATGAAGACTAGCCTAGGATTTGAATTGTGTGTTATACCAAGGGGACTCGGTTGGGGTGACATACTCCTGAGATTGGGTTGGTTGGGATAACCTACTTCCAATAATTTATGACAAAATGAATTGCATATTGTAGATCTCTAAATTCCTTCAATCTATAACTTCTTGTATGTCTACCACCTATTCCTGCACACAAAAAAGAAGGAAAATACCAGGTTGAAAGGAGTTTGCCTAGTTTAAACCCTAGTTTTGGAATTAACCATGAAATGGAAATAAATCGAGATGGAAATATGAGTGTGTTGATATATAGAAGAGGCTAGATCTTAGAATTAAGATGTCTTATACCTTGTTGGTGCAATTATTTTTTAATGTGATCACAGATGTTGATGCAATAGAATGACTCTACAAGACCTAGAAGGGAAATCATGAACACATGTTTGCATGAAGGTTATTGAAGCTTGCCACAATGCTAGATTTGAGAAAAAAGGCATTGAGTACTTGATATGCTTGAGAACTTGAGTGATTCCTTGATTGATTGATTTCTAAATGAAGGGAGAAAAAATTTCTTTTATATCTCTCTCTAACATAAACCAGGTGTTGATTTTGGAGCAAGCTAATGTAGGATTGAATTTTCTAATCCTACCAGCTAACTATTGCACAAATTAAATTTGGGCCTGAACATTAGGGAGTGGGTTTTCCAAAGCCACTTTCTCCTAGGACTGGGTCACCCAAGGTGACTTTCTTAGTATAATGTAGAATAAAAGTAAGACTAGAGGTCTAGAAGGCCAAGGAGATGCCACAATTTTATTCAAATTTGAGTTGGGAAGTTAGGATTAGGTATGGGAGGCTATACATGGTACAATAAGGCCTAGGTGAATAATTTCATAAGCATGAAATTTATGGTGCTACATTTAGACCCCACTTTAATAAAATTGTTAGCCTACACACATACTCATGATAAAAAGGAGACGGGGGGGGATGACTACAAATATATTTAAGACATCACTAAGTTCAATGGAAGAAACCCCAAAATCATAGGATGTTAGCTCATACAATGATGTGCAAGGGCACACAAAACAAAAAATAAAGACTAGTACTAAGGCTCCAAGTAAACTAGTTAAAGACACCTGAATAATCAAAATGTCTCAACCATTAATATCATTCACATAATTTTATTGCAAAGCAAAAGTGATCACATAGAAAGAGCACGAACATACATCAAAGAAAAGACAATAAATCATGACCCAAACAACTTAGTAAGGTGTGTTATGTTGTGAGATTATGGAGGATGCGCAAAGGAAACTATGGATTCCATATGCTAGCGAATTGTGTTATGTTAGGTGATCCAAGTGAAGAAATAAGGAAGAGTCAAAATAAAATTGTATTATGCTAGTTAACTCATCCCAAGAGGGAGTTTTGGTACAAAGAGAGTCGATGGACTAGAAAGTTAAGTTATTCTAGTTGACTCATCTCGAGAATTTGCACAAAGTGGAGGTCAAATGGTCTAAAAATTCATGTTATGTTAGTCAACCAATCCCAAGGATAACTAAGGAAACCTTCGTATCCAAGGAAATCTTATAAAATAGTATGAAGGAGGCTCATATAACCCTAGAAAGTTATGTTATGCTAGTAGACTCAACTTGAAAAAAATAATAGGGATATAACCAAAATGTCTAAAACAAGGAGACTATATATGCCCCCTTTAAGATGGCAAGATAGCACTATAATTGATATCTTAAGAAAAAGAATAACAAGGATAAATACTTTCAACACTAATGAGATATCCTTTAAGAAACATTATACTTACAATCCAATCCAAAGAGGACAAGTTGTTTTGAGGTGAGGAAGACATAATACCCCAAAAATGGGCTATAGGTTCATTAACCTCTTACATCAACAATTCGATCAAAATCGACATCAAAGTCCTAACCTAAGGCACATCTACACATCGAAATCCTAATCGATTTTATCTTAATTCTGCATCGGAGAATATTCCTTGAATATTCCTAATTTATCATAATTATCTTTAATTGAATATTATTTGGTGATAAATGTCATTATTTATCCTAAAGATGATTAATTGAATATGATGAATATTTAATTAATTAATTTAATTCTGCCACTTAATTATTTAATTAGATTTCATTCTATTTATTCCTAAGTAATATTGTTTTTATTTGACAATAAATCAAATTTCCTAAAAATAATCAGTTGAATTCTTATTTAATTGATTAAATTAAATTGTCAAATTTAATAATATAGTTTTGGAATAAAGTTTGATTAAAATAATTGATTAACCCATAAATCAATTATTTTAAACATATTTTAAATATTATTTGGCAATAAATCATACTTATCCTAAATTTGATTAATTGAATATGATAAATATTTAATTAATTAAATTTGATTCTACCATTTAATTATTTAATTAGATTTAATTATATGTATTCCTAATTATATTATTTAATTTTGACAATAAATCAAATCTCCTACGAATAATTGATTAAATATTTATTTAATTGATTAAATCCAAATTGTCAATATTTAATAATATAGTTTTGAATAAAAGTTTGATTAAAATAATTGATTAACCCATAAATCAATTGTTTTGATTCAAAATCAGTTAAGTGGAAAATAAATCACTTTATTTAGTAAATTAATTCATATTAAATCATGCACAATCAGTTAACTTTAAATCAATTTTCAATTTCAATTTTTTAACTTTCTAAACTCAACATCTGATGATGAGTTGAAAAAAAAGAACTAAACTATATCTTGAGATAAAAACTACTTTTGCATGATTTTATGAGTTTATTTATTCTTAATTTCTTGTTGACTCAAAAATCAACCTGAGTTTATCAAGAGTGATTTATGGCTTTTTCCCAATGCATCCTCAAAGCCCTGGATTTCTATAAAACCAAGGGTCAACTCTTCACAAATTATCCCTCGAATTTGCATCATATGTCTCGAATGTACACAATTTCTTTGGCGAATTTACAACTGAAGAACAAAGCTTTTGCAATAGGCAATTTTGTAAGATCATTTCATAGCTTTTCATAGCTTGTGCATACTTTTGCATTCATTTTCATAGAATTGTTAGATTAATTGCATATCACTTCAATTCATTCTAGATTAGTTTCATATCAAGTTTTTCATCTAATTGCATCAAAAATCCAAAAAAAAAAGATTAATTTGCATTCATATTTCGTTGCATTCATATTTCATTGCTTTCATCATTTTAAATCCTTCATTTAGGTGTTGCATTGTCACTAATCTTGGTCTAATCTGAGAATACCATACTCGCACCTACTAGAAGCTAGTAAATCGCATGGTTAGCTTAGTTTCATTTATTGACAGATTTTTTTGATTTGCTAACCTCTAATATTTTACTGAAGTGTTGTGTCCACTGCTAGGTACAATTTTCACACACACACATAGTTGTAAAGATATATCTTGCAACAAGTTTAAAGGGATCCTTTTGTAAGGATAGGAGGAAGAAATATTTTCTCAAATACATCTATCTCTAAGAAGAGATCTTGAATAAAAAATAACATCATTGACCTAAAGAGTGGAAGAATAACAAGAATTCAATCTTTCTCATTTTCTATGTAGTAAATCACCTAGTTAGCTTAGTTTCATTTATTTACAGATTTTTTTGATTTGCTAACCTCTAATATTTTACTGAAGTGTTGTGTCCACAGATAGGTACAATTTTCACACACACATTTATGGCACCCATCATGGGGCCCTGAAACGGGTTTCCATTCTATTCTATCAAATTTCTTTCATTTTTCTCGAACCCACGACCACAAGGTTATTTTTTGTGAGTTTTGTGATAAATTTCTGGGTTGTTTTTTCAAAAATCTAACTGATGTTTTTATTGGTACATACACATATGACATGATACAGATCCAAAATTTATATTTCTGGAAAGGTATTTGAGTTAGCTTTCATTTTTTTGTTGGTTTGAATTAATTTTGTCTTGATTTTCAAAAGTTATGATCATTTTAGTGAAGACTGGTCAGAACTTGATTTTATGAAATCCGACTAATATTTTTATTGGTACATGCACATATGACATGATAAAGATCTGAAATTTATATTTTTGGAAATTTATTTTAGTTAGATTTCATTTTTCGTTGGTTTGGATTAATTTTGTTTTGATTTGCAAAAGTTATGATTATTTTAGTGAAGACTGGTCAGAACCTGATTTTATGAAATTTGACTGATGTTTTTATTGGTACATGCACATATGACATGATACAGATCCGAAATTTATATTTTTGGAAAGATATTTGAGTTATCTTTCATTTTTCATTAGTTTGAATTAATTTTGTCTTGATTTGTAAAAGTTATGATTGATTTAGTGCAGACTGGTCAGAATCTGATTTTTTATGACAGTAGATTTTTCAATTATCAAATGACATATTATCTTTGACTAACTTGGTTTTCTACCACATTGGATTGACAAGTTGTGTTTCTTTTTTGATGGATTTTTATAACAATGGGTTTCATGTACAAGAATAAGTAAGTTTTTCATAACAGTGGTTTGCAAGTGTAGGTGCAAGTGCAGGTACATCCTGTGGGTACAAAAGATATAAGACAAATGCTCAAAAATTGCTAAAATAGGTAAAATCTACTAAGCATGTTGTGAGGAACTCAGGTATTCTATTACATCTAATAACACTTCATTTTGGGACATAAAATGAACTCCCTTGTGTCAAGCTTGAGTACCTTTACAACTTTCATAATTCACACTTCAGTTTTGGGCTATAAAATGAACATAGATTTTTTTTTGCATATTTGTTACACATAGTAAATAGGCCCTATGAACACTATTTGTATTTGATCTTGAGAGAGTGGGCTTCATTCACTTGTTTACATGTGAAGCTCTTCTTGATGAAGGATCCCCTTGTAGGTAGGGAGGTTACTGTGATTATTTCACATTCCACTTGGTTTGGTCCTCAGCTTTTGATCAATCTGTTCCCTCTCTAAAGAGATCAATAGACCATAGTTGTTGACATCATAGATCTTGGTGAGATAATTTTAGTCTTAGCATGTCAAATTAATCTATCTACTTTATTTTTCTGAAGTGAAGAGGTTAGGGGATTATTCTCTACTTCCTTTTTGGATAGTACCAGAAACCCAGATCCTTGAATCCAATCTAGTCCCCCTATGGTATCTTTTGGGAGTCACCTTTAGAGAGGGTTAACCATAGTGGACATTCCCTTAATTGGGTCAACCATGTGGATGGAACCTCAAGCGGTAACAGCCATTTTTGTCATGGTAGAAACAACCACTATATAAATGTCCTTGTGGAGGAAATCTTCATAGGTGCAGTCTCTTGTTGGGGTGTCAAATCTCCCTAGAAGATCCTGATTGATTAAATTCTTGGAATGTGTCAAAACCCTAGTGCGTCTAGATTGGAGTTGTCCCTCTTAAGATCATAAAATTTGCAGAGTCAGACCATTACTACAAACCTTAGCGAGGCCAATTTTTCATTTTCTAGTACTATGTGTGTTATTGAAAAACTTTTGAGAACATACATAATTAGCATTCCTAGGGATTAACACAATAAGCCACTATTGCTTGTTCATGTGCAAGGTTTCTTTTGCCCTTGTTCATTATTTAGAGATGATTTCTTGCTTCCCTTTGCTTTTTGTTCTATGTGTTTGCTGTCTATTTGGTCCTTTGGAAACAAACAATCCTGAACTATTACACAGATCTGCAAACTTGAACAGAGGATATCTTACAAACAATCTGAAATTGAAAATTGAAAAAATTGCAAATCTGAAGCAAAAATCCTTTCTGGTGTCAAAAGTCATCATGAAATTTCAAAACTCATATCAAAGCTAAAGTCAAAGTTGTCAGAAGCCTTCAAAACTTGTCAGGAATCCATTTTTTGCAGCCTATTTCCAGATTCTATCAAAATATTCACTATGTTAGGAATAGAGCAGAAACTAGAAAGAATTCGATCATTTACCTAAAGTGGTCTCTTGAGTCTGATTTAGCCTTTTGATTTATTGATTTGAGTCTTTTTCATCTTGTGTCAAAACCTTGTCAAAATTATCTTCAAATTTAGTCTTCATACAAAATGGCTAAGTGTTGTGAGCTCATGTCCGCCATCTTTTGGGCATCTACCCATACTACTAGGGCACAGTATCCTTCATTTACGTCCAATATAATCTTCAATCAATCCAATCTTGCAAAGGTTGCATCATTCAATCTTCTTGAATCAAGTCATTCTTTAGTGTCTTCATCTTTCTCTTTTGCTTCATCCAAGGTTAATGGTGGAAACTAGAGCTTCCTCACACAAGAAATCCAAAGAAGCACCCAATAGCTTACCTTTGTCTACTCACATGGGTCCAACCTTTGAGAAACTCTACAATTTAGGTCTAAGTTATGAAGATGACGGTCTCAGCAATCTTCGATTAAAAATTGGTTACATACCCCACCCTCCATCAACCCATGGAGGTGATCAACAAACTCCACATCAATCTATTCTAGGGAGTCCTAAAACTCCTAACATGTCTCAAGGAGGTACAAACCATGGTTCCCAAGGACATCAATCACAACATGGTGTGGACCAAGAACCCACACCTTCTAAAATTGCTTGATATCAAAATGATGATGACTTCAAGAAAATGATGAGGCATTTCTTGAAGGAAGACATAGAAACATACTTCCTAGAGTTAGCTCGTCAAGGGGCTAAACTTCCTCCCAACTTTAATGTTGAAGATATCATTACGCATGAGGAAGAAACTCCAATCACCACTATGATGAAACAAATGCATGCCATGCAAGTCAAACTTAACAAACTTGAAAAAGAAAAGGAACCTAAGGAGTTCTCCATGGAAGCTCTATGCCATTTTCCATTTGATAAAGACTTGTACATGCTGCCATTCCCTAAGCGAGTGGAAATACCTAAATATGATAAGTATGATGGAAACTATGATCCTCAAGATCATGACAGAGAATTTTGTACTCAATCTATGGAGTTCATGCATGAACCAACCTACCTAATGCATCTTTTCCCTTGATCTCTAGGAGGGTCGGCTATTCATTAGCTCTCAAAAATGCCCCCTACTATCAAAAATTTTGAGGAGTTAATCAAAATGTTCTATCAATAATACTCCTACAACATCCAACATCCGGTCACTATGATTGACATCTACAATCTGAAATAGAACTCAGGAGAACCATTCTTGACTTTTCTCAAGCGATGGAGAAAGAAGTTTTCTTTATATGCTAGACCCATTCTAGAAACTGAGAAGCTGGAAATTTTCATCAACAATCTTGTTCCAGAACTCAACTACCTTTTTCAAATGCAAAATCATACATCCTTTGATAAAATGGTAGAAAATGCAATAAAAATTGAGAAAGTACTTGTGCAAAAAGGAGACATATCACTTCAAAAGGACAAGTATGAATCTGGATCTAAGTCTAAAGACAAAGGCAAAAACTAGAACAAGAATAAGGGCATCATCACAGATGGCATTGTTGATACTATTCATGCCCCATCTAAGGCACCTACTTTCAATCTCACTATTGGCACCCAAGCCATCAAAGGTTGCAAAGCTAAAGCAATAGAATCTAACAAGAAGACATCTGACTATAAACCTTGGGCTACAGATCCTAAATGTAAGTTTACTCCTCTTGGAGAATCCTTGGAATCTACCATGAAGACTCTGTTCGGAAACAACATCATCTCCTTGCCTAAGATAAAGGTATTTGATCCTGAACCTAAACCAAAATGGTGGAGAGAGAATGATTTATGTGACTTCCATTGCAATAAGGGTCATAAGACTAATAACTGCATATGCCTAAAACACATCATACAAGACAAAATTGATAAGGGAGAAATTGTAATTGACAATCATAAAAGCAATAATGATCATACAACATTCACGAAGCCATTTCTAAAACATGTTCAAGGAGATTCATCTTCTCAACCTAATGTGGGTGCTAAAGTCAATTATGCCTACTCTGGAAACAATTTTTTCATCAATATGGTTGAACCATGCCTATTTGAGCATTGCAATGTCATCACAATTGTAAGAAAAGATAGAGAAAATCAATCAGAAAATGTAGTTACTCGATCACAAGCTCAGGCACATTTGCAAGGACAAATCCCAAATTCATCCAATGTCCCTAAGATACCTTTCAATCTTTCATCTTCTTCTAAGCAAAAGGCTGCCTCTAAATCATCCAATCCTAAAGACATGAGGCCAACATCATATAGTATTGTCCAACAACTCCAGCATACAAATGAAAAAATCTCCATGTTTGAGTTGCTTCGCATATCTCTAGCTCATAAAGCCATTCTAGACAAATCTCTGCTTGGATCCAATGTTCCTAACAACCTTGATTTAGATAGATTCCAAACTATGGTTGGTCATCTCACTTCTCCATAGTATATCTCATTTTTAGAGGAAGATGATAATTCCTTGAGTCATCCGCATAACCAGCCCTTGCACATTGAAGTCTTGATCCAAAACCATCGTGTCAAACACATGTTGATAGATGGAGGCGCTAGTCTCAACATTTTTTCTTACAGCTTGATCACACAATTGGGATTCTCTGAAGCTACCATTGATCCTAAGAAGAAGATAACTATCAAAGAATATGATGAGTAATAAATATCTTCCAAGGGAACTATTGTCTTACCTATCAGAATAGGACCCGTTATTAGAGACACCATATGTCAAGTTCTCGATCTACCTTTGGCTTACAACATCCTTCTAGGAAGACCCTGGATACATGAAATGAGAGCTATTCCATCCACATACCATCAATGTGTGAAATTTCCTTATGAAGGAGTAGAGGTGACAATTCCAATGAACCTATACACAACTTGCAATGCATTGAAAGAAAGTGTTGATAAACTTATTCCTAATAACAGAGAATCTTCCACTAAGAAAATAGACATTGCTTCAACATCCAAAATGGAAGACATTGCTAAAGAAGTCAAAATCAAAGATAATGGTATGGGAGAATACACAATGGAACCTATTTTATCTCTCACATCTCTCCCATTATCCCCTAAATCTTATGGACAACCTTCTGACAAAGTGAAACCTACAGCTAAGGAATCCCAGGTCATATTCAATGGAAGCTTTGTCACAAAACAAGTATCTAAACAAGAGTTTGAGGAAGAAGAATTCATGCTTGCATGGGTATACAAGGATGAGCCTCAATCCCAATCAGTTCAGAAATGTGACTCCACTTTAAGAAAAATTCCTCAGAAGTCATACGGACTAGGGGACAAATTGATCACAAAAATGGGATATACTAGAAAAGGACCTCTAGGACTACAAGGTAAGGGTCTTCTATCACCTCTTGACCGCCATGGTCAAACCAACAAGAGTACAATAGGTCTAGGATATAAGGAGTAGCCTTTCTATCTTAGCAAGAACTCCCCACATGTCTTAGAATAGATTGAGCCATCCACAACAAATCAACTAAAGGAAGAAACAATTGAACAACCTGACAGTGATGATTCGGATTTCATTGATGAGATCATTCCTTATGAATGCTTTCCTAAAGAAATAAAAAGACCTCCTTGAAGATGAAGATGATCCAGTAAAAATAATTAATGTAGTAGAAATACAAGAACCTACTATAGAACAAGAGATAGTTGCACCACAAGAACCAGCTGATCTCGAAGGCAATCAAACAAACAAAGAAGAAGGTGGTAGTAATTCTGAAACAGATTCCCATGAGTATGAATTCAAATCAGAATCTAAGGGTAACCCTTCTTGGGGTATCCATCCTAACTTTACACATTTTCTCAGATTTCCTAGAGGCATAGATGAGGAATCAAATGACTATGAATGGGGAGTCATTCTAGAGGAAGATGAGCTTATCATAGAAAAACATGTGATGTTATTCACCAATATGCACCTAAACCCAATGTAAGTCTAGAGAAAAATGATGAACTTAGAGAGTCTGATCCACCTATGGCTGAATTGGACTTGCACAATGACATTGGTCCTATTCACGAATTGAACATTTTGAGTTGTAATATCACCTTCGAACTCAAGAGTCAGGTTAGGACCAATGACGACAAATCCATATCTGGAAACACTATTTCCCAATTTTTCACCGCTTTAAATATCCAACATCCCAAACTTTTTGACCAAACCTCCACAAATTCGAGCCAAGGTATCTATACCTTTCCAAATGACTATTCCCTTTCTTGCTACCTCAATGCATTTGAGCCTATGATGACTTCCATCAGTGAACCAAGCATTAGCATAAAAGAGTCAGACATCAAGTATCTTAGTCAAAAAAATATAAATATAAATAAAAAGAAAAAGAGTTCTGAGGGTGAAAACCACTTTGTGGCAGTCTCAGAACCTACAAAAGTAAAAATAAAAGATGTATCTAAAGGTGAAAACCTCTTTGAGGGGCCTAAGGATGAGATACTTGATGTCCTTCTGAATCATTTACAGGATAGATCTTTAGTTCTAATTGAGCCCACTCAATCTATCAACTTGGGAACATCAGAAGAATCATAGTTGATCCATGTAGCACAATCCTTATCAGAAGAAGAAAAGAAAAAATTTACCACATTCCTAACAGAAAAGAAGATCAGCTTTGCATGGAAATATTCTGATATGCCAGGGTTGGATCCTGACCTTATAATGCACCATTTATCTATAACTCTAGAGGGGTCAAACCTATTAAGAAAAAATTGAGGAAGATGCATCCACATGTTGCACTCTTAGTCAAAGTTGAATTAGAGAAACTACTAAAAGACGGATTCATCCATGTTATTGATTATGCTGAATGGATCTCAAATATTGTACCTATATCAAAACCAGACAAGTCTATAAGAGTATGCACATATTTTAGAGATGTAAACAAAGCATGCCCTAAGGATGATTTTCCACTACCTAACATTGATATGATAGTGGACATGACTGCGGGCTTCGAGATGTATTCTTTAATGGATGTTTTTTCTGGATACAACCAAATAAAAATTGCTTCAGAAGATCAAGAGAAACTGCTTTCACATGTGCGTGGGGTACCTTCTGTTGGAATGTCATGCCATTTGGGCTTAAGAATGCTGGTGCTACATATCAACGAGCTATGACATCTATCTTTCATGACATGATGCATCAAACTATGGATGATTATGTTGATGATACTTTGGAAAAATCTATGATAAGATCTGAACATCTAAATGATTTGAGAAAAATACTAGATCGAATGCAGAAGTTTAGTCTCAGACTGAACCCTAAGAAGTGTGCTTTTGGTGTCACTTCTGGAAAGCTCTTAGGCTACATTGTTTCAAAGAAAGGAATTAAAGTAGATCTAGCTAAGGTCAAAGCTATCATGGAGATGCAACCTCCCAAGAATATCAGTCGAATGAGAACATTACAAGGGAGAGTACAATTTATTAGATGCTTCATATCTCAGCTAGGAGACATATCACAACCTTTCACAAAGACATTACATAAAGGTGTGACCTTTGCATGGAATGAGGAAGGTGAAAAGAAATTTAACCATATCAAGAAATATCTATCAAATCCTCCTATTTTGATGCCTCCTATACAAGGGAATCCATTAATCTTATATGTCTCCACCACAGATACATCATTGGGGGCATTACTAGCACAACATGATGAGAACAAGAAGGAAAGAGCTATATACTATATCAGTAGAACATTGGTAGCATATGAGAAGAACTATTCAATGATTGAGAAAGATTATCTAGATGTGATCTTTGCATCACAAAAATTGAGACACTACATGTTAGCTCATACCACACATTTGGTAGCTAAGATTGATACACTAAAGTACCTCCTAAGAAAAGTTGCCCTCGCATGTAGGTTACCTAAATGGGTGATGCTATTAAGTGAATTTGACATCGAATATGTTGAAAGAAAATCTATCAAGGGAAAAGTAATTGTGGATCAACTGGCTGACACACCTTTGTTTGATGATACACCAATGCAAATGGAATTCCTAGATTCCTCTATCATGAATCTTTCTTCTAGAGCATGGAAGTTATTCTTTGACGGCTCCTATACACAAAATGGATCTGGAGTAGGCATATTGTTTATTACACCTCAAGGATACTCAATCCCTAAAGCATTCATAATAAAGTTTCCTTACACAAACAATATTGTTGAATATGAAGCCCTTCTTAATGGCATGAAGATAGCAATTGAGTGGAGAGTAACATAACTACACATTCATGGAGACTCACAACTTGTAATACACCAATTCAATGATGTGTATCAAATGAAAGATGGAAACCTAATCCCATACAAGAGAATGGTAGATGATCTAAAGAAATATTTCATATCTATCACCTTTGAACAAATTCCTAGAATGGAGAACAAGGTTGTTGATTTTATGGCAACACTCTCTACTTTATTACAGTAGCCCAAACATAAGCTATGCTATGAGTTCCCGGTGGAAGCACTATCTTATCCCACATATGATTCCCCTGAAACCCACATGATCTACACTATTGTTGTTCATGACTCATCTCAGTACAAAAACCTGTTCTCCTATCTCCAAGATCAAATCATTCTCGATACCTTCAATGGCCATGATAAATGATACCTTATCCAAAATGCATCCCAGTATGTCATCATTGGTCACGATCTATACAAACGAGGTCTATATGGTACACTACTTAGATGTTTAGAATGGGAAGAGTCTCAATGTGCATTAGAGGAAGTCCACAAAGGTATATGTGGCTCACATTTGAATGGTTTAACACTAGCTCGAAAACTTATTAGGGCTGGGTACTATTGTCCTGAAATGGAAAAAGAGACTATCAAGTTTGCTAAGAACTGTCAAAAGTGCCAAGTACATGGTAACTTAATTCATGCACTAGGGAGAGATCTAATTCCTTTTACTACACAATGGCCTTTTCACCAATGGGCATTTGATCTTATAGGATCCATACATCCTCATTCTTCTAATGGACATACCCATATTATTATAGCTACAGACTATTTTACAAAATGGCTAGAAGCAGTCCCTTTGACTCAAGAAACTAACAAACAAATTTCAATGTTCATCTTGAACTACATCATATGTCGGTATGGTATTCCACATTCTATAGTCATAGATAATGGTGGCCAATTCAAAAATACAGACTTAGATGATCTATCTGCCAAATTCAAGATTACACAACATTGATCATCAATCTACTATCCTCAAGGGAATGGACAAGTAGAGGCTTCTAACAAGAATCTATTGAAAATCTTGCACCGAACAGTTAATAAAATAGGAAGAGACTGACATCTTATGATCAATCCAGCTCTCTGGGCCTACAAAACAAGTATCAAAATGCCCACTGGGGTTACACCATTCACTTTAGTTTATGGGTCTGAAACGGTACTGCCTATTGAGGTTGAAATCCCATCACTAAGAATCAGAATGCATGGTCTAGTAATTGATGATGACTATAGAGTATCTAGGTTGCAAGAACTTGAACTACTAGATGAGAGCAGATAAGCAGTGTATGATCATCTCAGAGTATATCAGAAAAGAATGTCTAGAAGCTACAACAAGAAAGTTAGACACAGAGAATTTCAGGTTGGCAATCTAGTCTTGAGAGAGAATCCTAAAAATAAATCACATAGAGAGCGCAAGGGGAAGTTTGAACCCAAATGGCTGGGTACCTTTGTTATCACTACTACTTTTAGCTCTGGAGCCTATCAACTCTCAATGAACTAAGGAGAATAGCTCTGAGAACCAATCAATGTTCTCCATTTGAAGAGATTCTATGCCTAAGGCATTCAGTCTATGGTAAAATGTCCTGAAAAAATCATAAAAATCAGAAAAAGTCCTGAAAAAATGAACATCCTGGTGAAAACCTAGCAATAGGTGCCTTGATGTATCACAAAAAAAAAATTTAAAAATATCAAAAGTACAAAAAAATTGAAAAAAATGAAAAATACAAAAAAATGAGAAAAAGAAAAAGTGCCTTGGTGAAAACCTGGAAACAGGCACCTTGGTAGCAAAAATATAATCTCTGTCAAGATGGTGAAAACCTAAAAAATGGGTGCCACTTGTTTCAAAATGCTCCATTTATCATCCCAATCTTGGTCTCTCCCAACTTTTAGTCTTGCTTTAGTTTGTACATACCTCCCGGTTTGTTTCCGCATTCCTATTTTCAATAAAGTCGATATGTGCACCAATCAGCTCAAACATCTATATCCTATCAATGTTCAAACTTGGAGGAAATCAAAGTCATATCCTACAATCCTCAGTATCTCAGATGAGACATATCCAGTCAAATTCCTTTGAAGCTACATCTGAGTCAGTCAATCAGTCTCCTCTCCAGAAAGGATTTTGCATCTACAACAATGAAATCAAACATCAACACAAATTGAAAACAATCTATGCTTTTACATGCTTTTATCTCCTTGTATGCTTACTGATTCGCATTGAGATTTTTACATAATGTGTCCCTTCGAGCTCTTCGATGATGTCCTTTATAGGATTTAGAGAGTGATGAATGGGGGCATGATCTTTTCTTTATTTTCTGCTTGTATGTGAAAATCTAACAACTTTGGAAATTTTGGATTGAAATGGTGTCCGCCTGTAAGAGCCTCTATCTCGTATTGGATGGCCATGCGTACCTCGACCATTCATACCCAGAACATTAAAGGAAGTTTGATCTAACTATTGTCTTTTTGAGAAAGTTCTTACTCCTACTGTGAAATGCAATCTTACCTAAGTGTGAATGATAAAGGGTCACTACGGGTAATTCACACTGGACTTAGAATGATCTCTTGACCGCTTGATGTGTTTGTTCCATAAGGTGTATTTTGGTCATCACAAATTCTATGTTTTGATGCTTATACAAATTGCTATATCAAAATGGACATGATATTCAGGTCATCCTGGCGTTTGTGCCTTGGTGCTTATATATAATCTGACATTTTGAAAACAAAATCAATATTCATTTGTCCATGGTTGTCTAGCCAGTGGGCATTCTATTGATTCTTGCGCGTACAAATCAATATTTATAGTTTCCTTACTAGTGGATGTTGTATTTATTTATCCGGTTACCTAATAAAAATTCAATGATGAAAATGACTAACACATGATCAATGACTAGGTCCTAGGTCTTAGGTTTGCATCTCATTTTGCACTTTGCATGATTGCATTTATCTCACGATTGCCCAAATCATCTTGACACTCAAATGATTCTTCAAAACTATGCTAAACATGACACAAGGATTGAGCATTGTATGAAGTTCCCTCCAACTAAACAACAAGTAGAATCCATTTTTGGGATCAAAATCGAAATCTGAGATCATTTACTTTGTCAAAATCACGATTTAAAATTTTCGGACCCAGGACGACCAACTACTTGTATAATCGACCTTCAATCATCACAGAAATCTAGAATTCAACTTAACTGATTATCTTACATCAAACTATCAAAATTTCAACTTGGTCAACCATGGTCAACTCATGGTCAAACCTAGTCAAACTTGATCTTCAGGACCTCCAAATGATGTAGAACGCATTTCCAAATGTGTACAATCACTTCTTCAATCAATTAACATGCTTCTAAACCATTCAATGCTGACTTTTCTTGTCAGATTTTGATTTTCATCCCAAAGGGGGCATGGTATCGCATATCATTCAAATTTGTAAATCAAATCTTCTCTCAGTAATCAAGATAAAAACCACATCTAGTTGTTGCTTCATCTAAAGACCTCGTCACTTGGGGCATATCAGATTCATCGAGATCCATATCAATCCGGTATCCTAATCTATCTTGTAAACTATATCAACTTTTCATAACCATCGCTTCATTAGTGTTATTTCCTTAGTTCTTCGTAACTGAAGGGTTCAGATGTTATACCAATTATGATTCCTTTGGACAATTAGGTCTAGAATCAAGTCACTCACTTCTTCATAATCATAAGTTTCAGAATCGGGCATTTTGATACTTCTTCATAATCACTGGTTCATTATTTTTATAGTTAACATCATATTTGGTCAATCAGGACCTAGCATCTTCAAATCTTTCAATCGGTTTCTATCTCGGCATCGGTTAGTCTCTCAAGATCAGTTTCGCCACCACATAACTAAGTTTGCATCTTTATCAGACACAGACTATTCTTTGAACCACTACGCTTCGCACAGTGATTCAAAGAGGGGCAAAATGTAATACCCCAAAACTAGGCTATAGGTTCATTAACCTCTTACATCAGCAATTCGATCGAAATCAACATCAAAGTCCTAACCTAAGGCACATCTGCACATCCAAATCCTAATTGGTTTTATCTTAATTCTGCATTGGGGAATATTCCTTGAATATTCCTAATTTATCATAATTATCTTTAATTGAATATTATTTGGCGATAAATGTCATTATTTATCCTAAAGTTGATTAATTGAATATGATGAATATTTAATTAATTAATTTAATTCTGCCACTTAATTATTTAATTAGATTTAATTCTATTTATTCTGAATTAATATTGTTTTTATTTGACAATAAATCAAATTTGCTAAAAATAATCAGTTGAATTCTTATTTAATTAATTAAATTAAATTGTCAAATTTAATAATATAGTTTTGGAATAAAGTTTGATTAAAATAATTTATTAACCCATAAATCAGTTATTTTAAACATATTTTAAATATTATTTGGCGATAAATATGTATCCTAAATTTGATTAATTGAATATGATAAATATTTAATTAATTAAATTTGATTCTACCACTTAATTATTTAATTAGATTTAATTCTATTTATTCCTAATTACATTATTTAATTTTGACAATAAATCAAATCTCCTATCAATA
Organism: Chamaecyparis obtusa; assembly: GCA_027943335.1. Taxonomy (NCBI): domain Eukaryota; kingdom Viridiplantae; phylum Streptophyta; class Pinopsida; order Cupressales; family Cupressaceae; genus Chamaecyparis; species Chamaecyparis obtusa. Next base: position 1,712,718 of record BSBK01002625.1, read on the forward strand.
ATTGATTAAATATTTATTTAATTGATTAAATCCAAGTTGTCAATATTTAATAATATAGTTTTAAATAAAAGTTTGATTAAAATAATTGATTAACCCATAAATTAATTGTTTTAATTCAAAATCAATTAAGTGGAAAATAAATCATTTTATTTATTAAATTAATTCATATTAAATCATGCACAATCAGAAAAGTAGTTAACTTTAAATCAATTTTCAATTTCAATTTGTTAACTTTCTAAACTCGACATCTGATGATGAGTTGAAAAAGAGAACTAAACTCTATTTTGAGATAAAAATTATTTTTGCATGATTTTATGAGTTTATTTTTTCTTAATTTCTTGTTGACTCAAAAATCAACCTGAGTTTATCAAGAGTGATTTATGCCTTTTCCCAATGCATCCTCAAAGCCCTAGATTTCTATAAAATCAAGGCTCAGCTCTTCACAAATTATCCCTCGAATTTGCATCATATCTCTCAAATTTGCACAATTACTCTGGCAAATTTAGAATTGAAGAACAAAGCTTTTACGACAAGCAATTTTGTGAGATCATTTCATAGTTTTTCATAGCTTTTGCATACTTTTGCATTCATCTTCATAGAATTGTTAGATTAATTTCGTATCATTTCAATTCATTCTAGATTAGTTTCATATCAATTTTTTCATCTAATTGCATCAAAAATAAAAATAAAAAAGATTAATTTGCATTCATATTGCATTGCTTTCATCATTTTAAATCCTTCGTTTAGGTGTTGCATTGTCACTGATCTTGGTCTAATTTGAGAATACCATACTTGCACCTACTAGAAGCCAGTAAATTGCATGGTTAGCTTAGTTTCATTTATTGATAGATTTTTTTGATTTGCTAATCTCTAATGTTTTACTAAAGTTTTGTGTCCACTGCTAGGTACAATTTTCACACACACACATAGTTGTAAAGATATATCTTGCAACAAGTTTAAAGGGATCCTTTTGTAAGGATAGGAGGAAGAAATATTTTCTCAAATACATCTATCTCTAAGAAGAGATCTTGAATAAAAAATAACATCATTGACCTAAAGAGTGGAAGAATAACAAGAATTCAATCTTTCTCATTTGTTAGGTAAAGGGATTCTTGATGACCACAGTTATGGTCCCAAATGAGGGATTTTATTGTGATTAGAAAATATTTTCAAGCATGGAAGAAGTTGTAATCAAAGATTTGAACCTCTTGTAAAAAGATAGAATCCCTAAAAAAAAAAAAAATTACATGCAAGAAAGGATATCACATGATAAACAAATACCACTCAACCAAGGAAAAGTGGATCCTTTAGAAAAGATATGAAATTGAAACACTACCCTTTCCCACAAGCATGGAGAGAAGGATAAGAAAGACTATTTGGTTTCTCAAAAAGTATCATTGCACCTAAAATTATACCACCATGAATGACAATGAGTCAACAAGAGATAGGCTAACAATATTATATTAACAATGTTACATAGTGTGAAGAAACATAATAGGGATTAGATATTATTTTAAATAATTAGGATTTAGATACCACTCATTGCTAGATATTACGTAAATTATATCAACATCAATTAGTTGAATTCAATAATGCAAATATTGACATTCATTATTATAATGGTCATGATATTGTTGATACATAAAAAATATGATTTGGAAGATCTTATCTACATTTATTCTTTTGTTTGGGTTGAGTAATAACTTGGCACGAATAAGGTCAGGTAAAATATTATCTTGTTTATAGAAATACATATATGTACTATACTATAGGGGGGAGGATATCAAAAAAGGAGGATATTGGGAACATAAACCTTATTTAGATAAGTTTGACATAGGTTTCTCATAAGAATCAAACTTTTTTGCACACATCCTAAACCATGTTCATTGTAATCATCGAATTTAGGAGCTGAAGTATTGGGAGGATAGGGATCACTCTTAGGTTGAATTGGATTAAAATTTAAATAATCTTAATAAAAATCCACACGTGTTTGAATACAAAGTTTGAGTATCAAATTTAGGAACTTTTTCCAGGCTACAAAAAGAGGGTGTAAAATCTAATGATCACCAATCATCCTCTTTAAGAGGAGATGGTATTGTTTTAATATCTATGATTAATATTAGTTTCGATAAGGGAAAATTAACCAGCTTTGAGACCAACTAAAATATCAAAGGATGAACCAACCCTTGTGCCACATAACTTATACTATCACTTTGGTGAGCTAGCGTGATCTAGACAACTAGATATGATTTTAAGGAAAATGAAATGGAAAGTGAAATTTAAAAGAGATAAATTGACTATACTATGACAACATATAAAGATATTTTGGTAACTAAAAAGAGAATAGATAACTACTTCCTATAACAACCTAGCTCTTTAATCTTGCTAGCTGAGATGCACATATAGGTCAAGGATGACAGTGTGGATATAGGATGATAATATGGAAAGCATACTTCTCATAAAGACAGAGTATGGAGGAAGAAATAGAAACAGAGAGAACTATCCAAAATGATAGAAAGTAAAGTAAGCTAATAATAGAAATTGACAAGGATACAACTAAATATTAAATGAAAGATAATACAAGTAGATAGGGGATAGAAAAAAGCTCACAAATCAAAGAAGGGATTAAGATAATAAGATATGTCACTTATTCCTTCAATGAAGCTACACACACGAAGTTAATTAAAAAAATGGGTGGTTATTTAGAGACTTTCCTCAATCAAGTCCCTACTTTTTTTGTTTCCCCCTCTATAGCACCTGAATAGATGAGATAAACGGTGATAGATAACCATGAAGATAATAGATAAATGATAAAGTCAAAAATATTGAAATCTTAAGATAAAGAACTATTATATATTATTAAAACATGAAATCAAATGGTGTGAGGAGACTTCCCTTCAAAATGAAAAATTTGAAGACCAATGGACTGAAGGAAAGGTGATGAAAATAATGAATCTAAGATGTTGCAAGTTGTCCCAATACAATAACAAGTTCACTTTGAAGTATGATATTTTTGTTAAGATAAAGAGAGGGTTCCCAAGTAGTGAAAGTTTAGCTAAGAGAGAGTGAAGAATCATGAAAAGAGACAAATTAAGTGATAAAATAGAGTTTTAAGTTGCTAGAAGGATTCCTAATGTAGGTGTGTGGTGGTAGGAGGTCTTACACTATAGGGAAGAAATTGTAAAATTTGAACAACTTGTTTCACATTTTCATATTTGTGGGATTGTTGTTTTTTGCATGGACATCTCCATGATGTGCATGCACTTTGTGTCAACTAGGTTGCATGGCAAAGGATTCAACCAAAAAAGGACCAGGTAAAATGTAGGGACATGGAAGCTTGCATGGAATTTTGTGTTCAGCTAAGGTACGAGCATTACATAATGGTAAATTACAAAAGGTTGCAAATTTATGACATTACATTTTTCTCCTACTTTAATGAGCATATCATAACTAAAGATGCAAGCTAAAGTAAAGAGATACTTACTTGACTTTATTGAGGGTATTTTCCCCACATAGGGTTGTCCCATTGTAAATCTCTTAATTTTTATAAGGTCACATCCAATATACAAGTTGCAGACAAGCATGCTATAGAAAAGAGAGGGAGATAAAACATTTATGGTATGCTAGTATGGGTAACAAGTTTTGTTATACTAGATAACCATGTGATAGGAAAATTTTGAGTGCATTGATATGAGTAGTAAAATCTAGAGAGTTACAGGATAGAAAAAAATTTGATGTGCATCAATGCAAGTAGCAAAGGATAGATAGTCACATGACAGGTTGGCTTTGGAAATGCATTGGCATGAGTAGAAAAAACTAGATAGTTATGTGATAGGGTGATTTTGATCACATTGGTACGAGTAGAAAAAGTTAGATAGTAGTATGATAGGGAAAAAAGATTGATAGATAAGTGGATTGAACCCCAAAAAGGTAGACAAATAGATCAAAACTTTTAAATTTTCAAAAAAAATATTAAATAGAGATAATCAAATAATAATATATAATAGTCCCCCCTAGAATAGACAATGTTTTTCAAAGGGAAACACGAGACAATATTAGGATAAAAAAATACATGATGGCATGTCAACATGTGAAATTTTTTCATGGAGTGTCACTCCACAATAGGTGACACATGATATCCTCAACATCCAAATAGAGATAGGGGATCCAATTATATGGTGTGAAAACCTATAAGAGTGAAAGAGATATATGATATAAGACCTCTAATTGGTATTTGATCAATGTTGAAACATTTTGGATCTAAAGAAGAGTGCATGAAGAAAAATAAAAATATAATTTTGAGTCAACATGGAAGAGAAGCTTGAATGCCCCCAATACTTTGCATCATCCCTAAATCATAAAAATAAATGCATGACAAATAGAATAAGGTGTACAAAGAATAACCCTCTTTTTATAGGTACCAATGGAGTACAAGGGTCCTCTAGAGGGGACAAAGATTTTTTTAAAAGCATAGGGGAACGCCAATAGGAATTCTCTAATGTAAAAATGTAGAGCTAGGTACGTCCCCATAGACCATCCACTAGTAAATCCTTATCCTCCAAATCTTGGTCATATGGAGAGGATGGTCAAGAATACAATGGTATAGCCATTATAATAGCCCTAGTTGCCCCACCAATACCCAAAGCCAAGGATTCCATGAGGTTTCTTCAACATTTGCATTCAACAGATCAATTAAGGTGAATGTGAGGGATCTCATAAAGATCATCATCAATGTTAGAATCTCCTCAAGAGAGTAAAACATACATGCATTGTAAGACACAAGTGACTCAACTTAAGGTCATGATAAACAAGGTACCCCACTAACATCTACAAAATGGGTAGTGGTGAACTCAAGATAAGCTAGAGACTACTCCAATGCAAGAATAAAAACTAAAAGAGGATTTATTAGAGCATATTTACAATAAAAATATTGGGCATGAAGCCATGCTCAAAAGTTTTCATGAAGGATGGAGGAGAAATCCTCCAATCCATTATAGCTATCCTTAACACCATAGGAAATCTAGGATGGTAGTTAGGAGATAGTGTGGGTGAAAGCTAGGTGGATATAACTACATTGGACACAACATTGTGTGCAACATATTCAAAAGTGTAGGGAAAGTTGGGATATTCAGTAGAGAGGTGATCAATGGGGGTTTTTTCAAGGGGGGAATGAAAACCTAAACTTTCTTAGCTTGGGGCTTGATATTCATTCTCAAAGTGGTGGGAAGTAACACAAAATATGTGGTTGGACAAGGGGTGAAGTTAGTAGGAGGTGAAGTATGGGTTGTAATATGAGAAATAGTAAGAAAATAAAAAATACATATTGAAGACTCACTCTTTGCCTTTGAAATGGCTTCACATTCCAAGGCCCTCTCTCACTAGTGATTCTTATGCTCACACACAAGTTGGTTCCAGTGTAAGTTCAAGTTAGGTTGAGAGATTATTGGAGGCTTAATTAGTAGCATCTTGATGCAAAGGCATGGCAATTTATGTCATGAGTGGAAAAGAAGGGGGTCCCATCAATGTAGTAGGAGGTGGCACTAATGAATAAACTATAGACTTAGCCATGGGTGACCTTTCCCTCTTTCTGTGTAGGTGGTAGGAGGAACAAAGGGTGCCCTTAGAGAGAGAGAGAGAGAGAGAGAGAGTGTTAATACACAACCTCTTACCCTTATCATAAATGTTAGGGAAAGGTATGTCAACAAAGATGGGGATTGGAAAAGGAGGGAAAACCTTGGAGTTTATCAATAAGTATTCCTTTCCTTTGTCTAGGATAGGTGTATAAATTGGAGAAAAAGACACCATTGGAGGTTGAAAATTTTATGGTATGCAAGGAGGCTTCCCCATAGGCACACGCTTTTCTTGCACCCCAGATGAAAAATGGATAAGAGGTGAAGCATGTTGAGCTATTGGAGAGTAATAAATAGAAGGGAGAAATCAAGAGAGGGATATCTGTGGCACTACATAATTGAAATAAAATTCCCTACCCTTATATTTTTTATAAAGAAAAAATAAAGCATATTTTTGGGGACACAAGGGCCCAACCAAAGTAGGATAAATATGGTCTAACAAGAAGCCCCCATAGGATACCAAGGTCCAATAACTAATATCCTAGATTATATGAATGGTACCCTCATCGGGGAGCTTTAGACACTTGTGTGTGACAAAAGGGATGGATCCCATGAAGATGCACTAAGGTACGCCAAACTTAAACTTAAAGAGGTCCAATTCTATAATAACAAAAAAGGTTTTAAATACTTCCCTGCCTCTAAGAGATAGTCCACCATGGGTCCTAATGGTTTTTAAAAGTCTATCATACCACACATGATTAAGCCTATTAACAAAGAGAACCTCTTCAGTTATGATGTCCACATGGCATGTAGGATCAACATTAACACCTCTAATAGAGGCCCTATTGACCAATGCCAATATAGAGAGAGGGGAGGGTTATTTTTTGTAAGTCTCATTGAGAGGGGTGAATTTTGTGTTTATGTCACACCCCCTCTAATTATGTGGCAATATAAGATTGATTGTCACAATGTTAACAAAGGGAATATCACTCCAAAAAAAAAAAAAAAGACCCTAGTACATGTAAGCCTCACCAAAATATAGATAGGGGAAAATTCACCAAACTTGAGACTAGTTAAATTCTCAAGGGATGAACCAACCCTTGTGTCACTATACATTTACTGATTCTCTAGTGAGATAGGGTGATCAAGACAACTAGACATGATTTAAGACTTAAATGAGATGAAAAGTGGAATTTAAAATAGTTGAATTAACTATACTATAAGAACAAACAAAGATATTTTGATAACTAAATATACAAGAAATAACTACCTCCTCTAACTACCTAGCTCTACAAGCTCACTATCCAAGATGCATGTGTGGGTTAAGGATGATAGTGCTAGGATAGGATGACAATTTAGTGCTTGTACGTCTTGTAAAAATAAATTATAGAGGACAAGATAGAAAATGAGAGAACCTACTGAAATGATAGAAAGAAAAGTAAACCAGTAATAGAAAGTGGGAAGAGCACAACTAATCTATAAAATGAAAGGTGATATGAGTAGATAGGGAATAAAGAAATATCAAAATTGAATAAGGGGGATTAAACCAATAAGTTATTCCACTTCTTCCTCCAAAAAACTTTTACACAGAAACAATAAAGTTTTGGGTGGTTTTTTGGAGACTTGCCTCTGTCAAGTCCCTACTTTGGTGTTTCCACCTCCATAGCATTTGAATAGAGAATATAAATAGTGATAGATAATCATAAAGATAATACATAAATGATAAAAACAACAATATTGAAAGATTAAGATAAAGAACTATCATTTTGTATCAAAATGTGAATTCAAATAATGTGAGGAGACTTCCCTTCCAAACCACAAAGTTGGATATAAATGGAATGAAGAAAATGGGATAAATATGATGAAGTCAAGATGTTACAAGCTATCCTAATACAATAATGTACTCAAGGAAGTATCAGAGTGCTATTAAGATTAAGAGAGATTGTCCAAGTAGTGAGAGTGTAGCCAAGAGAGAGTGAAGAAGTGTGAAGATAGACAAATACAATGATAGAATGGAGTTTTAAGCTGCTAGAAGGATTCCCAACATAGGTGGCTGGTAGTAGGAGGTGTTACACTATAGGATTAGTACTAGTTGTAATGTCGCAATGGATCACTAAATATCTTTAGGTTTGTGGGACAATTGTGCATCATGTGGACATCTTTGTGATGCGCACATGTCTTGTGCTAACCAAGTTGTATGACCAAGAATACAAGTAGAAAAGGACAAGGTAAAATGGAGGGATGTGGAATCATGCATGGATTTTTGTATTTTGACAAATGTAGGAGCATTACATAATGGTAAATTATTACACATGGGTGCATTATTTACAACATTAAAAATGAATATGTAATTTCTCATTGGATTTTATAGTATACAATTTAAATATTTGTAGATCTATTTGATTTTTCAGAAAAGAATAAAAGGGATGGTTTGCATAGATTAATTCCAAGGTCTAGCAAGAAGAAGGTTGTATGTGAGAATAATAGGCATGATGTGGATAAATGTGGGTACAGTCACAAGTCTTTCTTTAATAGGAAATGTAATTATACCTAACAATGGTTTGTCAATATATTCAAAGCCACAAAGAGGAATATAATTAAGTTGAATAAGAAGATATCTACTTTTATTTTATATAATTCAATACTACACACATTAAGTGTTGAGCCATTATCAACTAAATTGCATCTGATATCATTATCATTTATTAGAAAATAATTGATAGGGGAGAAAATTAGTTTTGAATCTTAAAGAGGGTAACTCATGTTGATGGAACTCAATTTTTTCATTTGGTTCAAGAATGATTGCTACCTTATTTGATTTACTAATAAGGGATGTAACAACATTTTTCAAAGCTTCTTGGATCATCACATGATATGTAGGTAAAGTTTAATTAAATCCTAAAGGGAGATATTGGTTAAAGTATTATGAATTTTCTCAACAAGAACATATTACTTACTAATATTTTTTGAAGGATGAAGGGTAAAATTATTTTTATTATATGTATGTTCTTCTATAAGATTATCAAGTTGTGTAGCACCTTTTACAAAAATCACTAGTTTGTTTTTGGTTCAGGGTTATCTTGACAAAGGTGGAAAAATACTTTAGGATTATCATTCCCCAAAACATGAAAGGTATTAACTTTATTAAGCTCTTTATTCTCCTAGATTTCATGTGCATAAGGGAGGGCATCAAGGATATCATCCTCTTCTTTCAAAGAATTTTCATGAGAATGAAAAACATAACTCATTAATGCCTCAAGTCTAGAGGGAATATTATTGAAATGAATAGAAGGTGAAGTATCGTTAAGGGAATTTTCAATCACATCACCCTCTTTTATTACAATATCATATTCTTAAACCAAGGTACTCTCATGGGGAGGTATTTATTAAGAGAATAATCAACATCATTCTCCAATGGCTCATCTCAAAGAGGGACATCATTGAGAGAAGTGTTAAGAGTATCTTCTTGTATCAATATGTCCTGATTAGGGAGACAAGATTTTGGAGAGGAATAATTAAGGTTCCTAAAGGGGAAATTCATATATCTTACATCCTTTTATCCTAAGAGCGTCATCTTGCACCAAAGTATCCCTATAAGGTATATTATTGATAGTATTCTCTGCCATGTCATAATGAGTAGGATAAAAACTAAGCATATCAAACACATAGGTAATAAATGGCTCATCAAAAATAATAAATTCTTTTAAAAATAAATTTAACATTTTTCCAATAAAAGAAGCTAATCTAATGAAACAAATCAAATCCCAAAATGCGATACAACAATGAATAAGATCTCTAAATGCATGATTAATGTAGTGATGATATTATGTAAATATAGGATAATGAAATGCATACAAATCAGATCTATATATCCAAATTAGAATTAATAAGTAAGGAGTTGGGTTGACCAAAATGTAAGGTAGATAAATAGAGTTTTTTAGCTTGTATGGAAAAACTAAGAAGATAGATCTATTTCTCATTTACATTAGAAAGATAATGATCCACCTGGCTCAAGATCTTTGGGCACAATGTAAATTCATTGATCCTTTGTGATGGGTTAAAAATGACTAAAATTTTGGAAAGAGAATGCAAGATCTAGGGTGAAATATAGTGAAAATGTTACTTGTGGCATGCACAAAAAAAATAGGAAAATGACAAACAAGTTCTAACAGAAGATTTGAGATGCACAATAAAAATATTGACCTACAGTCCAAATTTAATGTGGAATTAGGGAGATTTATTTGGTTGGGGTGACATGCTCCCCATACTAGGTTAGTTGTGGCAACCTACTCTTGACAGTTTCACAAAATAACATGTAGACTGTAGATTTCTAAATGCTTGATTTGTAACCTTTTTTGTGTGTCTCCCACTTATTCCTATACACATTAGAGAGAGAAAATATTTATTTTAAAGGATTTTTCCTAGGTCAAACCCTAGTTTTAGAATCAACCATGAAATAGAAATGAATTGAGATGAAAATATGAGCATGTCAGAGTTTGAGAATTAAGATGACTTACACCGTGTTGATGCAAATGCTCCTAAATGTCATCACAAATGTTGATGCAATAGCACGACTACATAAGACCTAGAAGTAAAATCATGAACACATGCTTGCATGAAGGTTTTTTAGGATTTCCTTAATGCTAGATCTAAAGAAGAACTTTGTGAATACTTAATGCTTGAATTCCTAATAAATTGAGTGCTTCCTTGATTAATTTTTTTGAAAATAAGATGGAATAACTTTATTCTATACCTCTCCCTAGCATTTTAGCATGTTAAATTTGGAGCAAGCTAGTGTGGATGATGTGAGTGTTCCAAGGTTTGCTTGCACACCTTTCTTAAGAAGAACTTCCTTGTCTTCTTCTAGGAACCTAATCTCGTCTAGGTCTTGATTAGGCTTAGATGATTAACTAAGACCTATTCCAACTCTTCTCCAAGAGTTCTATAACTTATGCTTCACCTTGAAATACTAACACCCTTTAGTTAGTTCAATTCTTCACCTACACTTAGAAGGATCTAAGTGCCAACTTCTCTCCACTCATGAATTTCATTGTAGGGATGTCTAATGCTTCATTGAAATTCATATCTTTTCCATTTTGATCCATTTAGAAGGATCTTCACTCCTATCCTTATCAAGTTCAAGAGTTGACCATTAGGAGGCCTAATTAGGCCTATTTCCTTATAGCCTTTACTAGAGACCTTTTGCCACTTCTTGTAAAAAATTTCCAAACAACCTAAAAATATAATCCCATATTAGGATACCCTTTTGGATTTTACAAAATATTTTGAAGATTTTGGATCCTGATGGCCTCCGTACACTATCTTCCTACAATCCAGGTGTAATAGGGCTAAAAGACCTATTTCCTAGGTCCTCACTGGTGATGCAGGAGCATCTTGGATGTAAGAGCAATCTTGCATCACCCAAAAATATTTTTGTTTTTGTATTCAATAAGGGCTATCTTGTGCAGAGCTGCTATTTATGGAAACCTGCTATTTTTATTAAGTTGGTCATATGATCTCAAAATGTTCTGATTTTCCATGTGGAGGTTCATCTCAGTCATATCAGCCTGCCAGTAAAGTTTCATGGCTAGTTTTGAAGATATTGAAGATTTTTGGTATTGGCAGCAGGGTACAGAAACTTTGAACTCAGTTTTGAAGGCTTTAGAGGCCTCAGATGAGGTCAAAAATTTGGGTGACAGACGCTTGCGTGAATCAAGTCTGTAGAGCACTTTGTGGAATTTCTGAAACGGGGTTATAATAGTCAATTGGGTCAACTGGTGATGACTTATGGTCTCCGGAAGTCAGGTCACCTGAAATGGCAGAAAATAATTTTCCTTCAAAATTTATGTTCGGGTTTCAAAAGATATTTTGAGCTGACTTTGATGTAATAAATTGAAAAATAAAATAATTCTAAGTTTGGTCAGCCCTAAGGGCTAAATTTCTGGAACCTTCTCAGGCCGTGGAAAATGCCTATATAAAGAAGGCCTATAGTATTGTCTAGGGCAGTTCTGGGTAGTAGATCTGGGTATTGATTCAAGGCTTTGTCCTACAGAATCTTGTAAGGGAATGCCCATGTGGCTTTGCATATTGTAATTTTGAAAGTTTGTAATTCCACATTTGTGGAGATAATAAGAAGCCATTTTTTTTTTCTTGCATATTGTTGTTGTTTCTTTGTTTCTATTATGTGTTTGTGGTATTAAGGGGAGCACCCTTCATCAAATGGTTTGTTGTTCTAACCTCAACCAAATGGATTGGTGGGTTCACAAATCTTCTAACATAACATGATTCTAACATTTCACACCTAGAACTATACTTGTCATACAGTACTTCAATACCTTGCAAGAAATCTTCAATTCTTCTATTTTAAACCTCTAACCGGGCACTATCTGCTCGCCTAGGGCTTAGTAGTAAAAATAGCTATCCATGTGCTCATGACTCCTAATCATAAATATGTAAAAACTAATGACTCCCCTATCATATTCAACCACCCTTAGGAAGATCCCATGGTTATTTTTCATGGGGGAGCCATGAAATGATTGACTGGTCAGGACAGGACCAGGAGAACTACTAAACCAAAAACAATTTATACAGGGCCTTAAACAATCTCAAAAAAACTTGATTACTAAATGAAAAACTCTTATAACAATCCTAAGAAAAGTATGCAATCACTAATTTAGAACATGCAATCCATTAGATATCAATGTCACATCAATAAGCTCGGGTTCTTCACAAACTGAATTGCAGAGCTCTATTCACATTACTCAAACTTGTTACAATGCACACTAACTTTGAGATTAGAGCCTTACCTTACATTAGATTCCATTTCCATGTTTTTAGGGCATGTTTTTTGATCTCACACTTCCTATCTTTTAGGGGATCCAAGGTAACTGATTTGCATGCAACATTTTCCATTATTGCAAATGTTGTCATGACAACTTCTAACAACTTTTGGCATCTTTGCTTTATGCCTTCATCCTACTTCTTAGGACCTCTATATCCTATATCTCAAGGAACCAACATCATAAATGGCCTCAAGGCATCTTCCTAACATCATTCATGTGTTTAAGGCACATTGAAGACTCTAACTCAAACTTTAAACTCTAAGACTAAGAAATTAAAACTACTCACAATGGCTATTTTGGTGACCTTAGCCCTAATGACTAACTCACCTAGCCCACAATAGCAATGACCTTCTAAGGTCTAAAACAAACTCAAACCTTTCTGACTTGGCCAAAGTCAGATACAAGCCAAAACACCTAAACAATAGAGGTTAGCCTAGGTGTGCTCCTACACCAGTGGACTTACACTTCTCACTCCTACAAGCTAATTATTTTGTGGTTTAAGTTTGGGCCTGAACATTAGGGAAGAGGTTGCTGAGGTGACTTTCTCCTAGAAGTGGGTCACCTGAGGTGACTTTCTCCCAAGAGAGTGTCACCCAAGGTGAATTTCTCCTAGGATTAGGTCACCTGAGGTGAATTTATCCCTTTAATGTAGGACAAAAGGTCCAAAATCTTGAGGAGATGTAATTTTAGTCAGAATTGAGTTATAATGTTGGGATCATGTACGAGAGGCCATACATACTAAAATAGGACCTAGGTGAGAAATAAATTGCATATAGATTCAATTTACATTTCTACAATATTTTAAAATATTAAAATTATTTTTGAAAAATAATCTAATATTTCCAATTATAACCTAATCACCCAATTTACAAAATGAACATAATTTTGATTGGTAAGTTATTTCACTTTAAAATTTTAACTAAGTGTTAAGGAGGATTACGTGACCATGAACCATAAAAAATATTCATGGTGAGGACTTTTAGAATCAAATTTTAATGTTTTCAAATATAAGTTCATAAAAATATAAGCATTCAAATCTCACAAAGGGTGAAATAGGTTTTTGTGAAAATAAGCCACATTGATTAGATTGGTAATTAAGACATGCCCAAAAAATGATTTCTATTGAAATTTAGAATTTTTAAATATTTAATCAATTTTTTATTTTTTCCATAATCATAGTTGCTCACAAGGTCTCAACTAAGATAGAGGATAACTCCCTTTCAACTCAAAATTTCTTTAAAAATAGTTCTAGACACCTATGACACTCTTAGAATGAATCAACAAAATAGAGAGCATAAAACACATATGGAAAAAACTAAATTTTACTGGTTAATATTACCACTCTTGACAACACTCATTATTTACAAAGAAAAAAAGTTAAATTTTGTGGTGTCAAAAAAGATTTACAAGAAGTCATTGTTCAATGCATGATTTGATAAATATGGCTAATAAGAAATCTACTCCTATGTGAAATTGTAAACCAATCAAATTTCATCAATTCTATAGTGAAATTTTGGATATGAAAACTTCAAATTAAAAAAATTCAAGACTAAGACACGTCGGGTTCACCAAAATGTGGGGTAAGGAATAGGGATTCACTTGTCTGAACTAGGAATCAAGCCTATTGAGAGAAGCCCACATTGAAGGATGAATTTAATTGGTCCAACTTCAAACCTATTGGAAAGATTTTGGATCAAATTGAGTGGTAGTTACCCTTCTTTTGTGTTGATTGAATTGATTGTGTTAATTAGAATGGAGAACTATGGAAAATTGTATAAAGCTAATTATAATCAATATAAATAGTCATCCATGTGTCTAATAAGTCAAATTTGAATACAAATAGAAAGTGTAATCAAAGAAGAACTTGTCATTGAAATTTTGGCTCAAAATGGTATGACTATTTTGGTTGGTGAAATAATCCAAATGTAGTTTGAAGCTAGTATTACACACATTTTTGTACTAAGGATGTCACTCTAATCCTTCCATTGAACTTTTTAGAAAATGTTTTAGACTAATTCATTAATCCGGATTAATTTTTCTAACTGAAAAAAATCCTAGTCACCTTTTGAGGATCTAATTCTTCTTATCTTAGTCCACAATCCACACTCCCCATATATGGAACACCTTACTCCTAAATTAGGAAACCTATAAAAAATAAGGATAAAATGGTTTTTTTGATGTATAGGATCTTTCCTTAGTAAATACCTAGGAAGATTAAACCTTCTCTACAATATTGATCATAAGGAAACAAGTTTAACCTCTATGAAATGCTAAACATCACAAGATTGTACCTTAAGGTTGATAATGTTGATGAATGTTATGCTCTTTAAATAGGGATGAAACATGTGTTAAATGCACAAGAAAACTAAGAGTGGGGGTGAATCAATTTCCCTAAGATTTATAAATCTTCTCTTGAAGCATATCTAGAAAAACTCGCATTAATCCTTAGTCACATAATAATGTAAATGTGAAAGGAACATGTGAAAAAAAAGAGCCACCATACCCAATCAAACACAATATTTACATGAAAAAAATATGTTAAGTGGAAAACCAAGGAGAATGTTAATTCTCAATTATATAAAAACCAATTAGAGTGACACCTATTAAGGTAATTTTTACAAATAATGCTCAGTACAAGAAAAGGCTCACTACTAAAGGTCTCACTCCCCAAAAGAAGGCTCACTACCAAAGGGCTCACTATCTAGATGAAGAAGAATAAAATTGGAAATATCCACCACTAGTTCATGTTTGTAACTTGACTAAAAGATTTGTAGATACCTTCTACTCACTACTTCCAATATCTAACACATGAAAGTCCACACTTCATATCAAAACACTTCACACTGACTCATATCCACACTGACAAGGAGATAGATTATGTTTCACAAATCCTCATCACCCTTTGTCCCTCAATGATTCATCCTTCATTTATATCATCCTCTCGCTTGAAAAATATTTCAAGGTTAGTTAAGCATCTTAAATAAATACAATTAAAATTAAGTCAATACTTAAAGCATTCCTACAGTAGAAAGGAATTAAAAGTGGACCACATCACATCTTAACTAGGACAAAAAAAAATCATACATGTTACACTTTAATTTACAGTCACTGGAGATTTTATGTGAAATTGTAAATATCCAAGGCTAGCCAAACCTAGAGAAAACACCATCAAACTTTGACCATGTGACTCCAAAAGACAAAATGGTGTTCCTGTTGAAAGGGGGATTTTGTTATTTATATTGTAGAGTTGTTGTTATGTTGTAGAATTATTTATTATTTTTCATATTTTTTGACGTGTCAATATGGTTGTCATTGATGGAAACATATTTCTTTGGCGGTTGGTATTGTGCTCAGTATTCTTCATACTAGTCTTGACTATTCTAGAAATATTAATGCAAAAAAATGTGGAGTATTCTAGAAATATTAATGAAAAATAATGTAGAGTATTCTTCATACTAATCTTGACTATTCTTGGTAGCTAGTCTCACTATCAACAAATATCAAAACATAACGTCAACCTCTGAACTTTTGTGGATGTGGAAGTAGGATAGTGTGACATTTATAAACCATACATGATAACAAAAAAATTGAGTCCCTAACATCTTATGTGATGCATTTTCCCATAAGGACTTTAGATACTCTTTCTTGTATATACCATCTTCTCATACTTGTCAGATTTAGGATATACTAAATACTAACTTATCTTCACCACTAGACATATAAACAACATTTGAACATCCAATACCTAACTTCAAATATGTTTTCCTATATATCAAACTTCAAATACTCTTTCCTTCATATTTTATATTCCCATATTCTAGGCACACTCTATACACACATTAGTTTGATAATCATGACATTGAATGCTTCTCTCCCATACAAACATATGATACTTCTCTTCATCAGGTTCAACATTGATCACATACAAATCATCATTAGGTTGACATCGATGATAATATTGAACATGTATTACTAACAAGAAGTTTGCACTTATCACACTAGTGGAAAGAAATAGAGCATAAATATTTCAACATCTTCTCAATCTATTCTTTTATCTACTCCTAAATTTCCTTCTCAATCCCTAGTAGAGCATGATCTTATCAATAAAATTCATTTTACTCCCATTAATATCTTTGTCTGGGATTTTCTTCAAACTTCTCCCATTTATCATGGTATTCTTTAGGAGGCTCTACAAAAGATCCATGTGTCATCTTCCACTAGAACAAGTGATGTGAATGCTTTATTATATTGTATATGCTTTGGTATTTCAAAGATTACATTTTATCAACACAAAATTCCATCAACTAAAGTACAAAATCAGGATGATCGACCATTAATGATAGTTCTTTTCATATATAACATTTTTAATATTAAAATAGAGTATCAACTGAGAAGTTACAAAATAACCAACAAGAACAGCCAAATAAAGTTTTGTTACTACTAAGAGCACCTTAGTAGGACATAATATGTACATAAGACCATAGGAATGGCATCAGACCAAAAAAGGATCCTACTTTACAAATATAATGTATGTAAGTCAAAAAAGGAAAATTTGGAGAACTATTACTCTTCATCCCATCCACTAGTGTTGCTCCTAATATTTTCACTTTCCCATCCAGTTTCATTGTTCCTTGGATTCAGAGCATTCCAATTATCATTCACATTTTTATTTTCCCACTCACTATGTGCTTCTTCCTGATGCTCTTCATTTCTACTTCCTTCTTCTGGAGTCCTCTGGCTACTCTCCATCAATGTACCCTCTTCCATAGCTTCCCTGATTGGTTCTTGTGGTATGTCCATTAGAGAAGCTGATTGTACATCCCTTTTGAAAATAATCATCACCCCTTCCTTTAGCAAAGGTTGGAACCTTTCTTCTGAGATTTCTATCATAGCTACAACCTGAGAGGTAATAGAAAGATGTGTGAGTTTAATAAAAAACTCAGTAAGATCACGAATCTTATTTTGAAAGATCTCTTCATTCCTCATCCTCCAAATGGTTCATAAAACAACTAATGTTAGAGAGAACCAAAAGGAATTCAATTTAAACTCAAACTCATAAACAAAACCCATAATGATTTCAGACCAAGAGAAGGTACTAGAACAGTTCCAAACAATAGGATCACCTAAGAAACTAGCCCACAATTTCTTGGCAAACTTACATTCAAAAAAAAATGCTCATAAGATTAAATAGATCTACACAAAGAACAATGAACTATCTGAGGGCCATTTTGAGACAAAAAAGAACCAACAACTAACCTTTTTAACAAAAGCAACCAATGAAAACAAAGGATTTTGGGTTCCACTTTAGCATGCCAGAAAAAGTCAAACATGAAGTGACATCTAGTAGAAGACCAATCTACCTTCCAACTATGATTAATTCTACAAACAATACCATTATCCTCCTTAAGCATGTTATAGATTTGTTTACAAGAGAAGTTATCAATTTTATTTCCATCATTCCATTTCATGAGATCAAACACTTGCTCTGTTCTCAAAATTTTACTCGGAAAAAACTTCCCAACTGCCTTAGAGATAAGGGTGTATGTTTTCTTCTGAGATTTAGGTATATTAAATTTCTCTTTTAGAACCCCCCAAGGGACTAGCTGCTTGTCAACCATAACATCCTGAATGAGATTTATCCCTTTTTGATGCCACTTTTTGGCTGAACAACATTGAGTTAAAGCCAAAGGTTTTTCATTAAGATAGATCCCCCACCAAATAGACCTATCCACTACAGCATAGTACAGGCTCTTTCCAACGGTAGTTCTTGAGCATATAAGCAGCTTGACTTGGTACCAAGCCTTCCAGATGGTTTGAAAAGCCCTGGAACCAGCAACTTGAATTTCAAAATCCCCCATAATAAGATCCATTATGGGAACAACACTCCAATTCCTACCTTTCTTGATAGTGGCTCTCTCAATATTGTTTCTAACTAAAACTTTCCAAGGTTCATTTCCTTTCATGGGCTTGAGGGTCCATTTAGCTGCCAATGCATATCCTTGAGCTTTAAGATCTCTTAGTCATAAACCACCCAGTTTTTTAGGAGAACAACACCATTCCCACTTAACATAGTGTCTTTTCCTATTACCATGACCATCCGACCAGAGAAAGTTTCTCAGGATCCTTTCCAACTTGTTAATTTGATTATTAGACATCACCCAAGTAGAGGCATAGTAAACTACATGAGAGGAAAGAACCTTCTGGACAATCTGCACCCTACCTACCAGTGATAACATGTGAGATTGCCACTTAGTGTGCTTATTCTCAATTTTTTTTGTAGATCCATTCCCACATGTCTTTAATAGATGGATTGATAGAAAAAGGGATCCCCAAGTATCTTACAATGGTGGAAGGACCTGACCACCTCCATTCTCTACTAAGAAGCCCGCCTGGGGGAGTCTCCAACCAACCAAGAATAATGGATTTATGGGGGGCAATTTTGGCACCTGAGGCAAGACAAAAAAATTGAAGCCTATCAATGACATTGTCAAAGTTTTCTTCTTCCATCTCCAGGAATAGAGCAATGTCATTAGCAAACTGTTCAATGAGTAGGTTCTCTTCATTTGGGAGAGAAATTCCTTTAACTAGGTTTCCAAGACCAAGAGCCTTGAGAATGAATGAGAGGGCATCAGTAGCAATGACATATAGTGCTGGTGGAAGAGGGCATCCCTGCCTGATAGACCTCCCCAAGGGAATACACTCAAATAGTTCACCATTAACATCAATAATTATAGAGGAGTCTTTAAACAAAATGTTAACCCATTTATAGAACATTTTAGGGAATCCAAAAGCTTCTAGCATGTTAACCACAAAAGGCCACTCAATTCTATCATAAGCTTTATCAAAATCTAACAGCACCATCGATGCATTTTGTTTGTCAATTTTAGCCCAGTTCATAGCCTCCCAACTGGTAATGAGGTTATCTAGGATATATCTACCTTTTATGAAGCCAATTTGGGTAACTAAAACCACATATTTGAGTATGTCCCTAATTCTCCTTGCAAGGATTTTAGCAATAATTTTATATGAGATATTTAACAGTGTGATGGGCCTCCAATTTTTCACCTGTGATTTGTTCCATCCTTAGGTAGGAGTTTGATGAGTCCTCTATTTATGTTATCTCCTAAAGAACTAGCTTCAAATGCTTCTTCATACACTTCTAGAAGTTCACTAGAGATCCACTCTCTTTTTTTGTAGAACTCAGCCGAAAACCCATCAATTCCCATAGATTTATCATTAGCTAGGGCTCTAATGGCTTCATCAATCTCCTCAATTCTGATATCCTACTCCAGGGTTCTAGCATGTTCTTGGGACACTTTCTCGGGAATAATCTTGATGCATCTTTTCATGGCTTCAATGTTTTCCTCTTTATATTCAGAAGAGAACAACTTCTTATAGTACTCAGTAAATACACTCAATGTTCTTGGTTATTTTTAGTCACACCTCCTTCAAACTGAATACCCCTAATCTCTTCTCTAAAGTGTTTAGCTCTAATCAAATTGAAAAAGTATTTGAATCCTCTGTCCCCCTCCTTGATCCATCTTTCCTTAGCTCTAACTTTTTTCCCTTGAATTTTATAATTCTGAGTCTTTCTGAGTCTGGCTTTAGTGTCTATGAGTGATTGCTCCAAATTTTGATCTTTCCCTACATCTTGAAGTTGAGATTCAATATGATTGAGTCTGGTTTGATAAAAGTTCGCCTCTTGGTTTCTATCAAGCTTACTCTTCACCCCAATAAGTTGAAACATGTTTTTCCAAGTATCCACCATAGAGTCCCATTTTTGTCTAGTAGAGAGATTGATATTGCAAAATTTAGATAAAGTAGAGGCAGTCCTGAAAGATTCCTCATCATTTAGCATGGAAGTGTTTAGTTTGAGTGGGGCTTGACTCCTATCCCTATAGGACTGAGAATGTTGTGTTTTGAAAGAAATACACCCATGTATTTGGGAATGATCAAACATGCTAACAGGGGTAACTTCAACAGGGTTTTGCCCTGGGTGACCCTTTAATTCCATCCACAATTTGTTGAAATAAATTTTGTCTAGTCTATAGTAGACTCTACTTATGAAGAACTAATTGTTACACCAGGAAAACCATATGTTCTTATATTCATTTTTCATATTTTCCAAAGGGTCACTGACCTGAAATCTCCTTTTAAATTTAGACCAGAAGAAGAATTCATTACCTTTCTAGACATGTTTATTGCCACCACTTTTATCCTACTTATTTTCAGTCATATTGAAATCACCAATGAAAATCCATTTTACGTCGGGGAGGTTACTAGCAAGCCAGTCCCACAAGGTAGCCCTTTCCCTATAATCATTGGAAGCATAGATGTTACAAATTCCTATCTCTTGATCCTGCTATTTAAATTTAGCCCAAATAGCTCTCTGATAGGGGGATGTACCTTTATCAATAAGTTTATGAATTCAATTACTTCCTATCAAGATAGCTACTCCTCCTTTACCCCTCAATGATTCATCCTTCATTTATATCATCCTCACACTTGCAAAATATTTCAAGGTCAGTTAAGCATCTTAAATAAATACAATTAAAATTAAGTCAGTACTTAAAGCATTCCTACAGTAGAAAGGAATTAAAAGTGAACCGCATCGCATCTTAACTAGGACAAAAAAAATCATATATATTACACTTTAATTTACAGTCATTGGAGATTTTATGTGAAATTGTAAATATCCAAGGCTGGCCAAACCTAGAGAAAACACCATCAAACTTTGACCATGTGACTCCAAAAGAAAAAATGGTGTTCATATTGAAAGGGGGATTTTGTTATTTATATTGTAGAGTTGTTGTTAATGTTGTAGAATTATTTATTATTTTTCATATTTGTTGACGTGTCAATATGGTTGTCATTGATGGAAACATATTGCTTTGGTGGTTGGTATTGTGCTTAGTATTCTTCATACTAGTCTTGACTATTCTAGAAATATTAATGCAAAAAAATGTGGAGTATTCTAGAAATATTAATGAAAAATAATGTAGAGTATTCTTCATACTAATCTTGACTATTCTTGGTAGCTAGTCTCACTATCAACAAATATCAAAACATAATGTCAACCTCTGAAATTTTGTGGACATGGAAGTAGGATAGTGTGACATTTATAAACCATACATGATAACAAAAAAATTGAGAGTCACCAACATCTTATGTGATTCATTTTCCCATAAGGACTTTAGATACTCTTTCTTGTATATACCATCTTCTCATACTTGTCAAATTTAGGATATACTAAATACTAACTTATCTTAACCACTAGACATATAAACAACATCTGAACATCCAATACCTAACTTCAAATATGTTTTCCTATATATCAAACTTCAAATACTCTTTCCTTCATACTTTATATTCCCATATTCTAGGCACACTCTATACACACATTAGTTTAATAATCATGACATTGAATGCTTCTCTCCCATACAAACATATGATGCTTCTCTTCATCAGGTTCAACATTGATCACATACAACTCATCATTAGGTTGACATCAATGATAATATTGAACACGTATTACTAACAAGAAGTTTGCACTTATCACACTAGTGGAAAGAAATAGAGCATAAATTTTTCAACATCTTCTCAATCTATTATTTTATCTACTCCTAAATTTCCTTCTCAATCCCTATTAGAGCATGATCTTATCAATAAAATTCATTTTACTCCCATTAATATCTTTGTCTGGGATTTTCTTCAAACTTCTCCCATTTATCATGGTATTCTTTAGGAGGCTCTATAGAAAATCTGTGTGTCATCTTCCACTAGAAAAAGTGATGTGAATGCTTTATTATATTGTATATGCTTTGGTATTTCAAAGATTACATTTTATCAACACAAAATTCCATCAACTAAAGTACAAAATCAGGATGATCGACATTAATGATAGTTCCTTTCATATATAACATTGATACAAGTCATACTCTCATTAATACCAGTTCATAACTCAATATTTGTAGTATTGATCTATTTCCTAAAATTAAAATGGATCCAATTTCTCTTGCAACTTCTTCTCTATCTATTCATGTATTTGATAAAGTTGGTTTAAAATATATAGGTCCAATAACACTACCTTTTCAAATCATGCCCATTACTTAACCCACTCTAGTATATGTTATAATAGGAACTTTACAATATAATCTTCTTTTGGGTAGACTATAAATTCATAGTATGGGTGTTGCCTCATCTACCTTGTATAAATCTATTAGATTTATCATACTAATCAAGTAGTTACAATAAATATCATGTTGGAATCTTGTTGATCATGTCAGAGCTTGGTACTTGGGTGTACTGACATTAATGTATTGTTATTGATGCCAACATACTAATTATTGTTTCAAATAGTATGTTCAGTATGTTCATTGAAGAGGATTTCAGTTGATTAGATGATATGTTGAAGATCTTAAGTTGTGCTTGTAAGCTATTGTTCAGAGGTGTTTTTAGATGGTCTACAAAGGTTCATATAAGTTTGGATAATAGTTTGAGTGAGGTATGATCGAGTTGTTGGTCATTTATGTTACAGTTTTCCTATGTACAATGGATGAGTATTTGGTTTGGGATATCTTATATTTGATATTTCATATTTTGTGAAGCTAGTGGTTACATGGTACCTTATCATTGTGTTTGTAGCTAGTTGTTTTCATTATTCAAAGTACAACAAGCTATCTTTTGTTATAATAGAGCTCACTATTTTAGTATTTTGTATGATCATAGATAAAGATGATTTTGGATTTAGTATTGAAGATGATTTGAAGGCTCTAGATGGTATTAATGCTTCTTTTTGGTGTTCTTGGATAGTTTTATGATCATTTTTTGGGTCTAAATTGATTGAGGTGATCGGATTTTCTTCTTTAGTAGCATGTTGCAATTTCTTCATTTAGGTCCTAGCCGACTTGATGGAGTAACATGTTATGATTCTTGATGATGTCTTGGTGATATGTAATTGTGGTCATGGTTGAATATTTGGGTCCTATCTAAGTATTGTCCAACTTGATTTGGATCTCTTTGGAGATTGAGCATAATGTTTATATATTTTATTGTAATGGGTCTTAGCCAACCTAGTGGTTAATTATTATTTATAATTGGTATAAATGACAGATCATTTTGTAATTGTGGGAAGTAATGAAGAGAGAGGAGTGTGTGTTTGAGAGAGAGAATGGTATTTGTATTCTACACTTTAGGAAGAGTTTTTAATTCATTGGAACTATTTTGGCATAGGAGATGCTATTTTTCAATTCAGTTGTAATGGATTGTATGTCCACCCTATTGTAATTGAAGATAGATATGTGAGCTCTGGAAAGTGAGCCTGTATATTTGGCTATAAGACTATGGTTGCAAGTACATCCTTTATTCTCTATTTTCTCTAAACCAAACAGTAATTTTAATAGAGTACATTCATCTTGTGGGTTTGACTCTCACCGAGTTTCCTCAAGATCAAATATTGTTGTTTTGTGTTATATGTTGTAGATCTTGTATTACTATTTATCTTTCAGATCTAAGTAGCTAAAGTAAAATTAAAAGTATTATGTGTACACAAATGATTCACCCCCATCTCAATTGTGATTGCCTCCTTTTTGGGCCTAACAATTTGTATCATAGCGTAGTCCTTTTGAAGAAGCTTGAATGCTTGAAGGAGATTCATCATGGAAAGTATAAGAAAAGAGATTTTTTAGTTCGATGGCATAAACTACCTAACTTGGAAGGATTGGATGACTACCTACTTGATATACATGGGGACATGAGATGAATATTGGCAGATCACTGAGAAGCCTTATGCCATTTTTATTGACCTAACAA
Source organism: Chamaecyparis obtusa (assembly GCA_027943335.1). Taxonomy (NCBI): domain Eukaryota; kingdom Viridiplantae; phylum Streptophyta; class Pinopsida; order Cupressales; family Cupressaceae; genus Chamaecyparis; species Chamaecyparis obtusa. The sequence continues at coordinate 1,736,941 of BSBK01002625.1, forward strand.
ATGCTACTGTAGATGAAAATAAGTTCAAGGAAAACATGTTAGAAAGTGAATCCTTGATCAGTGCCTTATATAACTCATAATATTCACACATTTATGGTTTGAGGATTGTACATGACATATGGAAAAAATTAGAAACTATTATGATGGTGACACATATGTTAATAAATCTAAGTTGTAGGGACTAAAAGAAAAATATGAAGATATGAAGATGAGTGAAGGTGAAACTTCCTCTTTCTATTTGTAGAGAGTAAATAATCTAGTTTGTGAATTCATATGTGTTTGTGGTACCTTGACAAACAATAAAGTTGTAGACAAGATTCTAAGATCTTCGCTCGCATGTTACAATGAGAAAGTTGATGTTATTGAGGAATTGAGAACTATAAGACCTATTTGAAGAGATGCTTTGGTAGGAAGAATTTGTTCCTATGAGATGACTGCACTTAGTAAGGAACTTCTAAAGGTTGAGACTACATTCAAATCTAGTGTGACTAAGTATGACTAGGGAGAAAGATATACAAAGATGAAATTCAAACACTATGGTAAAGATTGGGAAGAGATCATGGAAGAAGAAAGGAAGATTGATGAACTTGAATCCTTGATTGTGAAAAGACTACCTAAGGGCTCTGGTAAGTATGAAGGCCAAAGTTACCTTTGAAATGCTTCAATTGTAATAAGATTGGTCATATTACATGTAGGTGTTTGAACAAAAAATAGAAGGATATTATACATAAATCTAAGAAATATCATCCTAAGGGTCATAAAAAAAAATTATGATGTTGAAGAAGGTGTGACTAATGATGAGTCTATTTCTAGTGAGGAATAAATTATGTTTATTGATATTAAAGAAGATACTCCTAATGAAGAAAAATAATTGGTTTCATGAGTTGTTAAAAGAGATGAATAGTTCATTAATAGTGGATTCTCACATCATATGACCGGTGATAAGGATAATTTTGTGAAGCTTGAGGACTATGATGGTGGTGTTTTTAGATTCGGTAACAATGCTCCCTATTTGATTAAAGGAAAAGTATATGTTACTCTTGATGGTAAAAATAGTATCGATGATGTCTTGTATGTGGAAGGTTTAAATCATAATTTTTTGAGTGTTGGATAGCTATTGGATAAAGGTTACAAATAGGAATTTATGGATGGAATATGAAAGATCATTGGAAGTATAGGAAAGCTTATTGCATCAGGTACATAGACTTCTGGTAATCTATTTCATTTGAGAACTATTGAGAATAAATTTTTGTTGCTAAGATTGATGACAGTTGGTTATGGCATAAAATATTTTTTCATGTGAACTTTGATATCATGGTGAAAATTAGTACTAATCATGTTGTAAGATATTTTCCTTAACTGATTTTGAAGATCTTAGGTTACAATTGTAAGGTATTGTTCAAAGGTGCATGTAGATGGTCTACATAGGTTCATAGAAGTTTGGATGATAGTTTGAGTGAGGTATGATTGAGTTTTTGGTCACTACTATTACAATGTTCCTATGTACAGTGGTTGAGTATTTGGTTTAGTATGTCTTTGTTTTATGTTTCAGAGGCTACGAAGATAGTCCAAATCATCTAGATGATCTTTGGTGATAGAGCAAGCTAGTGCCTAATTCATGTGCTATCTCTTTGAAGTTGGTTTCTTCCCTAACTTTGGGCACATTATTCATTGAAAGAATCAAGCATAATATTTGTTTCATCATAATTTATAGGAACCTATAATTATATGCTTAGTTAGGCCCCATTTTAGCATTCTCAGACTTCCATGTTTTAATGCTTGATCTCTCCCTGATTCTCCTTTCTATTTCAGCATCTTCTCCATAATCCTAACATTTTGACCAAACTTTGGACCTTTTTGCAAGAATAGATCAATCTAGTTGGCCTAATCCTTGAGGTTTTCCCCAAATTTTAAATTGGGGACTCATTTCAACAGTTAAATAGAAAATATAAACTATCACCGGCTTCCTTCAAGTTTTGATCTTTGAAATGCTTTTGATGGGTATATGATGCAAAGGCTAGCAGTGGAAGGTAAAGGTAATATCTCCCTTAATGGAAAAAGCATTGAAAATGATGTCTATTATGTTGAAGGACTAATAGATAAATTTTTGAGTGTGCATCAACTTAATAAAAAAGGATACCGACTTGAGTTTTAAGGAGGAAGTGTAAGATTATTGGAAGTTTCATCCTTTATTTTGTAACAATGCCCTTTTCTTCCTTCCAACAAGGATCAATTCCAGGCCCCAAGCCACACACTAGAACTATTAGTGGTCAAATTAATCATCTTGTACCCCACTAGGCTCCACATCTTTAGGTCTTCTCCCACAATTCATTCCCATTCAATAAACCATGCTTCATGCTCCATGGTTGTTCTCTAACCAATCACCCCTACACCCTTAACTCATTTGATGGGTGTTCCCAAACCTTAAAAGGTTCTCAACACACTTCAAATATAATAGCTTCCACATCCAAGGTCATACCTTTTATTGGTTTTTCACCCAAAGACAAACTTCTCTTCCTAGGCCTTCAATCCCTAATCCTAGTAGTACAACAACAAGATTAATTAATAGTTTTCTCCAAAACTTCTCAAAATACTCTACAAAAAAATTTGAGATTTGGATACCCTTTCCCAAGTTGTATCACATTCTCTAGCCCTGACCCCAAGTGTTTTGGACCAGACCTCTCAACTTTCTTACTGAGATAGTTTTTGAAGGGTTAAAACTACCACTTTTCCAAAGAAACTATGCTCAAAACTTAATTGCATGCCCTAAGTTCTTCAATAGAGTTCTAATTTGACTTCAATCCACATAAATTGCAACCAATTTTTTCCTATGACCCCTCTAGATGCAAAAGCCCCAATTTGGACTCAAAACCCCCTAAAAACTAGGGATCACTCAATGTCTACTTCCCCAACACTATTACAACCAAACCAAAGTTAATTCACCATAATTCTAATATCCTCTAATGGATTATAGCATAAAATAGGGTCCTCCTTCAAGAAACTCTCCTACTGCTATACCCATCCACCAAACTCCATTGTCCTTCAACGCCATCAACTCCACTCATTCAATGCCAACCTACAAAAATTAATCCATTCCTACATTCCACTAGTTAGGATGATATTATAAAATGTTAGGATCCATCCCCAAGTGACAGTAATTACATAAAGTGGATGGATCTATCGATTCACATTCTTAATCAATGTAAAAATTGTTCTTATATAGGACAGTCTAATCAAATGGAAACTAAAACTATGAAATGATCAAAACCTAATTGAAAACAACTTAAAATATTCTTCCTCTACCATGCCAATGAATATAATTCAATAACACATCAAAAAAAAATGCCAAAAGTGCAAGAATTCAAACTTTTATTGCTTCATTACAATAATAGTTCATAAAAATTGGTTCCTAGACCGTACCATTATGTCATCTCTTCCTACTTCGCATGCCCCGTCCAAACAATCCAAGGTGGTTGGAACTCCTAACTATGCAAACTAATCAACTTTTATAGTTTCCCACCAATTTACAACTAACTGTTAGCTTTCAAATATTTGAATTTTAAAACTTATTGAAATGAACTCCTAATGATCTATAACATTGGATCTTGTCCTTTTCGGACCTCAGTAAAAATTCAAACCTTCTCAACTAATCCTAAGACCTATCCTAGGCCTATTTGATAATCTACAACTGATTGAATAGCCTAATGAACTAAATGGACAAGTGAAAGACAGTGATTAGAGATCAGTGAGTTGTTACAGTGATATGTAAGGCAATTAAATCAGTCAATATGTTGTCATTGATGTCAACTAGTTTTGACTATACTTATCATGATGGTTACAAATATCTTAAGAAGAAAAATCTTAAAGGAAAGAGATATCTACATGAAGATGAGATGAATATGAAGATATGGCTAAGGTATACACTAGGTAACTTATTGATGAGTCTATGACATCATTTTGTTGACTTGATTGTATTACATGAATTTGTTATGTATTGAAGATCGGAATTGAACAAGTTAATATGGTTGGTAATTGAATATTTTTGTATACATCGAGCCAGTATAGTGTATACCGAGTATCAATATTAACCAAGTTTGTATTCACCAACACATTTCTATATTAACCGAGTAAGAGAAAATAATTAAATGTTATAACAACCAACTAAATTGATGAGCTAGAAAATTGCATATGATTTCAAGGTAAAAGATCAAGTTTGTTATGAGGATCTAATTGCTGAAAAAATTCAGAGATGATCGAATGGAGAAGGATGAAATGTGTTAGAGACAAATCTATCGAGGAAGCTTGAAGAGGCAAAATGGATGATGGAGATTAAGAGGAAAAATCTAATGGATGAGATGAAAATGTTTTATGAAGTCTATTTAAAGAGACATGAGATTCATTATTGAGTACAAGAGCTAATTGAATCTACAAGAGAAATTGTGTGTAAGGAAGTTTTCATGCACCACTGATCAAACTGGTTATAGATAGAACTGAGCAAGGCTACAGGCATAACCAAGAATCAAAGTATTATTGACCAAGCTAGAAATGATTAAGGATTGAAGTGATTATTGATCAGAGGAGGTAAAATGAGCTTATCTTAGATTTGAAAATCTGCAAATCTTTGTTGTCTTTGAATTAGATCAGTATTGTATTAGTTTAACCATTGTTACAGCTAAATATCTTAAGCGAGTGGACTTAACAGTCTTATTTGTATTTTAATATGACATTCCATGAATGTTGAAGGTTTTCTTTTTTACCATGTACTAAATTTTGGTTGAGAGTTAGCTATTAGTGATAAATCCTCTAACTAGGTGACACCTTACAGTGTGCATTGTAACCTTTTACAGGGTTGGCTCCTATCTGAGCTCACTTCAAAAGAGTGAAATATTTTGGGTTACTGGTCCCAGGTGGTTTTTCCCTTAGCAATGAATCATTTTGTTATGTGTTATTTGATTTGATTGGATTGATAGTTTACTTTACACATTTCATATTTTGGATTAATCGGTAAACATAGTATTGATTTTAATGGTATTTGGTAAATGAATAGAAAGTTGTTGATAACAAGTTTACCGAGTTGATTATTTGTTTGAAAAAGTTTCAATATATGCATCTGGGAGTTTGGGACTATAGTATAACTAGAATTAACTGATTCAGCCCCCCTCCCTCAGTTATCTAGCAATTGGTATTAGAGCCTATGTGCTTGAAAAGGAAATTTGAAGGACTTGAGCCAAAGATCACAAGATGTATAAGAAAGAGGTGCCAAAGTTGAACAAAGATAACTTCACAACATGGAAAATAAGAATGAGGTTGCACATATCTAGAATTGGAGAATTTGTAGTATTCTACCAGACTAATGGGTACATACAACTATCTATTGGACCTTTGATAGTTGATCAGCTGAGAGATCGACATGAACATAACATGACAATGATAGAGATTGTTGCTACCCTATCTAATGTAAAATTTGAAGATATCAAACCATGTACTTTAGAAAAAGAAATGTAGGACAAACTGACACTAGTCTACGGAGGAGATGTGAATGTGATGAGAGAAAGAGCTTGTTAGCACCTGTAAAATTTTTCATGGCTCTAGCATTTTTCTACCGGTCTCTGCTGTTGTTTTTAGGTCTCTGGCTCAAACCCTAGGTGAAAATTTTGAAAAAGTAGCCGTTGTAGTGAAAAAACCCTAAAAATGCCCTGGCCTTGTTCTAATTTTGCACTACTTTATTCAGGCCACTTAAAACTCTAAAGCGCATGTGCGCATTTCATTTCTCAATCAGTCGCATGATCACTTAGTCCCTGGTAGTTAACACTTCTTTTCTACGATTACACGACTATGTGTTCTTGTAATATCCTAATGTCTGGCGATTACCCAAAAATTTTAAGCAACCCGGTGACCGGCTTGTCTTTCCTTTGGTCACTAAATCATGAAGTGGTGGTCCCTCTTTTTAAAATGGTGATACATCTAGACCCATTGTCAGATAGGTGCTGAGGTGGTAGCTTGCTATTGGTCGAAGACATTGATTTTGAATGTTCTTAGGCAGGCCCGGTATCTCAGTCTGAAGATTCAGGATCGATGGCTAGCGTAAAAGTGCATGGAATCTTTTGAGGTTATGAGATCATGCGCTAGCCATCTGATCTCCCAGTGTATTAAGGTCGACAACAAGTGGGTCCAATATGCCACATGGTGATGATGTGCTCATTTTTCATTGGTCCACGTTGTGTGACTGGACATGTTGTCAATGGGGCTAGGTTTTTCAAGGTTCAGTGGGTTCTAACACTTACAGAGAATTGACAGTCAGCGTATAGTCTAATGGGTTTTCTCTAACACATGCGAAGATGCACCGATCATTGATTTCATATCCTATCAGAGGGTTTTCAGAGCAAGGTAAGATTCTTCATCTGATGATTGTCTTATGATCTAGAAGAATCTTGGAGGTCTATGCGAAGATGAGACAACCGTCGATCTTCTTGATGTGGGTCCATTAAAATTTTCTTAGTCTTTGGGTCGTTTAGATAAAGTTCTGGCAGTTCTGACAAATTCTTGCTTTGTTCACTGGTTCGTGTGATGTTTTGGTGAAGGGTCTAAAGACTTAGCATTTTGGAAAATAGTGTTCACGTAATAGCCAAATAATTTAGTGGTGCTCTCAAGGTTCTCACGAATGGGCAAAGGTTTTTTCTGTCGCGTATTCGCCAGATTCTTATAAAGTAAAAACATAACCTGGGAAAAGGAAAGGCATCTAACAGTCATGATATAAACCAAGTTTAGATTTGAATGTGGGCCGTTGATATGTCGGTAAGTGCCATAAAGTAGCCATTCTTTGCAGATTTGAAAATTTGAATGCTTTCAAGCGATAGAAAGGACCAGAATTGAATGTTTCGATGGCTGAACTTAATAAAAGAATTTGCAATTGTTGTGGTGTGGTCCAGTGAGTCTATGATTACTTGCAAAAGAGTTTTGTACCATGAGGGGATGGGTTTACTTTCTTGAAGAATGTTGTAGGGGTCAAATCAAATGGATTTGCAAGAATTTCTTGATCTTCCAGTACATTTCTAGAAGAATTACCATAAGTGAAGATTGAATTTTAGATTTGATTCCTTAGGGTTGCTTGGTTTTCCCTCCAGTGTATTAATTTTTTATCTATTTGAATTATTTTGGTGGGTGGAAACCCTAACCCTTACCCTAGTTATCCGTAGCTTGTTGCATCCTAACCTATTTGGGATTCCAAGGTAACCAGTGGTATTTAATGTGGAAATTTTTTATTTTGTAGGGGTTCCAGTTTCAAAGTTCAAGAACAGTCCCTAGTTTCTAGTCCCAAGGGATTTTGTAATAGTTTTTGACTCAGTGTTTGTTAATGAAAGAAGAAAGTTGTAGGTCTAAGCTATAATTTGCAAGCGGGGTGTCTTGTGATTCATTGTGTACACAGAAGGAATTCATCATACTTAATACAAATATCTGATTCTTATCTCTCCTTTGTGTCAAGTCAAGTAAGCTTTGAGTTTTCTAACTTAGTACATATTGTTTGTATGTATGTATCTTCATTCTTGAGTTCTAATCTAGGATTGGATTAAACTATGCTCTAGATGGGATATGGGTTTGCCCTTGTCTATGTAAGGATGTCTTGTAAGCAGTAAAGATTAGGATAAATGTATTTATGGCTATGAATTCTCTGATATTCTCAAATTTGTGTGTCTTTGTGTTTAAGGAATCTTTCCCAATGGATGAGGCATTGGCCTAAATGAGTATCTCTCTTGTTAACATACATTGATTGAGGTTATTACATTCCTAAATATTGAAATCAATAACCTTTTCAAGCTTTAAGTTGTTGGTTGTGTGGTTTTGTCACCCTATAGTAATGGAGAGTCAATGAATGTGAGGTTAGCATTTAGTACTTTCTTACTATCAATCTGTTGTTTAGACCCAGTCTTTGGTGTGTCAAGTATAGTTTTCACTAGGTTAGGTGCACCTGCCTTGGTTTTGCAGAGCTAGAAGTGAAGAGGGCAGTCTTGTCCCTCAAGTTGGTCCAGTTACCCTAAGATCACTTACATTTTGGAACTAACCACTCCTAAAATCTTTCTAAGGGTATATTGGCAGCCTTAGAGCATAAGCATCCATTTTGAACACCAACAAGATGGTGAATTTGTTGGGGAAATGTTACACAAGTCTATAGTAACCAGTAGGTAATCATTGGTAGAAACAGGGTTATTCTTGTCCCTTGTCTTGTCAAGCTCATTTGGATATTTGTTAAGTGAGGAAGTTGTATTGTAAGATTCCCAATATACTTGGGTGGCAACTCAAACATCTCTGCAGTAGTGCTAGTCAGTAGATTATTTATAAAATGAGTTACAGAGGTACTAGGTCTTGGAGAAAGGAGCATCTTGAAGATAGAAGGGAAGAAGGTATTCCAAGCACTTCTAGGCCTAGTCAGACAAGGGGAGGAAGGAAGAAAAGAAATGTTTCTCATACTTGGAGAAATAAAAAGGATACAAGGCAAGAAACTCAAACCAAGCCTAGTCAAGAAGAAAATATTTTAGAATATGAAGAGGTTGTTGATTTGGGATTGAACTAGTATGAGGATGAATTTCAAGTGGGAGATGATGAGTCTAAGACTACTCTCCAAAAATCAAAAGAGATCTTTGAGGAGGTCTATGAATTGGAAAGAAGAGTCCAAGAACAAGTTGCTATCAGACAGCAAAGAGAAAAGGATAAAGAAGACAGAGTAAGACAAGCCATGATAAGGGTTGATCAGCTAAAGAGGTAGTTTCTAGATTTGGAGGCAATTAATTTTGTCCTAGAGCCTGAAAGAGTAGAGGAACAACCTATTGTGCAGAGAACACATGAGATAACTAGGCCTAGAGATAAGGGCAAACAGAAAGTTGTTGGAGTTCAAATCAATGAACAAGTTCATGTGGAAAACCCATTAGATCAAGAGTTGAGATTAGATGCAGACCTTGAGAAGGCTAGAAAGGAAAAAGAAATACTAGATAAAGAATTAGAGAAGGCAAAATTGGAGGCCACTGCTACAGAAATAAGGAAGAAGATTGATTTTCTCAGGCATACCTCAGGACCTTCAAATGTTGTTGCTTCCTTTTTGGGACAAAGTGGAAATCATGGTAACCTTGCCAATTAGACAAATGGCATTTTGGGTGATGCTAACATTTTTGCTGGTTCAAACACAAGGACATCTACATCTCAAGGAATGGACCCACCTCAAGGGGTTCCTATTCATGAAAGGTACAAATAATTTATCTTTTTTGGTATTCCTGGTTATCCTAATGTAATTCCTGATGAAATTAGAAAGAAGCTCCCAAAGTTTGCTGGGAACAATGTCATCACATGTGAGGAACATCTAAAAAATTTTATGGATGTAATAGATGATTATAATGTTGAGCTTAATGATGTTGTAATGAAATTATTTGTACAATCTCTGATCGAGGATGCTAGGGACTAGTTTAGAGGATTGCCCCATGCTAGTATAGGATCTTGGAATAAATTTAAGAATTGTTTCAAGGAGAATTATGGAGATAAAACAAATGAGGGTTTTATTTTGAATGAAGTCAATAACATAAAGAAAAATCAGAATGAAGAGGTCCTTGAATTTAATATAAGATTCCAAAAGGCTATGCATAGGCTCCTGCAAGTTATCAGATTAGATGATAGAGTGTGTTTTGTGACATACTTAAATGCTTTTGATGCAAAGATAGGTTACCTCTTAAGGGATAAGAACCCTCAAAATCTTGGAGAGGCTTACAATTTGGCTATCAACATAGAAAGTAATAGAAGAATATCAATAAAATTAGGGAGAAGAGATGATTATAGGTCTCAAGTGCAAAATAAGAAAGAGATGGGAAGGTCTGCTAATTTTAAGCCAAAGGAGGAGGATAATCTAAAGAAGATTCTAAGTGCTTTGGAGGATCTAAAGCCTGATGAAAAAAGAAAAAATAGGGTTGTAACAAATGATCAGCATGTTTCAGGTAACTTTAGCAGGCAACCAAGAATGCAAAATTACCCATACAATACTCAGTGGAAGGATGGAAAGCCCATTTTTCTAGTTAAGAGGGATAGGCCTGATGATAGGATTCCTAATCCTCTACAAAGAAATTCAGTTAACATGAATGATGATATCCCATGGTGTACTGCTTGTCAATCTCCTCATAATCCAAAACATTGTGTTATTGCTCTGAATTTATCTAAGAACCAAGAACATGATAAGCAATATGATCAGAGTGGTTGTGCAATGACTTCATCACATGCATGGGATGAGGTTGACTCTACTGATGATGAGGAAGAAGAATTTGATGATGTTGGATGTGGTACAGTGAAGTGTGAGGAACATGTTTCCTTAAGGAGACCCTCTGATGAAGAAGTTGCTCAAATCACTACAGACATGGTCACTCAAGCTAGGAGCAATTATAATTTGAGAAATAGGATAGTTGGAAGCACAAATGGTAAACTAGGTAGTATGTTTATAAAGAAATTAGAAAAGAGTACACAACAGCACGAGGAAAAGGAGAAAGATGCTGGTGTTGTCAGTAAGGTTAAAGTAAAAAAGAAGATGGGACCTACTGCAATACCTCAAAGTAAAGCAAAGACACTAGAGATAGTTGTTCCCATACCTCAGATTGATGATGAGTTTCCACACAAAGGTAAATCTAACTTGACTATCCAAAAGGAGGATAAAGATGTCACTAAGATTAAGGAAGACATGGGCAGCCATACATATGTTCCCACTGATATGACTAAATTGCTTTCAAAAATAAATGCCAAGGTTCCATTGTTAGAAATGATGAGGATAGAAGAGCATAAGGTAAAAGCTTTGGATTGGGTAAATGGTGCCTCTTCTATAAAGGTCCAAGAAATGAATAGGAGTGATAAGAATGTAGCTTCTTTAGATGACACACCTGACAGTAAAATGAAGAAATTGTCTCTGAAATTCCTTAGATATTTTTGAATGCAAATATTGTAAATGTTGCATCAGGGACAGTTGATCCTTTTTTCTTGTCCCTTATGATAAATGGAAAATTATTAAAGAATTGCATGATTGATTCAGGCACATCAAACACTGTCATGCCTGCAGAGATCATGAAGTCATTAGGGCTAAAGGTTGATACACCTCATGGGAGATGCCAAGCTATGGACTCAAGAGAAGTGCCAGTTATTGGTACCATTAAGGCTTTGCCTTATAAATTAGCCACATTTCCTGACAAACAACTAACTATGAGTGTTCTTGTAGTTGACATTCCTCCTCAATATGGAATGCTATTATCTAGAAAATGGAGTGCTTCTATGGGAGGAAGTATTCAATGTGACTTGTCTTTTGCTACTTTTAACATTGAAGGAGAAAGTGTGAAGGTTTCAAGGGAAGCTAGAACCCCACATATCATTAAGGAGGATGAAGAGGACAACATGAATTGTTTTGTGGACACTGACATTGGTTCTTTCCAAGTTCAGGAGAGAGAAGTGCAAGAAAAGGTCAAGCCTATCTTTCTGGTTGATGATGAAAATAACATGGCAAAGGGTAATGTCTTATGGACCCTATATTTTGATGGAGCAATTTCAAAGAAAGGTGCCGGAGCAGGAGTGCTATTGATATCCCCAAGTGGTAAGACTTTCAAGTTTTCTTTCACTCTCTTGTTCCTTTGCACAAAAAATGTTGTTGAATATGAGGCCCTACTGATTGGTTTGAGACAAGCATCAAAACATGGAATCAAACATCTTAGGGTGATTGGTGACTCTGAGTTAATAGTTTCTCAGATTAGATCAAGGTATGCATCAAAGAATCAAAGGCTAAAAAAATATAGAAATGTTGTTTGGGATGAAATTGAAGGTTTCAGTGCCTTTGGTATTGATTGTGTGGATAGAAGCCAAAATAGGATGGCTGACTTATTGGCAAACATCCCATTAAGGCTAGAGGATATTACTTTTGCAGGGATATCCCAAATTGAGTGTAAGTCTAGGCCTTCTATCCCAAACAATGTTGAAAATTGGTATGTTTTTTTTGATGATCAGGATATACTAAGGTTTTTGCAGTGTGAATCTCATTTTGATGGTCATGAGATGGATTTCAGCACTTATGTTGATATCAAAAATGGAAAAGAAAATGTTCTTGGGAAGGAATTTTTGCAACTAAAATCAAATAGGATCCCAAGGGGATTGGTTTCTCTTGAGAGGGCATTTGATGATAAAGAGGGGACTTGTTTTCCTAAATTTGTTGATAAGATGAATGATTTGGAGGAAGTAAATTTAGGAACAAGTCAAGTACCCAAAAATGTTTACATAGGTAAATGTTTGTCTCAAAAAACTAGGAATAATCTGATTGATCTTCTCAAAAAATTTAGACATGTCTTTGCATGGTCTTATGATGATTTGAAGGCCTATAGAGAGGATCTATTCCAGCATGAGATACCATTGAAGGAAGGTACTAAACCTTTTAGGAAAAAATTAAGGCTTGTGAACCCTACCTTGGCACCAAAAATGCAAGATGAACTCAAAAGGATGATGGATGCTGGCATCATCAAGCCTATCAGACATTCTACTTGGGTGTCAAAATTGGTTCCAGTCAGAAAAAAGAATGGTGACATTAGGTTATGTGTTGATTTTAGGAACTTGAATGTCAATTGATTGAAGGAAAATTATGGTTTGCCTAATATGGAAAATATGCTGCAGAAGGTTACTAGATCAGAGTTAATGTCCATGATGGATGGTTTCTCTGGATATAATTAGGTCATGGTCAAGGAGTTAGAACAGTTCAAGACTACATTCACTACCCCTTGAGGAACATATGTTTATGTTAGAATGCCTTTTGGTTTGACAAATGAAGGAGCTACTTTTCAGAGAGCTATGGATGTGGCCTTTACAGACTTCATAAACAAATTTCTAGTGGTATATCAAGATGATCTCATAGCATATTTAGATAAGGAAGATCAGCATTGTGAACATCTTGAGAAGATTTTTATCAGGGCTTTGGAGTATGGGATTTCTTTGAATCCAAAGAAGTGTTCTTTTGGTGTTGTGGAAGGCAAGCTATTAGGACATATTGTGTCCAAGGATTGAGTGAGGATTGACCCTGAAAGGGTTATGGCTATAGATAAGCTTTCACCACCTCAAAATGTTAAAGGAATACAATCTTTCTTTGCGCAGGTAAACTTTCTAAGGAGATTTGTTACAAATTTTGTAGAAATCAGTAGCCCTATCTCTAGAATGTTGAAAAAAGAGGCAAAGATTGAATGGAATGAAGAAGAAGATGAATCTTTCAGAAATATCAAAAAGGCCATCAAGGATGCTCCAATTTTAAGGACACCTGAATATGGTAAGCCCATGCAGATATTTTCTTTGCTTCTTATCATACAGTTGCAACATTTTTATTGCAGAAGAATTCATATGGATATGAACAACCTATATCATTTTTTAGCAAATCCCTACAAGCAGTAGAATTGAAATATGATATTACTAAGAAACAAGCTTATGCCTTAGTTAAAGTAGTCAAGGCTTTTAGATGTTACCTTGTGGAAGCTAAGGTGGTTGCTTATGTTCCTAGTGCTGCAGTTAAGGATATATTGGTGCAACAAGAAATTTTAGGAAAAAGATGTAGATGGATCAATAGGATCCAAGAATTTAATATTGATATCCAGATTACAAAATTGGTAAGAGGCTTAGGTCTTGCAAAATTAATGGCACAAAGAAATTTAGTTTCAAATCATATAAATGTGTTAGAAGAAGAACAAAGGCCATATATTTGTGATATGGATTATTGTGATTTATACAAAGATGTTATTGGTTACTTGTAGAAATTGGTCCTTCCTCCTGAGATGGATGAAAATAGAAGAAGAACTGTCAAGTTGCAATCTGTAGGGTATGCCATTATACATGGTAAGTTGTGGTGGAGAAGCAATGAAGGAGTATTTCTAAAGTGCATAGACCATGAGAGATTTGAAGCTCTATTAAAGGAAATGCACTAGGGTGTTTGTGGAGGACACTATATGGAAAAGACCACAGCTCACAAGATCCTTAGGTCTGGATTTTTGTGGCCTATAGTTTTTAAGGATACACATCAATTTGTAAGAAAATGTGATGCATGTCAAAGATTTGCTGGAAAGTTGAAATTTAATGGGAATTTACCACTCAGGCCTATTGCAGTTCAAGATCCTTTCCAGAAGTGGGGTATTGACTTTATTGGGGAGATTCCAAATAGATCTAGTGGTGGACATTCTTACATACTAGTGGCAACAGATTATTTTACCAAGTGGGTTGAAGCTATTCCCACTAGAAAGGCTACTAGCAAAGTGGTGATAGACTTTATGATGTAGAACATCCTTACCAGATTTGGTTGCCTAGAGGTAATTGTGGTTGATAATGCAATGTGTTTTAGATCATAGGAATTTAGTGATTTCTACCAGCAATATGGGATACACATTTCATTTTCTTCCCCATATCATCCATAAGGAAATGGTCAGGCTGAGTCTAGTAACAAAAGTCTGATTAAGATTCTCAAGAGAGTGTTGGACAAAAATAAGAAATCATGGGACTCAAAGTTATGGTGGGCACTATGGGTTGACAGGGTAACTATTAAGAAGGCCATCGGTTGTGCTCCATTTGACTTGGTATATGGAATAAGTGCTAGATTGCCTCAAAATAATTTATTGCAGATGTATAAGTTTATCCAAGCATATGATGAAGATTTGAATGATGAGATGAGAGTAAGAATGGATGAGCTGATCTAGTTGGAGGAGGTGAGGAGAGATGCACATGAAAGAAATGAGGCATTGCAAAGACAATGTAAGAATTTATTTTGATAGGAGGGCTACTCAAAGGAATTTTGAAGTTGATGACCTTGTCTTGATGTGGAATGCAAGATTGGAAGATAAGGGGAAGCATGGAAAATTTGATCCAATGTGGTTGGGCCCTTATCTTATTGAAAGAAAATGGGGGATAGATTCTTATGTCCTAAAGGATTTAACTAGTGGTACTTTGGAATTGCCTGTTCATGGAAAATTCCTAAAGTTCTACTTCTCTTGAAGTATCTTTTCCATGAGTAGTAGTTTAGGTTTTCCCTTGTACAGTCATCTATTTTTTCCTTTTAGGTCAAAATTTTGAGTTGGTCTGCTCTTCCAGGAGATTCTAGCTTGCTCGTTGTATCTGCAGGAGATACACATCCATGAGTATGAGCCACTGTTAGCACCTATAAAATTTTTCATGGCTCTAGCATTTTTCTGCTGCTCTCTGCAGTTGTTTTTAGGTCTCTGGCTCAAACCCTAGGTGAAAATTTTGAAAAACTAGCCATTGTAATGAAAATGCCCTAAAAATGCCCTGGCCTTGTTCTAATTTTGCATTACTTTATTCAGGCCACTTAAAACTCTAAAGCGCATGTGCGCATTTCATTTCTCAGTCAGTCGCATGATCGCTTAGTCCCTAGCGGTTAACACTTATTTTCTGTGATTACACGACTGTGTGTTCACGTAATATCCTAATGTCTGGCGGTTACCCAAAAATTTTAAGTGACCTGGTGAGCGGCTTGTCTTTCCTTTGGTCACTGAATTGCGAAGTGGTGGTCCATCTTTTTAAAATGGTGATACATCTGGACCCATTATTAGATAGGTGCTAAGGTGGTAGCTTGCTATTGGTCGAAGATAGTGATTTGGAATGTTGTCAAGTGGGCCCAATATCTCAGTCTAAAGATTCAAGATCGATGACTGGCATAAAAGCACATGGAATCTTTTGAGGTTATGAGATCATGCGCCAGCCGTCTGATCTCCCAGTGTATTAAGGTCGACAACAGGTGGGTCCAATATTCCATGTGGTGATGATGTGCTCATTTTTCATTGGTCCACATTGTGTGACTGGACATGTTGTCAGTGGGGCCAATTTTTTCAAGGTTCAGTGGGTTTTGACACTTACAGAGCATCGATAGTTGGTGTATAGTTTGATGGGTTTTCTCTGACACATGCGAAGATGCGCCAACCGTTGATTTCATATCCTGTCAGAGGGTTGTTAGAGCAAGGTAAGATTCTTCATCTAATGGTTGTCTTATGATTTGGAGGAATCTTGGAGGTCTATGTGAAGATGAGACAACTGTCGATCTTCTTGATGCGGGCCCATTAAAATTTTCTCAGTCTTTTGGTAGTTTAGATAAAGTTCTGGCGGTTCTGAAAAATTCTTGCTTTGTTCACTGGTTCGCATGATGTTTTGGCAAAGGGTCTAAAGACTTAGCATTTTGGAAAATAGTGTTCACATAATAGCAAATAATTTAGCGGTGTTCTCAAGGTTCTCACGAATGGGCAAAGGTTTTTTTTGTCGCGTATTCGCCAAATTCTTATAAAGTAAAAACATAACCCAGGAAAAGGAAAGGCATCTAATGGTCATGATATAAACCAAGTTCATATTTGAATGTGGGTCATTGATATGTTGGTAAGCACCATAAAGTAGCTGTTCTTTGCAGATTTGAAAATTTGAATGCTTTCAAGTGACAGAAAGTACCAGAATTGAATTTTTTGACGACTGAACTTAATAAAAGAATTTGTAGTTGTTGTGGTGTGGTCTAGTGAGTCTGTGATTACTTGAAAAAGAGTTTTTTACCGTGAGGGGATGGGTTTACTTGCTCGAAGCATGTTGCAGGGGTCAAATCAGATGGATTTACAGGAATTTCTTGATCTTCAGTACATTTCCAGAAGAATTACCATAAGTGAAGATTGAATTTTAGATCTTATTGCTCAGGATTGCTTGGTTTTCGCTCCAATGTATTAATTTCTAATTTGTTTGAATTATTTTGGTGGGTGGAAACCCTAACCCTTACCCTAGTTATCTGTAGCTTGTTGCATCCTAACCTGTTTGGGATTCCAAGGTAACCAGTGGTATTTAATGTGGAAATTTCTTATTTTGTAGGGGTTCTAGTTCCAAAGTTCAAGAACAGTCCCTAGTTTTTGGTCCAAATGGTTTTTGTAATAGTTTTTGACTCAGTGTTTGTTAATGAAAGAAGAAAGTTGTAGGTCTAAGCTATAATTTTCAAGCAGGGTGTCTTGTGATTCATTGTGTACATAGAAAGAATTCATCATACTTAATACAAATATCTGATTCTTATCTCTCCTTTGTGTCAAGTCAAGGAACCTTTGAGTTTTCTAACTCAGTACGTATTGTTTGTATGTATGTATCTTCATTCTTGAGCTCTGATCTAGGATTGGCTTAAACTATGCTCTAGATGGGATATGGGTTTACCCTTGTCTATATAAGGATGTCTTATAAGTAGTAAAGATTAGGATAAATGTATTTATGGCTATGAATTCTCTGATATTCTCAAATTTGTGTGTCTTTTTGTCTAAGGAATCTTGCCCAATGGATGAGGCACTAGCCTAAATGAGTATCTCTTTTGTTAACATACATTGATTAAGGTTTTTACATTCCCAAATATTGAAATCAATAACCTTTTCAAGCTTTAAGTTGTTGGTTGTGTGGTTTTGTCACCGTATAGTAATGGAGAGTCAATGAATGTGAGGTTAGCATTTAGTACTTTCTTACTATCAATCTGTTGTTTAGACCTAGTCTTTGGTGTGTGAAGTATAGTTTTCACTGGGTTAGGTGCACCTACCTTAGTTTTGTAGAGTCAGAAGTGAAGAGGGCAGTCTTGTCCCTACAGTTGGTCTAGTTACCCTAAGATCACTTACATTTTGGAACTAACCACTCCTAAATTCTTTTTGAGGGTATATTGGTGGCCTTAGAGCATAAGTGTCCATTTTGAAGACCAACAGAGCTAAAAGCCTAAGAGGAAGATTTGATGATATGAAGATGAAAGAAGGAGAAAACATTTCATAGTATAGTAATCAAATCAAGGAGGTTGTCAATGCTAATTAGGAGCGGGAGGTTTTATTGATGAAGATATTGTTGTGAGTAAAATTCTTAGAACCTTTCTTCCAATCTATGCTATTAGAATCTCTAAAATTCATGAAATGAGATCTGCACCGAGTAATGTTCTTACACTTGATAGTTTGATCGATAAATTGACTACTGTTGAGTTGAATAACTATGATAACAGTATTGTACCAAGTGTTGAGTCTACATTTATGTCATCTTTAAAAATTGGAAAGTCAAGAAATAAACATGTATGATAAGAAATGAAAGTGACAGTGACAATGATGAAGATGGACTTGATGAACTTGAAGCACTTATGGCTAGGAGGATGTAGAAAGGTAAAGGAAGGTATAAAGGAAAATTACCTCTAGCATGTTTTAACTGTAAAGAAATTGGTCATATTGTAGCTAGATGTCCTAACAAAAAAGATGATGACAAAGACAACGACCGATTTGGTGATAGGAAGAATGATAGAAGAGATAACCAAGATTACAGGGGCAACTGACACTATGATAGAAGAAATAACCGAGACTACAAAGACAAAGGCAAGAAGGCATGCCTTGTTGGAGATGATGATGATGTCACTGACACCGACACTAATGAAGACATTGAGGTGATATTTGTATCTTTGAAAGAAGAAGA
Organism: Chamaecyparis obtusa; assembly: GCA_027943335.1. Taxonomy (NCBI): domain Eukaryota; kingdom Viridiplantae; phylum Streptophyta; class Pinopsida; order Cupressales; family Cupressaceae; genus Chamaecyparis; species Chamaecyparis obtusa. The sequence continues at coordinate 1,755,421 of BSBK01002625.1, forward strand.
AGAAGAAAGGTATGTAGAAATAACACTTATTTCTAAAGTTAGCAAGAATGATACATGGATTATTGATAGTGGTTTTACACATCATATGACTAGTGATGAGGATAAATTTAAATATCTGAAACACTATAATGGAGGATCTGTAAAAATGGGTAATGATACACCTTGTCAAATGAAAGGAAAAGGATTTATCATGTTGAACAATAAGATTAAATGTGAAAATTCATATTGGGTGAAGGGACTTAACTATAACTTGTTAAGTGTAGCACAGTTGAATAACTTAGGTCACTAAGTTGCATTTGAAAGTAGGAAGGTGAAGATCTATGATGAAACAATAAAATTGGTCAGTACTGGTGAACAATCTAAAGGTAATCTATTTTATCTTGGCAATGTTGAAACTTCTTTCTTAATGGCTAGAACTGAAGATGTGTGTTTGTGGCATAAAAGGTTGTGTCATGTGAGTTTTGGCAACATGGTTAAGATCATTAAGAAAAGAAAAGTAAGAGGTTTACCGATCTTATCTAAACCTGACCATGTCATGTGAAAACAATGTCAAAAGGGAAAAATGTCAAAATATAGATTCAAGAGAAAGATGTACTCATCTAAAGCTATTTTGGAGGTGGATCATACTGACTTATGTGGTCCTATGAGAAATCAAAGCTATCATGGTGATAGATACTTTATTCTATTTGTTGATGACTAGTCTAGGATGATGACGGTTATGTTTTTGAAAGATAAAACTAAAGCTTTCAAAATGTTTAAATGGTATAAAGATAAAGTAGAAAAGGAAAGTGGAAAAGAGTTAAAATTCTTAAGATTTGATAGAGAAGGTGAGTTTATTTATGATGAGTTCACTAATTTTTGTAATGAGCATGGAATTAGGAGATAGGTTTCTGTATCGATAACACCATAGTAGAATGGTATTGTTGAAAGAAGGAATAGATCCATTGTTGATTATGCTAGAACACTGATGATTGAGAAAGATGTTGCACAAATGTACTGGAGAGAAGCTATTAGCACTACTTTATACACATTGAACTAAGTACAACTGAAGAAAGATTCAAACAAGACACCTTATGAGTTATGATTTGGGTGCACACCTAATATAAGTTATTTCAAAATTTTTGGAAGTAGATGTTACATTCTAAAAGATGATAGAAATGGAAAATTTGATTCTAAAGGTGATGAAGGAATATTTTTGGGATATTATACTAAGACCAAAGCTTACAAATATTTGAATTAGGTTTCTAACAAAATGATTGAAAGTGCTAATGTGAAAGTTGATGAGTTTGCTAAGAAAAATGATGAAGAAAGCAGGAAAGAACTAGATGACTATAGTAGATATACATTCATTGAGTTACCTAACCCTCTACCCAAGCAACAGGAAGAAGCTATCGAGCAAGAGGATAAAGACACCAAACATCAACCTATAGACACCAAGAATCGGGAAATTGCTACTGATGAAGAAATTGAACCTGCACTGACTGATGAACAGAGAAGAGAGAAAGTATTAGCTAAATTTTTGAGAAGACGCCATCCACATAACCAAATCATTGGAGACAAGCAAGCTAGCATAATGACACAAAGTAAATTGAGATAGAAAACAAGTTTAATTTGTGAATTTGAACCTAAAAATGTTAGAGATGCACTTGAGAATGAGGAATGGATTAAAGCCATGAATAAAGAAATTGAGAAAATAGAGAAAAACAAAACATGGACATTGCTACCAAGACCAAGTGATAAAAATATAATTGGAACCAAATGGATATTCAGAAACAAGATGAATGAGAATGGTGAAGTCACTAGGAACAAAGCAAGACTTGTTTGTAAAGGATATGCACAAGAAGAAGGTATAGATTATGGTGAGACTATTCCTGACTTAAAGGAGTTAGAATGCTACTTGCATATCCTGCACACAAAAGATTTAAAGTATATCAAATGGATATTAAATCTGCATTTTTGAATGGAATACTTAAGGAAGAGGTTTATATTGAACAACTTGAAGGTTTTGTTGATCCAAATAAGCAAAACATGGTATGTAAATTACACAAAGCACGATATGGACTGAAGCAAGCACCAAGAGCATGGTATGAAAGACTTCATGCTTATCTTATTAGTGTTGGATTTGTGAGGACAAGTGACAATAGAAATTTGTATTTGAAAGGAGAAACTGATGACAATATTCTTATTACTAAAATATTTGTGCATGATATTATATTTGGAGGACATGATAATATTTGCAAAACATTTGCTGCTAAAATGAGAAAGGAATTTGAGATGTCAATGTTTGGAAAGATTAAAAATTTTCTAGGATTGAAAATTCTACAACAAGATGAAGGGATATTTATAACACAATCAAAGTACATCAAAGAAGTGTTGAAAACTTTTGGAATGGAAGATTTAAAACTGGTAGGAACAGCGATGGTCACAAGATGTAAACTGACAAAATATGATCATTCAACTGAGGTAAATTGAACTTTATATAGATCAATGATTAGATAACTGATGTATGTTTTTCATAGTAGACATAATATTGCACATGTTGTTGGGATTGTAGCAAGATTATCTTCTAATATTAAGGAATCACATATGATTTTTGATAAGATTATTCTGAGATACTTGAAGAACACAAAGAATTATGGTTTATGGTATAAGAAATAAGACAATTTTGAACTACAAGTTTACACGGATGCATATGGACTGGAAATATTGATGACCAAAAGAGAACAATCGGTGGAGCATTCTTTTTGGGAGAAAGGATAGTTACTTGGATAAGTAAGAAACATCCATGTATTTCTCAGTCTACTACTAAAGCATGTTGAAGTAGAATATGTTGTTGTTGCTAATTGTTCAAATATTGCATGAATAAAATAATTGTTGAAAGGAATGAATAAGGATATCACTAATCTAGTGATTATATATTGTGACAACACAAGTGCTATAAACATTTCCAACAATGTGATGATGCATGCTAAGAAAAAGTATATATCTATTAAGTATCACTATTTGAGGGAGAAAGTACAAGAAAAGCAAGTGAAACTGGAGTTTGTGAAATCTAAAGAGCAACTTGTAGACATATTTACTAAACCCTTACCAAATGATACATTTGAGTACTTGGGGACTAGACTAGGGGTCCACCCCCTACCTATCAGTCACTAAGGTGATCAGGAGGTTGCATCAACCTATACTTTATCAGAAAATCAAATAATATAAATGCATATTGTTCACACTTTAGGTTTCCTAAGGTTGTGAAAGCTGGAATAGGAAAAATGTATATTTGTACATTCAGGTACATTATCTGAACTAAACAAAAGATAGATTTTTGGCTATTTGAGAGTTTTTTATTCTTTTTGGCATTTTTGTCAAAGGGACAGAAAGATTCAAAGAAATATCAATTAGACAAAAAAAAATAAGGGAGAGAAAGTCTAATATGTATCTAGTGGGAGAGAAGTATCACAAAGGAAGAAGAAGATCAAATCCACAGGGAGAGTCTATTGAAATGCTATGTAGTGATTAAACATATTAAATGATCAAGTTAGGGAGAGCTTATCATGCTACAACATTTACTAATGGAGTTTTAGTACAGATGTTTGGTATTCTATGGCATATTTCATATTGTGTTGCCATCAATGCCAAAGGGAGAGATTGATAATCTACAACTGATTGAATAAATTGATGAACTAAATGGACAAGTGAAAGACAGTGATTGGAGATCACCGAGTTGTTATAGTGATATGTGTAAAGGATAAAATATGGATGGAGTCCTAGAAAAATGGTTTGCACATAAAAGAGACCCCAAAACCAATATTTTACAATTACATTTGAATTGTATTGATATGGAAAGTAAATATAGATGATTAATGTTGAGATTAAGAAATAAAGGTACTTACCTCTAAAAAAGAATCATCTAAAAACCCTATCAAACGATCTCAAAAACATCAATTCTTGTGTTATCAAACCGAAACTGCGAGATCTACAAAACCCAGAAATCTTTTTCTGAGATTCAATTTGGGTCAAAATCAAGGTTGTACCTGACCAGGTTAGGTGTGAGGTTAGGTTTGACCCTCATAAAAGGTCAAATACTACATTATTTATTTGAAGTCTAATTTTGATTCTATTCAAAAATCCCCGAAGTTCGGCGAAAAGGGTATCCAAATCTACTCTCAGATCCAAAATTCTGCACCTGTACCTGCAAGAAAAATGGTTTTGTTTGTTTGTTTGGGGGGTTTGCCTTGGTCACACCCTGGTTTGGAATCAACCTTAATATTGAAATTGAAATGGAGAATGCTAGCAAGTGGTAGAAGTAGATCTAACAATGAAGCTATGCAATTCAATAGATAATCCAATTGTATTTGAAATGTAATCAAGTATGTTGATATGAAAGCTTGAACATAACATCAACAAATGTAAATCAAACCTCCATGGTTGTATGCTTGGAATCCACCTTGAGGGAAGAATGAAATGGATCTTAAAGATGAACAAAATGATCTTGAAGGAAGATCACACCATCATGATTGCTGGATCTAGGGTTTGAATGATGAATATTGAATGCTTGAACCAAATCCCTTCAATGGCTTGAATGCTTGAATCCTTGATCTTCAATGGAGAACTTGGATGGAGAAGAGGGCTTGAATTCTTGAATGGATACTTTCTTGAATGGAATTCTTTCTTGATCACCTTGAGAAAATATTGAGAGCTTGATCATGAAATTGCTTGAAGATGAGATGGAGAAAATGAGAGAGGAAGGCTTCCTTTTATAGTGATCTAGGGCACAATCCTCTAGAGGGGCCACCTTGGAGAATTAAATCCCAATTAGGCCCCAACCCTATAGGAATGGACCTAAATTAAATATAATTTAAGATTTTACCATTTCGGAGACCAAAACAGTAGACCCGAAAGTGGGAAAACAATTATTTCTGAAACCCGACAACCGGAGATCCCGAGACCTTGAAATTTGAACCCAGGGTCAAGGACGAGATCAAACCTGACTAGGTCAAGGTCAAGGTCAACCTTGACCCCTTAAGGTATTTTTTGACCCCTTTAGGTCTATTTTGACCTTAAGGGCACAAATTTTAGGGTTTCAATCAGAGTGAGAAATAGGATGTCTCGAGGGTGCTCGGAGACCTAGAAATGATGCCAGAACAAGGTAGAGTGCCAGGGAGAGACACAAAATCCTATGATGAACATGATGAAGTCTTGGAGGACCTATTTTTAAGTCCTACCTAGAAAATAGAGCCACAAAAGAGGAAAATTCAGTAGAATCCTTAAGATTCTAACCCTAATTTCACCTAGAATGAAGCAGAAAAGAAGTGGAAAGAGGGGAAAAAGCCAAATCAATTCAAGGCATTTGAGATGACCCCAAACCACTTACTCAAAGGGCTAAATGTTGTTAACATGGAAGTGCTTCCATTTTAAGATGATACATTAAGCCCCCACTTTAGCAAGAGTATGGACTCGATGCAAACTCTTGGTAAAGGAGAAGAAAGAGGAGATCCAAGTGGATTTGCAAAGAGATAAAATAACACTTAGCTAAGGACACAAGCCCCCAGACTAAGGATTCTAACTCAACATACACATGAGGGTGTGAAACAAGAAAACCAAAAGAACAAGGGTTAGCACTAAACAACCCAAATCAATTAGCATAAGAAACCTCACTAAGAAATATTCCTCATGGGTAAAAGTACAAACCTGTGTCACACTTTTATAAAGGAAAAGGATGACAACATTCAAATTTTTCAACTTTAACAACATAAAAGTGACATTTTTGTTTAGAATTTGAAGATGATGTAAACTAATGAAATGTGTAAAATTTGATGAAGTTTATGCTTATAATTGTTTTTTAAAAATTTGAACAAAAATTGACATAGTTTTCTAATTTTTGAAGTCCATTTTTTTATTGCTGAAATATGCTAAAAATCTAGGGTCTAGTTCGCGTGAACAAACTATATGCAAAAAAATATTTTTTTCCTCTAATTCCATAATATGTTTTAGATGACATGTATAGCTAGTGCATAAAAAAGGAAAGATTGGATTTCAGCATATATTTTGTCTGTTATAACTATCCAAAGTCGGTGTTACCTGAAATCAACAGTTTTTAGTTCGCGTCCAATTTTCCCTATCAAACCTACACCATTTTTTAAAAAAATTATGTATTCTTGAAGAGGACTCTCTCCTCTAGTGTTAAATATAAATTTTTAATTTTTCTGACATGATTTGTTATTTTTAATATTTTTCGAATGAGCGTGTTCTTAAATGTTAAAATACCTACTTGAAATATTTTGAACGTAAAATATATTATATGAAATCAAAACATTATAAAACATACATGACCATAATCTTGACTACGAGCTCTACAAAAAGGTATTTTTAGATTTTACAGAAAGGTAAATTTTGATAGAGAATTCAAGTCCAGAAGTGAGAACTTCTAAGAGCCACCCTTTTTTGCTGACTTGGCTGCCAAATAGGATTCCACATGGGTCCGGCGGGAAGGGGTCCAGTCGGACCCCCTCCGGCCGAACCCCTTCCAGTCGGACCCCCCTTCAACAATCCCGAGCCGCTCAACTCAAATTAGTCGGGCGGATGAAATTTTCTCCTTATATAGATTTTGAGGGTCCGGCCGGAACCCCCCCACCACATAGATGCCACATGGTTCCTAGAGGGTGCCATGTGGTTTCGGTCAAACCCCTTCCAGCCAGAAGGTGTCCGGTCAGACCCCCCTAGTTTGTCCTCTAGTGCGACATAGGTTTGTACTTTTACCCTCATACTAATATCATATTTGGAAAGCTATCATAAAAGCATAAATGTTTACATAAGAAAGACAAGAGGAAAAATATAAATAACATAGCTTCATGATCCTATCGTACTAGCATGAAAGCAGAAAAGAGAGAAAGGAGAAAGTGATTACCTCACCTAGTAAGATGCCCACCTTACTGTGAATCACCCTGGAGGGAGAGCCCAACAGGTTCACCCATAAACTATGCTTGCAATTGTAATGCATCTTCCGATGGCTTTTGGAATACCCATAGATCCACTTTCTTGTATCACTATGAATATGAAATGCATGTCTCCTTAGGATTTAGCAACGTATGTGCATTACCTTTGAAAGATTTAGCATATAGGTGCATATCTTTTCAGGATTTAGCAACTTATGTGCATTACCTTCCAAGATTTAGCATATTTGAAATTGGAAATGTGTGTCCCTTCAGGATCTAGAAACTTATGTGTGTTACCTTTAGAGGATTTAGCATATTAAAAATTGAAAAATGTGTGTCTCCTCAGGATTTAGCAACTTATGTGCGTTACCTTCTGAGATTTAGCATACTGCAAAACAAAAGGTTAGAACAAAAATACATAATATAGAATGAGGGAGGCCATATATATGCCCCCCTCCTTAATATGGAAAAAATATACTATTTTGACATGTTAAGGAAAGATAAGAAACAAGGATAAAGCCTTCTTCAATAGCAAGACAATATCCACAGACAACACCCAGTCCAAGCCAAGGTCACAGCTCCTATGAGGCCATGGAAGGGATGAATGCAAAGAGATATCATGTAAGAAGTAAAAAAGTAACCCTTGTGAGGGATAGCACACTGTTTAGCTTCCAAGGTGAGAGATTTATCCACCATGGAAACCCAATGTCAAACAATGAAATCGGTTGTGATCAAGGAAAAAGATCCTCAATGCAAACCAAAATGTTCATGTATAATTGGATATCACATAATAGATAGATTTTTCTTAACCAAGGAAAGAGGTGAATCCCAGAAAGATAGAAATGAAGGAGATGACATCCTTGCCCCCCAAGTGTAGGAACAAAGATGAAAGGGGACCTATTATATCACTCACAACAATATGCAAGACAATAAGCCCCCAAGTATTAGGCTACCATTGTTTACATAATGTGGAGTTCCATAATAGGAACATAGATGTTATTTAGAGAAAATAGGATTGAAATACAACTCATTGCCATATGATATATAAATAACATTACTATCAATGAGCTGCCTAATCTTATAATGTAAAGCTTGACATTCATTAGTAGAGTGATCATGAAATCTATGATATAAACAAAAAGGAAGAGTCTTCAAGTGTGGACTATGTTTCTTTTTGCATTTAGGTCTAGTAATCATCTTAGCATGAAGGAGTTTAGGCAAAAGAAATTCTTGGTCAAATTCCTTCATAGTTTCATCATGTTTTGAAGTGTTATTGGACATGTTATTAACATTGATTTGTTGTCAGGGATTAAATCCTAATCCATAAGAATGCTCATGCCCCCGAGTGTGTAAGGGCATTTGAATTCCCTATTTATGTTTACCACATCCTTGACTATGGAATCCTTGCTTAACTAGGAAATGATAACTAGGACCATAACGAGAAGCCATATCAGAAGAAGACAATGGAACTTCAGTAGTCACTATATCATCATTAACTTAGGTTTGACAGGTTCATTGTGGGTGGAAGCAGCGATAAAGTTATTACAAAGGGGTTTAGATGTAAAAACTCATTGTTCAAACTCTCTTTGTTTCTTCATAAAATCAAGATCATTAACCTTATATTCTCCAATAAAGGTAGGAGTAAAATCCAAAGTTCCCCAATCATCTCTAGAAAGAGCATTAGAGGAGGAAGGATTACTATTAGGAGTAGGAGTAGTTTGGTTTTGAATATTAAGACAAGGATTAGGCTCGTCATCCACATGAAGTGTATACATCACATTGTTATGTATAAACTTGACTTTACGATGAGGGGTGGAAGGAATGGCATGCATCTCATGCAACCAAGGTCTACCCAAAAGAAGATTATAATTGAGAGGTCCAGGCATAATATGAAGAGGATTATTCAGGATGACTGGTCCTACTTTGATAGGTAAGGTAATGATGCCTAAGGTGATCTTAGCAATGTTATCAAAGCCACAAATAGGAACATTTTTAGGTTGAATAGTTGAAAGATCAGCGTTAATTTCTTTGAGCATGTCCATGCTACAAACATTAAGCCCAGATCCATTATCAATCAAGGTCCTACAAATGATACTTTTATTAATAGAAATAGAAACCATAAGAGTATCATACTGATTTTGAACTTCTTTAGATGGTAAATCCTTTTGAGTAAATACAATGTCAAGAGGACTCGGGGTAGCATGCATGCATTGTAAGAAGTTATTGATGTTCTCTTGATTAGGAGGTGGAGTAGAAAGAGTTGATAGAGATTTTTGCAAGGCTTCATAGTAGGTAGGTGAAGTTTGAAGAAGCTCCCATAAAGAAATCTTGGCAGGAGTATTTTGCAATTGAGTTATCAAATCATACTCCTTGCTAGGAAGACGGGGTGGAGGAGGAAGAATAGGTTGAGAAGGTGGCAAAGAAGTAGAAACCACCGGATCAAGTTGAGGGTTATTCCTTGTATGATATGTGTGAGCTATAGAATCTTGATCATTAAAAGACACCATAGGTTTACCTTTGATAGTAAGGCAAGAAAAACCTTTAACAATCAACAAGGGTTTAGGATAAACCATTTTAGTTGTCTCGACACTATAAATAGATTCACAAGAAGGAAGAAAAGAGGACATCCTAGGAGGAGATGAGGTCAGATCTTGATTCTCCATAGGATCATCACTAAAAGGGAGAGCATTACGGGAATTCATATCATTCTCCACTAATGCCTCATCACTAGAAGGAATCTCAAATGGAGGTAAAGCATCTATAATGTCATATTCTTTCATTAATATGTTTGCATAAAGGGAGTGTGTTTTAGGAAAAGAGTCACCATCATGTATTAATAAATCACCCTTGTGTATCAAAGCTTCTTCAGGAGGAGGGGATAAATCAATTTCTTTATCGAAGGGTTCATTCATAATGGTTTCATGAGGAAAAGAAAAATCAACATCCCCATCTAAAGGTTTAATAAAGCATTTAAACCACGGTTGAGATAACTTGTGCAACATGATAACGAATAAAGAAATGCATATAAAATAGATCTAGATATATCTAAATGCATTCAAATGAAATGCTTTTGTATTTTTCAACAAATTTTACAATTTTTTATTTATTTTTGGATTTTTGAAATGTAAATGCAAGAGCATAAAAGAAATCTAATCTTAATGCAAGAAAACAAATGATCTAACACCAAAAAGAAAGAGAGTAAGTATGTCAGGTTCACCAAAATGTATAGTGAAGGTGAACACACAAGATAATAGAAAGGGAGATCTAACACAATAGAGCATCTAAATCCACAAAAGAAAGGGGTAAGTATGTCGGGTTCACCAAAATATATAGGGTAAAATGGTGTATGGGGTCCTAGAACAATGGTTTGCACATAAAAGAGACCCCAAAACCAATATTTTACACTTACATTTGAATTGTATTGATATGGAAAGTAAATATAGATTATTAATGTTGAGATTAAGGAATAAAGCTACTTACCTCCAAAAAAGAATTGACTAAAAACCCTGTCAAACGATCTAAAAAATAGTTGATTCCCTACTTACTAAACCGAAACTGTGAGATCTACAAAACCCAAAAATCTTTTTTTGAGATTCGATTTGGGTCAAAATTGAGGTTGTACCTGACCAGGTCAGGTGTGAGGTTGACCTAACTAGGTTAGGTGTGAGGTTGGGTTTGAGCCTCATAAAAGGTCAAATACTACATTCTTAATTTGAAGTTTGATTCTAATTTTGTTAGCAGATCCCAGAAGTTTGGCAAAAAGGGTATCCAAATCTACTCTCAGATCTAAAATTCTACACCTGTACCTACAAGAAAATTGGTTTTGTTTGTTTGATTGGGGGGTTTGCCTTGGTCAAACCCTATTTTGGAATCAACCTTAATATTGAAATTGAAATGGAGAATGCTAGCAAGTGGTAGAAGTAGATCTAATAATGAAGCTATGCAATTCAATAGATAATGCAATTGTATTTGAAATGTAATCAAGTATGTTGATATGAAAGCTTGAACATAACATCAACAAATGTAAATAAAACCTCCATGGTTGTATGCTTGGAATCCACCTTGAGGGAAGAATTAAATGGATCTTGAATATGAACAAAATAATCTTGAAGGAAGATCACACCATCATGATGGCTAGATCTAGGGTTTGAATGATGAATATTGAATGCTTGAACCAAATCCCTTCAATGGCTTGAATGCTTGAATGCTTGAATCCTTGATCTTCAATGGAGAACTTGGATAGAGAAGAGGACTTTAATGCTTGAATGGAATGCTTGCTTGATCACCTTGAGAAAATCTTGAGAGCTTGATCATGAAATTGCTTGAAGATGAGATGGAGAAAATGAGAGAGGAAGGCTTCCTTTTATAGTGATCTAGGGCACAATCCTCTAGAGGGGCCACCTTGGAGAATTAAATCCCAATTAGGCCCCAACCCTATAGGAATGGACCTAAATTAAATATAATTTAAGAGTTTACCATTTCGGAGACCAAAACAACGGACCCGAAAGCAGGAAAATAATTATTTTTGAAACCCGACAACCGGAGATCTCGAGACCTTGAAATTTGAACCCAGGGTCAAGGATGAGCTTGAACCTAACTAGGTTATGGTTGAGGTTGACCTTGACCCCTTTAGGTTGATTTTGACCGTAAGGGCACAGATTTCAGGGTTTCAGTCAGAGTGAGAAATAGGAGGTCCCGGGGATGCCCGAAGACCTAGAAATGATGCTAGAATAGGGTAGAGTGCCAAGGAGAGGCAAAAAATCCTATGATGAACATGATGAAGTCTAGGAAGACCTATTTTTAATTTATACCTAGAAAATAGAGCCACAAAAGAGGTAAATTCAAGAGAATCCTTAAGATTCTAACCCTAATTTCACCTAGAATGAAGCAGAAAAGAAGTGGAAAGAGGGGAAAAATCTAGATCAAAGAAAAGATCAATTCAAGGCATTCAAGATGACCCCAAACCACTTAATCAGAGGGCTAAATTCTCTTAACATGGAAGTGCTTCCATTTTAAGATGATACAATATGTAAGGAAATTAAATTAGTCAATATGTTTTCATTGATATCAACTAGTTTTGACTATACTTATCATGATGGTTACAAACATCTGAAGAAGAAAAATGGTAAAGGAAAGAGATATCTACATGAAGATGAGATGAATATGAAGATATGGCTAAGGTATACATTGGGTAACTTATTGATGAGTCTATGGCATCATTTTGTTGACTTGATTGTATTAAATAAATTTTTTATGTATTGAAGATCAAAATTGAACAAGTTAATGTGGTCAGTAATTGAATATTTTTGTATACACCAAGCCAGTGCAGTGTATATCAAGTATCAGTATTAACTGAGTTAGTATTCACCAACATATTTATGTATTAACCGAGTAAGAGAAAATAAATAAATGTTATAACAACCGACTAAATTGATGAGATGGAAAATTGTGTATGACTCTAAGGTAAAAGATAAAGTTTTTTATGAGAATCTAATGGCTTAAAAAATTTAGAGATGATCAAATGGAGAAGGATGAAACGTGTTAGAGACACATCTATCGGGGAAGCTTGAAGCAGAAAAAATGGACAATGCAGATTAAGAGGAAAAATCTTATGGATGAGATGAAAATGGTTTATGACAACTATTTAAAGAGACATGAGATTCATTATTGAGTACATGAGCTAATTGAATTTGTAGGAGAAATCATGTGGAAGGAAGTTTGCATGCACCACTGATCAAACTAGTTACAGGCATAACCAAGCAGAGCTGTAGGCATAACCGAGTGTCAGAGTATTGCTGACCGAGATGAATATAATGAAGGATTGAAGTGATTATTGATCAGAGGAGGTATTATGAGCTTAGCTTAGATCTAAAAATCTAAAAATCTTAGTTTTATTTGAATTAGAACACTATTGTATCGGTTTAACCATTGTTACAACTAAATCTCTTAACCGAGTGGACTTAACAATCTTATTTGTATTTCAGTATGACATTCCATGAATGTTGAAGGTTTTCTTTTTGACCCCATAGTGAATGTTGATCAAGAGTTAACTGTTAGTGATAAATCCTCTAACCAGGTCATTGTATATGATGAAAACCTACCTGTTAAGAACAATTTCAAACATGCAAATGTTAACAATAAAGAGCATATTCAATCTACTCTAACATGTTCATAAACTTGCAAAAAATAATAATCTTCACCATAACCTCGGATGAGCATAAATAAAGTGCACCCAAGACTTGCTTGATTTAAGCTCTTAGAGAGGTTGTGGGTGTGCTCTCCCAACACAAGTGTAAATCCCACTATGAATGCAAGGTAAAATCAAGATTGAACTACTCAAGGAGGAGCTATGGAAGCAATCTTCAAGCATTCAATAAGAAGTCATTGAAGCTTAAGAAGGTGTTGTGGAAGCAACCCTCAAGCTCATGGACATGCAAGACTGATGCTACTAATGAAATCAAAGTAAAGCATGAAATCATATTTCAACTCTACTATGCATTCTAACAACTACCAAATGGTTAGAAAAAATTCTAAGAAAGAAAATCTAAGCCTAAACTAGCATAATAACTCTAATGCAAATGAATGGATGATTTTCTTGAGGCAAGGGTCCTATTTATAGGATTTTGGAGGGCTGGGTGAGGTGGCATCTATGTGAAATCAACATAGATGCCACCAAGGAGACACATAATCTATGCAAAGTCCAAGAATTTCTCACACATGTGTGAGAAAATTGGGATGTGAGAGGTCAATGTGTACTTCAAGTACATGTGTAAGTGTTGGAGATTTGCCAGCAAGCTAGTGCTGACTGTATGTTTGTCATTGATGACAACATATGGTAAGTAGCATGCATGGAAGACTCATATAGTAAGCTTCTAGTATATATAGCATGGACATGTTATCAGCATGATATCATGGATGCAAAGGTTAACTATTAGTATAGACAGTTATATAGCAGCTTGTGTCAAAAATGTTCCTGACAGAGTTACAAGCATTATTCTGTGAATGATTGTCCATACAGTTATCATGGAGCCTTGCACATTTGGGTATGTGATGGAGACATGTTAGTGATATTACATTCATGGATGCAGAATTTGGTGATTAGTAGAAGTGAATTTATGTAGTCTCTATTCACCAATAGCAATTTCATGTGTTTATTTAGAAGAGCCTTATATTAGTTCAGGAGTTGTGCCTATCATTTTGGTATGCACCCTTGGATTAATGCTTGGATAAGGCTTAGTAATGTTTGGTTAAGAGTGCATGATGTAATTCAGATTGAGGAGAAAGTTTCAGTTACTTTGGTAGAGCCGACAGTGTGCAGCATGCGTCTACATTTGTTAATATAGGGCAAGTCCCAGAATGTGTTGTGTGCTTAGTAGAGCTGACATAATTATTATTGGAGTATGTTATGGTTTCTCTAATATGATTTCAAGGTGTTTCTAATAGGATAACTTTATTATATAATTTGGAGGAAAGATATTTATAGGAAGTCATTTGTAATTGCTAAGTATGGTTTAGAGTAGATTGTGAAGAGTAGAGCAGAGTGTGCAAAGTGTTGAGCCATCAGAAGAAGGTCTATGTGACCAAGTAAAGTGTTTGTGATATACATTGGAACTGATCCAGACAACAAGTCAAAGTGCAGTTCACCAAGATCCAGATATAGTGTGTATTTGTTATTCAAAAGGTTGTAGCCTTCACCCCTTTGAATAGTGTGCTCTCGGACAATGCATCCTCACCCCTAACAGGGTTAATTGTAAAAGACTCCTAACAGGGTCTAACCCTTGACTAGGTCACTGCACTAAATATATTGTAAAGAAACTCCTAACAGGGTTAAGGATCTTCTAACAAGGATCATAAAATACTAGTGCAGAATATTAGTGGGTGTCAATTCCCACTGAGGTTTTTACCTATTTGGGTTTCCTCGTAACCAAAATATTGGTGTTGTGTTCAAGTGTTATTTTATTTTATTTGTGCTTTATGTTTAAGTATACTTAATTGGATAAATAATTGAATCTTGTAGATAACTAATTCACTCCCCCCCCCCTCTTAGTTATCTCTTGGGACTATTCCTAACAATTAGTATCAGACCCAAGTGTCTTAGAGAGAAAGTTTAATAGCTTGAGGTTGATCAGATGGCATTCTTTAGAAAAGACGGTCCTAAGTTTGATGGAGAGAATTATCTTGATTAGAAGAACAAGATGATGACACATTTTTAGTGCATTGCTTTTGAAGTTTTTGAAGTGGCTATTAAGGAAGTTGAGATCCCCTCTCTAGCAGATCTTGGAAAGGATGATGCTACAAGAAAGAAAAAGGATTTGTTCCATTAGAATGCAATAGAAAAAGAAGCCCTTATCAATGCCTTATCTGATAGTGATTTTTCATAGATAAAGAAAGTAGACACAGCCTACAAGATATGGAATCACCTAGAAGACATATTTGAAGGAGACAAACAAGAAAAGAATGTGCACAGAAAAACCTAGAAGAAAAGATACAATGCATTAGAGATGCTACCTGAAGAGAACATCAGAGCTTACAACCAAAGGATTAATGAAGAAATTTTAGGAATCAGGAATAATGGTGGAGAGATCTCGGAAGAAGACATTATGGATGAATTGATTACCACTCTCACAGTAGAGTATGAAAACAAGATCAACATACTTGATGAGACCAAGAAGCTTACATCAAATTTTAAAAGAGAGACCTTGATCAACAAAATTTCAGCTTTTGAGATTTCAAGATTGAATACAAAACCTAAAAGTGAAATAGCCTTCAAAGCATCAGTCCATGGTAATAAATTTGAAACCACTTTTGGTAATTTTGATGATGATGATGAAGAGAAAACACTAGATGATTTCATATCTATGATTGCTAAAAGAGAAAAGAAAGGAAAGGAGAAATATGAAGGTCAATTGCCATTTAAATGCTTTTCATGTAATAAGATTGGTCACTTTGCATCTAAGTGTCCTACAAGAGTTAAAAGATACTAGAATAAATAAAAGCCTAAGTATACAAAGGAATGCTATTATGCTGGAGATGGAGTATCGGATGAAGAATCAACAACAGAATTAAATGGATTCATTCCTCTTGAAGATGAAAAGGATTCACAAGAATTAGCTCTAATTTCACAAGCTGACATCAGGACATATTGGATCATTGATAGTGGTTGCTCACATCACATGATAGGAGACAAAGATAGATCTGTTCATTTGGACAGATACAAAGGAGGCATGGTTAGTGTTGGCACCAGAAAATTCAGGCCAAAACGTCAAGGAAGTATGATGTTTTATTTTCATTTTTATATAATTTTCCTATGATTAAAAACTAAAATGAATGAAAAGTGTGTGCATTTGTTATTTTTATTTTTCATTTAGTAGGTTGTTAATTATCTTTCCATAAATGCATATTTAATTTTGAAAATAAATAATTATTGAAAAAATAAAATAGGTTGAACAAAAGACGGCGAGAGGGAGTTGAACACTCGACCTCTCAAGCCAACCTTTCTTCTTACCTATCTACCCTCCTATCCCCTAACCAGTTAGTCTAATTGTTTCCTTCGAGAGGGTTATGAGAAAATACTTATTTATCTTTGTTTTTGTGTGCAAGTGAGAGGTAAAAACAACCTCATACACAGGGAGTTACCTCTCCCCTAATTATTTTTATAATTTAATAATATGCTTATTATGATGATTGTATTTATATATTTTATAATTTTTAGGAAAAAGAATGGGGAGAGGGAGTTGAACACTCGACCTCTCAACCCATTTCTCTTCCTACATATCTACCCAACTCTACCCCTAACCAACTACTCTACATTATTCTTTGAGAGTATGTGTAGAAATAAATATATAAATATAAGACAATTGTGTTTCCTTTATTTAAAAGAAAATAAAATATAAAATACAAATCATTAGAATTAATATTTATGTGTTAGGGGAAGCTTAAATATTTTAATTAATTATTAAAAGTTATATGATTCAGATAATTAATTTATTTACCTAATAATCTAAATCTTCTCCATTTTCACATTGTCACTTATAATTAATATGAAGTGTTAATGCTTTTAGATTGTATAAAGTTTATTATTATTGACCTTTAATTTATACATGTTTATAGGTTCAAATTTTATATGTTAGGGTTGAATAAGGATAAGTCATTTCCCTACGTATAGTTTCTTATACTCATGTTAATTTTATTTAGGTTTAAATAGTTTTTCTTTAGTTTTTACTTATTTTTTCCTCTCTAGCATTTATATTTCTACTAAAGTGATAAATAAATCTTATTTTCTTAACATGAAAAATGGTATATCTTAAAGGGTAATTCTTAAATTTTACCTCTTGATCCATGAAAGAGAATTACTTTGTGCATTTTTGTGTTTTGATTTTAGGGTTTGTTTTTTACTTTGAGTAAATTATTATTTAATGTACATTAGGGTTCTTTAGGAAGGTAAAAATTTCTATGCCCTAATTATGTACATTTTAATAATTACTAAATTTCCTATAGTTTTAATTTTCTTAAGGGAATTATTTTGTGAGATTATTAATTTAGCCCTTAAGTAAATGGATTTTGTTTTAAAACTAATGTTATTATAAAAGAATGTAATATGTTTTGTTTTTTACAAAAAATAAAATAATAATAATGATAATAAAGTATAAATATGAGAATAGTATTTTTGTGTGAATGTTTCATGATTTTATGTGTGAATAGTTGTCTTCCTATTTTAGTTTATTGTTGTTAATTAATCAATCTTTGAAGTGATTAATTTATTTTAAATTTGTCTCCAAAGTTATACGTTTTGATTCGAAATGTCACATTGTCATTAATAGATTGAACTAAATGAACTTTAGCATTGATCATCAATTAAAGTAATTGCACATAGTTTTCATCTTTTTATCAAAGCAATTCTTTACATTATTATGTTTATTCATTCAGTCATCTAGGAAAGTTTATTAGAATTAAGCCTACCAGCCTTGGTTCAATTGAACCAAAATTGTAGAGGCACTTATCGTGCCTATCAGTTGGCCTTAAAACAACCAATGATTTTGAGCCCCAACAAATTGGCAACTCTGCTGGGGACAGATATCAATGGATGTCAGTTTCAGAACCTCTGGTCAAGTAGTGAAGACTCTACTAAGAGAAAGATTCAAAACAATTATTAATTCCTCACAAGAAGTGAGGTGGTGGCTCTAAAATTTATTATTAGGTGAAACTTATGTTAGGGAGAAGATCCCTGAAGAATAGCTCATTTTTTTAATTGAAACCGAAGAAGAAGAATAAGAAACCAAAGAAGAAGATGTTGTATGTATCTACTGAGAGGTGGTCTAATGGGAATGATCAGGAGCTTGCTTGAAACAGTTTACAAGTCCTCACCATCAGAATGATGAAGGAGGTGATCAAGGTTTTAATCCACTCTCTCAGAGCAATAACGGAATTCACATTTCTCAGGAAGATCAGAATCGAGAGTATAGTGAGAGTTAGATGGATGATATAGTTGAGGGGATGATTAGGTTGGAACATAAAGATAAAGGGATGCTAAGAGCCCTTAGGAGACAGTCAGATGAAACTCTTAGAAGAATAGGAATAGAAAGGGAAAACCTTGTGTCATCTGTCAGTAGTGATGGTGAAAATGTGAAAGAAAATGACAAGGAAGGTAAAGATAGAACCATTCAGATGTCGATTTATACCCCTCCTCACAGAAAGAATGGTGGCCACATTATTCAAGACAATGCCACTAATCCTATGATTAAAACAGACAAAGGAGGGAAAACTACATAGGACAACAATGAATGGTTCAAAATTGTTGATAATCCAATGTGTGATTGGAGTAATAGGTCAAAAGACATTGGTAATTCCCATGATAATCAGAACAAGATTGGAAGAAATGACAATGATCAGAAGAGTGATCAGGATAATGAGTATAACTTGAGACAACCTATGCAAAAAGTATATAGTTTATTCAACAATGATGAACATAATAATGCCCTGTATGGTGAGAGTTCACAATATCAGAGGGAAAATAACGATTATCTCAATTTTTATAAAAGGAATTATGATAATGTGCATAATGAGAAAAGAGTCTATGCCAAGGATAATGAAGTTTTTAATTGTTCTCTGCATGACCAGCATGTCAATAATGGTCAAACCGATGAAAGCATTAGCCACCATCAGATATAGGATAAATATTATCCAAAAGGGCATATAAATGAAAATGAAAAACAAAGTGATAAATTATATTATCAAAATCAATACCTATGTTGGCAAGAACATGATTCCCAGTTTGCGCAAGATTAGGAACATTACTTGGCCCTAAATAACAGTCAGAATGGATGGAGAGATGCTACAAAAAAATACTACACTGGACAAGATATTGGAGGTGCTAATATGTTTCAACATTATGCACAAAATATAAATCACTCACATGGATAGAAACATGATGTACAAAAACCTAATAATATTGATCAAATCCACTCGCACCAGCAAATGGATAATATGTATTCTTGAAACCATGGATTACATGAACAGATGTATAATGCCAAATCTGCATGTGAATATGAGAAATATAATAACATTTTAAAACTACAAGATATTAACAATAGCCTTGCGCAGGGGGAAGGAGGAAGTAATTTGCTATTGCAATGCGAAGCCAGTCCTAGATCACAGCTTACGCAGCAAGATGATCAAAGGCGTCAGAAAAACCATGATGACCATCAACCTATGCAGGATAGAAGATATGATAAATATAAATGTCATAATGTTCGGGCACAATACCAAATGGACATGGACTATCGAGGCTCACATGAAGAATGCCTTGCTAGACACATGCCACCACCATAGCAGAATAAGGAGTTTTCATTTGCGCAAGATATAATTTCAAAGGGAACCGGTAAAAATAGTGATTATAATCAAATATATTGTAACCCACAATATATTGCCTCACGCGAATATAGTGATACACAACCGCAGCATATGGTTTCGCATGAAAATTATAGACAGCAACCTAAATGTTATAATAGTGAAGGAAATGGTATATATGCGCAGGTTCTGGATGATGAATAGCAGTATATTTTAAATGATATGCATGGTAAAAAATATAATAACATACAGCAACCTACATTTTTAACGTACCATCAGCACGAGTTGCCATTCAAACATGAGCATATGCAAGGGGTAGATGAGAAAAGTATAGGCAAATAGCCATATAATAACACACAAAAATTTAGTTCAAATGATGAAAATGGAGATCATAACAGATGCACACATGAGCAGCTCTATACCCTCATGCTTGCACACAGGGAAAAATGTATAGAAAATAATATTCTAAATAAAAAATTTAACAACAAATTTGATGGAGTGCCAAATGTGCATAATGAGAATCTGATGCAGCATCCAAACTTGTATGATCAACAGTCATATTGTAAACAAAATCATTTATAGCATAACAAATTAAATCAATATGGGCAAGTGGAAGGTGATTATTATAAAAGAAAGGGGAATATATATTATAACAATAATGGTCAGGGTAATAAAAACATTTGCCAAAATAATGATTCTTGTAACCGAGAGAAAAAAGATAAGATTTATTACCAGGAAAGTGGAGATGTATATGATAAAAATAATAGAGAATTACATTATTACAATAATAATTTGATGAATCCAGATTTGCATATTGAAAATAATTGCCAAGGAGGAATTGGTGTGAAAAAAAATAATACCCAACATGATTGGGGGAAAAATGATGAACATGTAAAATTTGGGGGTAATTGCATACCAGATGGCATTTGCCAACCTAAGTACAGTAATGATGATTATGGAAATATTTAGGTTGGATTTAAAAATACTAATAAAGGCATTTGTTCATAGCTAGATACTTATGGAGGAAATAAAGTACAAAGTAAAAACACTAAAGATAAAGATAATTATAACCATGATCAAAATGTTGGAGAATATATAAAAGACCGAGGTGGTATGCAGTTTTTAAATATGGATGACATAGATAATGAAATTCCACAACGTTATAAAAATTATGCAATGAATATTAATAATGATAATGGATATCAGTATCCGAGTACACAATATTTTGGAGGTACACAGTATCCGCATGCTGAGAATCAATTTCATGAAAGTAGATATGATCTAAATAATGCACCTCAAAATATACACAGGAAGATTTATCTAGGTGAAGGACAAAACTATTATGGTAATCCACAGCATGGAAGAGCTCAAACTCAGTAATGTCATGCACGACCAATGCAAAGTTCAATGCATCCAGGGAGAAGCCAAAATTATGCACATCCATATCCTATGGGTACAAATAGGCAACCTAGAAAATTTGCACAATAGTAATATCAATAGTATCAAGGAGGGATACCAAATCAAATAAATGTTGCTCAACATCCTCATAGTGGTCAAAATGGTGATCTAGCAAATCCATGCTAGAGAGGTAACCCTTTTCCTCAAAATCAATATGTTCAGAATAACAGTAATGGAAATTTATTTGATGTTAGACCTCAGGAATTAAATGAAAGATATAAACCATTGGACTTTTCAAATGTTATTTGTTGTCCTGACCCTATACCAAATAAATTGAAGACTACTATTCCCAAGTTTACTGGTGATGGATCCCAGTTAGCTGAACAACATGTCATAAATGCGAAGAATATTGTTTATGAATTTGATATTACTCATGAAGATGTGCTTATGAAGATGTTAGTTCTTTCACTCAAAGATAGTGTAGATGAGTGGTACAAAAACTTGCTAGATAGATCAATTACTAGTTGGCAGAATTTTGTTGACCATTTTCTTGAAGAGTTTGGGGATCACAGAGATCCATCCTTTGCAACACATGAATTAACCACTATAAGGAAAAATGTGAATGAAACAGTAAGGGAGTTTAATAGAAGATTTAACAGGGTGTTGAATAAGATTCGAAGGGATATCTACCCTGTTGATCCTTTTCTAATTACTTTTTATTTGAAAGCTTTTGATGTTAAGATGAATTACAAGATAAGGTCTCATAACCCAACAAATTTACAGTGGGCTTTCAAGATAGCATTGAATATTGAAAACAATAGAATAGCTACTGGAAGAATTGATAAAAGAAGTGATCCTAAGCTATTTGATCTTGTAGTCCCGAAAAAGAATAGTGAAAGTGATAAAATGGATTAATTAGTAGGTTTGATGAAGAATTTGCAACCCAACAGAAGTCATTTTCAACCAGGAAGATAGGACAAAAATTTTAATAGAAATGATAGATATAGGTTATAGGACATGCCTTATCATATAGAATGGAAAGATGGAAGGCCTTTAGAAAAGTAGACAAACACTCTAGATCCTCTCAAGAAAAATAATCATCTCATAGGGGATGAGTTGTGGTGTGAAATTTGTAAAATGCCTCACCCTCGGGATCAATGCCTTATAGCACAAAAGGTTCTAGAGGAAGAAAACCATGGATATGAAGAGAGGCCTGTGATAAATGCCCTTTCATCCACACCCTTTTGGTCAAGAGATAGTGATGATTCAAATGGGCAATATGTGCCAGATGAAAGTTATAGGAGGTTGGGATACCAACAAGAGCAGCAAGTCTTCTTAGATGATGATAGGGGTCCAGTTATTAGGAGGACAAAAAAAGAAGAAAGAGAGGCTTACACTGTAGCAACAATAGAATAAGTGCTTAGCAAATATCACTTGAGGAACAGGAATGTGAACTCAAGAAATGAACAATCAACAGGGATGTACAGAATTTTGAATAAGAATGCTGAGATAAAGAAAGAAAAGATAGATGCCCCTAAGAGACATGTTGACCAAACATCAAAGATAAGAAAACCCATGGACAAATAGGGAAATGGTAAGGAAATTTCAAACTGTACTTCATTTATGTCTCAAGCATTATCTCAGGTGAAACTTTCTATCCCTCTAATGGAAATAGTTAAATTAACTGATTGTAGGAATGAAACGATCAAGTTAATAAATGATGTTGTTAAAAAAGATGCAAAGGAACAAAATGATAATGAAGAATTACTAGTTGGTTACCTAGGAACTTCTATTAATGAAGAAGCTACTAAAGTAGATCCTTTCTTTCTTATTTTATTGATAAACAATAAATTGGTTAAAAATTGTATGTTAGATTCTGGGGCAGCGATTAACATTATGCCTCATGGAGTAATGAAAGAATTAGGAATGAATGTGGATACTACTTATGGAAAGTGTTATGCTATGGACAATAAGTCAGTTCCAGTTATTGGAATAATGAAAAATGTTGAGTTTAAGTTCCCTTCGTGTCCTGAAAAATCTTATAAAATAGACATTACTATTGTAGAAGTACCACCTAGTTATGGAATGCTATTATCTAGACAATGGTCTAATTTAGTAGGTGGAAATATTCAACTAGATCTATCTTACGCTTCTATCCCAGTGAATGACAAGGTTGTAAGGATCGATAGAGAACCAAGATCTACTTACATCATTGAGGGTGTTGATCCAAGCCAAGTTACGCACTTCTGCCACGCTGACATGGAGAATTTTTAGGTAAGAATTCATAAAAACCTCATTGAAAATACTAGTCCTATTGAAATATGTGCTAAGGAAAATAATGATCTCATTTGGAAAATGTTTTTTGATGGATCATGTAGTAAAAATGGTAATGGAGCAGGTGTAGTGTTTATATCCCCAAATGGGAAATCTTTTAAATATTCCTTTTTGTTAGCATTTGAATGTACTAACAACACTGCAGAATATGAAGTGCTCCTACTAGGTCTCAAAATAGCAGGTAAGCATGGTATCACAATTCTTTCTGTTTATGGTGATTCTGAATTAATTGTATCTTAGATTAGGGACAAGTTTATTACTAAGAATCATATCCTTAAAAAGGTACAAAAATGAAGTGTGGGATTCCATTGTAGTTTTTGATGCTTTTTCGATAACATGGATAGATAGATTTGAGAATATTCTTGCTGATTTCATGGGTAACCTAGCATTTAAGCATAATGATATCCCATGTGAAGATATTGTGTAGATAGAGATCAAACCAAGGCCATCAATACCTGATAACATTCATAATTGGCAATTCTTTGATAATGATAGAGACATCATAAAGTTTCTTGCATGTGAGGAAAGGTACAAAGATCAATTCATTGATTTAAATGCTTATGTTGAAACTATAGATGAAAATGATACTTTATTTGGAAAAGATGTAATTCAGCTTAAAACTAATAAAATTCCTAAGGGACTTGTTACACTAGAAAAGATGTTTGATAGTAAAGAATCTAGTGATAAGATTAAAATGGAAAGTACTAATATAGAGGGAGTAGAAAAGATAAATTTAGGAAATGAACACACTCCTAAAGAAATTTTCATTGGTAAAAAGTTAACTCCTAAGATTAGATCTGATATAGTTAGTTTATTAAGAAAGTATAGACATGTGTTTGCTTGGTCCTATGATGACCTTAAGGCCTATAGAGAGGACTTGTTCCAACATGAAATACCCTTAAGACCTGATGCCAAGCCTTTTAGACAAAGGAAAAGACCGATCAATCCGACTTTGGCACCTAAGATGAAAGAGGAACTCATTAAGATGAGGGATGTTGGTATTATAAAGCCAATTAGACACTCTACTTGGGTTTCAAATTTGGTACCTGTTAGGAAGAAGAACGGAGATATTAGGCTTTGTGTGGACTTCAGAAATCTAAACATATCTTCGTTAAAGGACAATTATGCTTTACCAAACATGGAAGCATTATTACAAAAGGTCACAAGAAATGAATTATTATCCATGATGGATGGGTTCTCCGAGTACAACCAGGTTAAAGTTAAAGAGGAAGAACAATACAAAATAGCATTCACTATGCCATGGGGTACATATGTTTATTTAAGAATGCCATTTGGGCTTACGAATGCAGTAGCTACTTTTCAGAGGGCCATGGATGTGGCTTTTGAATATTTCATTGATATCATCATGGTAATATATCAAGATGATTTCATGGCTTATTCCAAAAGAGAAGAAGATCATTGTAAACATTTAGAGAAGATTTTCAAAAGAGCCCTCAAATATGGAATATCCTTAAACCCAAAGAAATGTCATTTTGGGGTAACTGAGGGTAAACTCCTTGGTCATATTATTTCCAAGGAAGGAGTTAGAATAGATCCAGAAAGAATCAAAGCAATTGATAAAGTTCCAATCCCTAATAATGTTAAAGGAATTCAATCTTTCCTTGGGCAAATCAACTTTGTGAGATGGTTTGTCCCAAATTTTTCAGAAATCATAAAGCCTATTGCAAAGATGTTAAAGAAGGGTGCAGTGATAAATTGGACAAATGAGGCTTTAGAAGCATTTGCTAATATCAAGAAAGCAATCAAGGAAGCACCAGTTTTGAAGTCACCTAATTTTTCAAAACCATTTTAGTTGTTCTCATTTGCTTCTTTCCACACCATAGCAGCAATCCTGTTACAGAAAAATGATGAAGCACATGAGCAACCAATAGCTTTCTTTAGTAAAACTATCCAACCTTCTGAGCTAAGTTATGACATATATGAAAAGCAAGCTTATGCATTGGTTAAATTGGTGAAATCATTTAGACCTTATCTAGTCAGTGCCAAGATTGTGGCTTATGTACCAAATGCTGCAACCAAAGATATATTAAGGCAATTAGAGGTTACAGGAAAAATATGTCGATGGATAAATTAGATTCAAGAGTTCAACATTGAGATTCAAATCACTAAGTTAATCAGAGGACAAGGATTGGCAAAACTCATGGCAGAAACAAATCTGGATGTTGTGCAAGTAAACCAAGTAGATTTAGAAAAGGTAGAAATGAGTATTGAGCATTATCCATGGTGCACTGACATAGTATACTTCTTAAAACATATGAAGTGTCAAGAAGGTCTAAGTGATAATCAAAAAAGAACTATAAGGTTACAAGCATCTAGATATGTGCTGATCCAAGGAGACCTATATTGGAAAAATAATGATGGTATCCTCCTATTTTGTCTGGACACCTATCAGGCCAAGTCAGTTATTAAAGATTTACATGATGGGGTATGCGGTGGTCATTTTTCGGCTAAGACAAAAAATCACAAGATATTGAAAGCTGGGTATTACTGGCCTCGTGTTTTCAAGGATTGTCATGATTATGTTAGAAAGTGTGAATCCTGTCAGAAATTTTTTGGGAAATTGAAATATAATGGTGCTTTACCCCTTATTCCATTACAGACTGAGCAACCTTTCAAAATGTGGGGAATAGACTTTATTGGGGAAATTGTAGATGCTTCAAGTGGAGGACATAGATGGATATTGGTTGTGACAGACTATTTCACAAAGTGGGTGGAAGCTATACCCACAAGGCAGGCTACCAGCAAGGTGGTCATCAAGTTTTTGACAGAGAACATACTGACTAGATTCAAAGTGCCTTATAAGATCATTTGTGATAATGGCATGTGTTTTAGATCTAAGGAATTTTTAGAATTTTGTGAAAAATATGGTGTAAATTTATTTAATTCATCTTCATATCATCCTCAAGGGAATGGTCAGGTAGAATCAAGAAATAAGAACATACTGAAGATTATCAGAAGAATGTTGAGTAACAACAAAAAGGCTTGGGACTCTAAACTAAATTTAGCTTTATGGGTGGATAGAGTGACAGTGAAAAGATCAACAGGTTTTGCCCCTTATGAGTTGGTTTATGGGAAACAAGCGAGGTTACCACTGAACAATCTCTTGCCAGTTTACAAATTCATTTAGGAAGAAGAACTTGAAGATGTAAACTTTATGGAAGACCGGTTAAGCCAGCTATCAGAATTAGATGAAACAAGAAGATTGGCACAAGAAAGGAATCTTCATCAACAACAACAGATTAAAACTCTTCATGATAAAAAAGTGTCAGATACACATTTCAGAGAAGGCAACTGGGTATTAAAATGGAATGCAAAAGACCAAGACAAACAAAAGCATGGTAAGTTCGAGGCATTGTGGCTTGGACCTTACATGGTAGCTTCGAAAGCAGGTGAAAATTCTTATTATTTACAGGATACTGATGAAGCGATTCAGGAGTTCCCTACTCACGGTCAATATCTGAAGCCATTTTTCTTTTAAAATGGGAAATATTCTCTAACCTATATACTATTAGTTTCATTTTCTTTTAAAAGAATAATGTTTCTTTTCTCACTATGGTCTTCTTCCTCCAGAGAAGTTTGGATTGTCGTTGTGTCCAGGTATGGACACACGTCCCTAATTGGAGCCACTGTTGGCACCTGAAAATTCAAGCCAAAACGTCAGGGAAGTATGATGTTTTATTTTCATTTTTATATAATTTTCCTATGATTAAAAACTAAAATGAATGAAAAGTGTGTGCATTTGTTATTTTTATTTTTCATTTAGTAGGTTGTTAATTATCTTTCCATAAATGCATATTTAATTTTGAAAATAAATAATTATTGAAAAAATAAAATAGGTTGAACAAAAGGCAGCGAGAGGGAGTTGAACACTTAACCTCTCAAGCCGACCTTTCTTCTTACCTATCTACCCTCCTATCCCCTAACCAGTTAGTCTAATTGTTTTCTCCGAGAGGGTTATGAGAAAATACTTATTTATCTTTGTTTTTGTGTGCAAGTGAGAGGTAAAAACAACCTCATACATAGGGAGTTACCTCTCCCCTAATTATTTTTATAATTTAATAATATGCTTATTATGATGATTGTATTTATATATTTTATAATTTTTAGGAAAAAGAACAGGGAGAGGGAGTTGAACACTTGACCTCTCGACCCATTCCTCTTCCTACCTATCTACCCAACTCTACCCCTAACCAACTACTCTACATTATTCTTCGAGAGTATGTGTAGAAATAAATATATAAATATAAGACAATTGTGTTTCCTTTTTTTAAAAGAAAAGAAAATATAAAATATAAATCATTAGAATTAATATTTATGAGTTAGGGGAAGCTTAAATATTTTAATTAATTATTAAAAGTTATATGATTCGGATAATTAATTTATTTACCTAATAATCTAAATCTTCTCCATTTTCACATTGTCACTTATAATTAATATGAAGTGTTAATGTTTTTAGATTGTATAAAGTTTATTATTATTGACCTTTAATTTATACATGTTTATAGGTTCAAATTTTATATGTTAGGGTTGAATAAGGATAAGTCATTTCCCTACATATAGTTTCTTATACTCATGTTAATTTTATTTAGGGTTTAAATAGTTTTTCTTTAGTTTTTACGTATTTTTTCCTCTCTAGCATTTATATTTCTACTAAAGTGATAAATAAATCTTATTCTCTTAACATGAAAAATGGTATATCTTAAAGGGTAATTCTTAAATTTTACCTCTTAATCCATGAAAGGGAATTTCTTTGTGCATTTTTGTGTTTTGATTTTAGGGTTTGTTTTTTACTTTATGAGTAAATTTATTATTTAATGTACATTAGGGTTGTTTAGGAAGGTAAAAATTTCTATGCCCTAATTATGTACATTTTAATAATTACTAAATTTCCTATAGTTTTAATTTTCTTAAGGGAATTATTTTGTGAGATTATTAATTTAGCCCTTAAGTAAATGGATTTTGTTTTAAAACTAATATTATTATAAAAGAATGTAATATGTTTTTTTTTTACAAAAAATAAAATAATAATAATGATAATAAAGTATAAATATGAGAATAGTGTTTTTGTGTGAATGTTTCATGATTTTATGTGGGATAAATTTTATTTTACTTTATTTTTAGAATCTCAAATAATATTATTAAATAATAAATATTATTAACACATTATATGATGGTTTTCATTAGGAATTAATATGGAATGTTTTTGCATGCAGGAAACGGAAAAGCACATTGTCTTGCACAACATTTATGGAATTTAAGGGATATTTATCCCGAATGTACAATTAATGGTTTTATTTTATTTTTAGGATTAATTACATAATTAGGTCCTATGAAAGGGCATGTCCTTTCACAGGAAACCTTTGAAATATATATTTATATTCAATTAATGGTAAAGTAAGGGGACACATTTTACATCAGATTTGAAATATTTTGAGAACCGATGGATGCTTTTACTCTAAAATTTGATGGAAACTATTGGATCAATATATGCAGATCGAGTGATTATTAAGGCTTAATACAAATCATTGTTCAAAGTTCACCGGTAATATCTGTTCCTCTGTGCTATTTTGATTTAATACTTTGGATAAAGTATCTTTACTTTCTTTGAGATTTTTATACTGCAAAATTAAATAAGAATTGTAGAATTATGTCAAATTGGTTTCCCACTGTGTATGGCTAAGCATGCCTTTTGAATAATGCAGAATTCAATTGGTCTATCCTCTAGGGATTAAATTTCATTTGAATAGTTATCTTCCTGTTTTAGTTTATTGTTGTTAATTAATCAATCTTTGAAGTGATTAATTTATTTTAAATTTGTCTCCAAAGTTATACGTTTTGATTTGAAATGTCACATTATTGTTAATAGATTGAACTAAATGAACTTTAGCATTGATCATCAATTAAAGTAATCGCACATAGTTTTCATTTTTGGGATAAGGAATAGGCACTGGTCTTTATTATAGATGTAGTTAAAATTTATCATCATTTTATCAAAGCAATTCTTTACATTATTCTGTTTATTCATTCAGTCATCTAGGAAAGTTTATTAGAATTAGGCCTACCAGCCTTGGTTCAATTGAACCAAAATTGCAGAGGCACTTATGTTGCCTGTCAGTTGGCCTCAAAATGACCAGCATTTTTGAGCCCCAACAGTTAGATTTGGAGATAACACTCCCAAACCTATCATTGGTAGAGGAGCCATCACCTTGGATGTGAAGAATAGCACTGGTAATGTTCTTTATGTTGATGGTTTGAAACGTAACCTACTGAGTGTTGGGTAGTTGCTTAACAAAGGCTATAGATTGGAGTTCAATGGAAACAAGTGTACCATCAACAACAAGGAGAAATAATTGCATCAGGATCGAACACCAAAGGTAATGTTTTTCAGCTTAATCCAGAAGCAAGTTGTTTTGTTGCTAAAGTAGATGACATTTGGTTGTGGCACAAAAGACTATGTCATATCAATTTTGATAACATAGTAAAGATCAGTAATGTTAAGGTAGTAAGAGACCTACCTAGCATAGCAAAGCCAGTTGATACCATCTATAGGAAATGTGTAATGGGAAAGCATGTGAGGAATTCATTTTGGAGAAAGCATAATTCAACAGAGAACAAATTGGATCTGATTCATACACACCTATGTCAACCTACTCAAACAAGATCATACTATGGTGAAAGGTATTTCATTTTGTTTGTAGATGACTATTCTAGAATGATGTGGGTTGCATTCTTGAAAGATAAGTTAGAAGCATTTGAGAATTTCAAAATATTCAAAGCTAAGGTTGAGAATGAATCTGACCTAAAGATAAAGTGTCTAAGATCAGATATAGGAGGAGAATTAACCTCTGATAGATTCTATGAGTACAATGAAGAACATGGCATAAAAAGATAGTTAAGTGCACCTAGAACCCGTTAGCAAAATGGGATTACAGAGAGAAGGAACATGATTATCCTTGATATAGAGCACACCATCATGATTGAAGGAAAAGTCACACACACCTATTGGACAGATGCAGTCAATACAGCAGTCTATACAATCAATAGAATAAAATTAAGGCCTAGTGTAGACAAGACACCTTATGAGCTATGGTTTGGTAATGTTGCCATAGTGAAATACTTCAGAATCTTTGGAAGAAAGTGCTACATCAAGTGGGATGAAGCAGTAGGCAAGTTTGATGCAAGAAGTGATGAAGGTATTTTTCTTGGTTACTCTACTAAAAGTAAAGCTTATAGATGTTTTAACTTGAGACTGAAGAAAATCATTGAAATTGCTCATGTTAAGATTGATGAAAATTTTATAGTTTAAGAAAGATATCATGATTACTCACCTATGATTGAAGAAGAACCTAGACCTTCCACTAGTGAGATAGTTGTTGAAGAGATGTTTGATAGTATCAATGTATTGTTCAATGACCCTAAAACAAGTGAAGAGGAAACTCAGAAGGAAGATGAGTCAGTTTCACCTAAAGCTCCAAAGTATACATCTAGATATCACTCTAAGGATGACATCATTGGAGATCAAAGCAGTAAAGTCACAACAAGATCAAAAACAAAGAATTCAACAAGCAATGAGGTGGTATGCTTACTATCTCAGATTGAACCTCTAAGTGTCGAAGATGCATGTAATGATTCAGATTGGCATGATGTTATGAAAGAGGAACTAGATCAGATTATCAGGAATGATACTTGGGAACTATTCCCAAGACCAAGTGATAAGAATGTGATTAGAACAAAATGGATATTCAGAAACAAGATGAATGAAGATGGTACAGTAGTAATAAATAAAGAAAGGTTAGTATGTAAGGGATATGCGCAAAGAGAAGGCATTGATTATTCAGACACATTTTCACCTATGAGAAAATTAGAAGCTATTAAGTTTTTTCTAGCATGTGCAACAGTCAAAAACTTCAAAGTCTATCAAATGGATGTCAAGTCATCATTTTTGAATGGAGAATTAAAAGAACAAGTATACATTGAGCAACCAGAAGGATTCACCTTATCAAATAGACTTGACATGGTATGTAGATTGAAGAAGGACCTCTATGGACTTAAGCAAGCCCCAAGAGCTTGGTATGAGAGATTGGATGAATATCTAACAAATATTGGATTCAAGAAAGGAGCAATAGATTGTAATCTATTCATAACAAAGACATCTAAAGGTTTACTACTTGTAGCTATATTTGTTGATGACATTATCTTTGGAGGTAATGACAAACTTAGTGCTGAATTTTCTAAAGAGATGCAGAGTGAATTTGAGGTGAGCATGATTGGACCTATAAAATATTTTTTGGGATTGAATGTGTAGCAGACAGAGAAAGGTATTTTCATTAATCAGTCCAAGTATATGAAAGAGATATCATATAACTATCTATACTAATATTTAACCTCTACATCCATGATATCATGTTGATAACATGTCCATGTTGTATATATTGGAAGCTTACTTTATGAGTCTTCCACACATGCTACTTACCATATGTTTCCATGAATGCCAAAGGGGGAGATTGTTGGAGATTTTTCAGCAAGCCAGTGTTGACTGTATGTTTGTCATTGATGACAACATATGGTAAGTAGCATGTGTAAAAGACTCATATAGTAAGCTTCTAGTATATACAGTATGGACATGTTATCAACATGATATCATGGACGCAAAGGTTAACTATTAGTATAGACAATTATATAGCAGCTTGTGTCAATAGTGTTCCTAACAGAGTTATAGGCAGTGTTCTGTGAATGATTGTTCGTATAGTTATCATGGAGCCTTGCACATCTGGTTATGTGATGGAGACATTTTAGTGATGTTACATTCATGGACGTCAAGTTTGGTGATTGGTATAAGTGAAGTTATGTAGTCACTATTCACTAGTAGTAGTTTCCTATGTTTATTCATAAGAGCTGACAGAGATTATATTGGTTCAGGAGTTGTGCCTATCATTTTGGTATGCACCCTTGGATTAATGCTTGGAGAAGAGTTAGTAATGTTTGGTTAAGATCGCATGATGTAATTCAGCTTGAGGAGAAAGTTTCAGTTACTTTGGTAGAACCGACAGTGTGCAGCATGCATCTACATTTGTTAATATTGGATAGGTCCCAGAATGTGCTGCGTGATTAGTAGAGCTGACAGAATTATTATTGGAGTATGTTATGGTTTCTCTAATATGATTTCAAGGTGGTTGTAATACCCCAAAAATGGGCTATAGGTTCATTAATCTCCTACATCATCAAATCGAACAAAATCAACATCAAAGTCCTAACCTAAGGCACATCTGAACATCATTGAATCCTAATCGATTATCATAAATTCTGCATCGGGGGATATTCCTAGCAATATTCCTAATTATCATAATTATCTTTAATTTAATGATTATTTGGTGATAAATCCTATTTATCCTAAAGTTTGATTAATTAAATATTCTAAATATTTAATTAATTAGATTTAATTATGCCACTTAATTGTTTAATTGAAGTTAATTCTATTTATTCCTAAATTGTATTATTTAATTTTGACAATAAATCCAAAATCCTATGAATAATTGATTAAATTCTTATTTAATTAATTAAAGCAAGTTGTCAATTTTTAATAATATTATTTCTGAATAAAAGTTTGAAAAATAATTGATTAATCCATAAATCAATTGTTTTATTTTTCAAAATCAATTAAGTTGGAAATAAATCACTTTATTATTAAATTAATTCATAAATAAAACATGCACAATCAAAAAAGCAGACAACTATCAATTATCAATTAAATCTAAACTCTATTTTGAGTTAAACTCTACTTTTGCATGTTTTTGTGAGTTAATTATCCTTTATTTAAAAATAACTTAAAAATCAACCTAAGTTATTTGAGTGATTTATGGCTTTTTTTCATGCACCTCCAAAGCCCTAAATTTCTATAAATTAAGGCTTCAACTCTTCAATTTGGGGATCCATCCATGAATTGCACACTCACGCTATCGAATTGGAGACTGAAGAATCGATCTTGAGAATTCGAGTTGTTGTGAGATTTTCATTGTTTTTGGATAGTATCCATATCATTTAGAATATTATTGTTACATCATTTTAGCATATCAATTTTCATATTAGCATAGATTCATATCAAGTTTTCATTATCATAATTGCATAGAAAAACCAAAAAAATAGATTAATTGCATCCAATTCATATCTAGATTTTGCATTCAAATCCTTCGTTTAGGTGTTGTCAAGGTCACTGATCTTAGTATAATCTAAGAATACATACTCGCATCTACTAGAAGGGAGTAAATTGCCTGGTTAGTTTAGTTTTTCATTTATTGCACGATTTCAATTTTAGCTAACCTCTAATGTTTTATTGAACTGTTGTGTTCTACAGATCAAGTACAAAATTCACACACACATTTCTGGTGCCCACTGTGTGTAATACCCCAAAAACGGGCTATATGTTCATTAACCTTCTATATCAACAATTCGAACGAAATCGACATCAAAGTCCTAACCTAAGGCACATCTAAACATCATCGAATCCTAATTGATTATCTTAAATTCTGCATCGGGGAATATTCCTAGCAATATTCCTAATTATCTTAATTATCTTTAATTTAATGATTATTTGGCAATAAATCATATTTATCCTAAGTTTGATTAATTGAATATTTTCATATTTAATTAATTAGATTTAATATCTTGCCAAATTAATTATGTAATTAAATTTAATTCTATCTATTATTAATTGTATTATTTAATTTTGACAATAAATCTAATATCTTATGAATAATTGATTAAAGCAAGTTGTCATTATTTAATAATATAGTTTTTAATAAAAGTTTGATAAAATAGTTAATTAACCCATAAATTAATTATTTTATTTCAAAAAGTAGTTAAGTTGAGAATAAATCACTTTATTTATTTATTAAATCATAATTATCCATGTGCACATTCAAGGACTAGTTAAACTCAAATTGGAAAATCAATGCAAATTGTTAGCTTTTTGAAACTCAACATCTTTTTGAGTTTTAAAATTGATCTAAACTTCTAATTCGAGTTGAACTGTGCTTTTGCATGATTTTTGTGACTTAATTATCTTTACTTAAAAATAACTCAAAAATCAACCTGAGTTATTTGAGTGATTTATGGCTTTTTCTCATGCACCTTCAAAGCCCTAGATTTCTATAAAACCAAGGCTCAGCTCTTCATAATTCATCTCAAATTTGGCATCTACAGAATCTCTTAATTTTGCAAGCTTACTTTGCCAAAGTCATCTATGAATTGCACAACTAATTTGAAGAATTGGAATTTGGAGAATCAAAGCTTATTGCGAATCAAGGCTATTGTGAGATCAATTTGTTATTTTTACATTCATTTAGATTCTTTTTCATATTATTGTTAGATCAATTCATAGCATATCAATTTTTACATATCATAGATTTCATATCATTTTATCATTCTTATTGCATAGAAAATACCAAAAAAATAGCTTAATTGCATTCAATTCACATCTAGATCAATTGCATTCAAATCTTTCATTTAGGTGTTGTCTAGGTCACTGATCTCGATAACAATCTGGAACATTAATCTCGCACCTACTAGAAGGCAGTAAATCGCTTGGTTAGAATAGATTTCAATTTTGCATGATTTTGATTTTTGCTAACCTCTAATGTTTTACTGAAGTGTTGTGTCTACAGATTAGGTACAATTTTCACACACACACTGTGAGGCCCTGAAACGGGTTTCCCTTCAAATTTTATCAATTTCTATCATTTTCTTATCTTTTTCTATTCCAAGCTATGATTTTTATTTTTTGTTCATACAATTTTCATATGAGTTTTGTCAGAAACTCATACCAGGAGATACCCACTGTCATAAAATAGTTGATTTGATCAAGGATCGCACAAGCCAAAACCCACTATTGTTTGGAAGTTCAATTGTCATGTGATCTAATACCCATTATCGTATAAGCTTCTAGATTGTCATCTGGAAGGTAACCCACTATTGTACAAGTTT
Source organism: Chamaecyparis obtusa (assembly GCA_027943335.1). NCBI lineage: Eukaryota > Viridiplantae > Streptophyta > Pinopsida > Cupressales > Cupressaceae > Chamaecyparis > Chamaecyparis obtusa. The sequence continues at coordinate 1,790,928 of BSBK01002625.1, forward strand.
TAGTGCTAGGGTTCAATTGTCATTTCATTTTTTCAGGTAGTTTGTCAGATTTGGTTTTCAGATTTTGACTAATAGCTAACCCTAACAATTGAAATTCTCTATTTTTTATTGATTTTCACTGGTTTTTGATTGGAAAAAGTGCAAGAATTTCTAAAAATAGGTAAAAATATACTAAGCGCATTGCAAGGAATTAAGGTAACCTTCTCAACTGATAACATTTCAATTTGGATTAAAACAAACATCTTGCATATCTAGCTTGAGTGCCTTCCTTTTCCATATCACACATTTCATTTGGGCTCTAAAAAATGAACATAGATTCGCTTTCAACATCTTTGTTACACATAGTAAATAGGCCCTATGAACACTATTTGTGGCTCTTGAGAGAGTGATTTTCTAGTGAAACTCTTCTCAAAGAAGGAACCCTTGTAGGTAGGGAGGATACTGAGAGAGTCTCACGTTCTACTAGATTTGTGCATCTTCAGCTTCTGATTGATACATTCTCTCTCCGAAGAGGTTGATAGATCATGAGTGGTTGATATCATAGATCTCTATGAGATAATCTTGGTCTTAGCATGTCGGATTAATCTATCTACTTTGTTTGGGTTAAAAGTGAAAAGGCTAGAGGATTATGCTCTACTCCCTTTTTGGGTAGTACCAGAAACTCAGATCCTTGAATCTGGAACCAGTCTTCATGTGGTATATCTTGTGAGTCACCTTTACAAAGGGTTAACCATAGTGTACATTCCCTTAACTGGGTCAACCATGTTGACGAAACCTCAAGCAGTAATAGCCATTTTCACCGTGGTAGTGACAACCGCTATATAAATGTCCTGTTGGAAGAAATCTCCACAGGTGTGGTCTCTTGTTGGGCTGTCAGATCTCCCTAGTAGATCCTGAAGATTAAGTTCTCAGACTATGTCAAAACCTCGGTGCGCCTGGATTGGAGTTTTCCCTCTTGGATCATAAAAGTTGCAGAGTCAAACCATTACTAAAAACCCTAGTGAGGCCAAATTTTCATTTTCTAGGAATATGTGCATTATTGCAAAACTTTTTGGAACATACACAATTAGCACTTCTAAGGATTACCACAAATAAGTCACTTGATTTTTTCATGCGCAAGGTTGCTTTTGCCCTTGTTCATTGTTTTCAGACATGCTTGAAATCACTTGCTTGCTGTTTTGCGTGTTTGTTTATCTATCTGGTAAATGAGAATGAACAAATCTGTTACAATCCTCAAATCTAGACATTGAAATTTGCAAACAATCTGAAATTGAAAACCCAGAAATTTGCAAAAATTAAAGTGAAATTCTTTTCTGGAGTCAAAATTTGTCTCATCAGGTAATAAAATCCTACGTGTTTTGGTTAAGAGTCATTTCATAACTCCCTGATTGTCGTATGGTAACTTGTATATTGTCATACAAGTATTTCTGCCAGTCATTTTCAAAAGTCAATTTTCCTATAGTCAACTATTGTATAAGCTTGTCAATTGTTGTTTCATGCTATACCCACTGTGGTATGAGCCTACAAAAAGTCATTTGAGAAGTTTTGAAAAATTGCCAGAAACTTGTCAGAATTGCTAGATATCCAGCTTTTCTAGCCTATTTCTAGAGTCTGCCAAGAAAATCACCATGTCAAGAACAGAGCAGCAAACTACTAAGAATCCAATCATTTTCCTAAAGTGGCCTTTTGAATCTAATTTAGCCTTCTATTTAATCAATTTAAGTCTTTATCATCTTGTGTCAAAACCTTGTCATAACTATCAATCTTCAATCAATCTTCAAAAATGACTAAGTGTTGTGATATCTTGTTTTCTATCTTTTGGGCATCTACCCATACATCCAAGGCATAATATCCCTCATCTAAGTCAAATCTATGCTTCAATCAATCAAACCTTGACAAGGTTGCGTCATCTGATCATCTTGATTTAATTCATTCTTCAGTTATCTTCATCTTATTCTTTTTCTTCACCCAAGGTTAATGGTGGAAACTAGAGCTTCCTCTCACAAGAAATCTAGGGAAATATCTCATACTTTACCTTTGACTGAGATCCAAAGTCCAACTTTTGAGAAACTCTACAATTCTGGTCTTTACGAAGATGATGGTGTTGGCAATCTTTGATTAAAAACTGGTTACATTCCTCCTTCATCAACTCATGGAGGTAATCAACAAACTCCTCATCAATCTATCCCAAGAAGAACTCCTACCATGTCTCAAGTAGGGACAAACTTTGGCTCTCAAAGAGCTCAATCTCAACATGGTGCAGATTAGGAACCTACACCTGAAGAAATTGCTCAATATCAAAAAGATGATAACTTCCAAAGAATGATGAAGCATTTCTTGAAAGAAGATAGAGAGGCATAATTTTTACAATTAGCTCATCAAGGAGCCAAACTTCCTCCCAACTTTAATGTTGAAGATATCATTATGCATGAGGAAGAAACTCCACTCATAGCTATGATGAAATAGATGCATGCCATGCAAGTCAAACTTAATAACCTTGAGAAAGAAAAGGAACCCAAGGAGTTATCCATGGTGGCCCTATGTCCTTTTCCATTTGACAAAGACTTGTACATGCCACCATTCCCAAAAAGAGTGGAGATGCCTAAGTATGATAAGTATGATGGACACTCAGATCCCCAAGATCATGTTAGAGAATTTTGTACACAATCTATGGAGTTCATGCATGAACCAACCTATTTGATGTGTCTCTTCCCTCTATCTCTAGGGGGAGCAGTCATTCATTGGTTCTCTAGATTGCCTTCTACTATCAAAAATTTTGAGGAGTTGATCAAATTGTTCTATCAGCAATACTCCTACAACATTCAACATCCAGTCACCATGATTGATATCTGTCATCTCAAGCAATATCCAGGAAAACCATTCTTGACATTTCTCAAAAGATGGAGGAAGAAATTCTCTCTATATGCTAGGCCTATTCCAAAAACTGAGAAACTGGAAATCTTCATCAATAATCTTATCCCTGAGATCAACTACCCTTTACAAATGCAAGATCATACATCTTTTGATAAGATGGTAGACAATGCAATCAAAATTGAAAAAGTACTTGTGAAAAAAGGAGAAATCACACTTCAAAAGGACAAGTGCAAATCAGGATCCAGTTCTAAAGAATAGAACAAAAACTAGAACAAGAATAAAGGCATTGTCGCAGATGGTGTTGTTGATACTATCCATGCCCCATCAAAGGCACCAACTTTCAAGCTAACTATTGGCACCCAAGCCATAAAAGCTTCAAAACAAAAGGTGCCTAAATCATCTCAAAAGAAGCCAGAGTATAAAAAATGGTCCGTTGATAATAAATGAACATTCACTCCTCTTGGAGAATCTTTAGAATCAACTATCCAAACTCTGCTAGTTAATAACATCATCTCCTTACTTGAGATCTAACAATCCAATCCAAATCATAAACTGAAATGGTGGAGAGAGAATGAATTCTGTGATTTCCATTGGGGTAAAGGTCATAAAATGAATAACTACTTACACTTGAAACATACTATTCAAGATCTAATTGATAAAGGAGATATCACCATTGACAATCATAAGAGCAATAATGATCATACAACATTCACATAACCATTTCTGAAACATGGTTAAGAAGTTTCATCTTCTTAGCCTAATATGAGGGCAAAGGTTAATTATGCTTACCCTAGAAATAATGTTGTTATCAATATGGTTGAACCTTGTCTCTCTAAGCATTACAATGTCATCACAATTGTACAAAGAGATGAATATCATCCTTCAGCTAACACAGTTACTCAATCACAAGCTCAGGCACATCTGAACGGACAAATCCCAGATTCATTGAATGTCCCTAAGATGCCCTTCAATCTTTCTTACGCTTCCAAACAAAAGGTTGTTTCTAAATCTTCCAATCCTAAAGATATGAGTCCAACATCTTATAGCATTGTTCAAAAACTCCAACACACTAATGTGAAAATCTCCATGTTTGAGTTGCTTCAAATATCTCCAGCTCATAGAGCCATTCTAGATAAAGCTTTGCTCAGATCCAATGTTCCTGCTGACCTTGATTTAGATAGGTTCCAAACTATGGTTGGACATCTTACATCTCCACAATATATCTCCTTTTCAAAGGAAGATGACAACTCCTTGAGTCACCCACATAACCATCCCTTGCATATAGAAGTCTTGATCTAGAACCGTAGAGTCAAACATGTGTTGATAGATGGGGGTGTTAGCCTAAACATTTGTTCTTACAGCTTGGTTACACAATTGGGATTTTCAGAAATGGCTATTGATCCTAGAAAGAAGATAACTATAAAAGCCTATGATGAACAAGAGAGATCTTCTAAAGGCACCATTCTCTTACCTATCAGAGCAAGTCCAATTATCAGAGAAACTACATGCCAAGTCCTTGATCTACCTTTGGCCTACAACATTCTTCTAGGGAGACCATGGATTCATGACATGAAAGCTATTCCTTCTACATTTCACCAATGCTTGAAATTTCCTTATGAAGGAGTAGAGGTCACTATTCTAGCAGACATATCCACCACTTGCAATACATTGAAGGAAAGTGCAGATAAACTTGTGCCTAATAACAGAGAATCTTCTATTGAGCCAACCAAAGAAGCATCCACATCTAAAATGGAAGACATTGCAAAAGAGGTCAATATCAAAGACAATGGTATGGGAGAATATACTATACAACCAGTCTTATCTTTGACATCCCTCCCTATCTCACCTAAGTCTTATGGACAATCTTTGAAACAATCCAAACCAGATTCTAAAGAACCTCTTGAGGTGTATAAAAATAATTTTGTAGCTGAACAAGTCTCCAAGCAAGAATTTGAAGAGGATGAAGTTGTGCTCACATGGCCTTACAAAGATGAACCTAAATCCCAAGTTGTCCAAACTAGTGATTCTACAATATCCAAAATCCCTTCTAAGGCATATGGTCCAAGAGATAAACTGATAGCTAAGATGGGATATTCAGGTAAAGGTCCTCTAGGAGTCAGAGGAGGTCTTATAACACCTATTTCACATACTAGAAGGGGAAACAAAGATACTGTTGGCTTAGGCTTTAAAAAGAAACCCTTCCACCTGAAAGGTAATTATTCCCATGTCATAGAGTAGATCACACCAGGAGAACCTCTTCTTAAGAAAGAAGAAACTGAACCATCAGATAGTGATTCAGATAGCTCTGAACTTATCCCTTATGAGCATTTTCCTAAAGAAATCAAAGACATTCTTGATGATAAATATGATCCAATCAAAAGAATTAATGTAGTAGAAACACAAGAACCTACTATCAATCAAGAGATAGTTGCAACATAAGAACCAGCTAATCTCAAAAACAATCAAGAAGAGGAAGGTGGTAGTTATTCTGAGATAGATTCTCATGAGTATGAATTCAAATCAAAACCTGAGGGTAACCCTTCTTGGGGTATTCATACTAACTTTACTCATGTTCTTAGATTTCCTAGAGGCATAAATGAAGAATCTAATGACTATGAATGGGGAGCCATTCCAGAAGAAGATGAGCTTATTACCGAGAAACATGTTGATGTTATTAACCAATATGCACCTGAACCCAATGTAAGTCTAGAGTGAAATGATGAACCTATCAATTTTGATCCACCTATGGCTGAATTGGACTCCCACAATGACATTGAGCCTATTCAAAAATTGAATGTCTTAAGTTGTAATATCACCTTTGAACTTGAGCATTGGATTAGGACCAATGATGACAGATCCATATCCGTAAACACTATCTCCCAATCTTTCCCCACTTTGACTATCCAATATCTAGACCTTATTGATCAAACCTCCACAAATCCAAGCCATGGTATTTATACCTTCCCAAATGACTATGCCCTTTCTTGCTACCTCAATGTAGTTGAGCCTATGAGTACTTCGATCAATGAACCGAGCGTTAGCATGACAGAGTTGGACATCAAGTATCTTAGTTAGAAAAATAAGAATAAGAATAAAAAGAAAAGGAGTTTTGAGCGTAAAAACCACTTTGTGGCAATCTCAAAACCTACAAAAGTAAAAATAAAAGATGTATTGGAAGGTGAAAACCTCTCTGAGGTGCCTAAGGATGAGATATTTTTTGTCCTTCTCAGTCATTTACAGGATAGATCTCCAGTTCTAATTGAGCCCACTCAATCCATCAACTTGGGAGCAATAGAAGAACCACAGTTGATTCATGTAGCACAATATTTATCAGAAGAATAGAAGAAAAAATTTACAACATTCCTAACAGAAAAGAAGATCAACTTTGAATGGAAATATTCAGATATGCCAGGGTTGGATCCTAATCTTATAATGCATCATTTATCTATAGCTCCAAATGTCAAACTTGTCAAGCAAAAATGGAGAAAAATTCATCCTCATGTCACACTCTTGGTAAAAGCTGAATTAGAAAAGCTCCTAAAAGCCAGATTCATCCGAGTTATTGACTATGTAGAGTGGATCTCTAATATTGTACCTATTTCAAAACCAGATAAATCAATTAGAGTGTGCACAGATTTTAGAGATGTAAATAGAGCATGCCCTAAGGATGATTTTCCATTACCTAAAATTGATATGATAGTGGACATGACTATGGGCTTTGAGATGTATTCTTTAATGGATGGTTTTTCTAGATATAATCAAATAAAAATTGCTCCAGAGGATCAAGAGAAAATTTCTTTCACATGTGCATGGTGCACCTTCTGTTGGAATGTCATGCCATTTGGGCTTAAAAATGCTGGTACTACATATCAAAGAGCCATGACATCTATTTTTCATGACATGATGCATAGGACTATGGAGGATTATGTTGATGATACTTTAGAAAAATCTATGATTAGGGTTGAACATCTAGATGACTTGAGCAAGATACTAGATAGAATGGAAAAATTTAGTCTCAGACTAAATCCTAAGAAGTGTGCTTTTGGTGTCACTTCTAGAAACCTCTTAGGATACATAGTCTCAATGAAGGGTATTGAAGTTGATCCAACTAAAGTGAAGGCTATCATGAAAATGCAACCTCCAAAGAATATTAGTCAAATGAGGGCATTACAAGGAAGAGTTCAATCTATCAGAAGATTCATATCAGAGCTAGCAAACATATCACGGCCTTTTACAAAAACATTACATAAAGGTGTGACCTTTGCATGGAATGAAGAATGTGAGAAGAACTTTGACCATATCAAAAAATATCTATCAAATCCTCCTATTCATGGGAAGCCATTGATCTTATATGTCTCTGCAACAGATACATCACTGGGGACATTGCTTGCACAACATGATGAGAACAAAAAGGAAAGAGCTATATACTATATTAGTAGAACATTGGTTGCATATGAGAAGAACTATTTAATGATTGAGAAAGCTTGTCTAGTTGTGATCTTTGCATCACAGAAATTGAGACATTACATGTTAGCTCATACCACACATTTGGTAGCTAGAATTGATCCACTCAAGTACCTTCTAAGAAAAGCTGCCCTCACAAGTAGATTAGCTAAATGGGTCATGCTCTTAAGTGAATTTGACATTGAATATGTGGAAAGAAAAGCTATCAAAGGATAGGTAATTATTGATCAATTGGTTGATGCACTTATGATTGATGATACACCAATGCAAATGGAATTTCCACATTCCTCTATCATGACTCTTGCTTCTAGAGAATGGCAGTTATTCTTTGATGGTTCCTACACATAGAATGGGTCAGGTGCGGGCATATTGTTCATAACTCCTTAAGGATACTCAATCCCAAAAGAATTCAGATTAAATTTTCCTTGTACAAACAATATTGCAGAATATGAAGCCCTTTTGAATGGTATGAAAATGGCAATTGAATGGAGAGTAACAGAATTACACATTCATGGAGACTCACAACTTGTTATCCATCAAGTCAATGATGTGTACCAAACTAAAGATGAAAAGCTCATTCCTTACAAAAGAATGGTAGATGATCTAAAGAATTATTTCATATCTATCACATTTGAGCAAATACCTAGAATGGAGAATAAGGCTGCTGATGCAAAGGAAACATTATCTACTTTATTACAGCAGCCTGAACATGAGCTACGCTATGAGTTCCTGGTGAAAGCACTATCTTATCTTGCATATTTTTCCCCTGGAACCCGCATGATCTACACTATTGTTGGTCATGATTCATCCAGATACAAAAACCTATTTTCCTATCTCCAAGAACAAATCATTCCCGATACCTTCAACTGCCATGAAAAGAGCTACCTTATCTGTAATGCCTTCTAATATGTCATCATTGGTCATGATCTATACAAACGAGGTCTAGATGGTACGCTACTTAAATGTTTAGAATGGGAAGAGTCTCAACATGTGTTAGAGGAAGTCCATGATGGTATTTGTGGGTCACACTCAAACAGTTTAACACTAGCTCAAAAACTTATTAGGGTTGGGTACTATTGGCTTGAAATGGAGAAAGAGTCTATCAAGTTTGCTAAGAACTATCAAAAGTGCCAAGTGCATGGCAACTTAATTCATGTTCCAGGGAGAGATCTAATTCCCTTTACTACACAATGGCCTTTTCATCAATGGGAATTTGATCTTATAGGAGCTATACATCCTCATTCTTCTAATGGACATACCCATATAATCATAGCTACAGATTGTTTTACAAAATGGGTAGAAGCAGTCCCTTTGACACAAGCAACTAGAAAGAAAATATCTATGTTCATATTGAACTATATCATATGTAGATATGGGATACCTCATTCCATAATCACAGATAATGGGGGACAATTCAAGAACAAAGATCTAGATGATCTATGGGCTAAATTCAAGATTACACAACATTGGTTATCTATCTACTATCCTTAAGGGAATGGACAAGTAGAGGCTTCTAACAAGAATCTATTGAAAATCTTGCATCGTATAGTTAATAAAATAAGAAGAGATTGGCATCTCATGATCAATCCAGCTCTCTGGGCCTTCAGAACAAGTATCAGAACACCCACTGGGGCTACTCCTTTCACTTTAGTTTATGGGTCTGAAGTGGTACTGCCTATTGAGGTTGAAATCCCATCACTAAGAATCAAAATGCATGGTCTAGTAATTGATGATGACTACAAAGTGTCTAGGTTGCAAGAACTTGAACTACTAGATGAGCGTAGACAAGTAGTGTATGATCATCTCAGAGTATATCATAAGAGAATGTCTAGAGGCTACAACAAGAAAGTCAGACATAGAGAATTTCAAGTTGGTGATCTAGTCTTGAGAGAAAATCCTAAAAATCAATCACATCAAGAATGCAAGGGGAAGTTTGAACCCAACTGGTTGGGTCCCTTTGTAATCACTGCTACTTTTGGCTCTGGTGCCTATCAACTCTCAATGACTAAAGGAGAATAGCTCTGAGAACCAATCAACGTTCTCCATCTGAAGACATTCTATGCCTAAGGCATTCAGTCTATGGTAAAATGTCCTAAAAAAATCTTAAAAATCAGAAAAAGTCCTAAAAAAATGAACATCTTGGTGAAAACCTAGCAATGGGTGCCTTGATGATTCACAAAAAAAAGTGAAAAATATCAAAAGTACAAAAAAATTGGAAAATTTTTATTTATTTTTTTTAAATGAGAAAAAGAAAAAGTGCCTTGGTAGCAAAAATAGAATCTCTTCCAAGATGGTGAAAACCTGGCAAACAGGTGCCACTTGTTTCAAAATGCTCCATCTATTAGTGCAATCTTGGTCTTTCCTAACTTTCAATCTTGCTTTAGTTTGTACATATCTCCCAGTTTATTTTCAATAATTCAATTTGTACACCAATCAGCTCAAGCATCTATATCCTATCAATGATAAAACTTGGGGGCAATCAATGTCATATCCTATGATCTCCAATGTATCTTAGAGGTATCATATCCAGTCAAAGTCCTTTGAAGCTTCATCCAAGTCAGTCAGTCAGTCTTGTCTCTAGAAAGGATTTTGCATCTACAACAATGCAATCAAACATCAAACTGAAAACAATCTATGCTTTTACATGCTTTTATCTCCTTGTATGCTTACTAATTCACATTGAGATTTTTTCATATTTTGTTCCCACGAGCTCTTTGATGGTGTCCTTTACAGGATTTAGAGAGTGATGACTGGGGGCATAATCTTTTCTTTGTTTTCTGCTTGTATGTGAAAATCTAACAACTTTGAAAATTCCAGATTGAAATGGTGTCCAACTATAAGAGCCTCTATCTCGAATTGGATGGCCATGCGTACCTTGACCATTAATACCTGGAAAATTCAAGGAATTTTGATGTAACTATTATCTTTTTGAGTGATTTCTTTCTCCTATTGTGAAATGCGATCTTACCTAAGGATGTGAATGATAAAGGGGTCACTACGGGTAATTCACATTGGATTTCTAATGACCTCTTGATTGCTTGATGTGTTTGTACCACAAGGCATATTCAGGTCATCGTGATGTTTATGTTTTGATGCTTATACAAATTGCTATATCAAAAGGGACATGATATTCAGGTCATCCTAGCATTTGTGCCTTGGTGCTTATATCTAATCCGACATTCTGAAAATAAAATCAATATTCATATATCCATGGTTTCCTAATCAGTGGGTGTTGTATTGATTCCTGTGCATACAAATCAATATTCATATGTCTATGGTTTCATAACTAGTGGGCATTGTATTGATTTATCTGATTACCAAAAAAAATTCAATGATGAGAATGACCGACACATGATCAATGACTAGGTCCTAGGTCTGAGGTTGCATTTCAGATTGCATGTTTCTTTGCATTTCACCCTTTGCATGATCTCACAATGGCTAAACAAACTTCAACACTTAAATGATTCTTCAATCACATCTTCTAATCTAACAAGAGTTGAATCTCACATAAAGGTTCCTCCAACGAAATAGCAAGTAGAATCCTTTTTCGGGTTCAAAATTGAAATTTGAGATCGTTTATATCATCAACTACTTGCATAATCAACATTCAATCATCACAGAAATCTAGAATTCAACTTAATAGATTATCTTACATCAAACTATCAAAATTTCAACTTGGTCAACTATGGTCAACTCATGGTCAACCTAGTCAAACTTGGTCTCCAGGACCTCCAAACAATGTAGAATGCATTCTCGGATGTGTATAACCACTTCTCAAATCAATTAACATGCTTTTGAACTATCAACGCTAACTTTTCTTGTCAGATTTCAATTTTCATCCCGAAGGGAGCATGGTATTGCATATCATTCAAAGTCCATAATCTAAACTTGAAGTATATCTTTCCTCAGTAATCAAGACAACAACCACGTATAGTTGTTGATTCATCATAAAGACCTCATTGCTTGGGGAAAATCAATCATCGCTCAGGGCATATCATATTCATCGAGATCCATATCAATCTGGTATTCTCTTAATCTTTTAAATTGTATCAGTTTTTTCAACTATCGGTTCAATTGTGTTATTTCCTTGGTTCTTCAAAAACTGAAGGGTTCAAATGTGATACCAATGTGATTCAATATAAGGACAATCGGGTCTAGAATCAGTCACTCACTTCTTCACAATCATAAGGTTTGGAATCAGACATTTTGACACTTTTTCACAATCATCAGTTCATTTACTATTATAGTTAACATTATCTTTGGTCATTCAGGACATAGCATCTAAAATCTTTCAATCAAGTTTTTGTTTCATATCAACATCATATCAATTTCATATCGATATCAATCAACATTGTACACAGACTATCTTTGAACCACTGCACTTTGCATAGCAATTCAAAGAGGGGCAAAATGTAATACCCCAAAAATGGGCTATAGGTTCATTAATCTCCTACATCATCAAATCGAATGAAATTGACATCAAAGTCCTAACCTAAGGCACATCTAAACATCATCGAATCCTAATCGATTATCATAAATTTTGCATCAAGCAATATTCCTAGCAATATTCCTGATTATCATAATTATCTTTAATTTAATGATTATTTGGCGATAAATCCTATTTATCCTAAAGTTTGATTAATTGAATATTCTAAATATTTAATTAATTAGATTTAATTCTGCCACTTAATTATTTAATTGAAGTTAATTCTATTTATTCCTAAATTGTATTATTTAATTTTGACAATAATTCCAAAATCCTATGAATAATTGATTAAATTCTTATTTAATTAATTAAAGCAAGTTGTCAATTTTTAATAATATTGTTTCTGAATAAAAGTTTGAAAAATAATTGATTAACCCATAAATCAATTGTTTTATTTTTCAAAATCAGTTAAGTTGGAAATAAATCACTTTATTATTAAAGTAATTCATAAATAAAACATGCACAATCAGAAAAGCAGACAACTATCAATTATCAATTAAATCTAAACTCTATTTTGAGTTAAACTCTACTTTTGCATGTTTTTGTGAGTTAATTATCCTTTATTTAAAAATAACTTAAAAATCAACCTAAGTTATTTGAGTGATTTATGGCTTTTTTTCATGCACCTCCAAAGCCCTATATTTCTATAAATTAAAGCTTCAGCTCTTCAATTTGGGGATCCATCCACGAATTGCACACTCACGCTATCGAATTGGAGACTAAAGAATCAATCTTGAGAATTCGAGTTGTTGTGAGATTTTCATTGTTTTTGCATAGTATCCATATCATTTAGAATATTATTGTTAGATCATTTTAGCATATCAATTTTCATATTAGCATAGATTCATATCAAGTTTTCATTATCATAATTGCACAGAAAAACCAAAAAAATAGATTAATTGCATCCAATTCATATCTAGATTTTGCATTCAAATCCTTCGTTTAGGTGTCGTCAAGGTCACTGATCTCGATATAATCTGAGAATACATACTTGCATCTACTAGAAGGTAGTAAATCACCTGGTTGGCTTAATTTTTCATTTATTGCACAATTTCAATTTTAGCTAACCTCTAATGTTTTACTGAAGTGTTGTGTTCTACAGATCAGGAACAAAATTCACACACACATTGGTCCTTATAGGTTGACTTGATTATATCATTTGGAGGAAAGATATTTCTAGGCAGTCATTTGTGATTGCTAAGTATGGTTTAGAGTAGATTGTGAAGAGAAAAGTAGAGTGTGCGAAGTGTTGAGCCATTAGTAGAAGGTCTATGTGACCAAGTAAAGTGTTTGTGATATACATTGGAACTGATCCAGACAGCAGGTCAAAGCGTAGCTCACCAAGATCTAGATATAGTGTGTATCTATTATTTAGAAGGTTGTAGCCTTCACCCCTTTGAGCAGTGTGCTCTCGGACAGTGTGTCCTCATGATCAGGATGAAAGTGGGAAAATACTGAAATCTAATTTTGCCAAAATTTTATATGTTTTAGTAAATTGCAATTTTGAGGGTCTTCGGTGCATTTCTGGGCAAATATGCTGCGATGTTTCTAAAATTTCATTCAATATTATTTGAATACCTTTCCTATGCATCAAACGGTTCGTAATTCGGAGCTAGGATGAGAAAGTTATGCCTTCTCCAAGTGGACCTAAATTTTATATTTAGTTTTTTTGATAAATTTTGATAGTTTTAATAGTTTAATTGTAATAAACATTATGATGACTCTTCATTTCAATTCCAAGGGATTTGTGTGACCCTTGGGATCCATCTGACTTGTATAAACTCCAATTTTGAATAGAATGGAGACAGTTTTTGGTTTGCAATCTTGTTGTTCTCAATTTTCGTGTTGAATTCTACAATACTGCAGGTATCACACTAGGTATTGTAATCTGGTTTTCATAAATTAGATCAGTGGTATCAAAGTGGGAATGCTCCTTTATGCCAATTTACACAAGGTCTTCCTACCAAAGATTAGGATTGGATACACAAGATTTGTCAAAATACCCACCTTTGAGATGCACACGATCGAAGATGTCAGGTGATGATGTTAAGAAGTTGGTCGAAGAAGCTTTAAATAAGCAACGAGAGGAGATGATGAGTCAATTTTCACGCATCCTATAGAAGCAAAAACCCTCTGAATCTGAAACATCATTTCGTGGAAATACCCCTTTCAAAGTGCAAGTCAATTTTGACATCCCAAATTTTGAAGGAAAGGTTGATTCTGAAGCGGTTGATAACTGGTTATCAAAGTTGGATAGGTACTTTTCTGTAAATAATTTCTCAGATGCTGAAAAGATAACATTTGCTCTCCTCAAAGCTGAAACCCATGTGAAATTAGCATGGGAAACCAGAGTAGCAAATAAAGAACAAGAATCAGTTGATGAAGATGGTTTTATAATATCTCTTGATAAGAAGCCCACATGGGGAGAATTTTTGGAATACATAAAAGAAGCTTACCTCCCGGAGGATGTATATGAACAAAAATACATAGAATGGCAACTTCTTCGACAAAAGAGGGATCAGTCTGTGCAAGATTACACCAATACATTCCATTCACTTTCAGAAAAACTCGGTATTAATGATTCAGAGAAGCATCAAATTTTGAAATATCGGAGTGGAATTCACAGGTATATTCAAATAGAGATGGAATTTTTAAATATTGAGACATTGGCAACTGCCTATAAATATGCTACAAAAATTGAAGAAAAATCCAAGCAAAAAGGGAAGAGGGACTACTTTGCAAACAACAAGCCAAGGGTTGAAGGTGGAAATAGATTTGCAGGAAAATAGGTGACCAAGGAACTTCATTCAAATTCACCCAAGAACACATGGTGGTCTACTAAAAAGACAGACACAGGCATGTGGTGTGAGATGCATAAGTCCCCAACCCATAATACAAAGGATTGTCGAAGTATTAAAAATTTGATGACAGAAATACGAGGAGAGGAAGCTGAACCTGAATCATCACCAATAGATAATTCCAAGAAAGAGGAGAATGATTCCATCATAGAAGCAAACCCATATGTCGTAGTTGGAACTGCTAAAGTATTGCCTCGTGAAGATGAAGACAGACTTTTTCATTCACAGATGTGGGTTGATGGAAAGCCTCTGCATTTTATTTTTGACAGTGGGAGTCAAAAGAATTTGATCTCTAGGGAGACAGTCAAAAGATTAAATTTGAAAGTGACAAGACACCCACAACCATACTCTATGGGATGGGTAAATGAGGGACAAGATATTCAAATAAATCAACAATGTCGTTTGCCATATTCAATCAAGCCTTTCAAGGATGAAGTGATATGTGATGTAGCACCATTGGATGTATGCGATGTCTTGCTGGGGCAGCCATACATGTATCAGAGGCATGGGGTGTATGAGTCCAGGCCACGTAGTGTTACAATCAAGCTTGGTGGGAAGAGGTATCGAATACCAGAGGTATGTCCAACACAAACTGCTTCTTTAATTAGTGCTAAACAATGTAAATGCTTGATTGCTCAAACTAGAGCTTTTGTTGTACTCATGATTCACCCTGAACAAACAAAGTCAGTTGTTCTTACTACACATACTAAGGTAATAGAGAATCAACAAAATCAGATGGATAAAATTTTGAAAGAATATCACAGTGTGTTTACACCACCAGTGGGAGTACCAACACACTGTCAAGTCAAGCACTCCATTGATTTAATCTCAGGCACACCGCTACCACATGAACTAATATATAGGAGGTCAATTTTGGAAAATGATGAGATTAAGAGACAAATTTAGGAGTTGATTCAGAAAGGACACATTCGTCCAAGTGCTTCACCTTGTGGAAGTCCAATTGTCCTTGCTAAAAAGAAAGATGGGACATGGAGGCTTTGTATTGATTATAGAGCATTAAACAAAATCTCTGTTAAAAATAGATATCCAATCCCTCGAATTGATGATTTGTTGGACCAACTTAGGGGGGCTAAATTCTTTACAAAAGTTGACTTGAAGTCTAGATACCACCAAGTACCAATTGATCCAGAAAATGTGTGGAAGACTGCATTTAAATCTAAGGAAGGTTTGTTTGAATGGTTGGTCATGCCTTTTGGCCTAACAAATGCCCCAGCCACATTTATGAGATTGATGAATGATGTGCTTAGACCATTCATTGATTCTTTTTTAGTTGTTTATTTGGATGACATACTCATCTTTAGCAGGACTTGGTCTGAGCATTTGCAGCATGTTGAACAAGTTCTTTCAACTCTGCAAAAACACAAACTTTATGCCAACATTGAGAAGTGTTCTTTTGGTATGCAGAGTATTCAATACTTAGGGTATATCATTGACACTGAGGGTGTTCATGTTGATTCAGCAAAGATTCAAATAATCCAAGATTGGCCATCCCCTAAAAATTTCACAGAGCTTCGCAGCTTCTTGGGCTTAGCCAACTTCTATCACAGATTTGTGTTTGGTTTCTCACACATATCATGGCCTCTTAATCAATCACTAAGGGGTGGAGCACAAGAAAAATTTTAGTGGACAGAGGCAAAGCAACAAGCATTTGAGGAGTTAAAGAAAAGACTATGTTCAGCACCAGTATTAGTCCTTCCAGATCTACACCAAGCATTTGAGATAGAAACAGATGCATCAGATTATGCTCTTGGTGTGGTACTCACACAACATGGGCATCCTATTGCCTATCACAGTGAAACTTTTTCTGATATAGTACGTAGGTACCCCACCTATGATAAGGAGTTGTATGCCATTGTTTAGGCTTGCAAACAATGGAAACACTATATACTAGGAAAGGAAACTGTTATACATAGAGACCATAAACCACTCCAATTTTTGCAAACACAAGGGAAGCTACAGAATGATAGACATCAACGGTGGTCAGCCTATTTACAACAATTTCACCTCAACATTTGTCATAAAAAAGGAAGCAGTAACAAAGTGGCAGATTGTTTGAGTAGGCCTCCAATTGCAGGTTTGACAATAGTGTTGGATTCATGTGGTCATCAATCATCCACTTGGGAACAACTATATAGTACTAACCCTGATTTTGCTAACATCTATAGTAATTTGGTAGAAGGAAAATCTGTCTCTGATTTTCACTTGCAGGATGGGTTTCTTTGCCATAATGGTCACATATGTGTACCCACTGAAGAACGGAAGAAAATGATATGGGAAGCTCACTATAGTCATGTTGCAGGACATTTTGGTATTGGTAAGACTACTGCTATCCTTCAAAAGCATTTCTATTGGCCAAAAATGAAGCAAGATATCATTTCACATATACAAGCTTGTGCAGCCTGTGCAATTACAAAGCCAGCAAACCGTAAGTTGGGTCTATACTTACCATTACCTATTCCTAATAAGCCATGGCAGTCTGTTTCAATGGATTTTATGTCTGGGCTTCCAACTACCAGGCGGGGGCATGATTGTGTATATGTTGTGGTAGATAGATTTTCTAAAATGGCTATCATGGTGGCATGTAAAAAGATGATTTCTACAGAAGATACTTCCAAGCTATTTTTTGAACATGTGTGGGTTCATTTTGGTTTGCCAAAAACCATTATTTTTGATAGGGATAGCAGGTTCATTAGCAAATTTTGGTCTGCACTATGGGCTAAAATGGACACGAAATTGACAAAGTCCACAGCATTCCATCCCCAAATAGATGGGCAGACAGAAGTGGTGAATCGAATGATTATTCATATTTTACGGATGTATCATTCAAAACATCCTTGCACATGGGATGAAAGCTTACCCTATGTGCAACATAGCTACAACCGTGCACTCCATAGTACTACAGGGCACAGTCCATTTGAGGTTTCTCTTGGGTACTAGCCATTGGCACCTATGGATGTAGCAATACCATCTCTACACTCTAGTAGTCCATTAAATGGTGACAAGGAGGTAGATAAAGTAGAAAAATTCATTGATAACATTAGACACCTACAAGAACAAGTTCATGAGATATTGGAGTAGAGTAATCAGAAGTATAAGGAAAGACATGATAAACATAGAACTCCTCATCAGTTTCAGGTTGGTGACAAGGTATGGTTACATCTTCAAAAAGAGCACCTGCATGGACCAAATAGGAAGCTTCGTCCTCTTCATTATGGACCATACACTATTGTGAAACAAGTTGGTGAGAATGCTTTTGAACTTAATTTGCCATCTTTTTTGGGACTGCATCCAGTTTTCAATGTGGAATTGTTGTTAGATTAGGTGAAAAACTAATCTCCCAAGAACACCTGCATGCATAACACTGTCACATGGAAGAAGCAAAGAACAGAAGCAAGAAAAAAAACTATGGAGGCCAAAAAGCCAGAGACATCATATGCACATGTAAAGAGCAATTGTATTCCAAGATTATCTAAAAAGAATGTACAAAGGGTTCAACCATATAGGTGAACAATAAAACCCTAAAGCTATAAAGCAAAAAATAAAGCTAGGTTGCACATTATAATTAATAAATATATTAATTATAATGCACCTAAAAGAAAGCTTAAGTAAATAGAGTAATAAATAACTTAATTAATTAAACCAAAGTGATTTAATTAATAAGCATAAAGTATGATTACTCTAACAATTGTTGAGACCCTATTTTCCTCCTTTATTGGATATCTCCCAGGCTACTGAACACATTCAAGCTGCAGAGTTAAATCCCTCTACTACTACTCCAATCCAGTGTGACCATGTTACTGAAGCCATTTTAAAGACTTTGAGAAATCAGAACATTCCTTTGTATCAGGTGGTTCGAGATGGTCAGCATTCTCATCAAGGCAAGTGGTTTACTAAGGAACAAATTAAAGACCAATTTCCTCATCTATTGCAGCAGCTTAGTGCAATGGGGCCCATTGCCTCTTAAGGGGGGAGGAATGATCAGGATGAAAGTGGGAAAATACTGAAATCTAATTTTTCCAAAATTTCATATGTTTTAGTAAATTGCAATTTTGAGGGTCTTCGGTGCATTTCTGGGCCCCGAAAACATGATGGAACATCGATGTTTCTGAAATTTTGTTCAATATTATTTGAATACCTTTCCTATGCATCAAACGGTTCGTAATTCGGAGCTAGGATGAGAAAGTTATTCCTTCTCCAAGTGGACCTAAATTTTATATTTAGTTTTTTGATAAATTTTGATAGTTTTAATAGTTTAATCGTAATAAACATTATGATGACTCTTCATTTCAATTCCAAGGGATTTTTGTGACCCTTGGGATCCATCCAACTTGTATAAACTCCAATTTTGAATAGAATGGAGACAATTTTTGGTTTGCAATCTTGTTGTTCTCAATTTTCGTGTTGAATTCTACAATACTGCAGGTATCACACCAGGTATTGTAATCTGGTTTTCATAAATCAGATCACCTCACCCCTAATAGGGTTAATTGTAAAAGACTCCTAATAGGGTCCGACCCTTAACCAGGTCATTGTACTAAATATATTGTAAAAAAAATCCTAACAAGGTTAAGGATCTTCTAACAAGGATCATAAAACACTAGTGCAAAATATTAGTGGGTGTCAATTCCCACCAGGGTTTTTACCTATTTGGGTTTCACCATAACCAAAATATTGGTATTGCATTCAAGTTTTCTTTCATTGTGTTTGTGCTTTATGTTTAAGTATACTTAATTGGATAAAGAATTGAATATTGTAGATAACCAATTCAACCCCCCCCCCCCCCCAGCCCCCCCTCTTAGTTATCTCTTGGGACTATTCCTAACAGTAAGTGTGTGTAAGAGATGTGTAAGAGAAAAAGTCTATTTTCACCATTTTAGAAGGTGTAAGAAGTGTCATCAAAAATGTAAGAAGCCTTGTTTATGCAAATTTTAGCAATTTTTGAAAAGGTAATTTTTATAAATTTTCTCACACATGTGTGAGCAAATAATTAGGACTAATGGATGTATAAATCCAAAAATTAGCCTAATTAACCTTTGTTAATTAGTGAGCAGGTTTATTAGATACAAAGTGATGTGTCTAGGATAGCATCTAGGTTGGATTTAGGATTAAATTAAATAAAATTTAATTTAATCATAGCTTAGTAGAAATAAAGAATGTGAGGGAATTAAATAAATTAAAAATTTATTTAAAAGGGACTATGGAGGAACATGTATTAAATTTAATTTAATACATTATGAAAGGTAGTATTTAAATTTAATTCAAATACTATAATTAGTGAATTTATTTAATTAAATAAATAGATAAATTTAACAAATATAATTAATTAAAATTTAACTATAATTTTATTTGGGGTCATTAATTAAATTTAATTTAATTAATGTTAAAGGATGAATTTAGCTGTCTAAATTTTGCCCATCTTTGATGCGATGTCAAAAATGGCATCGCGTCAAAGAAAATATAGATACCCCAGAGGAAAAAAATGGGCCTAAGACATGCACAGAGGAAAAGTTAGTAGGAGGATGTGCCCTCTCAGGAAAATAGGCCAAAAATAAAAAATTTGGTCAATTTTCACAAAATGAGGGAAAAAGACTTTGCAAGACTTATGAGGGGTAAAAAAAGAAAAAAAAAAAAAAGAACCTCTCCCATTTTTAAAAAAAGGTACCCGTATAAAAGGGAAAAAAGGGGGAAAAGGATTCATTTTTACCCCTAAGGAGAAGAAAAAACATGAAAGGATATGAGAAGAGGAAATAGTAGGACGACGGTGTTGGAAAGTTGTTTATACTAAAGTATATGACTAGATATAGAGTTGTCATTATGGCAACAAAGTCATATAGTAGTTTGGAGTCAGTGCACTAAGTATAAAGATCTGAATTCAGTTAAGTGTTGAAGACTGGACAACATACAGAGTTCCTGCATCTCAGAGCACCTACGCCCATGCATACGGATGAATTATGGTATGCACCCTAGAATTTAAGGTTGTTAAACTATACTTATGCTTATTCTAAGAGCACATAAGTAGATATGCAAAGATGTGAAAGTTACAGTAAGTTGAAGTTGCACAGCCAATGTGTGCCAGCAAAGAACAGAGCATAGAGTCGATAGTGACTATTTTGGTTTTTGATTGTAAATTAATGTTGTAGAGGCTATGTGCCCATTGTACTTAGGTTTCTGACATATGTATATGTATAATTGTAAGCATGCTTAAGCCAATTCATTTGTAAGCATTATTTGTAATTAGTTATAGGGCCAACCTAATTGTATAATTGGTATGAGCACATAAATATAAGGTGTGCCCATTGTAATCGGTATGGAAGTCAAGCAAGTTGTAATAGAGTTGTGAGAAGTAGAGCAAAGGTATGTGAAGAGATCATATGATGTATTAGAGCTTTGCAAGAGGTCAAAGCATCATTGCACCAAAGGAACTGATCTGACAAACAGTGTCACAGCAATCGTTCACCAGTAGATATAGTGTGTATCTGATCTCAGAAGGTTGTAGTCTTCATCATTTGAGCAGTGAGCTCTTGGAAAGTGAGTCCACTCCCCTAAAAAGGATCATTGTAAAAGACTCCTAACAAGGTCCAACCCTTAACAAGGTCTACTATACTAAAAACATTGTAAAGCTACTCCTAACAAGGTAAAGGATCTTCTAACAAGGATTACAAAACACTAGTGCAGATTATTAGTGGGTATCAAGTCCCACCAGGGTTTTTACCTATTTGGGTTTCCCCGTAACCATATTGGTGTCATGTGTTGATTTCATGTTTCATGTTTATGTGAATGTTCAATTCAATACTTAAGCATTTATAATTCAGTATTCAAATTAAAGTGAAAAGTTAAAATACAGTGAACACTGATTCACCCCCCCCCCCTCTTAGTGTTCCCATTCCTAACAATTGGTATCAGAGCTCTGGTCCTAAGTAAAGAAGTTTAACCACTTGAGGAGATCATGGACAAAGAAGATTTGAAGAAGAATCTTGAAGCAGCTCTTGAAGACCTAGACAACTTAGAAAGAGAAATTGAAAAACTAAAAGAAAAAGTCAATGATGCTCAATTAGTTATCAAGAAACTAAGAAAGGATTTGAAGGGATGCTCTAACAGTGATCTTGAAGAAAAATTCAAGAAGTTGAATGAAGAAAATGCATCCTTAGTGAGTCGGCTTGAAGAACTTGATGACAAACTAATGAACAATCAAGATGTTTACAATGAACAAGTAAAGGAGAACCTTCAACTCAATGAAGAGTTAGGGGAAGAAAATTTGGAAATCTTGGATCTAAAGAATTACAAAGCAAGATTGGAGTCTGAATTGAAAGATGCAAAGAACTACATTGACAAATTACACACCAATGCTGAATTGGTAGAATCATAGTTGTATGTAAGAAGAATCAAAGGAGACACTAGCTGTATTGGATATAATGAAGCACAAAATCAGATTGATAAGATGCAAAAAAAAAGGAGATACAAAATGAATTTGTTGATGCTGAGAAGACTGAAGATCAAACCAAAGACAATGGTAGTCCTCCTAAAAATGAGTGCAAGCCTTCTGAACGCACCTATTTTGCATGTAAAAAGAATGGACACATTGCAAGGAACTGTACAGAGGTAAAGCCTTTTAATGGTTATTGTTATACATGTAATAGATTTGGTCATAGAGCAATAAATTGCAAGACTAGTAAGAAGAACAGGATTCAGCATGATCAAAGAAATCAGAATCAAACCAATGCAAGAAGTTCTTAGAATGTTACATGTCAGACATGTAACTATAATGGTCATACAGAAAAACAATGTAGAATGGTGACTCATGTCAATGTGCCAAGGAATAGTAGACCTCCAGTGATTTGTCACACCTGTAACAAGGCTGGACATATCTCAAATTTTTGTAGATCAAGGATGCAAGGTAAAGAAATCCCTAAAAAGGCCGAACAACCATTTTTGGATCATGAAGTAGAAGTCAAGTTTGTGAAGGCATCAGAAGATGCGAGCATAATTTGGTCAAATGGAAAGAAAGAAAATGTTGATGGTAATGTATTGGATGCATCCCCAATGGACGCACCCTCTACATCTACATGAATGGCCCTCAGGGTCATAGGGGGAGCTAATTTAGCTCTAGACCCCTATGTGGCTAGTATACTCATCCTCAGAGTATGCACCTTTGGACTTAAGCTTTTGGAGTGTATTGGAACCTTTGTGTAAGAGCGCACATTCTGATTGTTAATGTAACTCAAGTTTGAAAATTTGAAGTGATAGCCTAGTTTACATGAGTTGCATTAATGGTGAATTTCTTACTTTAAGTACATAGAAAGTTGTTTGTTCACCCATTCCATTCATATTCAAAGTGATGGGAGAGAATATTGAGCCTTGGAAGTTGTTGTGAAGATTTGGAGATTGAGCTATTAGTAATTGCAGTGCATTTGATCAGTTGCAAGAAACCCTAGCTCATTGTGCTAGTTCAGAAGCCATCAGAACATCTCAGAGATATTTTGGAAAGAGAATATCAAGTCATGGCCACTCCTATTTTTTTGATGTTGCTAAGAAGAAGCAGTATGTTTTCAAGAGGCACCCATTTAACTAAACCCTAGATGATTTAAAGGGAGCATTCTCCTGCACGTCGATGGGCATCATGCATGTAGAAGACATAAGGGCTTACATTTATTGTAAGAAGGAACCTATTAGACTGGATAGGTTAAGGGTGCACATGGACATAATGTTGAAACTAGATAAAACTTTCATGGATGAATACACTAAATGGAATGATCACCCCATTGTTGAATATGCCATGGCATATGAGTTCTATGAGGAATAATGGATAAAGATATTGTTGAGTAGAATTCATGATGATTTGTTTTAGGTTGGAGATGTGCCAATAAGAATCACAGGAGACCTAATTCATGAGATGACAGGCCTTTCTAGGATAGGTTCCATCCTTCCTCTAGGTAAGGATGTTAAGAAAATGGTGGAGCAAGTGTGTAAATCAAGAAGTGATAAGCACAGCATGACCATTGAGCCTATAGAGCAGCTAGACATTAAGTTAATGTCAATGATACTTGGTTACAGCTTTCATCATACCAACAAGGTAAATAGTGTGTCTGCGGGCACTATTCTAGCAGACATTTGTCTTGTGTAAGAAGATGGAGAGTTCAACTTGTCTAAGATCTTGTGCGCATAGTTGATAGACAACATCAGGGCTATCAAACATGACAAGACTAAGGTATTCAGGTTTGGGTCCCTTATCATCTATATGTACCTTCATATAGTTGGTAAAGCATCAAACTTGTATCTAGACAAGTCCATTCCTACCATGCCATAGATATCAAACAAAGCATGCACTAAAAGCACACTTAGAGATTTCATTACCTTGGAATTGAAGACCTTTAGAGTAAGGATGTAGATGAGGTACAGGATTCCTAAAATTATTGTGGAGAAGTATAAAGATTCAATATTCTTCATGGTGGAGATTGATACTACTTGTATGGAACCTATTGAGCCTAGAACTAAGTGGATTCATCCACTTGGGTATGAGGTTGAGGAACAAGTTCTTGAAGCTTATCCATAGGTACTGCTATCATCCCCAAAGGATGCCAATGAACCTAGGTGGGGAACCTATGAAGAAAAGACTAGAGAATTTGATGCTAAGCTGAACAGTGCTGCAACTAAAAGAAAGGTTAGAAAAGTTACATTGGAGATCTTGAGGATACATGGTGTATCTCAAGTAGATCTTGACAAGGCTAGGGAAGAGAAGATTTCCCTAGAATTAAAGAGCATAGCAACAGAGGAAGAATGGGAAGATCCTAAGATGAAGAAGATTAAGATTGAAAAAGATGACAGTCAGAAGGATAAGGAAGATAGTACTCCTTCTGCGCCCAAAGATACTCCTCTAGAGTATAAGCCTTTATTTAAGAGGAAGAAAGAAGAAAGCACTAGTCATCCATCCTCACAAGCATTAATGAGCAAGAAAAACACTCAAGCACCTCCTCAGGCAGGATTCAGACCTAGCCTCAAAGTTCTATATGCAAGAATTATTGATGAGGGAAGAATTGATCAAATAGGGAAGTTCTATGAATCATATAGTGAGATTGATAAGTCTGAAATTTATGGTATGATTATCAAACATATGATAAAGTTCAAAAAGATAGTTCTTGAATTGAAAATAGAAATACCAGATAATGTATGGGACATTTTAGAAAACCTTAAAAGACAAGCAAATGAAGAAGACCTAAGGATCAGGGAAAAAGTGCTAGAAGACACTCTGCATGTATGTTCTAAAGAAGTATTGGATCTAATATTGAATTTGGTGAAGCCACACCTTAGAAAAAATATTATGAGTTGATAATAAAGGAAATAGAGAAGGCCTTTGAGAAGGTGTTGTTGGAACAATAGATCAAACCACCTCCTGCACCCATCACTCATGCACCCAGCAAGGAAGATAAAGTGGATGAGCCCACTAATGTACCAATGATAGGTCCTCATGACTTAGCACCCATAGAAGAAACTAAAACAAAAGTAGATCAGTCTATGCCTATGATAGAATCACCCAAAGATAGCACAATTATCATAGATAATGTGGAAATAGCCATGGTGGCTACTGATAAGGAGTTGGACAAGTTTGAGGAAGCATTTGTCAGCACTGAGGAAGCAGAAATCTTATGTAGCAATACCCCTCCCACTCAACAAGAAGAAGTAATCATAGAAAATATATCTAATGATAAAGAAGGAGTAAAGGTAGAAAAGAAAGATGAATCTTCTATTTATTTTCTCAAGGTGAAGCAAGAGGTGATGGATAGCACTCCCATCACTCCCACCTTAGCATTGTTGTCAAGTTTCACACTTGACACTAGCAGTTTGGACTCCTGGAAGGAAGAAGACCTAATTAAGTTTAGTGTCCTAGCTATGGAGAAGGCTAAGGAGAAGCAAGTAATGATAAATCCCCTCCTGATGGAATTAGTAAATATTCTAAATAGTTTACTGCCAGAGGATAAAAAGCTGGTAAATTTACATTCGGTTGATGATGTGAGCATAGTCATATCATAGTTCAAAGTCAATTTCTCAAGCCTAGAATAATTTGTGGCCATAGTGGTAAAGGAGAAGTACTTAAAAAGGAGACTAGATGAACTAATGAGTAATTTTTCACTAGACTTGAACTCTCTTAAGTCTGGTCAGGCATCATTGAAGGAGTTTGCAGATCAAGGAAGGAAAGTCATTGCAAAATCCATGGATCAAGATAAGTCTATTGATGCCCATCTTAAGAAGATCAAAGATATAGAGGAAATGATTGAGAAGGTGAAGATTCCAGTGTTAGATACTTCCACTTATGTAAATATGTGTAACAATGTTTATCAAGGTCAGTTAGACATAATTGAGAAGGTAGAGATAGAAATGGAAAAGATAAGGTCTAGAGAAACTCAATTAAGGAACGCTCATGCGCCCTCACTAGACATTCTCAGTCAAAACATAAAGGAGATTGATGTGATGATGATAACCAATGATCAAGGTCCAAGCATAGAATTGGAGAAGATAGAGAAGCTTCAATATGCATTATGCACCCATCTATAGATAGTCAATTCTCTGATAACCTTTTGGAAGAAGGAGATCTAGAAACTCAAGATTGCATATCCAGATGTTTTCCCTCAGTGAGTGTATGTAGATAAAGTTTTTTTTTATGCACCTTTTTCATTAATGTCAAAGGGGGAGTTGTATAGAATTTGGAGTACATATATGTATAGGGAGATATAAGAGTTTGTATAAAATGTATAGAAGACAAAAGTTTTTTGTGTAAAGGAACAGTTAGAGACTTGGCCATATTCCTTGTTTGCCATCAATGACAAAGGGGGAGATTGTTGGAAAGTTGTCTATACTAAAGTATATGACTAGATATAGAGTTTTCATTATGGAAACAAAGTCATATAGCATTTTGGAGTTAGTGCACTAAGTATAAAGATCTGAATTCAGTTAAGTGTTGAAGACTGGACAGCATATAGAGTTCCTGCAGCTCAGAGCACCTGCGCCCATGTGTACAGATGAATTGTGGTATGTGCCCTAGAAGTTAAGGTTGTTAGACTATAATTATGCTTAGTCTAAGAGTGCATAAGTAGATACGAAAAGATGTGAAAGTTATAGTCAGTTGAAGTTGCACAGCTAGTGTGTGCCAGCAGAGAACAGAACATAGAGCCGACAATGACTATTTTGGTTTGCGATTGTAAATTAATGTTGTAGAGGCTATACACCCATTTTACTTAGGTTTCTGACATATGTATATGTATAATTGTAAGCACATTTAAGCCAATTCATTTGGAAGCATTATTTGTAATTAGTTATAGGGCCGACCTAATTGTATAATTGGTATGAGCGCATAAATATAATGTGCAACCATTGTAATCGGTATGGAAGTCAAGCAAGTTGTAATAGAGTTGTGAGAAGTAGAGAAAAGGTATGCAAAGAGAGCATATGATGTATTAGAGATTTGCAAGAGGTCAAAGCATTAACGCACCAAAGGAACTAATCTGACAAGCAGTATCACAGCAACAGTTCACCAGCAGATATAGTATGTATCTGATCTCAGAAGATTGTAGCCTTCATCATTTGAGCAGTGAGCTCTTGGATAGTGAGTCCACTCCCCTAACAAGGATCATTGTAAAAGACTCCTAACAAGGTCCAACCCTTAACAAGGTCTACTATACTAAAAGCATTGTAAAGCTACTCCTAACAGGGTAAAGGATCTTCTAACAAGGATCACAAAACACTAGTGCAGATTATTAGTGGGTATCAAGTCCCACCGAGGTTTTTACCTATTTTGGTTTTCCTGTAACCATATTGGTGTCATGTATTGATTTCATATTTCATGTTTATGTGAATTTTTAATTCATTACTTAAGCATTTATAATTTAGTATTCAGATTAAAGTGAAAAGTTAAAATACAATGAACACTGATTCACCCCCCCCTTTTAGTGTTCCCATCCTAACAGACGGGACAGGCTGCAACTAGGTGAGTGGGTGTGAGTCTATCGACAAGTAGTGGATAGGGGGAGTGAGTGAGTGCACAAATCATCTATTGTCAATTTCAACAATTTGAAAAAAAAAATTATTTTTTTTTGTGTTTTTTGAAAAGTTTCAGGAGTTATAAACAGTTATGCCCGCTGGTAGCAGGCGGGGCAGAGTAGACGGGTGGCTACACCCCCAGCCCGGTGACACGGTGCCACCCAATGGCTGATGGGTGGCTCATTTGGCCTTGGGATTGGGCTGCACCGCCCATCGACTAATCAATTGGTCCATCTACCTTTGGATAGGCATTGTCGCTCATCAACCAATGGGTGGCTTCACCAATCCTTGGGTGGGAGTTGTCACCCGTCAATTGATGAGCAGCTTTGCCTACCCAAAGGCCAATTATGTCACCCATCTATAGATGGGCAGTTCCACCCACCTTTGGGTTGGTGCCCACCAAAGGGCAGGCCAATGGTGATGGCAGTGGCATAGCCACTCATCCATGGATGGGGTGCTCTACCCAGATGGAGGTAGAGGGGGGACATGCTTGGTGTCATGCAATGGTCTATCCTATGAAGAATGGCGGGGCTGTGAAAGAGAGTGAGTCACCCATCTTAAAATGCATGACTCTACAGCCAAAAGGGGGTGAGTTGAGCATGGGAATAGAAGACATGGGGATGGGGGGAGAAGCAAGTCAAGGGTACAAGTAGAGGAAATTTGGTATTGGCTAAGACTGATGAAGGGTGTCAGGTGATTGGATGCAAGAGCCAAATTATTACATTCTCTTGAAAGAGCGATGGCCAGACATAATGACGTTGCAAGAGGAGTTGACTAAGGCGGAGTGGGGATAGGTGACCTTATGCAGCCTGCAACATGTGCATGAGTGGCCGCACCTAAGAGAGCATAATGCATTGATGATAGCATTGATCGAGAGATGGCACTCAGACACATCAAATTTCAATTTGTTGACTAGGGAGGCAATAGTGATGTTGCTATATGTATGGAGGATTTTGCGGATACTGATTCGAGGGGAGATGGTTGAGTATCAGTTGGAGAGAGAGAAGCAATTTATGAAGGAGAGTTTCAGATGGTGAGTAGACCAGTTATCAATTGACCATTAGTGGATGTCATGGTGAGGGGGGATGGAGGCAGGATTGCCCTGGCTAGCATTGTATTTAGCCAGATTGGTAGGAGGGAGGTTGATTCCTGACCACTCAAGTCATGGTTTTCTTATTGGATGGGTGAGAGTAGTGAGCCAGACGCTGGAGGAGGATGGTACAAAGTATTTCTAGAGATATATGATCTTGGCACAAGTATATTATGACCTACATATGTGTGCATACCATACTTAGAAGATGATGGGACTAGGAGTGACACTGCTGCTAGTCTAGGTATGGGAGCATATCGCAATGGTATGACCATTGTAAAGGGAGGGTCAATGAAAATGATTTGAGCCATTTGCATGTCGGTACTGACCACCATTGTCATATGTGGATGTGAGATCAGTTGAGACTTGGTGGAGGATACTAGATGAGATGATATGGTTTGAGTGGACAATGTATAGAGGCTATGAGGCATGGGGGTACTGGGATGAGTAGGTAGGGAGAGAGGATGGTGCTCTAGATGCAAAGTACGTAGGATATGTGTAGATAGATTGTTCATTGATTAGGAGGATGATATTTTAGATAATGAGATACATGCCATCACAAGTATGTAGATAGCTTGGCATGAGGTAGGGTATAGTTCCAGATAGTTATCCACATCTGATCATCTCGAGGGAGATTGGGTTAGTATGGGGCATCAGAGTAGATCTCTGGAATGCTAGGAGCAGTTGGAGAGGTATGCAGCTAGTACCATGGACAGCAGCCCAAGTATAGTTGGTAGATGTAGGGGTGACAGTTGAGTATGTAGCCTAGTGGAAGAGGCATAGGCCAGTGAGGTTGATAGATCTAGGAGCAGGAGAGGCCATAGATTAGACAGATTCAAAGGATGAGGAGGATGAGGAGGAGAGACTAGCAGTAGTTTAGGAGTCAGGTGGGGGGTACAAAGGTAGGCAACAGAGTGGCATAGAGGGATAATGCAGAGACCAGTTGCATGTGGCCCTACATAGGTAGTCTAGAGAGGGCGAGAGGAGGAAGCCCAGGAGCCATTGTCAGAGGATGAGGAGATGGGGCTAGGAGGATCAAGAGGAGATGAGAGGCAGGGTGATCAGGAGAAGGTAGTCATCCTACAGGAAGAGGTGACATGATTAGAGGGGATGGCGGGGGAGGTAGCCCAATTGTTAGGCCAGATAGAGGAGATGCAAAGACAGATGGATGTTCTCACCCAGTGATTGACAGAGGACAGGGACATGTGGTAGAGACAAGAAAAGATATACCGAGGGGAGCATGAGTTAGCAAGACAGGGAGTGAGAGTGGCAGGTAAAGGGCAGTTATTGATAGCCATGTTGGATGCACGGCGAGATGCATTGAGGATGGGGAGAGAGGTGGCCTATTATATGGGCCTCTATCATTAGGTAGTACCTCTAGAGTAGAGACAAGCCCCTTATTTAGAGTGAGGGATATCAAAGAGGACTCAAGGGGTGTCATTAGGGTCAGTAGTCAGGCCACTGAGAGATAGGGCAATAGGAGGGGATAGTGGTAGAGGAGCAAAGAGATCTACTCCATGAGGTGCACAAGGGGGAGGTCAGGATGATAGGGGTATCTTCTAGTGGTTATGAGATCTATTTGATTATATAGGATACATATTTTGTGGATTTCTAGATGAGATGCATATGTATAGCAGCACTAAGGTGCCTGATGTATCATTTTCATGTACCATGATGTTATGATAGATATATAGAGATATTTTATGGTGCTATTTCATGAGTTTATCTGATGGATTATGAGATTATGCATAGTACTAAATTATTATACTAATGTGTGTGATTATGTGAAATGTGTACTACATGATGTGCAAAGCTTATGTAGATATGAATTGATATTTTATTATGCATATGTGATGGTTATGAATGTGAAATGCATAGGTAATGATTAATGGTTAGATAGATATATTTGACATGTAATGTGTATTTAATGAGTAATGATTAATGAGATATATTTTGCATGCAATGGTAACTAAATGAACTTACCTATATGAGGTAGAATGCAATGGAATGAGCTAGTGTGACTTTATGATTTTTTTATTTTTTTTTTGTGTATATGATATAACCAATATGATCAACTAAATCACTAAAGAAGAGGGAGGGGATGATGAATAAACAAGACCCTTGTCTCAAACAAAAATGTAGAAAAGAAACAAACTAATATGAATTTGAGCTATAATGCAACTTGACTACATGATTTAGTGGGATCACTTGTGTTCATGTAGGAGAGCACATGCTAGTTTGATATTGCAATAGGGGGGATGCATCATGTGTTATAAAAGAATAGATGACATTGTTCCATTGCATGGACTAGACTCTCAGATAGTTGTAGAAACAAAGATGTAGATTTCCTAACTATGATAGAACCTATGACATATACTTATTAGAGAGGTCTTAGTGCACTTAGGTCCTTTAAGGGACATAAGTATGCTAACCCATTGCCCCCATTAAGATATGCATAATAATAAATGGAAAACCCACAAAAATGCTCCTAAAGTATCCACAAACAGATCATACCGCAATCGACACTTGCATCAGATTTCACTAGTCATAATATACCAAGATATGGAAGATCAAGGTAATCATGAGTAGGATCTACTGATACAAAAAGATAAAATCAACAAAGAAGGCCTCTTGACCAAGTGGTCATTCAGTCCATAGTTCTTTCCATGAACGGGATAGGATTGACAAGATTTATTTGAGTTGAATAAGGAAGGATGCATCCTGCAAGGAAAATATTGATTGACTGAAATAGATATTCATTGGCAATAGATATGAAAGGAATAATAATTCAGAGATTTGATTTTGATGTTGATATTGATAAGCACTTTTGTGATCACTATGTTTAGGAAAAGCTCAGTATGATGGGGTTAAGCTTAGCTTGCTGAGAATTGAAGTTGGATCTTTACAGCTATGTAGGAAGCGATGAGTGAAAACTAGGACCGGGATGAGGATGGATATGTAAAGTAGATGGGAAGACAATGGATCCAAATCTACTATCATGGTGCCTAAAATAGGTTTTTACCATAATAGTTTCCCAGAATGCTTGTTTGCCAAGTTTTCACGATTGGATGAATTCTTCTTCTTTTTTGTAGGGTGCCTGTTTACTAGATGTTCACAAAACAATGATTTTTTCAAGAACATTTTCTTCTTTTTAGGATTTTTTGCTTTTTTGATGTTTAGGATTTCTTCAGGACTTTTTCTTCTTTTTTAGGATTTTTTTTAGGATCTTTTTCTGATTTTTAGGATTTTTTTCTAAATAACACTATACATGAACTGAATGCTAAGCCATGCATAAAAGTGCTTCAAATGCATAATATTTACAAGATCAGGGAGTGGATCTCCCTCAGGTGTTGCTATCTAATATGCCCCAAAACCAAATTTAGCAGTAATAACAAATGGACCCAACCAATTGGGTTCAAACTTCCCTTTCTTTTCCCAGTTCTAGAGATTCTTCATGTTATGCTACAGGACCAAATCACCTACATCAAACTCATGAGGTTTGATCTTCATGTTAAACTATAAGTGTGGATGATTTTGATACACACAGAGGTGGTTAAGGGCATTGAGGAGTCTCTCATCGAGGAGTTGCAGCTCTTGCAAGCGGGCAATAACAAATGGACCCAACCAATTGGGTTCAAACTTCCCTTTCTTTTCTCGGTTTTGAAGATTCTCCATGTTATGTTGTAGGACCAAATCACCTACATCAAACTCACAAGGTTTGATCTTCTTGTTAAACTATAAGCACGGGCAATTTTGATACACACAGAGGTGGTTCAAGGCATTATGGAGTCTCTCATTGAGGAGTTGCAGCTCTTGCAAGTGGGCAACCCTATATTCTTGTTCAAACATCAAGTTCTTGAGACATCCTAAGGGAAGGGAGCTCAATTTCAATGGGTAAGACGGCCTCAAAACCATAGATAAGGGAAAATGGAGTGGCACCAATGGGAGTGCATATGAAGGTGTGGTAGGCCCAAAGGGAAGGATTGAGTTGTAGATGCCAATCACGGCTAGTGTCATTGACAGTCTTTTTGAGGATCTTTAATATAGTTTTATTTGTAGCCTCAGCTTGACCGTTTCCCTGTGGGAAGTATTTGGATGAGAAATGTTGGGTAATGCCAAATTTATTACAAAGGTCAGAGACATCCTAATTTTTGAAGGGTGTTCCATTATCAGTATGGAGATCTTTTGGGATGCCATAGTGAAAAATGATATAATTCAAAATAAACATGGAAATTTTCATACCAGTTATATAGGTGAGGGGAATTGCTTTGACCCATTCGGTAAAGTATTTGGTGGCAGCTAGGATATGCTTGTGACCACTAGCAAAGTTTGTAAATATCTAGCCCACAAGGTCAAAACCCCAGTGGGATAAAGGCCAAGGTGTGATGGTGGGTTGGAGGGATTGAGTGGGAGTGTGTATCGAATCACCATGTTGCTAACAAGGAACACATTTCTTCACATAATGATAGGCATCCTGCTCCATTGTCGGCCAATAGTATCCAGTGCGAAGAAACTTCTTTGCTAAAGTGAGACCACTAGAATGTACTCCACAAATTCCTTGATGCACCTATTCCAAGGTTGTGTGTGCTTCCTCTAAATTCAGACACATAAGAAGAGTTCCATCAAAGTGTTTACGAAAAAGGGTGTCTCCAAGGATTATATAATGAGAAGTGTGATGGATGAAAGTTTTTTGTTGGTTAGGCGTAAGAGTGAGGGGAATGGTTTTATCATGAAGATAGGAAAGGATCTACTGATACCAAGGTGATTCGAGACCAACCATTTCACACACCATCTTAGAATCTGGCTGGTCATAGGTAGGGACCATAAGATTCTCAACAAGAAATTCACATTGTGTGCTTGTTTCTGGCATAGATATTAGTCAATCAATAGTAGCCATGGCATCTACTGCTTTATTGTTTTCTCTTGGGATTTGCTTGAAAATGATGCTTGCAAAATGTTGTCTGAGATCTTCAACCATGTGTCGGTAAGGGAGCAACTTATCATCCTTTGTGTGAAATTCATCATTGACTTGTTTGATAACTAATTGGAAGTCACCAAAAATAAGAAAACTTGTGATCTTCCATTTGACAGCTCGGCAAAGCCCTATGACCAAGGCCTCGTATTTTTTTATGTTGTTTGTGTGAGAAAATGTTAGTTTAATAGATTTAGGGATAAAATCCCCTTGAGGTGTGACAAATAGAATACTTGCCCCTGATCCTTTCTGGGTGAAAGATCCATCAAAATAAACCTTCCACTGAATGTTGGGAGTGATAGTCATGATAGTTTCAGTAGGAAATTCTATGACAATAAGATGATATCCAGGAATGGGAGCCTTTGCAAGGTGATATGTTATTGCTTGTCCTTTTATTGCTTTGTGTTCTATGTATGCAATATCAAATTCACTAAGGGTCATTACCCATTTTGTCGTGCAACCTGTCAAGGCAGCTTTAGATAATAAGTAATTAAGTGGGTCAATCTTTTCTATCAATTATACTTTGTGATTAAGCATGTAATGACATAGCTTATGCATACAAAAGACTACATCTAGGAAAGATATCTCAATAGCTATATAGTTGAGCTCATAACCTAGTAAATTCCTGCTAAGATAATATATGGAAAAATCTTTTCCATTGTCATCTAACTGTGCTATGAGAGAACCAAGTGCAACTATAGTTGTGGAGATGTAGAGAATCAAAGATCTTCCTAGAATAGGTGGCACCAACACTGGTGGATTAGCTAGATATACCTTGAGTTGTTCAAAATCCTTTTGACACAAGCAGTCCCAAATGAATTTAATATCCTTTCTTAGCGAGTGAGAGAAAGGATGCACCTTTTTTGCTAGTTGTGACATAAACCTTCAGATGGATTGAAGTCTTCCTTGAAAGCTCCTTAATTGTTTCAAAGTTTTAGGAGGTGGCATCTCCAAAATGGCTTTCACCTTCTTAGGATCCACTTCTATTCCTCTACGAGACACAATGTAGCCTAAGAGCTTACTTGATTGCACACCAAAGACACATTTCTTGGGATTCAATCGAACCTTATACTTTTCCAATCTGTCAAAGATTGTAGTGAGAATAGAAATATGTGATTCTTGTGTCTTATATTTTCCTAAGATATCATCCACATAATCTTTCATGATCACATGAAGAAGGTCATGAAATATGGTCTCCATGGCTCTCTGCTATATGGTGCCTGCATTCTTGAGACTAAAGGGCATGACCTGATAATAGAATGTACCCCATGGTGTAGTGAATT
This sequence comes from Chamaecyparis obtusa, assembly GCA_027943335.1. Taxonomy (NCBI): domain Eukaryota; kingdom Viridiplantae; phylum Streptophyta; class Pinopsida; order Cupressales; family Cupressaceae; genus Chamaecyparis; species Chamaecyparis obtusa. The sequence continues at coordinate 1,826,005 of BSBK01002625.1, forward strand.
TAGTTTTATGTTGGTCTTCCACTTCTATGTGAATCTGATTATATTTGGAAAAACCATCCATGAGGGACAACATCTCGTGCCCAATAGTCAAATCCACTATGATGTCAATGTTTGGAAGTGGAAAATCATCCTTAGGGAAGGAGAGATTAAGATCTCTAAAATAAGTACCAATCCAAATGCCCCCAGAGGGTTTACCTATAGGTACAATGTTGGAGACCCATTCAGGATAGTCTATGGGCCTGATGAATTCTGCATCTAGCATTTTTGCAATTCAACTTTAACCAGGAGTACTACTTGTGGATGCATCTTGCATAATTTTTTCTTGACATGTTTGATTTTAGGATCCACAACGAGATGATGCACAAAAAGGTTAGTATCAAGTCCAGGCATATCTTTATACGTCCATGCAAAATTAATGTGGGCTTTCTTAAGGAATGTAGTCATGGACTCTTATTCTATCTCATCTAGAGAGGCTACAATGTAGGTGATCTTAGAATCTATTTATGTGCCCAAATTAATTGCAATTGTTTCTTCTATGAGGATAGAAGATTTATCTCATGGTAATGACATGAATGGAAGGTCACTTCCTCCTCCTCTAGTACCTCAGAGAGGTTTTCAATAGAGGATGTGTCCTTTATTTTTTCTTTTTCTCCATCGAAGGGTGCCTCAGAAATGTTTTCACCCAAGGATTTTTTACCATTTTTTTTATTTTCTTTTTCTTTATTTTTGTGACTAAGGGAATTGACTTGGCTACCGAAGTATGATTTCTCGCTATAGTGAATCTAATGTTCACTGTCTTGGAGATTTATTAGTCTAAAAAGTGCTAGAACTTCCTCATTCGAATTGCATATGTCTGAGGCAGGTGGTGAATCTTGTTGGTCCCAATCGATTAGTTCAGGATTAGTAAGGGGAAGTTTGGGTGAGGAAAGGTCAAATTGGTCAATATGGAGAACATGAGTATCAAGGTCATCTTCAATGTAATGGAAAGGAACTTTGAAGAACTCTTCCTCAGTGTCTAAATTGGATTCAATCAAACAATAGTCCTTGGCAAAGGTTTTCTCAGTTTCTATGGAACCCAGTCCTCTTCATTGGGGACATCCAATTGCTTTTATGAGAGTTTTTCTTCCTGTTTCATTTTCTCCAAGGCCAATGTCATGATATCCCATACTTTCAATAATGGGTGTGGCCTTTATATAATTCCCTTTAGGAATGTCTACAGGTTTGTCTTCTTCTTCATCAAAAAGCCAGGAAAGAACATTATGCTCCATGTTTTCATCTGAAAGGGATCCCCAATGTTCAAATATAGTATGTTTACACTTCATAGTTTCTTTATTTTCCTTAGGGAATAGTTGTGAAGGTTTTCCATAAGACCTGAGAGAGAGGGGGAGTTGACCAATGCACAGGGCATTTTCAAACTTTAATTCTCTTGGGCCTTGATCAGTGAACCTAACTTTCTTTTCAAGTTCAGTATTCTTTTCTTGGGTAACCTTTTCTTTTCCCTTGGCTTTCTTAGACAATTGTTCTTCAAAAGAAGTGTGTTGGATAGGAATCTCTTATGAAAGTGGATGAACATATCCATTTAATTGGTAGTAGTTCAATTGCTTCCCTTCCAACCTCTTGCAATATTGAAAGGGTTCATGATCTCTAAGAATGGTTATTTCAGCTCCATAATGTGGAAATTTCAAACATTGGTGAAATGTGGATGGGATACTTGAGATAGCATGTATCCATGGCCTACCCAAAAGTATATTGTAGGGTAGATCCAAGTCAAGCACTTGGAAAATAGTTTCAATAAAGGTTGGGCCCACTTGTAAGGAGAGTGAAATGAGACCTTTAGTCACCCTTTCTCTGTCATCATATGCTTTTATTATTATTCTTTTATTTACATCAATGAGGTCCTCAGAGAGACCAATATTGCAGATCATGCTTAATGCACAAAGATTCAGACCGAATCCATTGTCTATAAGAACTCTTTTAATTTGGGTGTTATGGATGGTAACTTGGATGTGTAGGGGTTTATTATGATGGGGATCAGGACCTTGGAAATCTTTGTCAGTGAATACTAGGTGTTGTTGGGAAGCCAAATTTATGATCATCACTTGGAATTGATATGCATTGATATTGTTTAGGATGCGAGACTTAGTTAGGGCATTCTCAAGGACTTTTTTGTGAATGGAGGATGTGTGTAAAATCTCTAGTATAGATATCTATGCATGGGTCTTCTTTAACTGGGAAAGAAAGTCATAACGAGAAGCAGGTCATGTTGAGGTAGATGGTGCAGCATGTGGATCCACAACAGGTGGATTGGAAACAGCTTGTACAGTCATGTGGGGGTGGTGAGTAGTAACATTGCAATCCACACTCTTTAAACTCAATGTGTTTACATGAGTTTCAAATTGTTCAATATGGCCACACAATGAGTCAAAGCCACAAACATCATTTTCAGCTAATTTTCCACAAGTGCGTTAATCTCCTAAGATTTTGTTCATTGAATAATCATAATAAAATCCCTTGGACATGGATGCATGGTTTTGATTATGTTCTAGAAAAGGTTTAGAATACATTTTTAGTTGGGCATTAGAAGTAGAGGCATTTTATCCTTCTACTTCAATTTTACCATCATCGATCAAATCTTTCACAAAATGATGAAACTTCATGCATTTTTTAATCTCATTCCCTTTTATGTGATGATAATCACATTATTAATTATCCTTCTACCAGTTGGGTTTAGGTTGATTTTCATTGAAAGGCATGGTGTAAGGGTAAACCATCATCCCTTGATCGACTAGACGTCGGAAGATCACATTAAGAGAATCTATCAGCTGTGTAAATTATCTTCGTTGTTGTTGTCGATTATTATTGTTGTTGTTACCATTATATTGTGAGAATAGAGAGCCATGATAACCAGATCCTTGATTTTGACTCTAGTTATTTGAATGATTTTGATTGCTTTGATTATTTAGATTGGTTTGATTATTGTTGCGATTGTTTTGATCATTATTGTTGTGATTTCCTTGGTTACTATGGTTGGATGCTTGAACATTTTGTATGTGTTCAGTATATGTTACTCCATCATTAACAACACCTTTTTTCTTAGACCAGAACTTGGTTCTATCATTAATATTGTTAGATGAATTAGGGGTATAGTGTTTAATTACTGCTTTCATCAAAAGTCCATCTTCAATAGACTTCCCCTTTTTAATGAGTGCCTCGAAGGAATCTGGGGCAGCCATCTTCATCTGAAATGACATTTCTATAGCCAGATTCTTAGTAGAGATATCAACTAGATGTGAATCAGGGATTTTCCAAGGCATGTGATTGGTGAGATGTCACCATCTTTGAAGAAAGTTGGCGAAGGTTTCTCCATTTCTTTGTTTCATGTTACACAAATCGCTAAGGGATGATTGATGTTCCATGTTATAAGAATATTGTGTAACAAATTTTTTAGTGAGATCATGAAAGGTAGAGATGGAACTTGAAGAAAGTTTCAATAGCCACTCTAAGGCTGGTCCTTGAAGACTCCTAGTGAAAATTCTTAGGAGAAGATGATCATTGTGGGAAACTTCTTGTGCTGCTACATAAAATTCCTTGATATGTTGCATAGGGAATGAGTCTCCCTTGTATTTATCAAACTTTGGCATTTCAAAATTGATGGGGAAGGGTTGGAGAGTGATTGATTTGTCAAAAGGATAAGGACATATTTCTACAAAAGAAAATTCCTTCTTCCCACCTTTCTGCATAGTCATCATCATGCCTTTGAGCTCATCAATTTTTTGGACTAATTTAGGAGGATTCATAGTGATCATATGTACTTGATGTGTTCCTCCTCCTGATGATGCATTATGTCCTCCCTGAGGAAGAGGATTGGTGTTATGTCTTTGATTGGTGTTGTTTGTTTGTGCAGAGTTTTGATTTTTTAGGAATCCACTAGGCTTTGAGAAAATAGAAGTAGAGCATCGTCCTGAGGACCCCGGTTGTTGTTCAGGTACACAGCCCACACTTAAACCATCATTACTCATCCCATTGTTTGAGTCAAGCTTGTTTATAATTTTTTAGATTAATTAAAGTGTATCATGGGGAGGTTGAGTTATATTATCAGATGTTGATGGCATTATGGGCACTACTTTTCTTTTGTTGGTTCGAATCAAGTTGTTCTCAAGAAAAGTTTCATCGAAATTATCAGGGAGGGTAACACCCCTTTGGACAAGATTCATGAAGATGTTGGAACTGTTGGCTTGGATTAGGTCTTCCACTAAGCTTAAATTGTTAGGATCCTCAAAGAATTATTTAGCTCGTGGATTGGCACTAACACTTTTGGGTATTACTATGTCAGATTCCATGTGAGGTTCTTCTTCATCATTAAAGTCTTCTTGATACACAATTTCATGATCGTTATCCATGGTGAGATATTCTTGTCTTAGTTTTTCTTTTGATTAGGTAAGTACCATGCACGAGTGACCTTAGAATGGTTGAATTGGGGAAGGGTGAATAGTTGATGAGGTATAGAAAGAAAAGGATTTGGTGAACTAGGAGCAACTTGGACTGATGATTAAGTCTTCATGATTGATTGGATTGATTGATTTGATTGAGAATTTAGATTAATTGATGAGATTGGATTAAAGAGGAACTAAGCCTCAAGGATTGATTGGATTTAAAATTTTGGAACAAACCTAGGTGAAACAAGACCTTGTGATTATGCAAACATAAGATTGGTTTTGATTTAAAGTCTTTGTTTGTTTAGGTGATAGACTAATGATCCCAAAACAAAATAGGACTAGATTAGGACTACTAGAGAAAGACTTAGTTCTCAAAGTAGTAAGGGATTAATTTTTTCTTTGGAATTAAGGTCTATGAGACACTATTGGAATGATTCTTTCACCCTATGGCTTGATGAAGGTGTGAAAGATGGATTGATTTGATTCTGATTTAAAGTCCAAGATTCTAATTAATGTTCCTAATGTTTTGGAATGTGGATGAAGAAATGGGTGTTTAAAAGATGAGAAAGGGATGAATGACTTGAAGAGGATGAAGAAAGAAGGTCAAAGGTACTTAGTTGTAGGATTCCAAAGTGACAAAGGCCATGTTCACTTTGTTCTTGGCAACAAAATTAGCAACCCAATTATTATAGATGATTTTATCTAATTTCTCAATAACCTCTAGAAATTTTTGAATGGGTTTCAAATAAGATTGTTTGGCTTTAATCTTTTGATCAGTGATTTTCTTCTCTCGATGGACTCATGCAACTGGCAGTTTTTCTTTCTTATGTTTAACACTATCAGTCATGACTTGAGCAAAATATCTTGATAGATCAAAGGATGTTCTTAGAAAGAACCAATTTCATGCATACCTCAAACATTTGGGTTACAAGCACATTTGTCAAAAATAGTCCTACAAGGGACAAAGTAACCTTATAGGATTCAAGTGTATGGGTTTGTTTTGCAATAAAAGTAACAAGCACACTCTTTATCCGTAGAAGGAAGTTGGCTAAGATTGAAAACATTTTCTCACTGACTTAGGAACATGCCCAACAACTCCTTAGAATATGGCCATCACCAAGTGCGCAATGGCTCTAGCCATGATGTCATATTATCAGAGTGTTAACATTGAAGGGGGCTTGATATGGTGAGTATCTTGGGGAGATTACTATTCTCCTCACATGCAGATTATCAACCTTTCAAGGGTGAATAGGGTGGCTTCTAACTAATGGCTTTTAGTGAGGGTCTCCATTCGAACACACTCATTGTGTCTATACAAGCGCAACTAGGACATATAGCCCCATAAAGCACCTTGACACAAGTAGTCACGTAAATGTGATTGAGACCACAAGGCCCTACTAAATGTTAGGTGAGAGCCATGTATAAGCTCAAATTTCATCTGACTTCTGAGGCTTTAACCCCAAAAATAAAATTTTATTAAAGTGAGTTGGAGTGGTGGGCTAACACCTCGTTCTCACGTGGGTCATTCCTGGGAGTTTTTTACCTCACCGAAAGGACCATCTAAAGGATTGAAAATAAATGTATGGATTGGCCCCAAGAAGGAGTCTGGATTTATGATTTTCCCTCAAGGGGAAAAGAGAATAATCTCCTATCCAATGAGGTTTTCTCCCAAGCACACGAAACAAATGATCAATTCCAAGTCTTTTCTTTAAGACAACAATTCAAAAGGTTGTGGGTTTCTGATTTTTTCACTTGGAGAAAAGAGCATAATCCCCTAGCTAATGAATCATTATAAATAAATAAAAACTTCCTATTTAATGCTAGGTGCCTAAGAAATCATTAAGAAAACCCAATGTTTGATTGAATGTCCTTGGCAACTTGCAAAATAACTTTGGTAAGTAGTTTAATGTTTGGTCTCCTAACAACATCCTACAAAATAAACAAATTAGTAGTCTTAGAATGTTCAAATCTTGGTGAACATTCTGCAAAATCACTGTTAGAAGTCACAAAATGGTAGTATCTTCCAAAAAACTCAGATCAGCAAACTTAAAGTGCAAGATATTATGAAAACATGTTGAAATTAGATAGAGATGCCTGTGTACAAGTAGAGACACCTATCTAGAGGTGGAGATACTTGTTTACAAGTGGAGATGCCAGTCTGTTAGAGATGCCTATGTACAAAAAGAGATGCCTGTGTATAGGTAGAGATGCATGTCTGCATAGAAAAAAGATTAACCACTAATGTTTTAAATTTTTATGCTCCCATTAAGTTACAAATGCATAAAAAGGTTTCTTATGACAAAGATACAGTGATTTTTAAACCTTAATATGTCAAAAAACTTTACTTAATCAACATAAAAAAGATAACACAAAGGAAACTCCCTTTTCTAGTAGAGACACCTTTGTGTATGCAGAGACACCTATCTGCACAAAAAAAAAAAAAGATTTTATTAGTTTTATATATTTTTCTTCATTTGCAGATATAGTTAGGTGTTTTACTAATGATCATTAGCCTTAATGTGATTACCAAATACAAGTTTTACTGATTAGAACAAATGAAAATGAGAGAAAAAATCTTTTCTGGTGGAGACGTCTGTCTGTAGGCGTAGACACCTGTCAATAGCAGAGATGCCTATGTGCAGAGACACTTCCAGGTGGAGATGCCTCTAGTCGAGTGGAGACGCCTATCTAGAAAATCCATGGGAAACATTCACAAGATCAAGAAGAATAGTTAGAAAATGGGATTGTGGGTCCCATCGGGCGTGCCAAAATGTATGTGGTGAAAACCTTCTTGTTAGGAGAAAACTTATACATTCGAATGTTAGCAATAAGCAAGATATTCAAATATAAATCTAACACTTATGAAACTTGCAAGAATTAAACTAAGAAGTTTTCTCCACAACCTCCGATGAACAATAAGAAAGTGCACCCAAGACTTGCTTGATTTCAACTCTTAGAGATATTTGTGGGTGTGCTCTCCCAACACAAGTATGATTCCCACTATGAATGCAAGGTAAAATGTGTGTGTGTGAAAATTGTACCTGATCTGTAGACACGACACTTCAGTAAAACATTAGAGATTAGCAAAAATCAAAATCGTGCAAAATTGAAATCTAATTTAACCAAGTGATTTACTGCCTTCTAGTAGGTGCGAGATTAATGTTCTCAGATTGTTATCAAGATCAGTGACCTAGATGACACCTAAACGAAGGATTCAAATGCCAAACTAATATGAAATATGAATGCAATTAATCTATTTTTTTTATATTTTCTATGCAATAATAATGAAAAACTAATATGAATCTATGCTAATATGGAAATTGATATGCAATGCTAATCTAGAAATGATATGATATGAGAATGAAAATTCTAACAATAATATGAAAGCTATGAATGCAAAAACAAGATTGATCTCACAAATCTTTGAATCCTCAAATTTATCTTTCAAGCTCCAATTGTGCAAATTCTCCAAATCTGATATCCTATGATTCCTATAGAGTAAGTTTGCAATTTGCGAGATATGAATTATGAAGAGCTGAGCCTTGGTTTTATAGAAATACAAGGCTTTGAAGGTGCATGAGAAAAAGCCATAAATCACTCAAATAACTCAGCTTGATTTTTGAGTTATTTTTAAATAAAGAATAATTAAGTCACAAAAATCATGCAAAAGCACAGTTTAACTCGAATTAGAAGTTTAGATCAACTTTAAAACTCAAAAAGATGTTGAGTTTCAAAAAGATAACAACTTGCATTGATTTTCCAATTTGAGTTTAACTGGTCCTTGAATGTGCACATGGATAATTATGATTTAATAAATAAATAAAGTGATTTATGCTCAACTTAACTAATTTTTGAAATAAAATAATTAATTTATGGGTTAATTAACTATTTTATCAAACTTTTATTAAAAAATATATTATTAAATAATGACAACTTGCTTTAATTAATTAAATAAGAATTTAATCAATTATTCATAGGATATTGGATTTATTGTCAAAATTAAATAATACAATTAATAATAGATAGAATTAAATTTAATTACACAATTAAGTGGCAAGATATTAAATCTAATTAATTAAATATGAAAATATTCAATTAATCAAACTTTAGGATAAATGTGATTTATCACCAAATAATCATTAAATTAAAGATAATTAAGATAATTAGGAATATTGCTAGGAATATTCCCCGATGCAGAATTTAAGATAATCAATTATGATTCGATGATGTTTAGATGTGCCTTAGATTAGGACTTTGATGTTGATTTCGTTCGATTTGTAGATGTAGAGGTTAATGAACATATAGCCTATTTTTGGGGTATTACATTTTGCCCCTCTTTGAATTACTGTGTGAAGCGCAGTGGTTCAAAGAAAGTTTGTGCTTGATAAAGATATGAAACTGATGTTTGAAATTGATAATTGATATGAGATAGAAGTTGATTGATATTGATTTGATATGGAGATAATAGGTCCTGAATGACCAAAGATAACGTTCACTATAACAGCAAATGAACCGATGATTGTGAAAAAGTGTCAAAATGCCTGATTCCAAACCTTGGGATTGAAAACAAGTGAGTGACCCGTTCTAGACTCGATTGTCTTAGCAGAAGTAGCAGGTATCACATCTGAATCCTTCAGTTGTCGAAGAACCAAGGAAAGAGCACTATGATTTGATGGTTGCAAAAACTGATACAGTTTACAAGATTAGGAGAATACCAGATTGATATGGATCTTGATGAATCTGATATGCCCCAAGTGATGATAGATTTGCCCCGAGTGATGAGGTCTTTTTTGATGAATCAGTAACTAGACATGGTTGTTGTCTTGATTACTGAGGAAGATATGATTTCCATAAAGATATGATTTCAAATTTGATTACAGACTTTGAATGATGTGCAATACCATGCCCCCTTCGGGATTAAAATTGAAATCTAACAAGAAAAGTCAACATTGATAGTTTAGAAGCATGTTAATTGATTTGAAAAGTGGTTAAACACATTCAGGAATGCATTTTGCATCATTGGAAGGTCCCAAAAGACCAAGTTTGACTAGGTTAAACCATGGGTTGACCATAGTTGACCAAGTTGAAATTTTGATAGTTTGATGTAAGATAATCAATTAAGTTGAATTATGGATTTCTGTGATGATCGAAGGTTGAATATGCAAGTAGTTAATAATATAAACAATCTCAGATTTTGATTTTGATCCTGAAAAAGGATTCTACTTGCTATTTCATTGGAGGAACCTTCATGTGGGATTCAGCTCTTGTTAGATTGGAAGAGGTGATTGAAGAATTTTTTAAGCATTGAAGTTCATTTAGTCATTGTGAGATCATGCAACATGAAAAATGCAATGAGACATGCAAAATGAAATGCAACCTAAGACCTAGGACCTAGTCACTGATCATATGTTGATTTGTTATCATCATTAAACTTTTAGATAACCGGATAAATCAATACAATGCCCACTAGCTATGAAACCATAGACATATGAATATCAATTTGTATGCACAAGAACCAATACAACACCCACTGGTCAACAACCATGGATATATGAATATTGATTTTATTTTCAGAATGTCAGAGTAGATATAAGCACCAAGGCACAAACGCCAAGATGACCTGAATATCATGTCCATTTTGATATAGCAATTTGTATAAGCATCAAAACATAAATGTCGTGATGACCTGAATACACCTTGCATGAAAAACACATCAAACAATCAAGAGATCATTCCAAATCCAGTGTGAATTACCCGTAGTGACCCTTTATCGTTCACATCCTTAGGTAAGATCATGTTTCACAGTAGGAGAAAGAACTCACTCAAAAAGATAATAGTTAGATTGATACTTCTTTGAATCATCCAGGTATCAATGGTCAAGGTACGCATGGCCATCCAATTCAAGATAGAGGCTCTTACAGTTGGACACCATTTCAATCTAGAATTTCCAAAGTTGTTAGATTTTCACATACAAGAAGAAAACAAAGAAAAGATTATGCCCCCAGTCATCACTCTCTAAATCCTATAAAGGACATCATCAAAGAGCTCAAAGGGACACAATATGCAAAAATCTCAATGTGAATCAATAAGCATACAAGGAGATAAAAGCATGTAAAAAAGCATAGATTGTTTTCAGTTTGTTGTTTGATGTTTGATTGCGTTGTTGTAGATGCAAAATCCTTTCTAGAGACAAGACTGACTGACTGACTCACATGAAGCTTCAAAGGACTCTGACTGGATATGATATGTCTCAGATACATGGGAGACCATAGGATATGACATTGATTTCCCCCAAGTTTGAACATTGATAGGATACAGACACTTGAGCAAATTTGTGGACAAACTGACTTATTGAAAACTGAAAATGCAAAAACAAATCGGGAGATATGTACAAACTAAAGCAAGACTAAAAGCTGGGAAAGACCAAGATTGCACTAATAGATGGAGCATTTTGAAACAACTGGCACCCATTTGCCAGGTTTTCACCATCTTGGCAAAGATTCTATTTTTGCTACCAAGGCGCCTATTCTCAAGTTTTCACCAAGGCACTTTTTTTTTTTTTTGTATTTTTCATTTTTTTTTCAATTTTTTTTTTAAATTTTTTATATTATTTGAATTTTTTGTGAATCATCAAGGTGCCTATTGCTAGGTTTTCACCAAGATGTTTATTTTTTCAGGACATTTTCCAATTTTTAAGATTTTTTCAGGACATTTTACCATAGACTGAATGCCTTAGGCGTAGAATTTCTTTAGATAGAGAATGTTGATTGGTTCTTGGAGCTGTTCTCCTTCAGTCATTGAGAGTTGATAGGTACCAGAGCCAAAAGTAGCAGTGATGAAAAAGGAACCCAGCCAGTTGGGTTCGAACTTCCCCTTGCGTTCTCGATGGGATTGATTTTTAGGATTTTCTCTCAAGACTAGATCGCCAACCTGAAATTCTCTGTGTCTGACTTTTTTGTTGTAGCCTCTAGACATTCTCTTTTGATATACTTTGAGATGATCATACGCTGCTTGTCTGTGCTCATCTAGTAGTTCAAGTTCTTGCAACCTAGACACTCTGTAGTCATCATGAGTTACTAGACCATGCATTCTGATTCTTAGTGATGGGATTTTGACCTCAATAGGTAGTACTGCTTCAGACCCATAAACTAAAGTGAAAGGTGTAGCTCGAGTAGGTGTTCTGATACTTGTTCTGATACTGGTTCTGATACTAATCCTGATACTGATTCTGATAATTGTTCTAATACTAGTTCTGATATTGGTTTTGATACTTATTCTAATATTGGTTTTGATACTTATTTTGATACTTGGTATACTTGATAGCATCATTTTCCATTGCAAACTCCCAAGAAAGATCATATCGTGCAGTCCCAATGTCTAGCAAGGTGGAGAACAAGAGGGATTAGCAAGTTGGTGGATGAGATGGAAGACAAAAGAATGAAGGAGAATGAAGGGAAGAAATCCTCAAGGGAAAACTCCTCAAGAATACTCAAGCTAGGGAAAAATTGTCATGTAAAGCGCATTTGGAAAAGAAATAAAAGGCCAGCATAGGATAAGTCACAAAATCATAATGCAAGAGCAGGAAAGGATGCAATCCAAAGGAGTAGACATATCAAGAGGCTTCAAAGCATCGTGTTTTACTCTTTCTTTCTTTTTTTATTAGATCAAGACCAAAGGGGAAAAGGATAGAAAAAGGCTAGAATGAATGGAGGAAAATAGACATGAAGGCTAAGTAGAAAGGGAATAAAAGCAAGATCATCATAAGATAGCTCACAAAATAGCCAAATGTTCGTGTATAGATCAACATTGTCAAGATCAAAGAGAGAAGATGGAATGGATGAAATATGTAGTAGAACTACGCATGATGCCTGATTGCCAGGTTTTCATCATGGTACTTATCCAAGGTGCCACAAGGGAGTGGTTTTCACCATAGGATAAATTTATTTCTCTTTACTTTTGCTACCAAGGCGCCTGTTTCCAGATTTTCACCAAGGCACATTTTCAATTTTTTATTTTATTTCTCTTATTCTTTTTTTAGAAGAAGGCAAGCTTTTTAGATAATGCTCCTTGAAAGGATAAACCATGATATGCCAAGGATTCAAAATGATACGCTCAAAGATGCTGATAGGGAAAGGGAGATGGAAGAGAAAAATGGAGGATAAGGTTTTATGTAAAGAGAGTGAGGTTGAAATATAGGAGGAATAGGAAAATGAGAAAAAAGGATAGAAGGTAGAAGGATAATGAATGGAAGGATTGTGAAAGGGTAGATGGAAAGGAAGGCAAGATCAACATCAACATATACCTTAAAGGGTGGTGAGAGGATGTGAATGAAGGAATACGTGAAGGAATATGGTGAATGGATAGTAGAGGTTGTGGTTTAGGTGCATGGAATGGAGGAATGCTTTTGGAAGAAGATGAAGTGGAAGTCTTTGGAAGCTTGAATGTCAACTTCACTTGTTGCTCAACACCAGACTCTTTTAAGAGAGACTTTGGAATCCATATAGTCGTAGGTTTTTCATTTCTTTTTGGTAATTTGGAGAGAATATCTTCAATTATAGATTTTGGAACCCATACTTGTCTTGTAGTTTTTTTCTTAGATATCTCTTTGGACTTTATGCTTCCATGTCTATTAGAGGAGACATGCTGATCTTTTTTTGATGGATTCTTTTATTGCTTCTTTTTCTTGTATTGAACATTCAAGTTACTTCCAAAGAACTTGGGACTTGTGGAAGAAGAAGGAGGATATGACTGGTTTAGATGGGTGGGTGGATGAAAAGGATTCAGGGGTATGCATCTATGTTGATCTTGAGGAAAGATAGGAGATGGAGGGACGTAGGGACCCAAGATGGATGGTGAATTAGGAGAGTTAGGAGGGGAAAGTGAAGGGACATAAGGACCCAAGATGGAAGGCAGACGTGAAGCTCTTAGTAGTGGTGGAAGAGGTCCAAGGATGGAAGTGGAAGATGCAAAAGGATAATCAATAAGTTCATCAGCATCTATATGACAACCAAAGATATCAGCATCTTTAGAGTGAGCATTAGAATTTTCAATAGAATCATGGATATCTTGAATATGAGCACCTTCTTTGATAGGATTTTTCAAACCTTGCAAAGACTTAGGAAGAGTAGAAAGTGGAAGTGAACATGGAGTGGTAGAACAAGAAGATGGAAGACTTTAATCTTGACAAGGATCTTTGGATAGCACAAGTGCATAATTTTTCTTTTGATTTTCAATAGGCTTAACATTGGAAGTAACAACACCATTTTTAACAACCTTAATGGAAGTATCATCTTTGGAAAGCGCAAGTGTAGTAAGGTCATTTTGATTGTCAATAAGCTCAATAGTGTAAGTAGTAGCTTGATCTTGCTTAGGAGAAGACTTAAGACATGGTGGAATGCATGAAAAAGGGTGTGCAGGATCAAAAGAACCCTGAGACAGATAAGAGACATCGGAAAAAGGAGTGGACGACATGGAGGGTTCTTGATCTTGATCTTTCTTTATGTTCTTTTCTTTATCATTTTTAGAGTCCTCTTGACATGGAGCCACTTCTAAGGACAAGGAAGCATGTTGGGATTGTATGGAAGATTGTGGAAGAGATGGTGGAGGACTAGCTGAAGTAGGGATTATAGCATATGAAGACTGAGGCTCTTTAGGTTTATCATTATTGAAATTATTTGCAACCAAGTGAAGGTTAGCTTGAGTTTCTTTAAGAGGTAGCCCTAGAGGATAACTATAGGGAACTACATGAAAAGTATCAGGGCTTTTGTCAAATGAAGGTTCTGTAAAAGATTTGAAAGACTCGAAAGCTTTAGGAAATGTATGGGTATTGGAGGAAGTAGGGGATGGAAGGGAACCATCACAAGACAAAGGTCCAACATTAAAATGATCTTGCTTAAGAGTGTAATCTTTATTTTCAGCCTGAGAGTTCTTAGAGGAGAGATCCTTATAATATTGATGTTTCAAATTAGCACGATACATTTTATAGTCCTCAGCAGTAGTAGATGGATCATAATCAAGGTATTGTCCACAAAAGCCATCAAAGTCTCTTTCAAAATCAGAATCATATGGATCACCATCATGATCTATCCAATGTGATGGCCCATTTGTAGTAAGTAGGAACACACGACGAGGAGGACTCTTAGGAATAGAGGTGTCATAGGTATCATTACATTGTCTATCATCATAGTCATCATAGTCTCCAAAGCTTGATGTGTCACTCTCTGTGGAAGAGGTATCATAAGGGTTGTCACATTGCTCACATTTTGTCAGATGGCATGGTGACATGTACAAGTCTTTATTAAATGGAAAAGAGCATAGAGTTTCCATGGAGAACTCTTTAGGTTCCTTTTCTTTCTCAAGTTTGTCAAGCTGGACTTGCATAGCATGGATCTGTTTCATCATAGCTGAGATTAGAATTTCTTCCTCATGTGTACTAATTCTTTGAGACATGTGTACTAATTCTCAATAGCTACTGCTCTGTTCCTGACACAGTGACTTGTTCGACAGATTCTGAAAATAGGCTGAAAAGGCTAAGTATCTAGCAATTCTAACAATTTTTTGGCAACTTTCAAAAATTTCCCAAATGACACTCTGCAGACTCGTACGACAGTGGGTAGGCTATGAAATGACAGTTGCAAAACTCATACAATAGTTGTAAGCAGGATTTGACTTTTTGAAATATGCTAGCATGAAAACTCGTACGACACTGAGTACTTAATCATACGACAGTTGGGTACCAATGAAATGACACTTGATAGAAACGCATACGACTTTCTGACCTCCTGAGATGACTTTTGACTCTAGAAAAAGATTTTACTTTAGATTTTGCAAATTTAGGATTTTCAGTTTCAGCTTGTTTGCAAATTGCAATGTCTAGATTTGAGGATTGTAACAGATTTGTCCATTTTCAATAACCAGATAGATAAACAAGCATGCAAAATAGCAAACAAGTGATTTCAAGCATGTCTAAAAATAATGAACAAGGGCAAAAGAAACCTTGCACATGAACAATCAAGTGACTTATTCATTCTAATCCTCAGAAGCGCTAATTGTGTATTTTTCAAAAATGTTTTACAATAATGCACATATACCCTATAAAATGAAAATTTGGCCTCGCTAGGGTTTTTAGTAATGGTTTGACTCTGCAACTTTTATGATCCAAAGGGGTGAACTCCAATCCTGGCGCATCAGGGTTTTGACACAGTCTGAGAACTTAATCTTCAGGAGCTGCTAGGGAGATCTGACAACCCAACAATGAACCATACCCATGGAGATTTGTTCCACAAGGACATTTATATAGCGGCTGTTACTACCACGGTGAAAATGGCTATTACCGCTTGAGGTTCTGTCAACGTAGTTTTCCCTGTGAAGGGAATGTCTGCTACGGTTAACCCTCTCTAAAGGTGACTCACAGTATGATACCATAAGGGGACTTGGCTCCAGATCCAAGGTTTTGATGCCTCTTCACTTTTAACCCAAACAAATCAAGCAGATTAATCCGACATGCTAAAAAAAAGTTTTGCTTCACCAAGGTCTATGATGTCAACTCCATGTGATCTATCAACCTCTCCGGGGAGAGAATGTATCAATCAATAAGAGAAGATGCACTAACCAAGTTGAATGTGAAATGCACTAAGTATCCTCCCTACCTACAAGGATTCTATCATGAAGAAGGATTTCGTTGGGAATCCAATCTCTCAAGAATCATGAATAGTGTTCATAGGGCCTAATTACTATGTGAGCACAGATGTATGTTTTCAAAAGCAAATCTACCAAAAGTATCCAAAAAGTAGAAAGAGGAAAACTTAACACTTAAAGTGAATATGAGATGAGTCCATGAGGTGGAACAGTTAACACCTCACACAAGTTGAAAATGAGTTCCCAACTTAGAAAACAAGTGAGTTCCTAAAAGCACAAAAGGGTTTCCAAGTGGAACACTTAACGCTTATGTCCTGTTGACCCCTCCCCTTTATGGCGCTGAGATTGCAACCACGGGGTGGAATGAGGGGTTGACGGATTAGCGAGTCCAATAACACAAGATAGCAATCAAGATCAATCACAAGTATCTAAGACTACTTAATGAATCCTTAAGGGGTCACAACCTAGTATCAATTATGCAAGTGTGTAGAAATAGACAAAAGCATGAAAAGATGCACACAAGCCAGACACATAAGAGATTTATTTTAAGTCCAAATTGAAATGTTATTAGATGAAGGAGAATATCTGGGATCCTTACAATGTGCTTAGTGTATTTTACCTGATTTTTAGCAATTCTTGTTGAGCTTTTTCATGCAAGCAAGTGACGAACTCTCCAACAAGCAAACAAGCAAACAAGATATGCAAAATATATTCAACTTATGAAAACCATAGGGTTAGCTCTAAAAATCAATTTTTATTAGCAATAATAACCAGCAATTAACCCAAATGACAACTCATATCATTCATTGAACCATGTAAAAAAATAAGTGCATACCCATCACAAAATTTTATTTTTTTTGCTGCATTTGACCTAGTCAACAAGATCTAATTTTTTTGATATGATTCTGGCCACAAAAATAGAAATTCAAAATAGAGACCCCTATTAAAAAATAAAGAGCTTTCCAAAAATGTAAAATTTTTAGAAAAATCTCTTCATTTGTGCCTTAGAGACCCATTTTATCAAAATAGATCAGTTTTTATAAATTGACTATTTGAGCTATTATATTGCATCCAAATTTAAAATACAAAGAATGGACCCCCTGTAGAATTTAAAGGGCTTTCTGAAAATATAAAAATTTCCAAAAAATATGCTGATTTGCGTTAGATATTAATTTTTTCTAGAATTTCAAGAAAAAATTATTAAAAATTCAAAATATCTCAAAAAATTCTAAATTTTGTACTGTAGCTTCTCTGATATATGTCCAATCTACAAAACAAATTTTAGTTCAAACTCCAAGCTGTTTGAGAGATAAAATTAAATCTTTGAAACTTTAGGGCTTTAGCTCCAAAAAAAAAATCAAAACCAGCATGTAAAGGTGGGTTGCCCCACAGTGGGTGCCAGAAATGGTGTGTGTGAAAATTGTACCTGATCTATAGACACAACACTTCAGTAAAATATTAGAGGTTAGCAAAAATCAAAATTGTGCAAAATTGAAATCTAATTTAACCAAGCGATTTACTGTCTTCTAGTAGGTGCGAGATTAATGTTCTCAGATTGTTATCAAGATCAGTGACCTGGATGACACCTAAATGAAAGATTTGAATGCCAAACTGATATGAAATATGAATGCAATTAATCTATTTTTTTTATATTTTCTATGCAATAATAATGAAAAACTAATATGAATCTATGCTAATATGAAAATTGATATGCAATGCTAATCTAGAAATGATATGATATGAGAATGAAAATTCTAACAATAATATGAAAGCTATGAATGCAAAAACAAGATTGATCTCACAAAGCTTTGAATCCTCAAATTTATCTTTCAAGCTCCAATTGTACAAATTCTCCAAATCTGATATGCTATGATTCCTGTAGAGTAAGTTTGCAATTTGCGAGATATGAATTATGAAGAGTTGAGCCTTGGTTTTATAGAAATCCAGGGCTTTGGAGGTGCATGAGAAAAAGTCATAAATCACTCAAATAACTCAGCTTGATTTTTGAGTTATTTTTAAATAAAGAATAATTAAGTCACAAAAATCATGCAAAAGCACAGTTCAACTCGAATTAGAAGTTTAGATCAACTTTAAAACTCAAAAATATGTTGAGTTTTAAAAAGCTAACAACTTGCATTGATTTTCCAATTTGAGTTTAACTGGTCCTTGAATGTGCACATGGATAATTATGATTTAATAAATATATAAAGTGATTTATGCTCAACTTAACTAATTTTTGAAATAAAATAATTAATTTATGAGTTAATTAACTATTTTATCAAACTTTTATTAAAAACTATATTATTAAATAATGACAACTTGCTTTAATCAATTAAATAAGAATTTAATCAATTATTCATAGGATATTAGATTTATTGTCAAAATTAAATAATACAATTAATAATAGATAGAATTAAATTTAATTACACAATTAAGTGGCAAGATATTAAATCTAATTAATTAAATATGAAAATATTCAATTAATCAAACTTTAGGATAAATGTGATTTATCGCCAAATAATCATTAAATTAAAGATAATTAAGATAATTAGGAATATTGCTAGGAATATTCCCCGATGCAGAATTTAAGATAATCAATTATGATTCGATGATGTTTAGATGTGCCTTAGATTAGGACTTCGATGTTGATTTCATTCGATTTGTAGATGTAGAGGTTAATGAACATATAGCCCATTTTTGGGGTATTACAAAATGAAGATTGAGATACTCGAAAAGAAGCTATAGAAGCAACTCTCAAGAACTCAAATGCAAGAGGCCAAAGAAGCTCAAGGAGGAGCTATGAAAGCAATCCTCAAGCTCAATGGCATGCAATTAAAAAATGCAAATGAAGTAAAAGCATGGAATAAACTAAGTTCTAAAAACTTAAGAGAAATCTAGCATCTACCAAATTGTTAGTAAAAAATTCTAAATGCAAAACCAAATTAACATTATAATTCTACATGCAAATGATGGATGATTTTCTTGAGGTAAAGGTCCTATTTATAGGATTTTGGAGGGCTGGGGTGAGGTGGCATCTATGTGGAATCCACATAGGTGCCACCAAGGAGACGCATAAGCCATGTAAAGTCCAAGAATTGCTCACACATGTCTGAGCAACTTGGGATGTGAGAGGTCAATGTATACTTCAAGTACATGTGTAAGTGTGTGTAAGAGAAAAAGTCTATTTTCACCATTTTAGAAGGTGTGAGAAGTGTCATAAAAAATGTAAGAAGCCTTGTTTATGCAAATTTTAGCAATTTTTGAAAAAGCAACTTTTAGAAATTTGCTCAAACAAGTGTGAGCAAATAATTAGGACTAATGGATGTAGGAATCCAAAAATTAGCCTAATTAACCTTAGTTAATTAGTGAGTAGGTTTATTAGATACAAAGTGATGTGTGTAAGATAGCATCTAGGTTGGATTTAGGATTTAATTTAATTTAATTTAATTTAATATAATCATGGCTTAGTAGAAATAAAGCATGTGAGGGAATTAAATAAATTAAAAATTTATTTAAAAGGGGACTATGGAGGAACATGTATTAAATTAAATTTAATACATTATGAAAGGTAGTATTTAAATTTAATTCAAATACTATAATTACTGAATATATTTAATTAAATAAATTTAATTAAATAAATAGATGAATTTAACAAATATAATTAATCAAAATTTAACTATAATGTTATTTGGGATCATTAATAAAATTTAATTTAATTAATGTTAAAGGATGAATTTAGGTGTCTACAGTCACACCTTATAGTGTGCATTGTAACCTTGTACAAGGTTGGCTCCTAATCGAGCTAACTTCAGAAGAGTGAAATATTTTTGGTTAACGGTCCCGGGTGGTTTTTCCCTTAGCAGGGTTTCCACGTTAAAATCCTTGTGTTATGTGTTATTTGTTGTGATTGGATTGATAGTTTACTTTACACATTTCATATTTTGGATTAATCGGTAAACACAGTATTGATTTTAATAGTATTTGGTAAATGAATAGAAAGTTGTTGTTAACAAGCTTACTAAGTTGATTATTTGTTTGAAAAAAATTTAATATATGCATCTAGGAGTTTGGGAAATTAGGATAACTGGAATTAATTGATTCACCCCCCCCCCCCCCCCCCCCCCTCTCTTAGTTAGCTAACACTATTATGCTAATGTTGGTAAATTACATCATTTTGCATCATATGCATTCTTACATGTTTTTACAACTTTTACGCTATGGTTATTACATCAAATAGCCCCATGGCCATATTACATTGTTCCTTGACCTCATAGGTCATATTTCTTCTTCAAATGTTCTTAGATCATCCAAGTGACCCTTTCTTTTCTTCAAGAGGTTCTCTACACCAATATATAAGAAACCTACCAAGCTCTTCATTTATACAAGAAGGTGATAAGAATTCTAGATCTCTCCTAAAAATTTGTATCTTAATCATTATAAAGAGGATTTCAAGCATCTAAGGCATGTTCTAAAGGAAATCTTATCCATTTTAAAAATCGTCTCTTCCTCATGAAGGCCAAGTAGAGGAGGCCTCAATTAAGCAAGGGGGTCCTTCTTTCAAATACATGAATATCAATGTGAATATATTCTTTCTCAAGGCAAGAGTCATCAAGGATAAAAATATTAGAGATTTGAGGATTATGTTCATATCTATGAATTTGTGAAAGGAGCCCTTGATCATTATTTTTATTTGAAGATCCAACAACCACATTCAAATAAAATAAAAACATCTTCATAGACATTACAACATTGAGTTTGTTTGTGAAGGTAAATATTCACATTTTAAGTCTGGTGTCTACTTTACATCAGAAAGCTTTCCTTTCATGCTTATTTCATTTTAATTTAAAGGTTGATTCCTCAACCAAGGTTTGACTGATGAAAACCCATTTCCACACAAAATTTCATCTCTTTCTTGTGTGTAGGAGTAGGTGGCACCATTACCAAGATCAAATCTAGGAATTTCAAGACCTCGGCTACAATCTACAACTGAAAACAATTTGAAGTACAGAGAATAGGACAACCTATTCAACCTAGTCCCTCCAAAAATAATTCAAACTAAATTCATAGGTCATTCATAGTCTTTGGACTATGTTTCGAGTTACAAAATTGGTCAATTTGTTTTTTGTCAGTCTATGCATTTTGAAACTTGTCTTTTCTTCCTTTCTATCTTGCATTTTTTAGTCCAACTTGTATAAGAAACCTCAATTATAGTGAAGGATCATTGTGCTCACTTAGCGCTTATGATTACTTGATCCTAGTGGGTTATCTTCCATCCAATGTAACCAAGGTTGGTTTGATGTCATTATGGGGAACCACATTAGAACCCCTTATTATTATCTATTGGAATTTTGATGTAAGTGATATTTTTTTTTATCACATGATTGTATTGTGGTGTTGTCATTACTGGTAACATGATTTATTGATGACAAGAGATCAGAATTATCGATAGTGTTGAAGGATCAAAATGGAGAATCAACTAAGTGTTTAGTCAATCGGTAAGAAGATAGTATGCAAGGTAAAGGCAAACTGATCTGGAATTGGAGATTGAGTTAAGGTGTGTGATCATATAGACATCATCTACACATGCATATTTGACTACTTTTATGATTGGATCAGTTAGTTCAAATAAATCAATGAGTTATTGAGGATTGAAGTGGCACTGGCATTAAGTATAGTCTACCAGTCAATACAATGGTTAGATCGATGTTGCGTTTAAATGCAAGTGATGGTTTGACATGTTTTCACTATTTAATGTTTTGGGTCAATATCAAGGATGTTGAATTTTGGTTTTGGCGTGCTTGCTCATATATTAAGTTGGATTTTTATGCCAACTTGTAAAACATTTTAGGGTTCTAGCACCGAGTTAGAACAAGTATAAAAGTGATTATGAAAATTGTTAAGTATGTTTTTACGATGGTATGTGGTAATAGATAGATATTGTAGAAGGAAGTACACAGGCAATAAAGTGTTTAGAGAAGAATAATTGAGCAAATAATTGGATCTATTTGGTAGTTTAGTGGTAATCTCATATCATACATTTGAGTTCTTATACTCAAGGTAGACTCTAACTGGTATGTGGTCTAAATCCCTTAACAGGGTCACTTCTAATAGGGTGATAAATATCCTAACAGGTATGAAGATCAAAATACTTTATTCATGTATCTCTTTAACTAGAGTTTTGAAATCCCTTGATAGGGTAGTCTTTAATAGGACTCTTGTAGTTCTTAATCAGGCTATTAATACTCTTAATCAGGTATAACCTCATAAGGGTTTATTTTAATTGATCCTAACAAGGTAGATTTCATCATTACACTAGTGAAATTTGTGGGCATCATTCCCACACATGGTTTTCTCCCTCTAACCAGGATTTCCCAGGGAAAAAATATTATGTCTTGTGTTCATTGTGTGTGAATACTTTATATGTTATGCTTCATTGTTATATTATCATTTTCATGTTTTTTATTGTGGAAGATAATTATTAAAAGTTTCATATTTGTGAATGCACAGATTCATCCCCCCCCCCCCACTTCTTAGTTCCTTATAATACTAAAAATTAGTATCAGAGCCTTGTGCCCTTGAAGAAGCCTAATAGCTTTGGAAGATCCTTAAGACAAATATGGAGGGTTTGAGATACAAGAGACAAATTGATAAAGCTGAAAGGGTTATCAAAGAATTGAAAGAATAGTTGAAGCAATATTTGGGCAAGTGACAAGAGCTTTTTGAACAACTGAATGAGAGTCAAGATTGTAATCACCTAAAATTGGGCTAATAGAACCTAAGGCCCTATTTGCCCTAATTTGGGATAAAACTCCTAATTTTGTTAATTTGATTCCTGATTATTAACATAATTCACTAAATTTGATAAAATTAATAAAATTCCATATATCAAGCATTAATTATCAAGAATTGAGCAAAAACCATTTTAATTACCTCTAAGCCTAATTAATAAAATCAAACCCATTAAATACATGGCTAGATTAATTAATTAAAAGAAATGAATAAAAACACTCCAAAATGACATGTCACCTCTTAAGGGGACAACAAAGACGATGGGTGCCATAAATGTGTGTATTTTGTGGTAGTTGTTATCCTACAATACAATACTTCAATAACTCATTATATCAATTGTTAGTACATGAAAATCAATCAAAACCATAAAAAATTGAAATTGTATTATTTCTCTCTAACTAACACAAGTATGGAAAGAACCTAAGATTATTCCCAGAATTAGATCCTAAATAGTGACAATGCATGTTCGAATGAGAGATTCATGTTCAATAATGCATATAAACTATCAAATTCATTAAAGAAATCCATTGATTCATTAACCATTAACAAATTGAAATGTTTTCTAATTAGCTAAGAAATCAAATGAACAACATGTATGTATGAATTCAAATTAACAATTATCAACCTTGTTTGAGATTTGAAAATTCCTCTTTTATAGAATCTTGAGATTTTTGATGGTTGAGATGCATCCATGATGAGTGGTTGAGATGCCTCCAAGCTTGATCCATGTGATGAGCTCTCATTGGTTTAAAATGTCTTTGTTGCCTGCTTAAGAGCTGACATGTCATTTTGGAGTGTTTTTATTCATTTCTTTTAATTAATTACTCTAGCCATGTATTTAATGGGTTTGATTTAATTAATTAGGCTTAGAGGTAATTAAAATGATTTTTTCTCAATTCTTGATAAATAATGCTTGATTTATGGAATTGTATTGATTTTATCGAATTTGATGAATTATGTTAATAATCAAAAATCAAATTAACACAATTAGGAGTTTTATCGTAAATTAGGGAAAATGGGGCCTTAGGTTCTATTAGCCCAATTTTAGGTGATTACAAATATTACATTGAGAAATTGTCTAAATAGGGTGGATCTGAGGAATTTGAATTAGCCCTAGAATCCATCGCATAGAAAATGAAAAATTACATGAGGACAAGAAAAAACTTAAGAGAGAGATTGAAGCCCAATCAATCAGAATGTGTGAAGAGTTGGAAGCAAGGAGATCTAAAGAGAATGCAAGGGGAATTATAGAAGATGTCCTAAAGACCAAGGATGAAGCATTAAAAGTTGTAGAGGATAAAATTTTCAAGATAAGATAAGAGGTTGGCACATTGTATGAACATGTGCATAATCAAGTAAAGAAAATAGAAAAGTCCTAAGGGAGCATGAGAATCTGATAAATGTGAATGAGCAATTAAAGAGAGAATTGGAGAACGCAAATGATCTGCTGAAGCAATTCAATGAAATGTTAGAAACTTGATGAGAAACTCATAAATCAAAGAAGAAGAAAAGAAACAACAGGCCTAGGATATATTGGTTTTACTACTTTTGAAGTTGGTGAATCTTTTGGAACATAATAGATCAAGAAAGAAGGGAGATCTCCACCAAAGGTAACACAAAGAACTTCTAGTAAGAAAGCCTATAAGCCTGTATGTTTCAATTGTCACAAGGTAGGTCATACTAAAAATGTGTATAAAAGTAGATCTACAAATAGTCCTAAGACCTTTGATGGATATTGCTATAACTGCAATAAGTATGGTCACACTTCTCATGATTTTAGATCTAGATCCAGTATTAGATCTAGAATCTTTGATGGTCACTGTTATAATTTCAACAAATATGGTCACAAAGCTAATGAGTGCAGGTCAACAGTCAACAATCAAATGTTACCTGTGAACCAAAATACACCTTACCAAAGGGAGAGGTCATTTGATGTCACATGCTCAATCTATGGTAACTATGGACATATGGCTATGAATTATAGAATGAGGACTAAAAGAGGTAATGCTAGACCATGGAAATCAACTGGCATGGCATGATTTCATTGTCACAAGATTGGACATCTAGCAAGGGATTGCAAGTTAAGGAAGCAATCAGTAAATGAGTCAAGTAATCGAAAAGGAAAGAAAATTGTGAATGTAGAAGAGACCAGGAAAGAAATAAGAAAGACTTGGAAGAAGAAGGAAGATATTAAATCATTAAAGGAATTTGGATCTCCATCAGGTGTGGAGAATTTTTCATCAAACTAATCCTTCATGTGGCTTAGGGGGAGAAAGTACTTTTGAATCCATCTTCGGACCCGCTATAGGTGTATGGTAAGATCTATTAGAATTTTAAGATGCAATAAAATATCATGGAGTATATTGTGAAATTTTGATAGATTATATGGTGTTTTGGTCATCAATAATGAGCACTTAAGTCAATGGGTGAAAAGCTAAGTTCAATTGTAAAATGCATTTAATACATGTGCTAAGATAGATAAAAAGACATTTTTGAATTTCATTTTTTACCTTGTGCATTTTAAAAGCTATTGTGGAGCAAAAAGAAGCCTTGTTTGAGTCATTTGTAGAGATCTAAGTGATAAGAAGGAATTTGTTTGGTGATCTGAAAGAGTAAACCAATCGATTGTCGTGGTGGTTTTTTTTGTGTTCTTTGGCAAGAACCCTAGTTACAAAATGTTTGAGGTATCTTTCTAATATCTATATTTGTGGTTGAAAGATAGGATGGCTACTCCTAATTTGATTGATATAATTAAAAGACTTAGACTAGAATTTAAGAGACATCCATTCAAATCAATAGAAAATGACCTAGTGGGTGCCCTAACTAGCATGCCTTATGATATTATGCATATTAAGGATGTTAGAGCATACATTCATGGTAAATTGGAAGATCTAGGATCAAGAGAAATCTATGAAAAATATAAGAAGTTGTGTGATGATAGGTTAGTATTGAAAGATGAGCATAAATGCATCGCAGATAAAGGTTTTCATCACACGGTTGATTATCCTAATGAGATTGAAGAGGATCATATTAGATATGTTCTAATTAGAATCCATGATCAATTCATGTGGCTAGACCGACCACATAGAATTACTAAAGAGGAAATTCAAATTGTAACTGGTCTATGTTCAACCAATGAAGTGCCTGTTCTATGCACCATTCCTAAAGAAGAAGTAATCAATGTCACCAAATCTAGGTGGGATGATCATGTGATGACTATGAATGACATTACAGATGAATATGTGAAATATGCATCTATGGTCATAGGATATGAGTTCTACCATTCTAGTTGGTTGAATAGCATACCTGGTGGTACTATTCATATAGAATACAAGATGGTTAAGGAAAATGTTGACTATGATCTAGCTAAAGTGATGAGAGAGAAACTAATGTTGAATCTCAAGAAGATAAAAAAGGATAAGAGACATAAATTCAAATATGGATAGGTGATTATGTGTTTATTCTTCTATTTTGAAAACATGTTCCCCAGTATTGATGATATTACATGTACATTAGGTACTCCAGCCTTCATTCAAATTAATAATATATTAGAATCTTAGGAAGTGATTTTACTAGCAAGGTTTGGGGATATTTTAAATAATTTCAAAAGAAGATGCATGAAAAAGAAAGGATACCTTTTGACATTGTTGATAAGTACAAAGATACTATTTGTTTTATGGTTGATACTGACACTTGTCTAATGGAAGCAATTGATCCAAGGACCTCATAGGTGATTCCTATGGGTTATGAAGTGGATGGATATATTCTGATTATGTATGCAAAGAGCTTGTTAGCTCAATTGATAGATCTCAAGACTCTAAGGTTTGGGACATTTGAAGAGAAGTCACTCCAAGTGCATAATGACTTGATAAAAATAGTTATTGAGAATAAAGTGAGAAAGGAAGTTGAACAATTTATGATTCAGAAAGGCTTTACCAAATAAAAAATTGAGAAGGCTAGAGCCAAACATACTACTCATCAAGCTAGCATATCAAGTATAGCAAAAGATGGAGATGTAAAAATTGTTAGTGCAACCAATAGTGCCTCAACCTATTGGAAAATAAGAAGTGTTACTATAATGAAGAAGGAGAAAAAAACTTCAATGAAGATTCTAGTCAGAAAATCAATCAATAAGACACAATCTGAGCCTACAAAAGTCAAGGAGCCTACTACTGCAAAATTTTCTCGAATGATAAAGAAAGAAAAAGCTAAGGGTACGGAGAAAAAGATGAAGAAGCCAAAGGAACGGAATCAGAAGAAGAAGAAGAGAAGAAGGAACTCAAGGCTCAAGGTAAAAATCTAAGGTGGTAGGTTCCCCCACCACTAATTCAGTTAAGTATTAATTAGTTTTAAAATTGTTAGTTTCTATATATAATATTATTAATGAAGTAAGAAAGTGGGGTATACTTGTTGGAATTAACAAGTATTATGATAAATTTGGAAAGGAGGAACAAGAATAGATTAAGAATGTTGTACTATACAATATGAATAAGATTATCAAAAATTTGATAGAGTTACAAAGACAAATACCACTTCCTTGTATAATAAACTTGATGTTATGTGGCATACTTCTATTAGACAGGATAAGTTTATACACTAAAAAATGACTTGATTAATTAATTAAATATTTATTATTTAATTAATATTTATTTCCTCTATTATTAAATAAATTATTTAATGTATTTGATATATTTACTATGGTCTATTATTCTTATCCTAATTCCTCTAAATTAGTCTTCTTAAAGTGATTTAATTAATTTGCTAATTACACAATCACTAATATGACTAAGTCCCCTAGTCCACCTCATAGACCTAGTCACCTGACACATCACCTTGGCTAAAATAATTAATTATTATTAATTATTAATAAGTCATTATCCTCACACACACATGTCTTATTTCTGAGGGCTATGTGGCCTCATAGGACTTGGTCTCATGACCACATGTCTTCCCCTACACTAAGTCAAGAAGAAATCCCTATTCCTAAGGAGCTTCTCAAGCCACCTCAAGGAGTCAAAGGTGACTCATGGGACACTTGTACCAAGAGTCCTCATGAATAAAATGTCCTTCCCCCTTCCTCTCAATGTTCTTTGTGATACACTTGACATGTGTCTTTCCCTTCCACCTTCTTCTCTTCTATGTCAATGTAGGAGGAATATCCTCCCTATTCTTCCTCTCACATTCCAACTATATCCCCCTTTCTCTCAACTCCTTCAACCAAGTCAATCATAGCCCTAGGATCTTCCACCTTTCAATCTCCACCCTAGGATTGTGCCACCTAGGCTTGAGTCCTCCAAAAACCTATAAAAGGAGCATCATTCTTCCTTTGTGAGCCTAATATAAATAGTAATTTCAAGCAATAGAATTCTAGCATACAAGCATTCAAATCTTCAAGAAATCAAGCAATTCATATCATTTGTGAGCCATTTACATTCCATTATCCATTAGCTACATAATTAAGCTTTTAGGCTAGTTTGCATAATATAAATCAATCTCCACACTTTGGTAACATCTTGGACAAGGAGCTTCATTTGGAAATCTAAGAGCTCAACACATCCAAGGAGTCAAGGCTATGAGGGAAATGGAGATAAGCTACATGGTAGGTGAAGGTAAAGCTTTGTTTTAATTTTATTTAATCATTGTAATCTTCATTGTGTTTGCTTTAGATTGATTTAGTAGCTTAGAATAGTTAGTATTTCATTTCTAGTAATTAGACATCTAAATTGCATACATATTTTGCACCCACCGTCGGGCCTCCCCACATTTGTTAACATTATGTTTTTAGTTTTTTCATGTGCAAAATTCTATAGGTTGTTTCTGCACATCTATTCATGATTCCTATGCATATATCAATTTTGCCTGCACATCCATTCTTCTTACCATCAGACACTTCTGACTTTTGTCTTTTCATTGTTTCTATGCATCTATTGTCATTTCCTACACTTTCATACATTTCTATTGTGCATCTATTATAGTTGTACATCCATCCCATCACACCACACATAAATTACCTATGCCTGTGCATTCACTTTTTTTGTGCATTAGTTCACTATTCTTGTGCATTTATACTATGTTTCTGCACATCTGTTATTTTCTTTTTTAGATTTTAGTTTGTAATCATTTTTTATTGAGCTAACTATCTTAACCAATTTTTATTTTTTATTTTAGACATTTAGGTTGTTTTTCAGGTCGAATCTGAAGACCCCTTTTTTGAGATTACTAACTGTTTATTTGCAGGTTCCTTAGAAGACTAATAAGGGGTTTGCAAAATTGACTATAATCTCATTTGGGTTAAAAATAAGACATGCATTTCATTTTTATGTGTCTTCTTTAGTTTAGATATTTATTTTATGTGTTTTTCTTTCATAGCATTATTTTTAATCCTAAAATTATAACAATGTACTCTCTCCCCTTACCATTCATGGATCTTGGGTGTAAGAGAAATTGTTATAATTTTTAGAGGGCAGTCTTTGGTGGGAAAAGAGGTACTCACCCCAAGGAATGACCCAACTGGTAATAGGCTAAATCCAAGCCCTTCCAAACTGGTATATAAAAATGCCACTGTGATTAGTCTCATAGTGGACAGGTGTGAATTCGTTATGGAAACCAAAATCTCCTCTAGTACCCATGTGGTGCGTTAAAGTTCCTAAATTGCTAAGGTGAAAATCTTGCTTTGGAAGGATTGGGAGAGACCCCTTAATTGAGAAAATGACTTGATCACAACCACCTGAACAGATGTCCTTACTAAATTCTTTTGTGTAGTTTGTCAAAAACCTTCTATTTGTTGGCTCAAGGGGTCACCCAAGCCCGTGAAGACACCCCACAATACTCATGGTTCATAGTAGAGATAGCAGTTCTTTGGGAAGTAATGACCCATTGAATTTGGAACTTGGTGTGCCAGAGAAGTGAGTGCACTATAAGGAGGAGCCCATGCCTCCAAGTTCCTAGGTTGTCCGCTGTGAATTTGTGTGGCTGGATTTTATCCAAGTGGGGATTTAGAAAATACTAGCATTTCCAACCTTAGGAATTATAAGCATGTTTGTGCATTCATATTAGATCATATTAGACTAAATTATTTCTATTTTGTGTGTGTGTGTATATGAATTTTCACTTTGCCACAAAAATCATTAGAAAAACCAAAAAATTCAAGTAAAACCATCAGAAAACCAGTCTTGTGCATCCATAACTTCCTACTGCGCATTTGTTCCATGTACTGTGCATTTTTCACTGTTATTACGCATTTATCCAATGTTGTTGTGCATTGGTCCATTTCTATTGCGCATACATTTCACTATCCTACGCATTTGTTCTTGTGCATCCATAATAGAGAGTCTTTGTACGGACCCTAGAATTTTCACATAAAATTTTTCAGATACCCATTTTTGTCCTCAATACAATTCTAGAAAAACATTTGATTTACATAGACCTTTGATTCTTAGTTTGACCATTTTCATCAAATTTCATCATCTTTCTCTCATCCAAAATCCACAAAATCATCCCAAAGCTTCAAAAATTCCCAATTAGTGTTGAATTATTACCTTGATTATCATATTTTGATCTTTTTGAGTTGTCATATCAAGATTTATCATCCTTAACCAAAACTTACCTAGATTATTATCTCTTGATTTTTCTTTGTCACATCATAGTGAGATCTAAAACTCCTATAGACTTATATTATCAAGTTTTCACACTTATCTCAACACTTTTAGGTTCATTTCTACATCTATCCTATCAAACATGTAGCCATTTGATTCATCCAAATCTTCATCCCAAAATCACCCTTCACCTTTTTATGGTTCAAACTCGATCTCAGAAACTTAAGCGACTAGTTGATCTAGAATCTGTAGACAAGGTGGAAGGAGGCAATAATGATGAAAACCGTTGGTCCAAATTTCCTAAAAAGAGCTCAATTTTTACAATAGATGAAGAACCAACAGATCAGGAATTAAGAGACACCATGGAAGATCCTAGGTTCTATAAGGTTATGGAAAGACTTTTAGATATGGATAGAGAAATGTACTTCCTCATGCTTGCTCAACAAGGAGAAAAACTACCAAATGATTTTGATGTCTCTACTCTTAAAGCCCACCTATCACTAATAATCAAGAAATCCCTAGTGGTTCTTAAGAGACACATACTCATGGAGAAAATGAAGACAAACAACATAGTGCTTCCCAAAACACTCAAGGATCTACATTATCTTTGGACCTTGTTCTACAACAAATCCAGATGCTTCAACAGAAAATCCATGACATTCAAACTGGGTCATCAAACAAAAAGTACTCCTTAGATTATATATGTCCTTATCCTTTTGATAAACATTTAGAAATGATTCCATTCCCTCCTCATTTTGAGGTACCTAAATTTGACAAATACAAAGGGAATTTTGATCCGCAAGACCATATTAGTGAGTTTTGTGTTGCTTGTATTGAAGTCGCTCATAATGACACTTATCTTATGTGACTATTTCCATGTAGTTTAGGAGGACAATCCATGGAATGGTTCTCTAAACTACCCCTAGGCATCAAATCTTTCAATGAGCTTATTGATAAGTTTGTGACCCATTATTCATATAACATCAAACATGAAGTCACTATGCTTGATCTTTGCAATGCACAACAAAAGAATGGAGAACCTTTCCTTGCTTTTTTGCAAAGATGGCGTCAATTGTTTGCCAAGTATCCATGAACTATTCTTGAACAAGAAAAGATGGATATCTTTGTGCATAACATTACACAAGAAATGAGCTATAGGTTGCAATTGCAATTTCCTCCAAAATTTAATAAGCTCATTGAAAATGGAGTCAAAATTGAGGAAGCTATGGTTAGAAAAGGTGAGATTAAGCTTTACTCTAAAGATAATGTTGGATCTTGAAATTCAAATCCCAACAATAACAACAATGACAAACCCAAATTTTGGAACAAAAACAAGAACATTGTCAATGATGGGATTGTTGATAATCGAGATGTCAAACCAACACAACCTCTTCTAAATCTCACAAGCAAAGCCAATGCTACTCAACCTACTTATAGAAATAAAACTGCAACTCAGAATACCAACAACAATTCATCCAATTCAAGATTATCATTTATGCCACACATAAGAACTTTTACTCCTTTCAGTGAATCTCTTGAATCTTCATTAAGGAAGTTGATCACAAAGAAACTTATTGTACTTCCTGAAACCAGAGATTTTGAGCCTAGGGTGAAACCTTCTTGGTGGAATTATAACAATTATTGCAAATTCCATAGAGAGAAAGGTCACAAAACCAATGATTGTCAAAGACTCAAACATGTGATACAAGACTTGATTGAAAGTGGTGAAATAATTTTTGATGGACATATCTCAAACAAGTCACATATGGCTTTTAAAGATCCACTTCTCGAACATGAGAAATGAAGTTCCTCCAATACTGAGGGTAATAATCAAGCCAGCTACAATACCACATCCTATAAGTATGTTAATCACATTTCCAAATTTCATCCTTCTCAATATTATGTCAATGTGATTACTATCAAATAAAAGTTTGAGAATCAACCAATTAATGTCACTACTCGAGCCCAGTCTAAGGTTACTCTCCAAGGTGTCTCGTCAAAACCTACCACTTCGTAGAACAAGTCTGTCAATGTTCCAAAGTCCACACCAAATATTTCTAATCAATACAATATTTTGGATCAATTGAAGAAAACACCAGCCCAAATATCTATACTAGAGCTTTTACGTCTATCACCATCTCATAAGGATATTCCTGAGAAAGCTCTCCTAGAAACTCATGTTCCTACAAATCTAGATCAAGCCCAATTTCAAGCTATGGTGGGACATTTGACAACTCCACATTACCTCTATTGTATTGAGCATGATGATCTAGCCATTAATCAACCACATAATGATCCACTCCCTATAGAAGTCCTTGTACAAAATCATAAAATCAAAAGAGTACTAATAGATGGAGGAGTTGGCTTGAATATATGCACTTTGAAACTAGTCCTTGCATTAGGATTTTTTGAAAATGTTGTAGATCCAAAGAAGAAAATCAAAATCAAAGCTTATGATGAAGAAGAGAGGTAATCCAAGGGATCTATTATTCTTCCTATTAGAGTAGGTCATGTAGTCAAAGATGTTCTTTGTCAAGTTCTTGATATGGATCTCACATATAACATTTTTTAGGGGAGACCTTGGATTCATTCTATGTAATTTGTACCCTCAACTTATAATCAGTGTTTTAAATTTCCCCACAATGGACAAGAAATAACTATCAAGGGAGATCTGAATCCTTTTTAGTACTGCAACACTGTGAAGACAACACCTAAATCTTTAGTACCTTATAATCGTGCTAAATTATTTGTAGCAACACCTATTGATCCAAGTAATATAGCATCAACATCTAAATCTAATGGGATAAAAATTAATATAAAAGAACAAACTATGGGAGAATACACTTTGGGTCAAACTTTTTGTATCATTGAATTACCCTTATCTCCTAAGTCATATGGAAAATCCTTGATTATCAAACAACAATCAGAAGCTCCTTCCACACCTATTTATGATACATTTATAAGTGGGGGAACTATATCAAAAGAAGAAGCTGAGCATAATGCTAACCATTTGTTAAAACAACATAAGGATGAAGAAGATGTAAAACATAAATATATATCACCTGATGTATATGGTAAGGGATATACTTTGTTGCAAAAGATGGGATACCAAGGTAGTGGACCTGTAGCATTGTAGAGAGAAGGTGTTATAAGACCAATTCTGAAAAATCCAAATTACCAAAGTGATGCAAGAGCATCTCGGGTCTTTGGCAATCCTATGTCACCAAAAAGAACTTTTGAGCTTTGTCTATGTTGCTCAGTTTCTTCTTCAACTGAGTTGGTTAGTAGTTGGTTAGTTTCCTTTGGTTACCGAGTGTCATCGGTTATCTCCTGGGCGATCGGTTAATTAACTATCACTCGGCGTTGCCTGTCTGCTGCTCAGTTATCTTGCTTACCGACGGGTCTAGTTTTGTTTCTTGTTGTGGCCAACTTGTGCATTTATATTGGATCATAGAATTAATGCTGGAATCCATCATTGGGAAGCGTATGGTCTTAGATTTGACCGTTACTTTCGTTAATTATGGATCTAAAGGCTGACTTAGCTCGGTAGCTTCTTGTATAAATGTAGATGTTTGGTGGTAGTTTAGTAGTGCGAGGAGGGCTAGGAGAAGTTAGAAGATAGTAGACATTAGAGTTGAGATTGTAATAGATCCTTGCATGTTTGAGGACTTCTGAGTTTCATCGTAATATTAGGTCATAACCGGGAAGGCCTTACAGCCCAACATGTATGATTCATAATGATGAAAATTAATGAAAGATATGGCATTCTCTCTCTCACTTTTTTTATTTGTTACTTCTATGTGTGTGTGGCAGGCTTGGAACATTAAGGTGAGCCATCCTTTGGCCCCTCTTGCTCCCTACCTTGCATCAAGTAGTATCAAAGCAAGGTGAGATCTTGATCTAGGTCTGTGGATCTAGGTTTTTTGGATCCTCTTGAAGCCCTAGTGGATTGTTGTGGGGTAGCATATTATGATCTGACCTACAATTGAAGAGGGTTGTCAAGATGGTTTGTGGGAGGCAAGGTGTAGATCCAGGATTGTCAAATATGGTAAGACAGATTACTACTAGGTTAGAAGTAGTTGAGATAGCCCAAAGAAGAGGCAGACATCTTGAAGATGTTAGTGATGATGAAATTGAAGAAGAACAGGCAAATGTAGAACCTGCTCCTATTATGGATCAAGGTGAGGAAAGATTTTTGAAGGCTTTGACAAGTCTAAAGTCAACACCACATTTCAATCCTCCTGAGTATAGTGGAAAGATGGATTCTGATGAATTGGTGGACTGGATCACTAAGATGGAAAAGTATTTCAAATATGAAAGTATCCCTGAGGATAAGAAGGTGAAGATTGCAAGCACCAAGTTGAAAAGTCATGCATCCTTATGGTGGGAACATCTGAAATTGGATAGAAAAAGGAAAGGTAAAGACAAAATCAAGGTATGGAACAAGATGGTAAATAAATTGAAAGGAAAGTTCTTACCCTATGATTATTAGATTAACCTATTTTAGCGAATGCAAAGTTTGAGATAGAAGGATAGCTCGGTAAAAGAGTATACTGAGGAATTCTATAGATTGGATATAAGATCTAGACATGATGAAGATGATGTGGAAATAATCGGTAGATACCTGAACGGTTTGAGAGTTTCCATCCAAGAGGAAATCAGTATGGTCAAGTTAGAGAGTATTGAAGAGGCTTATCAATTTTCTTTGAAAGTCAAGGAGAAATTGAACAAGAGACATAAACAAAGACAGAAAGGTCGAGGTGGTAGATTCCCTAGAGGAAGAGGTAGATCTAATGGTGAAATTGGTAG
Source organism: Chamaecyparis obtusa (assembly GCA_027943335.1). Lineage (NCBI taxonomy): Eukaryota > Viridiplantae > Streptophyta > Pinopsida > Cupressales > Cupressaceae > Chamaecyparis > Chamaecyparis obtusa. Next base: position 1,861,271 of record BSBK01002625.1, read on the forward strand.
ATCCAAACTAGAAAAGACAAATCTGGACACAGGCAAGACCAAGTGGAAAGGTGAAAGTTCATCTAGAGGCAGAGGCAGTAACTACAGAGGTGGTTATAGCAAAGGAAGTTTCTGAGAAACTTGTTACAATTGTGGAGAAGAAGGACATAGGTCATTTGAATGTACACAAGCAAGTAAGAAGGCTGGTAGCAATAGGAATGTTGTAGTGCAAGAAGAACCACTGAATGAACCTGAAAGGGAGATTAACCTAATGGTGAGGAGAGCATTATGGAATGAAAGAAAGAAGGAAGATTCGGTAAGGAAAAGTTTGTTCAAGACTAGATGTAGAGTTTCTAACAAAATTTGGAAGGTAATCATTGACAGTGGTAGCTCGGAGAACCTAGCATCTAAAGAGATAGTCACAAATTTGCAGTTGAAAAGGTTAGTACATCTGAAGCCCTATCAGATTTCATGGATCAAGGATGAGCATACACTCCTAGTAAGTGAACAATGTTATGTGAATTTGAAGATTGGAAAATACTATGATAAGGTGTTGTGTGATATCATGCCTATGGATTGTTGTCATATTTTGTTGGGTAGACCTTGGCAATATGATAGACATGCTATATATGATGGGAGATTGCATAAGTATATTATTGTGGCTGATGGAAAGAAACAAATCTTGTTACCATTAATGGAAGAACCTATTAGTAATGTTTGCACATCTGTGAAAGTTTTCTTGATGGAAGGAAGGCAGTTTGTTAACTCTTTGAAGAGGGATGATTTATGTTTTTTTGTGATTCCTAATAAACCGAGTAAGAAAATAGGAGATAATGTCCCTCAGGAGATTGATAAGTTACTCACTTAGTATAATGATATCATTTTTTATAATGTACCTAATGGTTTGCCTCTGAAAATAAGTATTGATCATTGTATGGATCTAATTCTTGGAGCTAGTTTACCGAATAAGGCACCTCGTCGGTTGACACCTACCGAGAATCAGGAATTGAACTGACAGATTCAAGAGTTGCTAGAGAAAGGTTTGATCAGAGGAAGTTTGAGTCCTTGTGTAGTACCTACTGTATTAGCATAAAGAAGAATGGGGAATGGATAATGTGTACTGATTTGAGAGCAATCAATAAGATAATAGTGAAGTATAGGTTTCCTATACTGAGAATGGATGATCTAATGGATAGTTTGACTGGAGCAAAGTATTTCACAAAGATTGATTTGAAAAGTGGGTATCATCATATTAGAATCAGAGAAGGTGATGAATGGAAGATTGCTTTCAAGACAAAGGAAGGTTTGTAAGAGTGGTTGGTTATGCCTTTTGGTTTAACTAATGCACCGAGTACTTTTATGAGGTTGATGAATGAAGTTTTGAAGAACTTCTTGGGTAAGTTTTTGATTGTATATCTTGATGATATTCTGATATTCAGTAAGACCAGAGAAGAACATTTGTTGCATGTAAGACAAGTTTTGTAGAGACTGAAAGAAGAAAAGTTGCTGATAAATCTGAAAAAGTGTTCATTCATGAAAGAAGAGATTGTGTATTTGGGATTTGTTATTTCAGCTGATGGTTTGAAAATGGATCCTGAAAAGGTTGAAGCTATTCTAAATTGGCCTACACCTGTGAATGCTACTGAGGTAAAATCATTTCATGGTTTGGCAAGTTTTTACCAAAATTTCATAAGGAATTTCAGTTCAATTTGTAATGCTATGACTAAGAGTGTGAGAGGAGACAAAAGAGAATTCAAGTGGACACATGGAGCTGATAAAATTTTTGAGAATCTGAAGCAGAAGATCGTTGAATTACCTATTTTGGCATTACCTGATTTTGGTAAAGTATTTCAAGTAGAATGTGATGCAAGTGGAAGTGCAATTGGAGCTATGTTGAGTCAAGAAGGTAAACCTGTTTCTTTCTTTAGTGAAAAGTTGAATGATGCTAGAAGGAAATATTATGTGTATGATCAAGAGTTATATGCTATTGTTCAAGCACTAAAGAAATGGAGACATTATTTGATACCGAGTGAATTTGTGTTGTATACTAATCATAAGGCTTTACAGTATTTGGGTAGTCAGAATAAGTTGAATCAAAGACATATGAAATGGGTTGAGTATTTGCAGAGTTATACATTTGTGATAAAGCATAAGAGTGGAGTCACTAATCGAGTTGTTGATGCATTGAGTAGAAGAAGATCTTTGATGACTGAGATGAAAATTCAAGTTCTTGGTTTTGATGAGATGAAAGAGCTATATGAAAATGATCTTGATTTTTTTGAGCCATAGAGAAAGTGCAGAGCACCTATACAAGATCAACAAGATACTAAATGGGATGAATATTTCATTCAGGAAGGTATGTTGTTTAAAGGTATTCAGTTGTGTGTACCGAGAGGAGTAATGAGAACTAATTTGATAAAGGAGAAACATAGTAGTGGTTTGGCTGGACACTTTGGCATTGATAAAACATGGAGTTTGTTAAAGGAAAAGTACTTTTGGCCGTAGTTGTATAGAGCTGTTCAGAAATTTATGAAAAGTTGTGGTATTTGTCAAGTTGCAAAAGGAGTAAGTCAGAATACTAGATTGTATACACCGATTGTTGTACCTAAGAAACCTTGGATTGATATCAGTATGGATTTTGTTCTTGGCTTACCGAAGACAGTGAGAGGTAATGATTCTATATTTGTTGTTGTGGATAGATTTTCTAAGATGGAACATTTTATACCATGTAAAAAGACATCATATGCAATAAATGTAGCAGATCTTTTATTTAAGGAAATTGTGAGATTACATGGGTTATCGAGGAGTATTATCTATGACCGAGACAGTAAATTTGTTGGTTATTTTTGGAAAACACTTTGGAAGAAATTTGGCACTGAGTTGAAATATAGTTCTACATTTCACCCACAAACTGATGGACAAACTAAAGTTGTGAATAGAAGTTTGGGAAATCTTTTGAGATGTTTAGTTGGAGACACACCGAGTAATTGGGATTCTGTGTTATCACAAGAAGAATTTGCATACAATAATTCAATAAATAGAAGTACTGGAAAGACACAATTTGAGATTGTGAATGGTACACAATCGAGAGGAATATCTGATTTGAGGGACATTGATGATGAAAATAAAAGAAGTGTTGGAGTGAAATTTTCTGAATACATGAAGACATTGCATGAAGATGTGAAGATAAAACTAGAAGATAGTAATCAGAAATACAAAGATAGAGCTGATAAATCAAGGAGATACAAGACTTTTGATTTTGGTAATGAAGTGATGGTTCATTTGAAGAAAGGTCAGTTTCCTGTTGGAACATATGGAAACCTAAAGATGAAGAAGTTTGGACCTTGCAAAATTTTGAGGAAATTTGACAGTGGAAATGCATATGAGATTGAGTTACCTAATGACATGGACATATCACCGATTATCAACATTCCTGATTTATATGAGTATCATGAACCTGATGAAGAAGTGACAGTACCGATAGAATATCCTAAGAAGTAGAATGATGAAGTGGAACAGATTTTGAAGGAAAGAGTTGGCAAAAGTACAAGAGGAAAATAGTACTTGGAATATCTGGTCAAGTGGAAGAATAGACCAATGGAGGATAGTTCTTGGATTTCATAGTCTGAGTTGGATGCAGCTCAGACCAAACCTACCAAATGATTCTGAGAATCATTTCTAAATAACCCCAAGTGTCTGATGCAGGAGCATCTCAGGTCCTTGGCAATCCTATTTCACCAAAAAGAACTTTTGAGCTTTGTCTATGTTGCTCAGTTTCTTCTTCAACCCATTTGGTCGGTAGTTGGTCAGTTTCCTTTGGTTATTGAGTGTCGTCAGTTATCTCCTGGGTGGTTAGTTAATTCACTAGTGCTTGGCATTGCTTGTCTGCTACTCGGTTATCTTGCTTACCGATGGGTCTAGTTTTGTTTCTTGTTGTGGCCGACTTGTGCATTTATATTGGATCATGGAATTAATGCTAGAATCCATCATTGGGAAGTGTATGGTCCTAGATTTGACCATTACTTCCATTAATTGTGGATCTGAAGGCCGACTCAGCTCAGTAGCTTCTTGTATAAATGTAGATGTTTGGTGGTAGTTTAGTAGTGCGAGGAGGGATAGGAGGAGTTAGAAGATAGTAGACATTAGAGTTGAGATTGTAACAAATCCTTGCATGTTTGAGGACTTCTGAGTTTCATTGTAATATCAGGCTATAACTGGGAAGACCTTACAGCCCGGCATGTATGATTCCTATTGATGAAAATTAATGAAAGATCTGGCATTCTCTCTCTCACTTTTATTATTTGTTGCTTCCGCATGTGTGTGGTAGGCTTGGAACATTAGGGTGAGCCATCCTTTGGCCCCTCTTGCTCCTTTCCTTTCATTAGGTGGTAGAATTAATGTTGGAATCCATTATTGGGAAGCATATGGTCCCAAATTTGACCGTTACTTCCGTTAATTGTGGATCTGAAGGCCAACTCAACTCGGTAGCTTCTTGTATAAATGTATATGTTTGGTGGTAGTTTAGTAGTGCGAGGAGGGCTAGGAGGAGTTAGAAGATAGTAGACATTAGAGTTGAGATTGTAACAGATCCTTGTATGTTTGAGGACTTATGAGTTTCATTGTAATATTAGGCTGTAACCGGGAAGGCCTTATAGCCCAGCATGTATGATCCCTATTGATGAAAATTAATGAAAGATCTAGCATTCTCTCTCTCACTTTTGTTATTTGTTGCTTCCGTGTGTGTGTGGAAGGCTTGGAACATTAGGGTGAGCCATCCTTTGGCCCCTCTTGCTCCTTGCCTTTCATGACAAAGAGACACCACAGTGTTAGGATATAAAGGAAAAGGACCAAAGGAACCTAAAGGTAAATAAAAGATCACATCTTTCAATAAATCATCTAAGGCTCCTACATTAGAATTCTAAAAACATAGCATGTATGTAGACAAAGAAAAGCAAAGGATAGCAATAGAAATCATTAATAGACTTAGAGATAACAAGGACACGATGATGATTCTAACTCTAATGATTATGAATGGGATTCATTATCTGACAATAATAAAGAAATAGGAGTTGATGTTGTCCATACCTATAGTGGTGATTACCATGAGGGGGAGAGTTCAAGGACTGAGTCACTAGAATTAGTTCCACATGATACTACTCTTGATGATTGTGAGGAAAGTGAGGATTATCTTGTGATAGACAACTCAGATGAGACTATGGAAATATACCTTGTCGATACAATCATAAACCTTGATAACTTCTCTATAAATACCATCTCTGCCTTTGAAATTGACCCAAATGATCTTATACCCCTTATTCATCTTGAGCTTATAGATTGGGATTCTCCCAACAATCTAGAACTTGATGGTTTCCATAATGATGATGCAATTATTGACTATCTTGGAATCAGAGATCATCTACCACCAAGGGATCATAAGTTAGGATTTCCAATATAACTCAATGACATGGCTTATTTTGGAGAGTGTGCCAATCCTTTTAGTCATAAAAATATAAAAATAATCAATAGATGTAATGGTAAAAACCACTCAATGGTAGTATTAGATCCAAAAAAAGTAAAAAGAAAAGATGTATCTGAGGGTGAAAACCTCTCTGAGGTGCCTAAAGATGGAAGGATTGACACTCTCCCCAATTATATGTATCGAGAGTAGTCTGCAATACTTATTGAACCAACATTTCCTCTCAACATTGGAATGGAGGAGTCCTCATGTATTCTAAAAGTAGCAGCATCCTTAACAGAGCAAGAAAAAGAAGCTTTTTCACAATTTTTCAAAGAGAGACAAGTCAACTTTTCCTAGTCTTATGCTAATATGCCAGGACTGGATCCTAATCTTATTATGCATCACTTGTCTATTACACCAGGAATTAAACCAATCAAGAAAAAACATAGAAAGATGCATCCTCATATTGCACTTATGGTTAAAGAAGAATTGAAGAAGCTCCTAGATGTTGGATTCATTCAAGCCATTGATTATGCTGAGTGGATTTCCAATATTGTACCAGTATCAAAGCCAGACAAGTCTATCAGGATTTGTATACATTTTTGAGATCTCAATAAGGCTTGTCCTAAACATGACTTCCCATTGCCTAACATTGATATCATAGTTGATCTGACGGCTGGTCATGAGATGTTGTCTCTAATGGATGATTTTTTCGGCTATAACTAAATCAAGATTGTACTAGAAGACCAAGAGATGACTACTTTTACATGTCCTTTGGGCACGTACTGTTGGAATGTGATGCATTTTGGGTTAAAGAATAATGGTGCAACTTATCAAAGGGCTATGACAACAATATTTCATGCATGATGCATACTATAATGGAAGATTATGTTGATGATAGTCTAGAAAAAAGTAAAAATAGAGATGGTCATTTAAGAGTGTTGGATAGGATATTCACCTGGATGGAAAAGTACCAGATTAGACCTAATCCAAAGAAGTGTGCATTTGGGGTTACATCAGGCAAACTACTAGGGTATATTGTCTCAGCTAAAGGTATAGAAGTTGATCCAGAAAAGGTTAAGGTGATTATGGAGATGGCTTCTCCTACAAACATCGGTCAATTAAGATCTTTACAAGGATGCCTAAAATTGATCAGGAGGTTTTTTTCTCAACTAGCAGACATAAATCATCCTTTTCACCACCTATTACATAAAGACATCTCATTTAAGTGGGATGATAAGTGTGAAGAAGCCTTTAATAAGATCAAGGAATATTTGGCAAATCCTCCTATTCTTATGTCATTGATTCCAGGAAAGCCACTCTTGCTCTATATTTTAGCTACAAAAGCTTCGCTAGGTGCTCTTCTGGCCCAACAAGATCCAAAAGGAAGAGAAAAGGATATATATTACATCAGTCGCACCCTCATGGGATATGAGCTAAATTATTCTCCAATTGAATGAGCATGTCTAGTAGTAGTCTTTCCTTCACAAAAGTAGCCACATTACATGTTGTCTCATTCTATCAAGCTTATTGCAAAGATTGATCCTTTAAAATATCTTTTGAGCAAGACAACATTAATAGGAAGGTTGGCTAAGTGGGTTATGTTGCTTAGTGAATTTGATATTGAGTATGTGGATAGGAAGGCCATTAAAGGATAAGTAATTCAAGATCAATTAGCTAAGGCACCACTGACAGACAATCATCCTATATATATTGAATTCCCAGATGCACATATCTTGAAATTATCTACACAAACATGGAAGTTGTACTTTGATGGATCATATAATCAGCATGGTTCAGGAGCTGGAATATTATTTGTTACACCACAAGGGTATACAATACCAAAGTCATACAAGTTACTCTTTCCTTGTACAAATAATGTATCTGATTACGAAGCTTTGATGATTGGGTTAAAAATGGTTGTACAATGGAAAGTGACTGAATTGAATGTCTATGGGGATTCTCAGTTGATTATCAATCAAGTAAATAATGAGTACCAGACCAAAGATGATAAGTTGTTACCATATAAATGTATGGTGGATGATTTTAAGAAATATTTTTCAATAATCACCTTTGACAAAATTCCAAGATATGATAACACAGTTGCAGATGCTATGGCTACAATTGCTTCTCTATTTGATGTAGAAGATACAAAAGCTCATCTTGAGTTCTTAGTGGAATCTTTGACTTATCCCACATATGATGATCCTGATACAAGTATCATATGTCATATTATCAAACAAGATTCCCTGACTTATAGAAATATTTATTGGTACCTGAAAGATAATACCATTCCACCTGAAATATCCAAAAACAAAAAATGTACCTTTTTACGACAAGCCTCCTGCTATATTTTAATATCTGGCACCCTCTATTAGAGAGGTCTTGACGGTACTCTCTTACGATGTCTTGAACATGATGAAGCTCAAACTACCTTATGAGATGTTCACCAGGGTATTTTTGGGACACATTCGAGTGGTCCTTCCTTGGCTAAGAAGCTCATGCATATGGGTTACTACTGGCCTACTATGGAGACATATTCCTTTCAATTTGCTAGGAAATGCAAGAAATGTCAGATACATGGGAATCTTATTCATGTGCCAACACATCACCTCCATCCTTTTACAACCACATTGCCATTCAGTCAGTGGAGACTTGACCTTGTGGGCACAATTCACCCTCCATCTTCCAATGATCATAAGTACATTATCACTACAACTGAGTATTTCACCAAGTGGATTGAAGCTATTCCATTGATCACTACCATTGGAAAACAAATATCCATGTTTATTATACTCAATTATATCATTTGTAGATATGGTATCCCTATACATCTTATTACTGATCATGGGAAGTAATTTCAAAATCAAGACATGGATGAACTATGTGAGAAATTACACATCACGCATCACTATTCTACCATTTACTATCCCCAAGGTAATGGCCAAGTTGAGGCATCTAATAAAACCATTGTCAAGATCCTTCAAAATACTGTCAATGACGTTGGCCATGACTGGCATGTCCAATTGAATCCCATGCTATGGGCTTATCACACTTCCATCCATACTCCCACTAGAGCCACACCGTATTCCCTTTTCTATGGTTTTGAAGTTGTTATGTCCCTCAAGGTCAAGTTACCTTCTCTTCATGTATCTCTAAAAGACTTAATTCCAAATGAAGAGTACAGAGTTACATGGTTAACTGAATTGGAATTGTTGGATGAATGCCACCAAAGGGCCTTTGATAATTTGAAGGTCTATCAGCAGAGGATGTCTCATCATTATAATATTAAAGTGAAATCCAAAGACTTTTAGGTGGGTGATGTAGTCCTTCATGAGAATCCCAAAAATTAGTAGCATTGTGAGAAGGACAAGTTTGAACCCAACTGGTTGGGACCTTTTGTGATTACCATAGTTTATGGCTCTAGGGCTTATCAAGCATCTACATCTGAGGGAGATCTCTTGGATGAGTCTCTTAATAGTATGCACCTCAAGAAGTTCTATGCTTAAAATCCCAATGCAAGGGGTATGTATATAAATAAAACAAAAAAATACAAAAAAATCAAAAAATCAAAAGAAAATTGCAATAAAAACATGTGGTGAAAACCAAGAAACAGGGACCATTTGTGACAAGTTAGCTCCTCTCTCTATTAGGATTCTTATAGAATGTCATCCCATTGTATATACCCATAATAAAATGTCTATTTAGTCACCATTCACACTATGTATATATCATAATAAATTGGCTAATCCATAGCAATCTATCCAATGTATAAATCCATAATAAAATCCCATCGTAGCTTGGTCTACTATCTTGGTCTTCATCCTAGTCTTGTGTGTCTTTCTCCAATCCATAATAAGTCAGTCCATCACCTAGTTGGGGCATGTCCTTGACCTAGTTTGGGAAGTAGATCTATGATAGTCGTGATTCCTAGAGGACAAAAGGGAGTACTTTCACCAAACAAGCAAGCATGATCAAATGTTCTTACACAATGATATCCTCATCATGACTCATAATATATGATCTATCTTTCAAAATGCGGTCGCTTATTTATACATTTGAAATGGTTCCACATCAACCAAACTAATCAATAAAGCTAACACTATCTTTGGCAAAGAAATGTATATTCATGGCAGGCATGTTAGAATGATTTGTTATTGATTATGCATTCATGTATAGATATCATTGTTATCATGTTTCCTATGCTATTCTGGGATATCCTTTACATGAGTTTAAAACTCCCATATGTCATTGATTAGAATAGTTGGGATGGGGCATGATATTTTTCTTTGATTTTTATTTGTGGGATATTTCCAGATGAAGTTGAGGGAACAAGTAATTGGGGTGTTTGTGCGTAAGTGCCTTCATCAGTTTAATAAGCATTCACACATAAAATTCATGTTGCTATGCAAATACTATTAATGGCAATACACCACACATACCTTGACTCCAAATATTTATTTCTTGATGGAGGGGGGGAATATTCCTTGTCTGTTATGCAAACAAAACTCAGGTCATCTCGGTTCAATTATACCTAGATGCTTGTCAAGTTTTCTATATTAAACTCCATGCAAGAAGTGCTCAAGTCATCATGGTTTAATTATACCATGATGCTTGCATTTCCTTGCAACATAACAAGCTCAATGATGATAATCAAATTCCATTTACCATGATCTAAGATGTTTCATGAAGTGGTGGAGATGTTCATTTCATATTTCATTTTGCATTACATTTAATGATCTAGTTGCATATAAGTGCTCCTTTTATAGGGTTTTGTAGGTTATCTTGCTTATAAGATCGTGTGTTTTCTTTGTCCATTCTTCTCGTGTCAGAGACATTGTTATTTAAATTGAGGACATTTGGGTAAAAAAATATAGATTTCATGTTGCATTTTCAATTTTACATATTTCATCTTTATTATCACATTTAATCATTTAATCATAGTTCATTGTGTAAATGTCATTATTCATTTATCTTATTAGGTTTATTCATTTGTATATAACCATTGTATATTCACATGCGTATTTTTGATAATTTAAGTAACATTCTATTATAGCTATAATCATTACATTTTATCTATCATGTTATAAGTTATTACATTTCATCTTATTTTATCATATTAGAATTTGTCCACCTCTTTTGTGTTTTCATAAGGTACATTATTACTGACATTTCATTCATTTAATATAGTATCATATCATTCATTTGTTATCCATTATATGTGTTATCATTTGTTCATTTATTATTATCCATTATTTACATCTATCCATATTTATTATCTTTGTTTATATCATCATCATTCATTCATTGCACTAGAAACATATAGCATTAAATAAACAACCATTTAGGAAATGCATTTATATAAAACAAATCATCAAATCATCCACCATTAAGCATCCACATGAAAATAAATTATCACATTGTATAGAGCATAAGTATCATGCATGTCAAAATCAATCATCACATCCTACATATGTCAGTACTCAAATGTATATATCATCATAAGAGGTACATCATAAAAACAATCACAATAGAATTGCATCATGCATAAAGAGTCCATCATATCAAGTCCATAAAAATAAATAAACTGTCCAAATGTCTAATGATATCTCATAAAATAATAAAGTGTCCAAATGTGTCCATCGCATCATATATATAATGAAATAATATTGGTACAATGATGATACATATATAAAGTGTATACAAAATAACTAAGAGCCACTACCTCTAGACTCAGTCTATCAATGTTTGCATGATGCAATGGATGGTCCTACTACCTCTAGATCTCCTGAACCTAAGGGAAGTCTTGGAGGATGTGAAGATGTACCTCCGCTACCAGTGGATCCCTACCTATGATGCATAGTTTTCCTAACTGCATATGAGCTCTCTCTGAAGCTCCCAATCTAGTGATCCCTAGGAACATGTCTATAGGCCTCCTTCCAGTAGGTGATCTCCCTACCAGCTTGCATCATCAATTGTAAGCTATATGTGTGTGGTCACAATGTCTCTATGGACTCTAGCTCATCTAGTAATGCATCAGCCTCTCCTAGTTGCTCTATGGTGATGTCTCACTCATGTCTAACCTCTGTGATCTCACCATCTAATCTCTCCACCCATCTCTCTAGTCTTGGGACACGGTCTACCTATACCTATGTCATTACTAGTCTGACTAGCAATGCATCAATGTCTATGTTCTCCTCTCCTGTAGCATCTCTCTGTAGATGGGGATCTTGCCCCCAATATCCATATCAACCTGCTCACACTCGGCATTGATATCTGGCATTTGTACATCCTGCCCTTCCATGTTGAGCATCTTCTCATCTTGTATGTCACCCTATAGTAGTCCACCCTAAACTAGTCTCTCCTGAACTAGTATACCTCATTATGTCCTAGAACCTATGCACCTCCTGGCATCTAACCTAGTACCTGTACTTGTGGAGCTTGATCTCCCTGTACAGAGGAAGCTGCTGGTATCTATATTGGGGCACCTATGGGAACCTATACTGGTGGTTGCCTTTGCACCTATCTTGTAGGGGGTGGCATCAACCCCCACGGTTGCACTCCTCCACCTCTCATCTGAGGCCTAGCTCTATCTCCCCTCCCTCTTTCAGGATCACCATCTCCATCATCACCACCATCACCACCTCCACCTCTCCCTTGGCCTCTCCTGTCATGGCCTCGTCACCTATCTTGACATCTCTCTCCAGCATCCCTCTGTGGTGGCCTCTCTGCTAGATCAGTCAATCTCAGGAATGGATGATCCTTGAGAATTCTCTCATAGTCCATTCTCATGCCTGGGTCTATGAACCCCTCTCTCATGGACCATGCCTGAAATGACATGTTTAGGAACTCCTGTCGAGAAATATCAAATGACACCATGGGTCCCCAATCCCATCTTTCCTGATGAGTGTGTGCAAACTTGGTCACCCCATGTGGCATCCCCTAGATCCTACCAAACTATCGTAGGACCCAAATAACTACTTGTCTCTTTATAATATATGGTGTCCTCCCAATCATCCATCGAGACTCAAAATAGTAGCCGAGATGACACTCATCCTCCCATGGCCCACACCCAAGGTAGGGTCTCCAAATCATGGCATCAACAGTATTAAATGTGTGCCACCAAAACTCAAGATGTCCTAGCTTATGGTAAGATTGGATCGATGCATAAAGAAAAATGTACGATTACCCAGCACCTCAGAATCTCAGAGTTGTAGGCCATGTAATTGCAATATGCTCCCATGCCCATAAATGGAGTAAGGTAACACCATCAGATACTGATGGCCCTCTGTGGTACACTACCTGATGTAAATCATGACATAGATGCACTAAAAGATAAACTCCACAAGAAAAATGGGTCCCATCCTCCTTCATCCTCTAATGTGTGTGACCCCATCCAACTGCAAAGCCATGTGATCGACGATCTGGGAAAACATAGCCACCGATCGCACCAGCCAAAATAATGGGGAGAGGCTCATAAAAATCCACCATCTCCTCCCAACTAATCTTTGACTCCTCTATGTTGTCATCACTGAAGACTACTCTACACTCTACCAAGCTATCGTGTCTATCATATTGTACTAGCTCCCCTATGATAGGTAGTCGTAGGATGTGATACACATCCTCTAGTGTGACATTCATCTCTATGCCCTTGCTTGCTACCTCAATGTAGTTGAGCCTATGAGTACTTCCATCAGTGAATCGAGCGTTAGCATGACAAAGTCAGACATCAAGTATCTTATTCAGAAAAATAAGAATAAAAAGAAAAAGAAAAAGAGTTTTGAGGGTGAAAACCACTTTGTGGCAGTCTCAGAACCTACAAAAGTAAAAATAAAAGACATATCAGAAGGTGAAAACCTCTCTGAGGTGCCTAAGGATGAGATATTTGATGTCCTTCTGAGTCATTTATAGGACAGATCTCTAGTTCTAATTGAGCCCACTCAACCTATCAACTTGGGCACAATAGAGGAACCACAGTTGATTCATGTAGCACAATCTTTATTAGAAGAAGAGAAGCAAAAATTTACAATATTCCTAACAAAGAAGAAGATCAACTTTGCATGGAAATATTCAGATATGTCAAGCTTGGATCCTAATCTTATAATGCATCATTTATCTATAGCTCCAAATGTCAAACCTGTCAAGAAAAAATTGAGAAAGATGCATCCTCATGTTGCACTCTTGGTAAAAGCTGAATTAGAGAAGCTCCTGAAAGTCGGATTCATCCAAGTTATTGACTATGCAGAGTGGATCTCTAATATTGTACCTATTGTAAAACCAGATAAATCAATTAGAGTATGCACAGACTTTAGAGATGTAAATAGAGCATGCCCTAAGGATGATTTTCCATTACCTAACATTGATATGATAGTGGACATGACTGCGGGCTTTGAGATGTATTCTTTAATGGATGGTTTTTCTTGATATAAACAAATAAAAATTGCTCCAGAGGATCAAGAGAAAACTGCTTTCACATGTACGTGGGGTACCTTCTGTTGGAATGTCATGCCATTTGGGCTTAAAAATGCTAGTGCTACATATCAAAGAGCCATGACATCTATTTTTCACGACATGATGCATAGGACTATGGAGGATTATGTTGATGATACTTTAGCAAAATCTATGATTAGAGTTGCACATCTAGATGACTTGAGCAAGATACTAGATAGAATGGAAAAATTTAGTCTCAGACTAAATCCTAAGAAATGTGCTTTTGGTGTCACTTTTGGAAAGCTCTTAGGATACATAGTCTCAAAGAAGGGTATTGAAGTTGATCCAGCTAAACTGAAGCCTATAATGGAAATGCAACCTCCAAAGAATATTAGTCAAATGAGGATGTTGCAAGGAAGAGTTCAATCTATAAGAAGATTCATATCACAGCTAGCGGACATCTCACAACCTTTTACAAAAACATTACATAAAGGTGTGACCTTTGCATGGAATGAAGAATGTGAGAACAACTTTAACCATATCAATAAGTATCTATCAAATCTGCCTATCTTGATGCCTCCTATTCATTAGAAGCCCTTGATCTTATATGTCTCCACTACAGATACATCACTGGGGGCATTACTAGCACAACATGATGAGAACAAAAAGGAAAGAGCTATATACTATATCAGTAGAACATCGGTTGCATATGAATAGAACTATTCAATGATTGAGAAAGCTTGTCTAGCTATAATTTTTGCACCACAGAAATTGAGACATTACATGTTAGCTCATACCACACATTTGGTAGCTAAGATTGATCCACTCAAGTACCTTCTAAGCAAAGCTGCCCTCACAAGTAGATTAGCTAAATGGGTCATGCTCTTAAGTGAATTTGACATTGAATATGTTGAGAGAAAATCTATCAAAGGACAGGTTATTGCTGATCAATTAGTAGATGCACCTATGATTGATGATACACCAATGCAAATGGAATTTCCTGATTCCTCTATCATGACTCTTTATTCTAGAGAATGGCAGTTATTCTTTGATGGCTCCTATACACAAAATGGATCAGGAGCAGGCATATTGTTCATAACTACTCAAGGATACTCAATCCCAAAAGCATTCAGATTAAACTTCCCTTGCACAAACAATATTGTTGAATATGAAGCCCCTTTTGAATGGTATGAAAATAGAGATTGAGTGGAGGGTAACAAAACTACACATTCATGGAGACTCACAACTTGTTACCCATCAAGTCAATGATGTGTACCAAACTAAAGATGAAAAGCTCATTCCTTACAAGAGAATGGTAGATGATCTAAAGCAATATTTCCTATCTATCACATTTGAGAAAATTCCTAGAATAGAGAATAAGGTTGCTGATGCAATGGCAACATTATCTACTTTATTACAGCAGCCTGAACATGAGCTACACTACAAGTTCTTGGTGGAAGCACTATCTTATCCTACATATGATTCCCCCGAAATCTGCACTGTTGTTGGTCATGATTCATCCAGATACAAAAACCTATTTTCCTATTTCCAAGACCAAATCATTCCCAATACCTTCAACTACCATGAAAAGAGATACCTTATTCATAATGCTTCTTGATATGTCATCATTGGTCATGATCTATACAAATAAGGTCTAGATGGTATGCTACTTAGATGTTTAGAATGGGAAGAGTATCAACGTGCATTAGAGGAAGTCCATGATGGTATTTTTGGGTCACACTCGAATGGTTTAACACTAGCTCAAAAACTTATTAGGGCTTGGTACTATTGGCCTGAGATGGAGAAAGAGGCTATCAAATTTTCTAAGAATTGTCAAAAGTGTCAAGTACATGGCAACCTAATTCATGCTCCAGGGAGAGATCTAATTCCCTTTACTACACAATGGCTTTTTCACCAATGGGCATTTGATCTTATAGGAGCTATACATCTCATTCTTCTAATGGACATACCCATATAATCACAGCTACAGATTATTTTACAAAATGGGTAGAAGAAGTCCCTTTGACACAAGCAACTGGAAAGAAAATATCTATATTCATATTGAACTATATCATATGCAAATATGGGATACCTCATTCCATAATCACAGATAATGGTGGATAATTCAAGAACAAAGATCTAGATGATTTATGTGCCAAATTCAAGATTACACAACATTGGTCTTCTATCTACTATCCTCAAGGGAATGGACAAGCAGAGGCTTCTAATAAGAATCTATTGAAAATCTTGCACCAAACAGTTAATAAAATAGGAAGAGACTGGCATCTCATGATCAATCCAGCTCTCTAGGCCTACTGAACAAGTATCAGAACGCCCACTTGGGCTATACCTTTCACTTTAGTTTATGGGTCTGAAGCGGTACTACCTATTGAGGTTAAAATCCCATCGCTAAGAATCAGAATGCATGGTCTAGTAACTGATGATGACTACAGAGTGTCTAGGTTGCAAGAACTTGAATTACTAGATGAGCGTACGCAAGTAGCGTATGATCATCTCAGAGTATATCAGAAGAGAATGTCTAGAGGCTACAACAAGAAAGTCAGACGCAGAGAATTTTAGGTTGGTGATCTAGTCTTGAGTAGAGAATCCTAAAAATCAATCACATCGAGAACACAAGGGGAAGTTTGAACCCAACTAGTTGGGTCCCTTTGTAATCACTGCTACTTTTGGCTCTAGTGCTTATCAACTCTCAACAACTGAAGGAGAACAGCTCTAAGAACCAATCAACGTTCTCCATCTGAAGAAAGTATATGCCTAAGGCATTCAATCTATGGTAAAATATCTTGAAAAAAATATAAAAATTAGAAAAAGTCCTTAAAAAATGAACATCTTGGTGAAAATCTAGCAATAGGCACCTTGATAATTTACAAAAAAATTAAAAAATGCAAAAAAAAATTTAGAAAAAAAAAAAAAAAAAGAAGTTGCTTGGTGAAAACCTGGAAACAAGTGCCTTGGTAGCAAAAATAGAATCTCTGCCAAGATGGTGAAAACCCAGCAAAGGGGTGCCACTTGTTTCAAAACGCTCCATCTATCAACGCAATCTTGGTCTTTCCTAGCTTTCAATCTTCCTTTAGTTGTACATATCTCCTAGTTTGTTTTCAATAAGTCAGCTTGTACACCAATCAGCTCAAGCGTCTGTATCCTATCAATGCTTAACACTTGGGGGAAATCAATGTCATATCCTATGGTCTCCAGTATACTTTAGACGTTTCATATCCAGTTAGAGTCCTTTGAAGCTTCATCTGAGTCAGTCGGTCAGTCTCCTCTCTAGAAAGGATTTTGCATCTACAACAACGCAATCAAACATCAAACATCAAACTGAAAACAATCTATGCTTCTTCATGCTTTTATCTCCTTGTATGCTTACTAATTTGCATTGATATTTTTTCATATTATGTCCTTTCAAGCTCTTCGATGATGTCCTTTACAGGATTTAGAGACTGATGACTGGGGGCATAATCTTTTCTTTGTCTTCTGCTTGTATGTGAAAATCTAACAACTTTGGAAATTCTAGATTGAAATGGTGTCCGACTATAAGAGCCTCTATCTCGAATTGGATGGCCATGCGTACCTCGACCATTGATACCCAGAAAATTCAAGGAAGTTTGATCTAACTATTATCTTTTGAGTGAGTTCTTTCTCCTACTGTGAAATATGATCTTACCTAAGGCTGTGAATGATAAAGGGTCACTACGGGTAATTCACATTGGATTTAAAATGATCTCTTGACTATTTGTACTATAAGGCATATTCAAGTCATCACGACATTTATGTTTTGATGCTTATACAAATTGCTATATCAAAATGGATATGATATTCAGGTCATCCTGGCATTTATGCTTTGATGCTTATATCTAATCCGACATTCCGAAAATTAAAATCAATATTCATATATCTATGGTTGATTGACTAATGGGTGTTGTATTGATTCCTGCGCATACAAATCAATATTCATATGTCTATAGTTTCATCACTAGTGGACATTGTATTGATTTATCCGATTACCTAAAAAAAATTCAATGATGAGAATGACCGACACATGATCAGTGACTAGGTCCTAGGTCTTAGGTTGCATTTCATATTGCATGTTTCTTTGCATTTTGCATGTTTGCATGATCTCACAATGGCTAAACGAACCTCAATGCTTAAACAATTCTCCACTTGTCTCTTCAAATCTAACAAGAGTTGAATCTTACATGAAGGTCCATCCAACAAAATAGCAAGTAGAATCCTTTTTCGGGATCAAAATTCAAATCTGAGATCATTTACTATGTCAAAATCGCGATTTAAAATTTTTGGCCCTAGGACGGTCTACTGCTTGCATAATCAACCTTCATTCATCACAGAAATCTAGAATTCAACTTAACTGATTATCTTACATCAAAATATCAAAATTTCAACTTGGTCAACTATGGTCAACTCATGCTTTCACCTAGTCAAACTTGGTCTTTTGGACTCTCAAACGATGTAGAATGCATTCTCGGACGTGTTTAACCACTTCTCAAATCAATTAACATGCTTCTAAACTATCAATGTTGACTTTTCTTGTCAGATTTCAATTTTAATCCCGAAGGGGGCATGGTATTGCATATCATTCCAAGTATTGCATATCATTCAAAGTCTATAATCTAAAGTTGAAATCATATCTTTCCTCAATAATCAAGACAACAACCACGTCTAGTTGTTGATTCATCATAAAGACCTCAACACTTGGGGAAAATCAATCATCACTCGGGGCATATCAAATTCATTGAGATCCATATCAATCTGGTATTCTCTTAATCTTGTAAATTGTATCAATTTTTTGCAACTATCGGTTCAATTGTGTTATTTCCTTGGTTCTTCAAAAACTAAAGGGTTCAGATGTGATACCAATGTGATTCAATATAAGGACAATCGGGTCTGGAATCAGTCACTCACTTCTTCACAATCATAAGGTTCAGAATCATGCATTTTGACACTTTTTCACAATCATCGGTTCATTGTTGTTATAGTTAACATTATCTTTGGTCATTCAAGACTTAATATCTTTGAAAAATTTGAATCAATTTCTATTTCATATCAATTTCAATTTCAAACATCAGTTTTAAACATCATACATAGACTATCTTTGAACCACTACGCTTTGCACAGTAATTCAAAGAGGGGAAAAATGTAATACCCCAAAATGGGCTATAGGTTCATTAACCTCTTATATCTACATATTGAATGAAATCGACATCAAAGTCCTAACCTAAGGCACATCTAAACATCATCGAATCCTAATTGATTATCATAAATTCTCAATCAGGGAATATTCCTAGTAATATTCCTAATTATCATAATTATCTTTAATTTAATAATTATTTGGCGATAAATCATATTTATCCTAAAGTTTGATTAATTAAATATGATGAATATTTAATTAATTAGATTTAATTATACCACTTAATTGTTTATTTGAAGCTAATTATGTTTATTCCTAAATTGTATTATTTAATTTTGACAATAAATCAAAATTCCTATCATTAATTGATTAAATTCTTATTTAATTAATTAAAGCAAGTTGTCATATTTAATGATATTATTTGGAATAAAAGTTTGAAAAATAATTGATTAACCCATAAATCAATTGTTTTATTTTTCAAAATCAATTAAGTTGGAAATAAATCACTTTATTATTAAATTAATTCATAAATAAAACATGCACAATCAGAAAAGCAGACAACTATCAATTATCAATTAAATCTAAACTCTATTTTGAGTTAAACTTTGCTTTTGCATGTTTTTGTGAGTTAATTATCCTTTATTAAAAAATAACTCAAAAATCAACCTGAGTTATTTGAGTGATTTATGGCTTTCTTCCATGCACCTCCAAAGCCCTAGATTTCTATAAATTAGGGCTTCAGCTCTTCATTCAAGATCCATCCATGAATTGCACACTCACGCTGTCCAATTGGAGACTGAAGAATCAATCTTGAGAATTCGAGTTGTGAGATTTTTATTCTTTTTTGCATAGTACCCATATCATTTAGAATATCATTGTTAGATCATTTTAGCATATCAATTTTCATATTAGCATAGATTCATATCAAGTTTTTATCATATTATTGCATAGAAAATCCAAAAAAATAGATTAATTGCATTTATTCCATATCTAGATTCCACATTCAAATCCTTCATTTAGGTGTCGTCAAGGTCACTGATCTCGGTATAATCTGAGAATACATACTCGCATCTACTAGAAGGTAGTAAATCACCTGGTTAGTTTAGTTTTTCATTTATTGCATGATTTTGATTTCAACTAACCTCTAATGTTTTACTGAAGTGTTGTGTCTATAGATCAGGTACAAAATTCACACACACGGTCATAGGATGTGATACACATCCTCTAGTGTGACATTCATCTCTCCTATAGGGAGATGAAATGTACTCATCTCCAAGTGTCATCTCTCTGCTAGTGCCTTGAGCATCCCTAGGTTCACCTGGATCTCAGGTGTGTAAATAATGTGGTACAATCTAGTCACCCCAATCAAAATCCTGTCAGTCTCCAACAGTGTCGGCCTCAGATTCTGAGTCACGAGATATCTCTCTCGTGACATCAGAATATCAATGATGTCCTCCTATCATAATCATCAAACAATCAAACTCTCAAATTTTGATCAAACTAGTCTATCTATCTATCCTAATCTATCAATCGAACACATGTACAAATAGATAATTCAATCAATTATCTACAATTAGGAAGGTTAACTAGCAACCATGCTACGATATTACCTATCTTGACTAAATCAATCTAAAATCCAAGCCGACAGATCATATCAGCCTCTCGATATCAAGTTTAACCTAATTGGCCATCTAATTTTCCAAAATTCTACCATCTAACATAAATGTGCAGCATAGACAAGTGTTTGCACAGAACCCCCTTACATTTGCACAGATTAAACGTATGCACAACTAACCTAAACAATTGCGCAACCAATTGTGACAAATGTGTCAAACTATGTTTGCACACATTTAGTTCACAAATGCATTGCTCAAATTTATTCTAGCATGCATGCGCACGTACCCCACACATATGCACAGAACTACATGTTTGTTGCACAAATATGGCAAGTTGTTGTGCATCCATGTGCCACAACTACGCATTTGTTCTTCACCTATGAACAAAAAAAATTCTAAACTAATATATGGTTCAATCTAACCTAAACATGCTATAAATTTGACTAAAACATGCAAAATTCATCAAATTGACAAAGAGGATCGACTCACCTACTGGCTCTCCAGAATCTAGCGGTCTTTGGAAGCATCTAACCCTCTTGAAGAGGTGATCTGGTAGTGGGAACATCATCATCTCAGCTCTGATCTCTTCTCTCTCCAAGCTCCAATATCCAAATGCCACATGTAAACAATGACCCTATAGTGGACCCTTTAGTCCTATATATAGCCTGTGGACCCATTTTGCTTGTATGTGGACCCTACCTGTCAGAGTTCTTCTATTCACTCTGTTTTCACCCACATTTCTTCCAAGCCTTTTCGTGAGATTGATTGTCAACCAAAAAAAAAATAACAATAAAAATAAAATAATTCTTTTTGTCAATCAATCTCTCAAGGGGGCATGCATAGATCGCTTTTGTCTGAGACGTTGTCTGGGGCAAGGGCAAAAGGCTTGATTTTTTCTTTGAAACAATGCAACCAACACATTATTTCAAAGAGGGGCAAAATGTATACACTAAAAAATGACTTGATTAATTAATTAAATATTTATTATTTAATTAATATTTATTTCCTCTATTATTAAATAAATTATTCAATTTATTTGGTATATTCACTATGTTCTATTCTTCTTATCCTAAGTCCTCTAAATTAGTCTTATTAAAGTGATTTAATTAATTTTCTAATTACACAATCACTAATATGACTAAGTCCCCTAGTCCACCTCATAGACCTAGTCACTTGACACATCACCTTGGCTAAAATAATTAATTATTATTAATTATTAATAAGTCATTATCCTCACACACACATGTCCTATTTCTAAGGGCTATGTGGCCTCATAAGACTTGGTCTCATGACCACATGTCTTCCCCTACACTAAGTCAAGAAGTAATCCCTATTCCTAAGGAGCTTCTCAATCCACCTCAAGGAGTCAAAGGTGACTCATGGGACACTTGTACCAAGAGTCCTCATGAGGAAAAGGTCCTTCCCCCTTCCTCTCAATGGTCTTTGTGAGACACTTGACATGTGTCTTTCCCTTCCACCTTCTTCTCTTCTATGTCAATGTAGGAGGAACATTCTCCCTATTCTTCCTCTCACATTCCAACTACATCCCCCTTTCTCTCAACCCCTTCAACCAAGTCAATCATAGCCCTAGTATTTTCCACCTTTCAATATCCACCCTAGGATTGTGCCACCTAGGCTTGAGTCCTTCAAAAACCTATAAAAGGAGCATCATTCTTCCTTTGTGAGCCTAATATCAATAGTGATTTCAAGCAATAGCATTCCAGCATACAAGCATTCAAATCTTCAAGCAATTCATATCATTTGTGAGCCATTTGCATTCCATTATTCATTAGTTGCATAATTAAGCTTTTAGGCTAGTTTTCATAAGATAAATCAATCTCCACACTTTTGTAACATCTTGGGCAAGGAGCTTCATTTGGAAATTTGAGAGCTCAACACATCCAAGGAATCAAGGCTAGGAGGGAAATGGAGACAAGCTACATGGTAGGTGAAGGTAAAGCTTTATTTTAATTTCATTTGATCATTGTAATCTTCATTGTGTTTTCTTTAGATTGATTTAGTAGCTTAGAATAGTTAGTATTTCATTTCTAGTAATCAGACATCTAAATTACACACAATAAGGAGTTAATTTAGTATGTTCTACTACAACTTCAACTGAAAATGTTAGAAGAGTAAATGAAGAAGATACTTGTAGAGACAAGATCACTCTTCAAAAAAAAAGATTAACAAGACTCTTATGTGGTGAGTCTCTTGGAGTTCAGGATGAAACTGAAGAGATCTTGATGAAACACGTAGGTATGATTGAAGAGGAACCAATAAAAGAACAAGAAAATGATCTGGTGGTTACTCAAACTAATGAAGGATCTACTATTTGTGGTGTGAAGGTCACACTTGAGGAGCTCAGAGATGAGATAGATTATTCAAGTGATATTCCTGCTATGGAGGTATAGGATGAGCCTATGGATACACAAGATTAACCTAAGGATCAAAAGGAAGAAGAACTAGTAAACATGGGTACCAGTCAGGATATGACCGATGGTGAAAAAGTTAAAATTCCTACAGATGATTAGGAGAGAGATCAAGTGAAATAAAAGAAGGATACAAATGATGTGATGAAAGAAAAATAAGAGGAGGTAGTGATAGAGAAATAAAAAGATAAGACCACACCTTCCTCACAGTCCAAGCTGAGCATTGAGGATGATTTACCAATAAAGGGACAAGTAGACTTGAGCACAATGAGCCTTGAAGAAATGATCAATTTTGCAATGGAAATCAAGACTAAGGCCAAGAAGGATAAGATCAAATAGGAAGAACAAGTGGTCCTTATGGCGAGAGATATACTTTCTGATCTAATGCCTGAAGTATCATATGATGACAAGGCTACTCCAATGGAGAAATTGGCATATCTAGTCACTTCTATTGATGATGAGATGAAGAATTTGGAGGATGCAACTATTGCTAGAGAAGAAAAGGAGTATGTGAAGAAAATATTAGAAAATCTAGAATAGTCCATTGGTAAAGACATAAACACTCTTACATTGGTTGTGAGCTGGGGGAAAGATGCACTCCTTGAAGGAGGTAAGACTCTAAAGTGTATTTGTGATTTTTCCCATTTCTTGAAGGATCTTGAAAGGAAAAAGAGTGAAGCTCAATAGGAGATGAGATTTTTGTCATTAAATTTTGATCCCATTCATGGGAGTGTAACATCTTTTGGATTTGAAATTGGAAAGATAAATTGGAAATTGAATAAATACAGGGATGAACAGGATAAAAGGATCAGAAACTTGATGCAATTTTTTAGTGTGTTGATGCCTAAAATGGATATCCTATGAAAGAGTTTGCAGGAAGTTGAGAAAGCCTTAACACCTTGACTTTTGAGCACAATTAATGGATTTGAGGAAATGGCATTTTTGCTTCATGGACAGATACTTATTATGGATAATTTACACAAGTCATGGGTAAGTGATTGACAAGCAATGAAGACTACTTTCCATGAGATATTCAATAGAATGTAATAGGTTATGCTACTCTTGATTAATAAAATTTTGGTTCTTGCAACACCTTTTTCATTGTTTTCAAAGGGGGAGTAGTAGTGTTAGAAAAATTGCTTGCATGTGAAAAGGGTGAGTTAATCATGTATCCAATTGTTATGTATAGGATAGGGGAGTTGTGTATAGTTTTTGACATGTAGTAGTTTTTTCCTTATGTTTCCATGAATGACAAAGGGGGAGATTATTGGAATTTTGATGTAAGTGATATGTGTTTTGATCACATGATTGTATTGTGGTGTTTTCATTGCTGGCAACATGATCTGTTAATGATAGGAGACCAAAATTACCGATAGTGTTGAAGGATCAAATTGGAGAATCAACTAAGTGTTCAGTCAATCAATAGGAAGATAGTATGCAAGGTAAAGGTAACCAAATCTAGATTTGGAGATTGAGTTAAGGTGTGTGATCGTACATACATAATCTATAGAGGCATATTTGATTGCTTATATGATTGTATCAATTAATTTGAAGAACTTGGCAAGTTATTGAGGACTGAAGTGACACTGGAAGTAAGTATAGTGTACTAGTTAATACAGTTGGTTAGATCGATGTTGCAGTCAAATGTAAGTGATGGGCCGACATATTTTTTAGATTTGATGTTTTGGGCTGACATCAAGGATGTTGAATTTTGGTTTTGGCATGCTCGCTCATATGTTAAGTTTGATTTTTATGCCGACTTGTAAAATGTTTAAGGGTTCTAGCACCGACTTAGAATAAGTATAAAAGTGATTATGAAAATTATTCAGTGTGTTGTTGTGATGGTATGTGGTGGTAGAGAAATATTGTTGAAGGAAGTACAGAGGTAGTAAAGTATTCATAGAAGCATAATTGAGAAGATAATTGGATCTGTTTTGCATTTTATTGTTAATCTCATATCATACAGTTGAGTTCTTATACTCAAGGAAGGCTCTAACCAATCTGTGATCTAAATCCCTTAACAGGGTCACTTCTAACAAGGTGAGAAAGATCCTAACAGGTCTGAAGATCAAAATATTTTAACCAAGTAGCTCTTTAACTAGATTTTTGAAATCCCTTGACAGCGTAGTCTTTAACAAGACTGTTATAGTTCTTAACCAAGCTATTAATACTCTCAACTGGGTATAACCTCATATGGGTTTGTTGCAATTTCTCCTAACATGGAAAATTTCATCAGTGTACTAGTGAAATTTGTAGGAATTCTTCCCACATGCGGTTTTCTCCTTCTAATAATGGTTTCCATGGGAAAAAATATTGTTCATTATGTGTGAATACTTTATATGTTATGCTTCATTGTTATATTATCATTTGCATGTTGGTTATTATGGAAGATGCTTATTAAAAGTTTTAGATTTGTGGATACACTAATTCACCCTCCCCCCTCTCAGTGCCTTATAGTACTAACATTATCAAAAATATGTTTTCATGTTATAACATTCTTCTCTATTGAACTTATATGTTTGGTTGTCATTGATGTCAAATCTAGTGACCCAGTTAGATCTTAGTGTACAGTGCAGTTGATGTTAGTCTTGATGATCGATGTGGTTGATAGGTGTTGTCAAGACACTAGAAGTTATGCTATTGTGGTGTGAAGAATTGATTCTCCCAATGGTTGAGTTTTTGGTGTGATCCATATGTTCTAGATGTTTGAGCAGTGGTGATGATGATGATGAAAAACTTAAGGATTATTGTGCTCCACACTTTCAAGTGAATAGTAAATTCATAACCTTGACATAAATGAAGAATTTTTTTGTGGCAAGTGATCCATAAGTGTGTATAGTTGAAACAAATTCTTTTGGTCCAGCTGACCATTAGTGCTCTGGAATAAGTGTTGCAATGATATTTGCAATAATCCCAAATTATTTGTTGTTCGGGATAGGGTGTTGACAATTTGATTTAATGCTAGTCATTACTTTATCATTTGATATTCTAATCAGGGACATGTTGATATGGTCTAGAGGCATGGTTGTAATTTGTGGTCTTTAGTGATTATGATGTTTTGATAGCATGTGGCCTATTGTACATTTCTTCATTTTGTTGGAATGTTTTTTCTGGACCTATTTCAAATTATGGTTCTTGTCGATGGCTAACCTTGATTTTCTCTAGGGATCGTGGTGTGTGACCCCAACCATTGTATGATCTTTGTACGAAAATATGTTGACATATTATTTTGATCATCAAAGTATCTTGAGGCTAACTTAGTATATACACCAGATATATACTCATATGTGTGTGAAGGTATAGTGATAAGGTAATAGAAAAGGTGTGTGAGTATGAAATGTGTAGGCAATGGTGTAGACAATTTGGTATAGGTAGAGTGGAAGACTTTTGCAAAGGTTCTTAACTAGATTTGTTGCAAGTAGTTGTATTAAGATCATATCTTAACTAGAAGTGAATTCATGCATATGTAGATGCAACCTTATCAATTCATATTGTATTTTGATAGTGAGCCATTCAGCTATAAAAGTTTAGTTTTAATATCGGCAGTGTGCCTTGCTAGGCAATGAGCCCACCTACAGTGAGTATTTTGGAATTGAGCCACCCATTGTGAAAACCACCTTAACCATCATTTTTATTCAAGAGAATTATCTTCAATGTGGTTTTTCCCATCTTGGGTTTTCCATGTAAATATTTGGTGTTCATTGTGTATGGTTCATGAGTGTGCTTGTTCATTTTTATATTTGATTTAGCTAGGTGATTAAAATTTCTAGTTATCAGATCTAGATTTGTGAAATTGCTAAAATATTTTGTTCTACAACTGATTCACCCCCTCCCCCCCCTACTTGTCCATGACATTCAACATTCTCTCCATTTTAGAATTCTTTCATGTGGTGTTTCTTGTATTTTGGGAATGAGGCATAGTACTGAGATAACCTTCTACATTGGGGTCTTTTTAACTTTCCTGACTCAAAAATTTTAATTTCTTTGTTGTGTATTATTTTGTTTTGTGTAAGTTTTATCCATGTTCTTATCTATATAACTATATATTTAGCATGCTCTAACCACATGGCTCTATGGCTTTCATGATCTAACATTATTATCTTGTGCAACTCTTTTTGTCTAATGCATTTGTTTTATAGGTCTTCACTCTGGTGACATGCTTCCTTTGTTCAAAGACTTGTCTACTTACTCTACAATATCATTTTGGAAACATGATGTTATTTTTTTCTATAGATTTCCTCTAGCATGCATATTCATTTGTATTCATAAGCCCACTAAAGTGGGTTTGACAAAATGTAGAGTCAAAATTTGCACACCTCTTTTACAAATTTACCTACACTTTTGTAGCCATTTTGGTGTACATTCCCCTAGTATTTGTGTAGGTCCATTTTATCCCTTGCATCGACCTTTTCCCTCTCAGGATGCTCAGGGTCCTTTTTAGTAGCTATCTTTCAACATCACATTTGTGTTGACTGAGTATTGCCTTTTCCACCCATCATTTTTAGTATTATTTGTCTAGACACTAACACGTCATACAAACATCCACATGTTAGTGTAACATTTTAACATTCAAATATTAGTTATGAATGTCCCACCACATGTTACCTATCCAATTCAATAGAAACAACTCAAGATATTATGTAATAGCTTGAGGGATCTTTCTTTTCCTCATCTCCTCTCTTTTAAATTCATCTTTTTGCTCCATTCAATCTCTCTTGAAAGCTCTTGGCAATCTCTCTTAATTCCTATCGATTCTTGCTCGCAATCTCTCATTCTCTCTATCTCACACCTTGCTACAAAAATCTCTCATAGCAATATTCATAGCTCTCTCTATTAATATCTTTATATGTCTCTCATATCTTTGAGCATCTAGGGATTTATCACATCTTTATCTATCAAATCATTTATCATTTATATGTCTATTTATCTTTTTGACCTATCTATCTAGCTAGCTATTATGGAGGTGGAAACACCAAAACAAGGATTCGACTGAGGAAAGTCTCAAAAAAGCCCAAAACATTTTTCCTCTTCTTCTTATGTACAAGTTTATTGGAATATTATATTCCATTTGTTGTTATATTTCTAGTTTCTAGGTTTTTGTCATTTTTAGTCTTTTCTATTTCAGTCCATACAAGACTACAACATGTTGCACAAACGTTTATATGTTGCACTAGCATCCTTGGTTGAAACACTCAAATTTGGACCAAAGACTCTCTATCGCCTACTCTTTCCATTTTTGTAACCAAAATCTTCATTTTTGCTACATGTAATTAGATATCTTCACAAGGTTGACTAGTTGGAGATATCTAAATATGTATTGTGAAATTAGCTCTCAAAGGAACATAGTTTCCTTTTTGTAGGGTCATATTTACTCTACTACACATACAAAGCTAGAAAAGCAATGCTTGGAAACCAATAACTACCCTATAAAACACACATATAACCCTAGTGTTCAACCCTTTAAAAATCTCTACACTGCCCTTTATAACAGTTCCATATTAAAAGAAAAGAGAATAAAGAGTCATTCAAAAGTAAACTTATACCCAAAAAAATTATCAGCAACAATGACATGGAAAAGAACAACTACATAAAATGATAATAAACATTCAAACCCTTACCATACAAAGCCCCAAAGTGGCCCTCTAGATCATCCATGACTCTTGTATCATAAATAAAATAAACTTTACGCTTCAAACCAACCTCGCCTCCTACACACGAAAAAAGCAACCTTAATTAGATATAGGAAAACCTCTCTAACTTAGAGCTAAACAACACATGCACACACAAAAAAAATTAAAAATCAAACATAATTACCTATAACCATAATCATATATGTTAAAAATATGTCTTATATCAAACCGTCATTGCACAAAATCTAAAACTTGCCCACTAGACCAACGGTGACTTCTTCACCATTCAAAAACAAAATTTGCACTCTAAACTAACCACACATATTGCAGAAAACAAAACAAACAACCACAACCATAAACAAAGAAAGTTGAACAACATGAGCTCAAACAAAGTTAAATACAAATCCCTATCATTGCAAATGTAAAGCTTAAAGAAAATTCATCTTTTTCTTGCAATTCTAACATTTTGCATTCATGTCTACCACAGGAATGCAAACTATTAACAAAAAAAAAAAAAATTATGAGTTGACAATACAACATTAATTTGATTAATTGACGATCATACAAATTGCATACAAACATTAGAACATACTTCATTTTTTTATTACATGTGTGCAATCAGTTAAAAAAACATAGACAAAACAATTAATTTCATGAAATAACAGTACAATATTTATTTAATGAGCTAACCACTTATAAGTTGGATGAAACATATATACATATAAATACTAGAAAACAATTTCACTAAAGAGAAATTTAATTGTCTCCCACATTCTTTATTTTTAGTTAATCAGAAAATTGAATAACTACTCCCAAATGTAACCAAGACCATTTAACATCAAATTTAAAATTAATTTTTAAAAACCATTTATTTTTACATTTGCATAAATTTCCAATAAATTACTTGAAAAATGTGAACTCAATACATCTCTGCCACACACAGGGCTAATAATCTGGAGTTAGCCGTTAATATTATTATTGATTGTAGTTTATATATGTATGAGACTATAGTCACCTATTAGGTGACTTAAATCTATCCATATGATAAAGCCTCTATAAATATATGTGAAGCCTCTTATTGACTCAAAGAAGAGTGATTATTCTTCGGCAAAAATTCTTCAATGGAAAAAACAGTTGGCCTGTAAAAACTCTATATCAAGCCTCTTCCTTGAAGATAGAAGAAAGTGAAGAAATAGCCTCCCCCACAGTTAGATAGAACAAATCGGGACCAAAACTCTCTATCATGTTTGCTCTTTGAAGTTTATCCATTACTCCTGACCCAGGATTTACTAGAGCCACCTATCAATATTCAAGTAAAACTGAATTAGAACAAATTTGCTGAATATATATATTTCTTTTCAAAATAGATTATTCTATGTCATGCCTGCAAAATTCAAAACATATTTTTTTGCTTCAATACTTTTAGGCCTCTTTTCACCAATGTCTTCTTCACCTCCAGAAGACCGTTAATGCCTGTGGTGTCAATGGTAGTCACAGCTGCAGAATCATGGATGACAATTACTGTCAGGTTTTCTGTTCTCTGTTTTTTTCAATTTTATGTGTAAATGATCATCAGTATAGAAGATTTCTTGGTGCCATTTTGATAGTTTTTATATTTTTTTATTATGATGATGATTTGCTCAGTTCCAACTTACCTGTGATATCCAATATAACATACTGCAACGTGTTCTCCTTTTCCTTCTCTGTTCTCTCCTCTTCATCCTGAACCCATCTCAGTATCCTGCAGTAACTCACGAGAAACCAATCATTTCCTATTTCTTCTATTGATAAATGCAAGTGTTTTACTGAAAAATAAGCAAAGAAGGTACCTTTCTCTAAGGTAGGTGGAATTAGCAAAGTAAATTGGTGATTCAATGCCAAGAATGAGAAACCCTGACACTCTCAAAGCTTCCTTGTATTGCTCCATGTTTCTGTATAAAGCAGTTCCAGGAATATTGCCAAGCAGCACAGTGTGAGGCCTTGTTACATGCAGCAAAATTTTAAGCACAGAAATACCCACCTGCACATTGCCAAAGTGTAATGTAAACCCTAAATCCTCAATGCCCAATTAAAAAAAAACAGAAAAAGTGAAAATGAGATTGCCGAAGTGTTATGTACACCCTAAATCTTCAATGCCCAATACATAAAAAATTGAAACAGAGATTGCTCAAGTGTTATGTAAACTATAAATCCTCAAAGCCCAATACAAAAAGAAGTGAAACAGAGATTGCTAAAGTATGATGTAAACTCTAAATCCTCAATGCTCAATACCAAAAAAGGTGAAACAGAGCTTCCATGAGGCCAAGCTTTGTACATCGTAGAATTTGAACATACCGCTATGAGAAGGCCTGTTTGAACAGAGATGAAGATTACTCCCATAAAAGCACCCATACATGCAAGAAAATCCACCTTATCTACCTTCCATATGAAATAAGCTGCAGGGAAGTCAATGAGACCAACAACTGCTGCAATTATGATGGATGATAACACTACCACAGGTGTGTGGTAGAAGAGTGGAGTTAGAAGCAAAAGAGTCACCATGACTGTTATAGCCATTACAATATTTGATACTGCACTTTTGCATCCAGCATTGAAATTCACAGCCGAACGAGAGAAAGAGCCTGCAATACAAGCTTCCATTACTCCATTATTTGGAACCAAACACCAAAAATTGGATCAAGAGCAGGCATGGGTAATAAGTTATAACTGAATTGTATTGAACTTGTTTATGAATATGTATATATGTACCAGATGTAACGTAGCAGGAGGTACAAGACCCTGTCATGTTCATAAATCCAATGGCCATCATTTCTTTGTTGCCATCAACCTGATAGTCCTTAATTGAAGCAAATGTTCTTCCTACTGCAATTCCCTCCTATGACAGCAAAAGCAGATTTCACATACTCTAGGATTCTTATTTCCAATCAGGAGCTTTACATTGCATATCACAAACAAGGATTTTTTTAATAGTTTGGGCTTATTCTTACCGTAAGTGCAATCAATCCACTCACAAGGCCAGCTTTGAGGGCCAATGCCAAATAAGGACCATGAAAGTATAACATGTTTGTTGAAATCGGATTCAGTCCTTTCTGCAAGTGACCAATCTGTGGGAATTTGATTGAAAAACATAATGAATTTGATTGATTAGAAGGGCAGGAAGAAAGAAAAGTGCTCAAAATGAGATATATTGCTATTGCTGGAAACAGAGGCGATAACAAACGAGATTTCAAGTGTGGAATATAAAAAGACTCCAGAGTTGGATGCAGATTTCTTACAATGCTTATGCCATGATTCTCTGACCTCGAAATGAAGCTGAAGACAGTAGCTAGAATCACTGAGGTCAATGGAGCAGCTGCAGAAATCCAGAAGAACTTGGTTTTCTTCTGACTCTGCCAAAGAAATAATATATATTCAATGTCATTTACAGATATAAGAATCATAATGTCTATATCTTGCCTGAACTTAGTAAAATTTATACAAAGTTATGTCAACGACAAGATAAGCTAGGGTAAGAGGCCTACAATGTAACGTGCCATGAGCAGAAATAGAAGAAAAAACACTCCCATTACAGCAGTTTGCCACGTCCACTGCACACAAAATGGGTTGAATTTACTTAAAAGTTCCTATTGTCCTCTTCCATATGAACTCTTCATGGGAAAATGAGCTTAAGAACCTCATGTGGGTGTTTGAAGACGGAATCCATTACAGAAACCATGTCCATCTTTGAAGTGAAGTCCTTGATCCCGAGTAGATACTTGAACTGCTGCAGAGATACTATAACAGCTGCACCAGCCATGAAACCAACAAGGGTTGCTCGAGACAAAAAGTCGATGACAAAGCCCATTCTGTGTCAATATACATATATATGTAAATGAATGTAGTACTTGAAAGAAATGGGTACTTTAAAGCCAGGAAATACATATTGAGAGTGACCAAGTATTCACCTGAGGACACCAAGAGAAGCCTGGAAAACACCTGCAAAGAAGGTTGCAGTGAAACCTAACTGAAGATAAAGAACAGGATTACTGGTTGGAGAAACCTCTTCTCTAAGAATGGCACCCAACAATAAAGAGGCAATTGAAACAGGTCCAACTGCAAGGTCCCTTGAGCTTCCTAGCACTGAATAGATTAGAGGTGGAACAAAACTAGAATCTGCAAAAACCAAAGAAAAATAAGAAGAGATTTATCAAAGAGAATTCCCACGCAGAGGGAAATTGAACACATGCTTCATCTATTGTAGTTCAGTTGTGTAAGATGGTGGACTCACATAGGCCAACTATAGGTGGTAGGCTTGCAAGCCTGGCATAGCTTATGCCCTGCAGGGGAAAAATCAAAAATCAAAAATTAGCAAAGGATAAAAGATGTGGAAAACAAAGAAATTTCTGTCACAACTTTCTGTATCATTACCTATTTTATCACTTAAAGACTGATTTCCGTGTGGATACTTATTCTAGTTGCAGAGGGGATAATTGAAAGTTGAAACAACATATAGCCATGATGCTCATAAGGAGCTAGCTAACGGAGCAATTAATTCATGAGTATGGAAGCAAGCAGAAGGAATATATTGTAACAGTATATAACCTGAGGGATGGCGAGGCTTGCAATGGTGATACCAGAAACAACATCAGACTTGAAAAGACCAAGGCTATATTGAGGAGCCCATTCAAGTATGGGGAAGAAATACTGAAATCCCAACCACAACTTCCTACCCCAAGGCTGGCCTTTAAACTGCCTAAATGGGTCATCAGGAAAAAATGTTTCCTTCACCTTTGCATTGAATTGGTGCACTGAACTCTTAAATTCAGGTATACCAACTTTATGCACCTCTCCCACTAGTGTTTTCTCAGACATCATAACACCATGGACAATATTCTCTTCAGACCCTTTTCCCCTATGAAAATCAACATTCTCCTCATCATCTTCACCATTCCCTAACACATTTCTAGATAAAGTGGTTGTCTTCCAACTACTACCCTTGTTGTAATACACCATACTAGAGTACTGCCCTTCATTCAATGTTGCATCAGAAGAGTCCTCCACTCTTCTAGTACTTACTCCCATCCTGAACTCCACAATTAAAAGTCAGCTCAACCACCTACATCACACCCGTGATATATATAACAAGGCACTCCATTCAACAAACCCTATTAGGGTTTATTTAGAGAACCAAAGGACAGAGAATAGATGTCTGATATGGACTGTGTGTAGAGATCTGAAAAACAAAGGAATAATCAGAAGGAATCTTCCCTTGTGTGTACTTCAAATCATTTACTCGAAATCTCATACACTAGCAGAGAAAGCCAAAGTACTGGATACGGTTTTGTTAGTTGATTTCTCTGGCAAGACACAAGCAGTTATAAGTATCTAAAGCTTGGAATATTAGGCCTATGGGAAAGTGGAGGAAGGGTCGCTATGTTGTGGTAATAATTGAAAACACCTGTAAATTCAAAACGAATAGACAGAGAGAATCTATTTTCAATCTATGCCTGGTCCATTGACTGCCCCATTGAAATATAAAAGTGCTTTTGAGTGTACATTTGATGTGAAGAACACTGATTTGACTGATCATCTAACCATAGATATCATGACTACTTCCTCTCATGGTAAAATTTATCTGTACAAAAAGAAATCAATGAAAAAGAAGGTTGCACTTTGAGGGATGGGTTACAGTTCGAAACATCATGTGCAATCTTGTGCTACCAGTGACACTTCATTTTGTATTGAGTCCTTCACATTTCAATCTTAATTATAACATAGTCTAAGTTTCGACTTGTTTAAATGGTTCGTTCGATAATACATTAAAAAATAGGTATGACTGATCATCTAACCATAAATATCATGACTACTTCCTCTCGTGATAATCCTTTTCTGTACACAGAGATCAAATTAAAAAGAAGATTGCAGTTTGAAGAATGTATTACTATGCACAATCTCGTGCTACCAGTGATACTTCATTTTATATTAGGTCCTTCATATTTCAGCTTAAAGAACAAACTCTAATTTTGATTTGTTTAAGTTGGTTGATAGATCTTAATAAAAAAATTAATATGATTTCAAATAAACTTTCTGAACAAATTAAAACTTAGAATATGGTAGCCCGTTCAAAGAACTCTTAGCTTCATAAAAGTAGAGAATAGAATCATGCTCAGTGTACAAGTTCATAATAGTCTTAATTGGTGAAATAGATTTTATTCTCCTGGATTGAAATGCAACTTCTTCCCGATTCAAATCCTAACTTTACAAAACTAGTTTTTTAATTGTACTAGTCATTGGCGTCCACAATATTCGCAGCCGCGGCGAGTCGCCTCTTGCAAGTTCCACTAGCTTGTGTACTGCACTGCTGCTAGTGACAGCCCAATCATATTTGTCTTGATTTCATGACTTAGATTTTATACTCTACTGTGAAATGCAACTTTTTATGATGGTTGGGATTGGAATAGTTCCTTGAAAATTTTATGACTTCTTTACAATTGGTACGATTGGAATTGTTAGTTGAAATTTGACTTGTTAGTTGGAATTGAATGTCTAATTGGGCATTACCTACAAGCCTTGAAAGAATACATTAAAGGGTGTTCCCCAAGGTAAAGTGAAAATCACATCAATGACCTAATAATTTTAAGGAAGTCTGATTGTGCTTATTATTTCTTTGATTAATGTTGTGTTATTATGTAGATCTTGGTTTGTTTTTTATATTGGATGTTATATGCTTTGAAAATCAAATATAAAATAATAGTATATAGTTGAAAATGTGATAATAAATAAGAGAATATGATTTGTCAATTATGGAGGGATGTTAGTAGTTGATTAGATAAATGTTTATTTAAATAATGTTATGTTTGATGTTGGGTAGTTCTTCTATAACTAGATAATCAGTAATGTGAGTGTGTTTCATCTTTGTTCTATGCATTTGATCTAGAATTGTGGTTCCAAGTACTATTGGGCCTTTGGTGTGTTATTCATCTACAAAGAGTTCTTGAAGGAAGATTTTTTCTATAGACTATTAAATAGTTATAAAAGTAACTAGATAGAATGTAATGAGCTTTACATGATGCAATATAATATGGAGATATTTCTATGAGTAGTGATGAGGTTGCACTGCAAGTCATTTGAAGAACTTACAGTTACATATTCAATTAAGTGAAGTTGAAAGCATGGTAGAAAGGTTGGTGCTCTTACGATAGAGCTAGAGTTCATATGGCATAATCTAGAGGCATTTTTATGTTTAGGAGGATGTCCAAAAAAATTGCAAGCTGAAAGAAGTGCTCATTTTTTTGTATGTATGTTACCACAAACTTAGGGTTGGTGGTGGTGGCTATAAATAAAGGCATAAACACACAAACTATAGGCAGTAAGGAGTTATTGATACTTAATGCATACCAATGTATAGTCATCTACAATAATATCCACACATAGACATCATGTTTGATGATATGTGCTTGATATAATGGTGTCACATGTGGTATGACCAACATATAGTTGTGTGACTCTTGGTATCCATTAGTCAAATAGATGTAGTTAGACAATTAGTATTGTATAGTTCATTTATAGCTATCTAATTGTGCTAATGGGGATGGTTGGCTTGTGATTACTATTGACTATAACATACAAGCCTAAGGTCTAGAATATTAATGTTAAAGAAATAAACTCTAGTATGACACAATAAGAAGGAAATTAGAATAGCATATTGAATAAGATACACATAACATATAAAGGTTCAAGTAATTTTGCACATTCATTGACACTATAAAATAATCTAATCATATTTATATTATATATTTTTCCATGCAATACACATTATTTAAGTTACAAGCAAGATATACACATCAAATAACAGTATCATTAATTACAATACTACTTAATATTATGTCTCTCCCGTTAATTACAATTCTACTTTATATTATGTCCTCCCTTCCTTGTGAAGAGGTCAAATGTTCATATGATCTTCTCCTAATGTGGAGAGTCTCCTTCTATGAATCCTTATGCATTTCTATCATTAAAGAGGTATTTTCTAGTTACTATCATAATGATCTTTTTATGATGGTTAATATATTTTATTTTGACTTTCTAACCTACTAATATCCTCTTAAGGCTTCATCTATTATCTCTATGTAAAGACATCTTCTTTTGATAAAAATTATAATTTCTCTCAAAATCTTGGATCATGGTAACAAGTGTTTATAAGACATTTTGATCTATTTATATGCATTTATCTAAGTTTTTGAATAAGGTAAAAATAGGTTTTGAATGGCCCCTAAAACCATGTACATTCAATTTTTGGAGGGAACTGTAACCCAAAGCTTGAAGATTGGAAGAGTAAGCTCAGAACTAAATGAAATAGTTGGGGAAAAGGATAAACCTTACAGCACCCCTCCAGCACATAAAGCCAGTAGAACTACCAACAGCACAAAAACAACACTACAACTGCAACCAAAAGAAATAGACAGAGAAAGGCACAGGCTGCTAAAACCAGTAGAGTAAAGCCAACGCTTTATAGCAACATTAGATATCTAGGGTTTTCAGGCTCCCTAAACTGGATTTAAGGGTTTTTATGGCTCCCATAACCAAAATGGTTTTTAACAACCAACAGAGCTAGTAGACAAACCAGACCACCCTAGTGAAACCAAACCAATGAAGAAACAGCAACTTAAAAGTTTGAGCAAGACAATCTTCAGTTGCACCATAGCATTTAGGGTTTTGAAAGGCTCCCCCAACCTTTAACAAGGAAATAGGAATGAGGAGGACTCCCCAAACCACAAAATAACAATCTGCTAGGAAAAAGAAAAGACCGTCAAGGATCTCTGGCAAAAATAGAGCTCTCTAGCAAAGGTCGAGCACATCAGGGTTTTGAGAGGCTCCCCCAACCTTTAACAATGAGATGGGAATGAGGAAGACTCCCCAAACCACTAAATCACAATCTGTAAGGAAAAATAAAAGACTGTCAATGATCTTTGGCAAAAATAGAGCTCTCCAGCAAAGGTCGAGCACATTAGGGTTTTGAAAGGCTCCCCCAACCTTTAACAAAGAGATGAGAATGAGGAAGACTCCCCAAACCACCACATCACAACCTGCCAGGAAAAGGATAATACCATCAAAGATCTCTGGCAAAAATAGAACCCTCTAGCAAAGGCTGAGCTCTCCAACTGTACTCCAACCCACCTCTTCCATCCAGCAACAAGCCACTTCAATAGGCTGAGCCTCCACCTCTATAGGAAGTGGGAAAGAGGTCTTCAGAGGGAAAGAAACCTTCTCCTCAAAAGAAGCTTCCACCTCAATAGGAAGCGGGATAGAGGAGTAAAGAAGGGGAGCAACCATCAAATGCCAAAGAGTTCTAGTGAGGAACCCCACCTCAATAGGGATCCCGCTCAAAGCCACTTCAGAAGAACCACCACCACTCTCCCTCACAAGATACGAGAGCAATGATATCCAGGTAGAAACCCCCGCATGAGAGTCCCAGGAAAATGCCAGCACAGGAGGATCCCAGTAGAGGAACCACTCCAGCCATCCACCAACTCTAGCCTCCAAAGGAAGAAAAGGCTTTCTCCAAACCAAAGTGACAGGGAAGAGAGCCCCCTTTACTCCATCACTACCACAGAGCACCCAAACCCTAACCATGAAAAGCTCGAGAAAAGAAGGGAGAGGGCCCTCGACGCAGCACCAGCCCCCCACCAAAATAGCACGTCTCCCCTCACCATCTTCATCTTCATCTTCATCAGATTCACCCTCCTGTTCCTGCAAGCCAGAGACCCTGGTCCCGCCTGCTCTACTCCCATCGCTCGTGCTCGCCCACACGCCTACTTTGCTCCCATCGCTCGTGCTCACCCGCGCGCCCACTCTGCTCCCACTCATTTCTCTTGCACTATCCATTTATCTAAGTTAATATCATCTATTGAATGTATTTTGGCTAGATTAAAAAATTTTTGTATGACTTTTATGTCATAGTGATAGTGGTTGGGTCGTTTATGTGTGTACCACCTATTTGATGTCATGGAGAAGCTTCAATATGAGTGACAAATTTATGTTACTTCAACCTCCAATTTTTCCATTTGAGTTACTATTATCATTCTTTATTCACTTAATTATTTATGCTACTATGTAAGATCCCCAACTATTGATATTGTGACCCATCTAAATTTGCCATAATATTGTAAATTCCTAAAATTTAAAGAATTTAGGACTCTAGCCGATCTATCGAGATCTTTTGTTGAAATTTAAGTTGTGGCCCAAGTGATACGATATTGATATACTACAAAGATATTATCACAAGTATCTTCTAACTTATTTGTCTATAAGTTTAAACATTTATGATCATTTCTCTACTTCTACTATGATTGGCTTAACTTTTCTTTTTCACATATACAATTATGTGTCCCTTAATGGGTATAAATTCAAAACTATGTGACATTTTATAAAAGAAATGATAACACAAATATAGCTTTTAAAAACTTGGACTACCTAAAAGTGATGTTTATATTTTGAAGTTTAAAATGTTATAAAATAATAAGATGTATAACTATTAATATAGTTTATGTTTATATTATTTTTTTTAAAATAAAAATTAGTTGAATATATTATGTTTTAAAATTCAAGAAAAGAATTATGGTTGCTAAGAATTACTTTAAAAAGTAAGGTTAATGGAACATAACAAAAAAAAAAAAGTTTAAATAAGTTTTGCTTTTTATTTTTTTCCAAATAGATAACTTAAATATCTAGTACATGATAAAAATTAATCATAATTTTTTCAAAAATTATTTAAGTTGAACTTAATCAAAATGTTGTAGTTTTCATGTGACATTAACTTGTTGTCTAATTTTTATCATTTAAGAAAAATCATTGTAGAGAAGATTCTCTCTTCTTATACACCATTAATATTTTAATAAATATTTTAAATATTTTTTATTATTTTAAATTTATAATTAGATAATCTACTTGCAATAAAAATAAAAATAAT
Organism: Chamaecyparis obtusa; assembly: GCA_027943335.1. Taxonomy (NCBI): domain Eukaryota; kingdom Viridiplantae; phylum Streptophyta; class Pinopsida; order Cupressales; family Cupressaceae; genus Chamaecyparis; species Chamaecyparis obtusa. Next base: position 1,900,928 of record BSBK01002625.1, read on the forward strand.
AGTAAATAGATTTTAAACATTAAGCTCTACAAAAGAGTATTCTCATCTTGTTTTAAAGTACTCCTAGTTAGAGAAATCTAGAGTTGAAATTGAATATTTGTTCAATTTACCCTAATATAGGGGTTAAGTTGCAACATTGACAATTTTGAGCAAAACCATTTCAACTAGAATATTTTCTTCCAAAAGTGTTATATCAAAATTATACATATAGATTCAACATTGCCCAAGTTTTAAAATTTAAATATAGTTATTTAACAGTTTGTGCAATTTAAATGCAAAGTATTTTTAAGTAAAATTATTTTACCCAAAACCATTTAGGTATAAGATTATTTTATTGCTCAAAAGTATGAAAAGTTATTTTCATTCTCCAAATGAATTATTTCATTTAATAACCCTTGTAAGAATTTTCCTAAGGCAAAGAATAAATGCCAATATCTAGAAGTCAAGAGATAGCATGATGCAGTAGTGGTTAGCGGAAGCCTCCAATAGTGAGCAATTTGGTGAGTTTGAATCCCTCAACACCCAAGGTGAAGGGTCTAGTGCTGAAATACTTATCACAAGTATCAATACGGACTTGATTTAAGGTTATCAAAACCCTACAAGACAATATCACCTAATCACTAGGCTTGTCAAAGTCCCAAGCACCAAGAAGCAAGAATTCACTAAGAGATCTCCTATGGAAATAAGTACTCAATCCCCATTAAATGGATACTAAGACCAAGGGTGGCCTACCAAACATAGCATTAGCCTATTTAGGTCTTATTTTAATAGTTCCAATGGTTCTTTCACCATTGAACCACTCACAAGGTTATGTTGCTACACAATCCTAGGATTTTGCTTGTAGCCCTTCCTAGAAGGAAAACTAAACATAAAGAAAAATACTCCCAAATGAATCAATGGATAGGTCAGGGATTCTAATATCCTTTTGGGGTTTACTAAACATGTCTAAACACCAAAGAGTGGAGATGAGTGGAGGTCGCTGCTGTTGCAATATTAGACCGGGCTAATAGGCCTAATTAGGGCTCCAAATGCACTACAAGTGCTTTCCCTCCTATGCCAAAACACAAACCAAGTATGGGGGCATGTGTGGCAATGTGAAACAACTTAGAATCCAAGTTTTTAGGTCTTGGAGAATCCCCAACCACAATCTAGAATGACTATCCTAGTTACTAGTGCACACATAGAGATGTACACCTAGGGTCTGGTGGCAAATCCACTCCTCTGCAAATCCACCCTTCTAACATGCATAATATGAAATTATATTGGAAAAAATTATATTCCACCAAGGGGTGTCAATTTCCCATGGTGGAATGTGCCTAAACAATCAGGCCCTATTAGAAACCCTACTTTTAGGCCTCAATTCTAGGTGCCTTCACTAAAAGTTAGATATCTTCCAACCTAGGTTGAATCAACACATGAGACCAATTGCCATAGAAAGAAGATTCAAAGGTTCAACCTTTGGGATCACTATCTCATGCCCTCATGTCCATACAGTGGCCTGGATCATGAAAATCTATAGAGAAATGATGGTTTTTGTATTGATAATTGCCAACTTACATATGGTTATCCTATCACCCGCCTATAAGGGCTTATATAGGATACTCCCAACAGTTACATGAGTGGTTTGAACCAACTAGCCATTTGGGAGAGTTAATTACAAGGTTTTGACAACTTTTAGAAGTTTCTCAAAAGTTGCATGACAACTTTTTGAGCAACTTTGAAAATTTTGCATTTTTTGCAAATCTAATGACCAAAATTGGTCCTAACCTTAGCCAATGATCCAACATGGATCAAAGACCTCAAAAACATAAAAAAACATAAGATCCTAAGATTAGAGGCCCATTGACCACTTTTGACCATAGCTAGCCAAGGGCTTATAATTGTGCCAATCCTGGAGTTAGGCCTTACAGCTTGGTCTAGGTGCCTGATAAGAAACTTTAAGACTCTAGATGTGTTTAGGATCCTTAGTGGTGTTGTTTGATGATTGAAGATTAGGTGCTCCTGCACCATACTCCCCTTGAGTTTTAAAACTCAAGTCTCTACTTGAGGATAGGTGCTCTACCGAAGTCCCATGCTACTTGATTTGATCTTCGATGAGCCATGTAGCATCAATGCTAGGGAGACCCTTCCATTTTACTAAGTATTGCATGTACTTCTTTGATCTGGTATGCTTGAGCAGCTTGGAGTCCAAAATTGTCTCAATCTCCACTGGTTTTCTTTATGGAAGATCAATGACATAGTCTTTATCTTCAATGCTTGTGTCCTTACCCTGCTCATTGCTTGAACCTGCTGTAACTTTATATGGTGTGAGGTCTGCAATATTGAAGATTGGAGAGATCTGCAAAGTTGGAGGAAGGGATATCTCATAGGCATTGTCACCTATTTTGTTAAGTATGCTATAGGGGCCTACTTTATTCATTTGAAGCTTGGAGTATCTACCCTTAGGTAGTCTCTCCTTCCTTAAAAATGCCCAAACCTTGTCTCCTACTTGGAAATGGACCTCTCTCCTTCTCTTGTCAGCATTTTCTTTGTACTTCAAACTAGACTTTTGCAAATTTTCTTTCACTTATTGTTGTACCTTGGTGATGAGCTCTACCAATTCTTGGCCTTGAGCACTGATTCTGAAATTAGAGGGGAGTTCCATTAGATCCAATGGTCCCTTGGGATGCAAACCATACACTGCATGGAAGGGAGTTGTACCGGTTGACCTGTTTATGGAGTCATTGAAGGCAAACTCTGCTTGGGGTAGTATGGTATCCCAACTTTGTGAGTATTGCTTGGTTAGACATCTTAAAATATTGCCTAGGGACCTATTTACTACCTCAGTCTACCCATCTATTTGAGGGTGATAGGCAGAGCTATAGGTGAGATTTGTACCCAACTTCTTGAAGAGTGTCCTCCAAAAGTGCCCTTGGAACTTCACATCTCTATCTAATAAAATTGTTTGAGGTAAGCCATGGATTCTAACTACTTTGAAGAAGAGATTGGCTATATGAGATGCATCATTTGTGCTCTTGCATGGCACAAAGTGGGCCATTTTGCTAAACCTATCTACTATGACAAACACACTATCAAATCCTTGCTTGGTTTTAGGCAGTCCCATGACAAAATCCATTGAAATGGATTCCCAAGGCCTTGAAGGGATTGATAAGGGTTGGTAGAACCCTTGATTTATTGTCATTCCCTTAGCTTGCTAGCAGATTTTACAAGTTTCAATAAACTTTTTGACATCATTGTTCAACTTGGGCCAAAAATAACTCCTCTTTACCATGTCTGATGTCTTGTCAATGCCAAAGTGACCTCCTAGGCCACCATAATTCTTTTCTTTGATTATGTTTTCTCTCATTAAACACTTGGGTATGCATAGTTGTGCTCCCTTGAATAGAAGGCCATTCTGAATCAGATATTCAGAAAAATTAGTGTGATATCTGCCCTCCATTTTTGTACAAGATATATCTCAAAAAAATCAGGGTCATCTAGGTATAGGTGTTTGAGGGACTCAATTCCCACACTTTTTAGTTGAACCTCTTCAACCAGACCAATCCTCCTACTAAGAGCATCAACAACTTTGTTTTCTACACCCTTTTTATGTTGAATATTGAAGGTATAGGCCTGCAATTGCTCTACCCATTTGAGATGTCTGACTGAAAGTTTTTCTTGTGAATTAAGGAAGCTTAGTGCATGAATGTTAGTGTAGACTACAAACTCCTTTGGAATCAAGTAGTGCCTCCATTTCTTGAGGGGTTGGACCATGGCATAAAGCTCTAGGTCATAGGTGGAATACTTCCTCTTGGCCTCATTCAATGTCTCTGAAAAGAAAGCAACTGCCTTGCCTTCTTGGCTTAGGACTGCCCCTATAGCCAAATTACTTGCATTTGTCTCCACAGTGAAGACTTTGTTAAAATCAGGGAGGACCAAGATAGGGTATTGAGAGACTCTATTCTTCAAGTATTGGAATGCATCATTGGCTTCCTTTGTCCATGCAAACTTAGTCTTCTTTCCACCTTTGATTGTTTCAAGCATTGGTGCACACACATGACTGAAATTTTTCATGAGCTTCCTATAAAATGTTGCAAGCCCATGGAAGCTCCTTACATCACCTTGATTCTTTGGTGGAGGCCAATTAATGATTGCATCTACCTTCTCAGGATCCATCTTGAGGGTACCTTGTGAGATCACAAAACCTAGGAATACAAGTTCCTTTCTCATAAACATGCATTTTTCCAAGTTGATTACCAACTTGTGTTGATAGAGTCTTCTTAGTATCTATTCCACATGATCAAGATGGTCTTCCTTGCTATGACTAAAGATTAGTATGTCATCAAGGTAAACAACAACAAATTTTCCAATAAAATCTATGAATATCTCATTCATAAGCCTCATAAAAGTGCTAGGGGCATTGCTTAAACCAAAGGGCATTACTAACCATTCAAACAAACCTTCAGTAGTCTTGAATGTTGTTTTCCATTCATCTCCGAGCTTGATTCTGATTTGGTGGTAACCAGACTTTAAGTCTATCTTGGTGAAGTAGCAAGCACCTCCTAGTTGATCCAATAGGTCCTCAATCCTTGGCATGGGAAATCTGTACCTTATTGTGATTTTGTTTAGGGCCTTACTATCAGTGCATAACCTCCATTTTCCATCCTTTTTAGGGGCCAAAATTGAGTGTACAACACAAGGACTGAGACTCTTTTGAATGAGCCCTCTTTCCAACAATTCAGTGACCTATTTTGCAATCTATGCATGCTGCAATGGTGTCATTTTATATGGTGCCTTATTAGGTAGGGATGAGCCTAGTATGAGGTCTATTTGATGACTAATGTCCCTAATGGGAGGGAGGCTAGAGGGTAGGTCACTAATGTAATACCCCAAAAATGGGCTATAGGTTCATTAACCTCCTACATCATCAAATCGAACAAAATTGACATCAAAGTCCTAACCTAAGGCACATCTGAACATCATCGAATCCTAATTGATCATCTCAAATTCTACATCGGGGAATATTCCTAAATATTCCTATTTATCTTAATTATCTTTGATTTAATGATTATTTGGCGATAAATCCTATTTATCCTAAAGTTTGATTAATTGAATATTCTCAATATTTAATTAATTAGATTTAATTCTACCACTTAATTGTTTAATTGAAGTTAATTCTATTTATTCCTAAATTGTATTATTTAATTTTGACAATAAATCCAAAATCCTATGAATAATTGATTAAATTCTTATTTAATTAATTAATTAAAGCAAGTTGTCAATTTTTAATAATATTATTTTTGAATGAAAGTTTGAAAAATAGTTGATTAACCCATAAATCAATTGTTTTATTTTTCAAAATCAGTTAAGTTGGAAATAAATCACTTTATTATTAAATTAATTCATAAATAAATATGCACAATCAAAAAAGAAGACAACTATCAATTATCAATTAAAGGTAAACTCTATTTTGAGTTAAACTCTGCTTTTGCATGTTTTTGTGAGTTAATTCTCCTTTATTTAAAAATAACTCAAAAATCAACCTGAGTTATTTGAGTGATTTATGGCTTTCTTTCATGCACCTCCAAAGCCCTAGATTTTTATAAATTAAGGCTTCAGCTCTTCATTATCAATCCATCCTTCCACGAATTGCACACTCATGTTGTCGAATTGGAGATTGAAGAATCGATCTTGAGAATTTGAGTTGTTGTGAGATTTTCATTTGTTATTGCATAGTTCTCATATCATTTATTAGCTTAGTTTGCATATCAGTTTTTCATATCATTGTTAGCATAGATTCATATCAAGTTTTCATTATCATAATTGCATAGAAAAACCAAAAAAATAGATTAATTGCATTCATTCCATATCTAGATTTTGCATTCAAATCCTTTGTTTAGGTGTCGTCAAGGTCACTGATCTCAATATAATTTGAGAATACATACTCGCATCTACTAGAAGGCAGTAAATCATCTGGTTAGTTTAGTTTCATTTATTGCATGATTTTGATTTCAACTAACCTCTAATGTTTTACTGAAGTGTTGTGTCTACAGATCAAGTACAAAATTCACACACACAACTAACAGTGATATCCTTATACTTTTGTAGCAGATTTTTTACTTCATTTGGTATAGGCTCTTGTTGAACAGACCTAATGTTATCTTTGGGTTTTGAAATCAGGACAAATGGTTCAATATCAGATTCTTTCAAGGTTTTCAACATCTCCTTTTCTCCCATGATGATCACAGTGGGTTCTTTTTTAGTTTTTCTATTCGGCAATGGCTTCATAGTGAAGGTCTTCCCATCTTTGGTGATGGAGTAGGTGTTCTTCCTACAATGGTGGGTGGCATCAACATCAAATTGCTAGGGCCTGCCTAGAAGGATGTGAGCTGCATCCATCTCAACAACATCAAAAAGGACCTTATCCTTGAAGTCAGCAATAGAAAAATCTATCCAAGCTTGTTCTATGACTAGAGTTTGTTGGCCTTTGGTTAACCATGAAACATGATAGGGGCAAGGGTGTGGTTTCTTAGGTAAGTTTAATTTTTGAACCATTTCACAAGACACAAGATTTTTAGTTGAACCAAAATCAATAAGAAGATTGCATACCTTTCCATGACACTTGATCTTTGTCTTGAAGAGATTCTTTCTTTGTGGAGGCTCTTGGGTTTGTGGTACTTGAAGGAAGACCTACCTCATCATTAGACACACTCCTTCTTCTGGTTCCAAGTCTCTAGCATTATCATTGTCTTCTTGCTTATCTTCTTGGACAAGTTGTGCTCTCCTCTCACCTTGGTTATTGTTTCTCTTCTCAGGGCATCTTCCTGCATGGTGTCCCAATTGGTTGCAATAAAAACACTTCAATGGTCCATTACCTCTTCCTGAATTTGTCCTTCCTCTATTGAAAGGTCTTCTTCCTCTATAGTTTCCTCCTAAATTAGAGTCACTATTTTCCTTATCACTGGCCTATTTAGGTCTTATTTTAATAGTTCTAATGGTTCTTTCCCCATTGAACCACTCACAAGGTTATGTTGCTGCACAATCCTAGGATTCTGCTTGTAGCCCTTCCTAGAAGGAAAACTAAACATAAAGAAAAATAATCCCAAATGAAACAATGGATAGGTCAAGGATTTTGATACCCTTTTGTGGTTTACTAAACATGTCTGAACACCAAAGAGTGGAGATGAGTGGAGGTCACTATTGTTGCAATATTAGACCGGGCTAATAAGCCTAATTAGGGCTCCAAATGCACTACAAGTGCTTTCCCTCCTATGCCAAAACACAAACCAAGTATGGGGGCATGTGTGGCAATGTGAAACAATGTAGAATCCAATTTTTTAGGTCCTAGAGAATCCCCAACCACAATCTAGGATGATTGTCCTAGTTACTTGACATGTGCACACATAGAGATGTACACCTAGGGTCTGGTGGCAAATCCACTCCTCTGCAAATCCACCCTTCTAACTTGCATAATATGAAATTATATTAGAAAAAATTTTATTCCACCAAGGGGCATCAATTGCCCATGGTGGAATCTGCCTAAACAATCAGGCCCTATTAGAAACCCTACTTTTAGGCCTCAATTCTACGTGCCTTCACTAAAAGTCAAATATCTTCCAACCTGGGTTGAATCAACACATGAGACCAACTGCCATAGAAAGAAGATTCAAAGGTTCAACCTTTTGGATCACTGTCTCATGCCCTCACATCTGTACATGTATATACAGTGGCCTGGATCATGAAAATATGCAGAGAAATGATGGTTTTTGTATTGATAATTGCCAAATTACATATGGTTATCCTATCACCTGCCTATAAGGGCTTATATAGGATACTCCCAATGGTTACATGAGTGGTTTGAACCAACTAGCTGTTTGGGAGAGTTAATTACAAGGTTTTGACAACTTTTAGAAGTTGCTCAAAAGTTGCATGACAACTTTTTGAGCAACTTTGAAAATTTTGCATTTTTTGCAAATCTAATGACCAAAATTGGTCCTCACCTTAGCCAATGATCCAACATGGATCAAAGACCTCAAAAACATAAAAAAACATAAGATCCTAAGATTAGAGGCCCATTGACCACTTTTGACCATAGCTAGCCAGGGGCTTATAATTGTGCCAATCCTGGAGTTAGGCCTTATAGCTTGGTCTAGGTGCCTGATAAGAAACTCTAAGACTCTAGATGTGTTTAGGATCCTTAGTGGTGTTGTTTGATGATTGAAGAGTAGGTGCTTCTGCACCATAGCAAAAGAGAGAAAAATATGATATGATCAAATAATAATCAATAATCAATAATCAAATACAATGAATTGATAGATTGCTTACATACAATGTAGGAGTGCCTGAATATATAGGCAATGTGACAAGACTACGTAATAAGGAGATAATAAGTTATCAACCACACTAGGTGGAATCACATGTCCACCAATGGTGGATCATCCTCCATTGTACATCAAAGTATGTGAAACATGTACAACAATGAGAGGATGATAATGTGATAAGAGCAATAAAGGTGGATCTCACACACAAAGAGGTATGAGAAGAAAACTATCACCGTGTAAAGTGGAATTTCTCCTAACCATGTGCTAAAATTAAATGCAAACTCTTAGGTGTCACAATGACAACTAATATGCATATGCATTATCCTAAGTAAACTTAAGTAAAGTGTAATTAGTAAATAAATTATACAAATACCCCCCCTTAAGTGCAACTTAGGGGAATGCACTTAAGCTCACAATGCAAGATGGGTCCTGACTACAAGGCCATTTTACATACCCATGTACAATATGCAAGAGAAAAATATAATGCAATCTCTCATAAAGTGGAGAAAGAGGGAAAATCTGATGGGAAAAACCCTCCCCCAAAAAGATAAATGAATACAATAATAGAATATGAGAGAGAAGACCTCATGTGAGGAAGATATCCCCCCCATAAGAGAGAAGAAGAGGAAGAGAGACCAAGTAGCCCCCCCTTAATGTAGAATGAACACCAATGGTAGATGCTTCAAGCTCGACGTAGAAACTACTCCATGAGTGTAGAACAACATTCCTCCCCTTAGGAAGAAACAAGACCAAAGGTGTATGTATGAAGCCTCCTCCCTAATCTATAGGAAGAAACCTCAAAATGTATGAAATCTTTGAAACCTGCTCAAGTGTCCCCATGTTAATGCTGAAAGGTGCCTTCTCTAAATCATGTGTACTAAGCCACTCTATTAAAAAAGACAAATCAAGATCAACTGAGGATGAATGTAGAACATGAACCAAAGACCCAAGTGTCTCCTCTAAAGATAAAGTGACCTCACCCAAGTTCTATTGTATCAAAGTATCCACAATCATGTCACCCTCGAAAGAATGATCAAGTAGAGAATGAAGATGAGATTCAGCATGCTCCCTCACAAAAATTGAAGAAGGATCATCTTCACCAAAGAGAAGATGAATATCATCAATGAAGTCTCCCAAATCTGAAATGTAGGACTCCACAAACAAACCTACAATGCTTTTCAAGTAGTCATCCCATGGAACCAAGTCTAGAATACAATGAATATCTTGTTGCACTGAAGCACCTGAACCCATGGTTTTGTGAATGCAAGCATCATCAGGAGCAAGAGTGGAAGTAGTCTCAATAGGAGGAGATGAAATGGAAGGCTCATAACTTGATCATGAGTGAGAATACCCAAGTTCAAGTAGCCAAAATTCTCCTCAAAGTATGAATCATCACTGTAAGTGTGATCATATGTTGAAGAATCATTGTCATCAAGAGGAACAAAATTTGCAATGGAGTACAACTGAGAAGAGTGATCCACCATCCCAGTAGCAATAACTACTCCATTCTCCAATTCCTTCATGAAAACTTAATCAGGTGTAAATTCTATAGTCTTATTTGTTGCACCATTTGTGATTTGATAGATAGAAAGAAGGTTTTGGTCAAGTGTGGAACACACAACACATCATTGAAGTGTCCCTCCCTAACATCAATACTTCCTTTCCCAATCACATTCATGTAAGTGTGATTGCCCATCAAAATAGGTGGACCTTTGCAAGGCTCAAATGATGAAAACATGGACTGTGAAGAAGCCATATGATGAGAAGCCCCTGAATCTAGAATCCATCTACCTTAATCGGGACTTGAAGAAGCATATAAAGCTTGTCCTTTTTGAGTGACAAATGTGTGACCCTTTGCTTTATCTTTTTTTTGAATTTTGTGAAGAAGAAGTTGAGGTAGACATCCTAGAAGGCAAATTGATCTTGTTCTTGACAAGAAGATTCTTCAAATCATCAATTTCCTTCTTATAACAAAAATATTCTTCATGTCCATCCTTTTTGCAATATGCACAAAACTGCTTCCCCTTCTTTGAAAATTCACCCTTTTGAGGTGATGTAGAAGTGCCATGTTGTGTGGAAGTTGATTTTGCACCTTCTTGTTGAGACTTAGACTTTAAATTCTTCTTCTTCTTTTGACTTTGATTTCATTGACTCTCATGATTAGCCACCAATGCCTTGGAAGTTGAAGACTTGAGAATCTCCATACTCGTCATTTTTTCTTGTTCTAAGACCAACATTTCTAAAAATGACTCAAATGAAGACTTAGTGAAGGCACTACTCATGGTCAACTTGTGAGTATTATAACTTGAAACAAAAGCTGCATATTCAGGAGGAAGATGTTTCAACAAGTGACTAACCAACTTTGCATCCTTCATGGGATTGCCACAATCCTCAATTTGTGCTCTATAATCATTGACTTTGTTGAGATAATCTTGGATTTGTCAAATTTCCTAGGCTCTGATTTGAGCAGATCAGTCTCAATTATGAATCTCATTTCTTCATCCAATTTACCAAATGATTCTGTAAGTTTATCCCAAGTGTCTCTAGCATCATTTATGGTTTTGATGTGACAAATGACAGCTTTAGAAACATTCTCTCTCAAGACTCCTAAAGCCTTAAATGTTTTTCATGACTAATTAGCTACTACAACAACATCATCATTAGTAAGTTTTTTAATTGTTCCATCCACATAAGGATTTAAACCTTTTACCATTAACTTGCTCCATACATTATCTTTCCATCTAGCATAGTTATGTGGAGTTAATTTTTCAATATAACCCATGATGCAAAATAAAAGAGCACAAGTAAGAGAGAGACACCAACACACAAGACACCCCCCCCCCCCCACAAAAAAAAAAAAAAAAAAAAGATGATTTGGGCACTTTATATATAATACATGTACAATCACCACTTGTCAATATGGATCAAAGTGGACTTCTGATTTTGATGTTTACAATAGAAAATATGAAGCTATAGCAAACTCAATCCCTCAAAGATCTAATTAATTACAAGTGAGAAAATAGGCCAAAATAGACCATATTCTTAAAGTACTATATCCACTCAAAATTTCTCCAAATTGATACCAGATCTACAAAGTAGACAAAAAAAATGCACTTTCAAAAAAAATTACACCTGAAAATGTGTCGGTATGAGCTCAAACGAAGCCTCTGAAGTTGCAAAAATAGGGATCAAACAGGTACATTCACCAAAAACTACAATTTCTATAAAATCCATGCACTAAAACCAGAAAATAGCTGCACCACTAAAAATTTCAAGAAATTCTACCCAAAATTTTAAAAAAAATGGACTCAATTTGGAGCTCGGATGACCAAGTTATGGCCTTCCAAAGTCAAACTGCAAACCTGAAACTACAAGTGGTGAAGGATTCAAAATTTTCAAACCTCACTGACATCAGAAAACCACTAGGTTAAATTTGACCTCCAAATGACCGTCACAACAATGCAAATTTTCCTAGAAATGATAGTCAAATGGTCATCAAATTTAATCGTACAAAAAGATGATGAAATCACAGGTTTAAATTTGGCATCTTCCAGACCATCAATTGCATTACAAAACTTGACTCCATGATAGCTAAATGCCCAACAAATTAAAGATAGTATTTACTGCAAAAAAAATTCAAATACTCATGTTTTGCAGGTGTGCCACATGGTAGACCATGATTGAGTGTTGTTGCTAACATTTTTTTTAGAGGTCTGTGATTGGCTAAGGTGGCATGTCGAGGTGGTCGATGGAGCAGAGGGGTCAGCAGAGAGATCCACTACTAAAGTGGTGGGTAGGTGGAAGAACTAGCGATGGATGTGGGTTTAGTCCCACATCCATGGTGTGCAAGGTTTTGGCTTGTTTATAAGCCGAACTACTCGCATTCAAAACAAAATGAGCTCGGATCGTGGGGTTGAGCCTTAAGCTTGGCTCGCTAACTTAGGTGTTCTCTGGATCGTAGTGTGGCTCAGCTAGTATGAGGGGCCTGACTCGGATGAAATCACTCAGCTCAAATCCTATGTGGGTCACTTTTCCTACTTAGGTCATCGATCAACTCAGGTGTGCTAGGGTTGATTTCATTATGGCTCAACTTTGCCGATCAGCTCTGGTATGCTGGGGTTGATTTCGTTGTGGCTCGGCTTCATCGATCAGCTCGGGTCGGTTCTCATCTTCTCAAATCTACAATTCAAGGTCAGTGGAACTTGGCTCAAGTGCGATCGGATTTGATTGACTCAATAATTCACTGAGTCGTGGTTGAAAGCAAGTCGGCTTAGTTAGATTGCAATTAGCTCATGTCAGTTATGAGCTTGACTCAATCACACTATCTATACTACTTGAATTGGTGAGTTGTTCCACAGTCGTTCTGGAGTGGACCTTAGAGTCAACAATCTGATTTGTGTAGGTGGTGATCTGATGTGGTGGAGTGAGCTAACAAGAAGCGATCTGAGCTGGAAATTTTGAGCTCGCCTAGTAGATCGACTCGAGCTAAATTTTCATCTCGCCTAGCAAATTGACTCGAGCTAAATTTTTAGCTCACCTGGAAAAGTGACTCAAGTTTTTTGCGTGTCAAATCAACCCAATTGGAAATTGGGCCTTAGAGGTCTGATTTGCAAAAAAAAATGCCTCAAGTTTGACTTTTTCCCAATACAAGAAAATTAATAGTTAAAATTTATGGAAACAGCCACCCAGATGCAATGGCAAGGTTAGATCTTTCTCTAGACACTCCCACAAGCTACTAATATCCTGGATTTGAATCATGGCCCTCCAAAAGTTGAAGCAACAATGGCTATGCAATGACATCTTCTACAGCTCTGATACCATATAAGAATTTTCCTAAGGAAAAGAATAATGGCCAAGATCTAGAAGCTCAAGAGATAGCACAAGAGAGACAAATATCATATGATCAAATGATCAAATAATAATCAATAATCAAATAGAATGAATTGATAGATTGCTTACATACAATGTAGGAGTGTTTGAATATATAGGCATGATAATTGTACATCAAACTATGTGAAACATGTGCAACAATGAGAGGATGATAATGTGATAAGAGCACTAAAGGTGGATCTCGCACACAAAGAGGTATGAAATGACAACTATCTCTATGTGAAGTGAAATTTCTCCTAACCATGTGCTAAAATGAAATGCAAACTCCTAGGTGTCACAATGACAACTAATATGCAAATTCATTATCCTAAGTAAACTTAAGTAAAGTGTAATTAGTAATACTTAATTACACCAACAACCCTTATATGCCCCTTCTAATTGGATCGTTATTATTGATGATAAGACTTTTTGTATCTGGAGTTGATTTTTCTATATCATACAAATTATGTTCCTTTTCCTTCCTCTAGTGCGACATTCTTGTGCATCAAATCACACTTTATTCTAATGGTAAATGCATCCCCTAATTTCACTTTTTCAATTGGTGAGTTTTGAGTGAAATCAATCTGAGGTCATGTAGGAGCATGTGTGAATATACTTGGACTTGCTATTACAATGGATGTTGTTTTCTTTCAGTTGGATAAATATTCTTTTAACTTTCCCATTGGGTCACTCACCAATTATTTGGGTATATTTATCAAGTTTTTATGCTTCCCATATTTTTCTTTTTTTATATTGAGTATAGTAAAAAAAAATAGCATTCACATCATGTATATATCATATGAGAGTTCATATGGTGTATCATATGTAATTTCTGCTAAATCAAGTACATACAAAAGGAACCTCCTAAGAATGAGTACACATGAGTAGAGACTAGATATATATTATGTCTAAATACAAAATGAAACCCCTACTATAAGATCAAACTTCATTATTTATGAGATCTCCCTAGGTTGTCCACCCACTAGGCCCTTCCATCCATTTGAGGATTTTATCATTATGCATGTGGATACCATATGGATGAGCTAGAATAGGAGGCCTAGGTTGTTGTGGGACTACTAGTGGATGAACCACTGCAATAAGAATAACCTGAATTGGATTGACTCTTTCTGCCCTTTCTTTCTCTAACATCTCATTTAGCTGCTTCTTGAGTTGATTCAGTGCTAGATCAAAGGAATCACTTTTGGAAGGGTTCTAATCTATAGTATATCCATACGCAATCTCTCTTTTGAGTACTTGGACAATACCCTCATTCAATAAATAAGCAAATTACTTTTCATTGACCTTCATGATTAAGGTAACCTACATGGTAATGTTATGATATTATTGGCAAAATGGTCAGCACTCCCCTCGAGATTTGTGACATGGCTTAATTACCTCCTATGTCTTCTATAAGTCTAGTGGTTGTATCGGGCATTAACAGGTCGATCTTTTGGTGCAACGGCAACTACTACTTGTAACAAGTGGTATTAGAGCTTGGTCACAGGTTTGAATCCCCTCGGGTAATGTTGAGGGGGAGATTGTTGGAAAAATGGTCAGTGCTCCCCTCGGGATTTGTGACATGGCTTAATCACCTCCTATGTCTTCTATAAGTCTAGTGGTTGTATCGGGCATTAATAGGTCGATCTTTTGGTGCAACGGCAACTGCTACTTGTAACAAATATATGTGTTGGAGATTTTCCAGCAAGCCAATGTTGACTGTATGTTTGTCATTGATGATGACATATGGTACAGAGCATGCATGGAAGCCATATGGAGAGAGCCTTGAGCATATGTTATATGGATATTTTATTAGCATGATATCATAGACGCAGAGGTTGATTCTGAGTGTAGTCAATTGTGTAGCAGTTTATATTAGCAGTGTTCCTGACAGACTGACAAACTGAGTTCTATATGAGATTCTTAGTATGATTATGATGGAGCCTTACACATTTATATTTATGTTTTAGATATGTTAGTGAAGCTATGTTCATGGATGTAGAGTTAGTTGTGTAGTACAGGTTGACTTATGATGTTTCCACTTGCCAGTTACAGTTTCTTGAATTTATTTGATGGAGCCAATAGAGTTTATATTATTGTAGTAGTTGCACCTATCATTTTGATATGCATATTTGGTTTTGTGTTTAGTGATGAGTTAAGAATGTTTTGTTAAGAGTGCATAATGTATTTCAACATGAGAATAAAGTTTCAGTTAATTTGGTGGAGCTGACTGTATGAAGTGATGTGTCTACTCATATTGAGTTGCATGGTCCTAATTTGTGTTCCATGCTTAGTATAGTCATTGGAGATATTATTAAAGAGTTGTATTGTTTCTCTATTATGATTTCAAGAAATTTCTAACATGCCAACTTGATTATATCATTTGGAGAAAGATACTTATAGCCGGTCAGTTGTGATCACTAAGCATGGCAAATAGTTGAAAGAGAAGAGCATAGCAGAAGGTGTGAAGTATTGAGCCATCAGTAGAAGGTCTATGTGAAAAAGAAGAGAGTGTATGCTATTAATTGGAACTAATCAAGATATTAGGTCTAACTTGTAGTTCACCAAGATCTAGATATAGTGTATATCTATTATGCAGATGGTTGCAACCTTCATCATTTGAGCAGTGTGCTCCCAGATAGTGTGTCCTCACCTTTAACACAGCTAACTGTAAAAGACTCCTAACAGGGTTCGACCTTTTACCAGGTCACTGTACTTAATGCATTGTAAAGATCAACTCCTAATAGGGTTGTAAGATCTTCTAACAGGGATCATTATACTCTAGTGCAGTTTATAGTGGGTGCTAATTCCCACTAGGGTTTTTACCTATTTGGGTTTCCCCGTAACCAAAATTGTGGTGTTGTATTAAGTGTTTTCATATTTTGTTTGTGCTTAATGTTCTTCTATACTTAATTGGATAAAGAATTGAATCTTGTAGATAATTGATTCACCCCCCCCCCCTCTTAATTATCACTTGGGACTATTCCTAACAATTGGTATCAAAGCTAAGTGCCTCAGAGAGAAAGTTTAACAGCTTAAGGTTGATCAAATCGCATTCTTTAGAAAATAAATTCCTAAGTTTGATGGAGAGAACTATCTAGATTGGAAGAACAAAATGATGACACATTTTCAGTGCAATTATTTTGAGATTTTTGAAGTAGCTACTAAAGAAGTTCATATTCCCTCTTTATCAGATCTTGCAAAGGAAGATGCAACTCTTAAGAAAAAGGAGATTTTCACTCAAAATGCTATTGCTAAAGAAGCCTTTATCAACACCTTGTTTGATAGTGAGTTTTTAGAGATCAAGAAAGTAGATAAAGCCTACAAGATATGGAAGTATCTAGAAGACATGTTTGAAGGATACATCCAAGCCAAGAATGCATGCAGAAAGACATGGAAGAAAAACTACAATACATTGGAGATGCTACCTAAAGAAAACATTAGAGCCTACAATCAAAGGATTAATGAAGCAGTTGCAGGAATCAGAAACAATGGTGGAGAAATTTTGGAAGAAGACATAATGGATAAGTTGATGACTACTCTGACTATAGAATATGAGAGCAAGATAAACATCCTAGATGAGACTATGTAGTTTTCAAAAGACTTCAAAAAAGAGACCTTAATAATAAATATATCAGCATTTGAGATTTCAAGTTTGAAGACAAAGCCTAAAAGTGAAACAGCCTTCAAAGCTTCAATCCATTGTAAGAAATCCTTGCACACTTCTGGTAACTTTGATAATGATGATGAAGATAAAGAACTAGATGATTTCATTGCTATGATTGCTAAGAAAGAAAGAAAAGGAAAATGAAAATATGAAGGTCAGTTACCATTCAAATGTTTTTCATGTAACAAGATTGGTCACTTTGCATCTAAGTGTCCTACAAGAGTCAAGAAGTTCAAAACTAATTACAAGCCTAAGTATACAAAAGAATGTTACTATGCTAGAGATGGAGTATCAGATGAAGATTCAGTAGAAGATGAAATTGGATTCATTTCTATTGAAGATATGGAGAAGATGTTTGATGAAATGGATATTGAAGATGAAAAGAAAGAACAAGAGCTAGCGTTGATTTCACAAGCAGACATCAGAACAGACTAGATCATTAATAGCAGTTGTTCACATCACATGACAGGAGACAAAGATAGATTTGTACATCTGGATAAGTACAAAGGTGGCATGGTTAGATTTGGAGACAATACTCCTAAACCTATCATAGGAAGAGGAGCTATCACCTTGGATGGAAAGAATAACACTGATGATGTTCTATATGTTGATGGTTTGTAACATAACCTACTAAGTGTTGGACAGTTTCTTGACAAAGGATATCAGTTGGAATTCAAAAACAATAAGTGTATCATTAATAAAAAAGGAGGAGAAATGATTTCATCAAGTTCAAAGACAAAAGGTAATGTTTTTCAGCTTAATTCAGAAGCAAGTTATTTTGTTGCTAAAGTACATGACAGTTGGTTATGGCACAAAAGACTATCTCACATCAATTTTGACAATATAGTAAAGATAAGCAATGTAAAGGCAGTAAGAGACCTTCCTAGCATTGCAAACCCAGTTGATACAATATGAAGGGAATGTGTGATGGGAAAACATGTGAGGAATTCATTCAGAAGCAAGCATAATTTAGCAGAGAACAAATTGGATCTAGTGCACACAGACTTATGTGGACCAACTCAAACAAGATCATACTATGGTGAAAGGTCCTTTATTTTGTTTGTTGATGATTATTCTAGAATGATGTGGGTTGTGTTCTTAAAAGACAAATCATAAGCATTTGAGAAGTTCAAAATATTCAAAGCTAAAGTTGAAAATGAGTCTAGATTAAAGATAAAATGTTTGAGATCAGATAGATGAGGAGAATTCACCTCGAATAGATTTTATGAGTATTGCGAAGAACATGAGATAAAGAGATAGCCAAGTGCACCTAGAACCCCTCAGTAGAATAGAATTTTAGAAAGAATAAATAAGATCATACTTGACATAGCATGCACTATCATGATTGAAGGAAAGATTGCACACACCTATTGGAGAGATGCGGTCAATACTGCAGTCTATACTATCAATAGAATTCAATTAAGGCCGGGAACAAACAAGACACCTTATGAGATATGGTTTGGGAATGTACCTATAGTAAAATACTTTAGAATCTTTGGAAGAAAGTGCTACATCAAGAGAGATGAAGCTATTGGCAAGTTTGATGCAAGAAGCAATGAAGGTATTTTTCTTGGTTACTCTACTAAAAGAAAAGCTTATAGATGTTTTAACTTAAGATTGAAGAAGATTATTGAAAGTGCACATGTAAAGATTGATGAGAAGTTTATGATTTAAGAGAGATATCATGATTATGCACCTATGATAGAAGAAGAACCTAGACCTACCAGTAGAGAAATAGTTGTTGAAGAAATGTTTGACAGCACTGATGTATTATTCAATGACCCTGAAACAAGTGAAGAAGAATCGCAAAAGATAGATGAGAGAGTCACACCTAATGTTCCTAAATTCACATCTAGATACCATTCAAAAGAAGATATCATTGGAGATCTAAACAGAAAAGTCATGATAAGATCAAAAGAAAAAATTTCCACAGTTCATGAAGTGGTATATTTACTTTCACATATTGAACCCTTAAGTGTTGAAGATGCTTGTACTAATCCAAATTGGCATGAAGCAATGAAAGAAGAGCTACATTAGATAGTCAAGAATGATACATGGGAATTGGTCCCTAGACCTAGTGACAAGAATGTGATTGGAACCAAGTGGATATTTAGAAACAAGATGAATGAAGATGGAATAGTAGTAAGAAATAAAGCAAGACTAGTATGTAAAGGATATGTGCAGAGAGAAGGAATTGATTGTTCTAATACAGTTGCCCATGTAAGAAGATTGCAAGCCATAAAGTTATTTCTAGCCTATGCAACATTCAAAGACTTTAAAGTATATCAGATGGATGTCAAGTCAGCATTCCTGAATGGAGAGTTGAAGGAAGAAGTCTACATAGAGCAGCCTGAAGGATTTACTTTTTTAAACAAACCTAATATGGTATGCAGAGTGAAGAAAGCCCTTTATTAAGAAAGCCCCTAGAGCATGGTATGAAATATTAGATGGTTACTTGACTTAAGATTGGATTCAAGAAAGGAGCAGAAAATTGTAACTTATTTATAAGAGAGACACCTAATGGATTATTATTAGTTTCTATTTTTGTTGATGACATTATTTTTGGTGGTAATGACATGCTTAGTGTAGAATTTTCTAAAGAAATGCTGAGTGAATTTGAAATGAGCATGATTGGACCTATCAAGTACTTTTTGGGACTAAATGTGCAACAGACAGACAAAGGTATTTTCATTAATCAGTCTAAGTATGTGAAAGAAATATTGAAGAAGTTCAAGATGGATGATTGCAAGCTAGTAAGTACCCCTATGATAATAGGAAGCAAGATTTCAAAAGAAGATGATTCTATAGTAGTAGACATAACCCTTTATAAGTCTATGATTGGTAAACTCATATATCTTACTAAATCTAGACCAAATATTTCTGATGCAGTTGGTATAGTTGGAAGATTTGCAGCAAAACCTAAACAAAGTCATCTTATGGCAGTAAAGAGGATATTCAGATATCTAAAAGGAACTATAGACTATGGTTTATGGTATCCTAATTCATAAAATGTAGAACTTCATGTGTATACAGATGCAGATTGGGTAGGTTGCATTGATGATAGAAAGAGTACCTTAGGAGGAGCAGTATTTCTTGGAGATAGACTTGTTAATTGGATAAGCAAGAAGAAAAATTGTATTTCTTAGTCCATAGCAGAAGCAGAGTATGTAGCAGTAGCATTAAATTGTTCTACAATTGTTTGGATCAAGCAAATGATAAAAGATTTTGGAATTCATATTGATTACCCTATTGTTATTCACTGTGATAACACTAGCACTATCAATATGTCAAAGAACCTTGTGATGCATGCAAAGACAAAACACATTGAGATAAAATATCACTTCCTAAGAGAGAAAGTTGCAGAGAAAGAAGTAAAATTGGATTATGTGAACACAAAGAATAGATAGCAAACATATTCACAAAGCCTTTACCGAAGGATACTTTTGAGTATCTCAGGGAGAAGCTGGGATTAATTCCCTTCCCTGGATCTGATTAGATTTTGCAGTAGTGCATCAATCCTCTATGACTAATGAATGGTTGACTACTCTACTTCAGGAGTAGTACACATGCTTATTTTTTTTGGAAATATTTTCCATTGATGTCAAAGGGGAAGTGAGTATATAGTCATGAAAAACAAAATAGTTGATTCATTCTAGAAAGGGGGAGTATATTCTAGAAAGGGGGAGTAAGTATTAGTAAGGGGATAGCAGTTGATATTTAGAACATTCAGCAGTAGATGGAGGATTCATCCTTGAGGGATTTTTTTTGAGGAAATGGATAATGTCATAAAATAATTGTATGTTTGGATAGGTGGTGTTTTTCATTCTATATGTTGCCATCAATGCCAAAGGGGGAGATTGTTGGAGATTTGCCAGCAAGCCAGTGTTGACTATATGTTTTTCATTGATGAAAACATATGGTAAGAAGCATGCATGGAATCCTTATGGAGAGAGCCTTGAGTACATTTTTTATGGATAATTTATTAGCATGATATCATAGACACAGAGGTTGATTTTGGGTGCAGTCAGTTGTGTAGCAGTTTATATCAGTAGTGTTCCTGACAGAGTGATAGACATAGTTTTGTATGAGATTCTTAGTACGATTATGATAGAGCCTTGCACATTTATATTTATGTTGTAGACATGTTAGTGAAGCTATTTTCATGGAAACAGAATTAGTTGTGCAGTACAGGTTGAGTTATGATGTTTCCAATTGCCAGTTATAGTTTCCTGAGTTTATCTAATGGAGTCGACAGAGTTTATATTGTTGTAGTAGTTGCACCTATCATTTTGATATGCATGTTTGGTTTCATGTTTAGTGATTATTTAAGAATGTTTGGTTAAGATTTCATAACATATTTCAGCATGAGAATAAAGTTTCAGTTAATTTGGTGGAGTTGACTGTGTGAAGCGACGCATCTACTCATATTGAGTTGTGCAGTCCTAATTTGTGTTGTGTGCTTAGTATATCCATTGGAGATATTATTTAAGAGTTGTATTTTTTTTCTATTATAATTTCAAGGAATTTATAATAGGCTAACTTGATTATATCATTTGGAGAAAGATACTTATAGCCGGTCAGTTGTGATTACTAAGCATGGCAGATAGTTGAAAGAGAAGAGCAGAAGGTGTGAAGTATTGAGCCATCAGTAGAAGGTCTATGTGACAAAGAAGAGAGTGTATTATATTAATTGGAACTAGTCAAGGCAGCATGTCTAACTCACAATTCACCAAGATCTAGATATAGTATATATATCTATTATGCAAAAGGTTGCAGCCTTCACCATTTGAGCAATGTACTTCCAAATAGTGTGTCCTCACCTTTAACAAGGTTAATTGTAAAAGACTCCTAGTAGGGTCCGACCTTTGACTAGGTCACTATACTTAATGCATTGTAAAGATCAACTCATAACAAGGTTGTAAGATCTTCTAACATGGATCATTATACTCTAGTGCAATTTATAGTGGGTGCTAATTCCCACCAGAGTTTTTACTATTTGGATTTCCCCGTAACCAAAATTGTGGTGTTGTGTTAAGGTTCTCATATTGTGTTTGTGCTTAATGTTATTCTATACTTAATTGGATAAGAATTGAATCTTGTAGATAATTGATTCACCCCCCCCTCTTAGTTATCTCTTAGGACTATTCCTAACAATATGAGTCTTTGAAGAGACTCAATAAGGAATCTAACTCTACCAGAAAAAATGTCTTCATTACATAATTTCCAGATTGACCATAAGACTTCAACAATTAGTATAGGCCCAAATAAGTTTCTGTTATTTTTAAAGCCCAAGAATTTCTAGGAAAGAATATGCATTATGTTGAAATTATGGTGAAGGTAGAGACCAAATAAACCCCAAACTTCTTTGGTGAAGAAACAATCAAAGAATATGTGTTAAACTATTTCAAAACATCTAAAAAGGGAACAAATATTAACATCTCCATTATGCTTTTTGATTGGCACTTTATGCAGAAAGAAGTGCAACATAAAGTAGGTTTTTTGGGGGTCAACAGGTCTATTACATAAGGATGAAATATGCTTGCTCCAATCTTAGGGTTCCAGGATAAATTTACAGTGGAATTTGAGGTGGTTAAATATTTCATATTTCTCTTTTTTATTCTAGTGCTCATAT
Organism: Chamaecyparis obtusa; assembly: GCA_027943335.1. Classification (NCBI taxonomy): domain Eukaryota; kingdom Viridiplantae; phylum Streptophyta; class Pinopsida; order Cupressales; family Cupressaceae; genus Chamaecyparis; species Chamaecyparis obtusa. Next base: position 1,923,393 of record BSBK01002625.1, read on the forward strand.
TTATTTTATTTTCCTTCCTTCTTCTCATTATCCTCCATTAATTTTTAGAGAATGATATGACTATTTATTTCTACTTGATTTATTTTTAGTTTGTTCTTCCATGTTGAATGATTTGGTTGTTGATCATGTGGTGGTGATAGTGATGATTCAACAACTTTTTCTTCTTCTCTTTGTGGTCTACTTTCTATAACCTTATTAGAAACTTGTTGGGATTCCAAAATAAACTCTTCTTATATTTTTTCTTAATTTTTTGTATTACATTGTTGTGAAGGTGGGTATCAACCCTATATATTACTCAAGTAATTCCTAATCTTATATATTTTATGCCTTTCTTGTTTTTGTCAAAAAAAAAATTGTGTATTTAACTACTCTTTTCTTTATTTATTTATCTACCTTGAAATCTTTCTCTATTTATGTAGTGATGTACTTTTGTAAAATTGTTAATGTCAAGTAAATATTTTTTAATTGACTTTAGTCAACCAATTACAAAATGGTGATTTCAGCCATAGTGTGAGATTTAATCTCTCCTCTCAAAAGGGGGAGGTTTAATTCTTATTGCTAGTATAAACGATCAAGTACTTAACTAGGACTATGTACACTAGACAAACAATTGGATGTTACATTTATCTTTTCATCTTTTTTCAAGAAATATGTTCTCTTATTTATGGAAAACTTCAATAAGAACTTTTATCTTTAATGATTTCACTACAAAGTACCAACCAAATAAATAATTCTAATGTACAATGGCTAGATGAAAGAAAAACCAAGTATATACCAAAAAAATTGATTAACTAAGAAGCTCATACAAGCTCAACAACTTTCATGACTTATCACAATGATTAAGTAACTAGGATGTAATATATTGCAACTCAAACACTTACAAATATATTTTATCCCAAAACATGTGAACTTAGAAAAAATTGCAGTTCAAAGGCTTCAAGCTTTTCCTAGCTTAAACACTAAGACTATCTTGCAAATATAATATTGCAAGTCAAAGTCTACAAAATTACATTTAAAAACCTCTTTAGAATGAAATAGAAACATCATAATACTTGAATTCAAATCAAGGTCATGTAATCACATGACATAAGAAAACTGCAATCACATAATAATTTGTTTCAACTCAAATATTGAAAGAAAAATGTCTTATTTTATTGACTTGAATTTGGTTTTCACAATAAAAATAATGTTTCACAATGCTTACAAAATTGACAAAGTTTTGTTGCTATACATAAAGATGATTATTTAAAAATTAGTACCCTCATATATATAGTTGAGGGGCTAAGAGAAACAAATGGAAAATGAACAAATAACTATGACTTATTCAATAATAGAGTCCTACTTGACTTTGACTTGTACTGTTGTTATATGTAATTATATTTTTTTCAATTTACATGTAATTATTCAAGTGCTCCATGATTCATATATATTAGTTCACCCAACCTCATAAAAATGGTGCGAACATACAAAATATATAGTGTTCTATTTTGCCGCTTTAGCAAAAATTAGGTTACAAAAATAATCATAACCCTAAGATCTACAGTGAAAAATAACCTAGATCAACTATTACAATAAGATAAACATTACATTTAATGATGATCTATTTACAATAAATGCTCCTCGATCTTGGTAAAAGATTTTACGATCTGTTATAACCATTTGCATAGAATAATGTGCCATTTCAGATTACTATGCCATTTTATGTGATCATCGGTAAACACTGTATAATTTGCTCGGTGTATACTGCGATGCTCGGTGTTTACTGACCGTCGGTGTCAGTGTCCCTAGTGCTCGGTTAACAGTGTGATGCTCGGTGTAAAGGCTTTACTGATTGCTCTATCTTACTTCTTGTTACCGACCGACTCAATATAAGTAACCGACCGACTTGTTTACTATCCTTTGATACTAATGACAACCTTAAACGCTCAATAGAGATTAACAATCTCCCCCTTTGGCATTAGTATCAAAACTTTGAATGTATATAGACAAAATGTCTCTATATATGCCTTATGTCTCCACCATATACATATCCACAACAAAAATTTCTAAGTACAAAGTACTCCCCCTCGGTGCATGCTCCCGGTAGTGTGTAGTATACATATCAAAGTATACTTATTTGGCATATACATGATTTTCCCCCTTTTTGATAATAATGCCAAATGCAAAAAATATATAAATAGTGTATACTTACATCTTATCAATAATTTGTAGATGGATTTTCTTTACAGACTCCAAGAGGTTGTCCCATTCCTCTTTCAAGTTGGTAAGAGCAATATGCTCAAGACTGACTTGTGCATGCATGTCAAAGATATTATCCAACACCAAAATCTCTGGTGTTGCCACAAGTTGTTCAGCTTTGACAATGTGTACTTCAAAAAATTTCAGGTAAGGAGTGAGTTATTTTTGTAACTCGGTAACTTGATTGGTGATGTGTGCTTCTTATTTCCTTAAGTCTTCTATCAGCCGCCGGAGTTCCTGAACTCGATTAATATGCTTTAAGAAAGTAGTTGGCTCGGCGATAACTACTTGTGTACTTAACTTTATATCTTCTTCTAAACCTTTTATCTTTTCACTGACTTCTACAATGAAGGTGTCTAAAGTACAAAGCTTGATTAGAAGTTGACAGATTATCTAGATGATAGATTTTACCTTGGTAATGACCTCAAATAATTTTACCTTGTTCAGTGCCACTTCTATGCTAATCCTTTCTACCAATTTGTTCTAAATCTTTGATTCTTCCCTTTCTTCTATTCTTTTGTCTGCATCTGTATCAGGGACATTGATTTTGTCAGTGAGTGTGGCAAGTTGATCTAAGATGGGAGTATTCTCATCAATATTTGTTTTTGGTACTATCTATTGCAGAATATCCCGTACATCATTTAACACTTCTTTATGTTTGTGTTCTTTCCTTAACTTCTCTTGTGCCACTTTCCTTGAACATAATTCCCCATACCTACTTAGTTCCTCAAGGCTTAGGGTTCTCGAGTCACATTCTGGTATAATGATAACTTCATCAATGGTGACCGGCCCTTTGGCTTTCTTCTTCTTCTTCTTCTGGGCAAGAGGTGACTTCTTCTCACTTATGACAATAGCTTTTTCTTCACTTCTCGGAGTATCCTTCCCAGGTGACACTGTATCATCCTTCTTCAACTCCTCGATAGATGGTGTGGGAGTCTCGGTTGTAGTGTCAGGTGGGTTCACCTCAGTTGAATTTGTTTCTTCTGGTTCCTTTATTTCTGTAGACTATGCCTCTAGTTTGTTAAGATCATTTGTATCTATAGGTTGCTTGGGTACTTGAATCTCAGTTGTATCTTTATTTGGCTTAGGATGAGACACATCAGGTTGTACTTGTGAAATTATTTCAACTACCTTTATAAGTACAGGTAGTTCACTCGGTAGTGATGTGAGCACACTATCATTGTCTAATGCTTCATCTTTGTATGGTGCAATTTTCACATCTTCGTCATCCTCATCATCAGGATCACCATTAGTGATGTCCTTAATGAGTGCATCATCATCGGTTTTCTTTTGCAAGTAGATCTTAACTTGATCCGGTGCATCCTGTGAAATTTTGATTTCTTCCTTTTGTTCGGTGATATCAATTACCTCGATAACTGATATACCAGTGTCTTCTATTTTCTTACTTTTGTTATCATCAATGAAAATACCTTTATCTTTTGAACTGTGTCTCTTCTTAGATAGTTTCAGGAATGCTTCCTATTCAACTTTCTCTTCTACTTTCAAAATTGATGTCCATAGAGAATCACATATGACATCCATATCATCCACATTCTCATCCATGATCTTCATTGCTCTATTCTTGACTGGAAATCTAGCCTGATATTTTCTCATGTATTCATTGACCACAACATAGCTAAAGTGTGAGGCTGCACAACTTAGTGACCGTTCTCTTTTCCTTTCCTCTGTATCTAGTACAATAGCCCATCTCTCACTTATTTTGTCATCAAGTTCTTTTGGTAATTGACATGCAAATTCCATTGGTACTCTCTTGAATTTTATCATCATTTGGAAGATAGCATGTTCTATCTTTGTCTTGTCCTCAATTAACATTTTGTCAAATTTACCTATGCCTGGATCTGTAAGATTTCCATTCTCAATTATATCTTCAATTATTTCTTCTATAGTACTTTCCCTGTTACGAACTAATTTGAATTAATCAATATCATTTTCAATTTCTGTATCTGTACACACAAAAGTAGTGCACTTCTATGAATCCTTACATGCAAGAAAACTCAAGAATGAGCCCTCACAAATCGATCCATAGCTCTCTATGTATGGAGTTTCAAGATTGTAAAATTGCTCTCAGCTAGAGCTATGAAGCTAATGACCTTGCTAGTCAACCACACAATGAGAGATTCAAGTGAAGACAAGAGCAAGAATGCCAATATCCCCAAGAATCAAATGAAATGCAAATGCAAGTAAACTAAGAATGAGGATGCAAGCTAAGCTAAATGATAACAATGCAATGCTTGAAAGGAAATCTAATCTATGAAAGGAAATTAAAAGCTAGACTATGAAAGGAAAGTACAAGTCTTACAATCCCTCCTAATTAAACTATGTGAGATTGATCTATTGCATAAAGGAAATCCATACTAAGAATGCCATGATTATGCAACTATGAAAGTAAACTAAATGAAATGCAACAACAATGTCTTCAAAGCTTGAATGCAAGGATGTCTTCAAAGAGCTCCAAATAACCTAGAAAACCTACAGCATAATATTAGTATTCAAAAATTCCATATGAAAATGAAGAAGAGAGCTCTCCTTTTATAGGAAATGAAAACAAATGGACCATGGAGATTAAGAGGAAAAAGATTTAATCAATGGTGGAGCATAAAAGAGGAGCAATCCATGTGCACAAATATCCTCCAATGAGAAAATAAGAGTTGACTTTTGTGTCCATATAAGACAAAAAGTGGTTTTCTTCTTTTTATAAAATAAGAATAATGTTTTATTTGTGCAACTTAGGATAAGAGGGAAAGGTGAGGGATTTTTATTTATTAAAAGGGGAGGAAATATTCCTTTTAAATAAATAAAGACTTAGGATAAAATGGTTAACCCAAGGCAAATAATCAAAAATGATAAAATAGGACTTGATCAAGGAAATTGATATAATTAAAAAATGCTGATTTTTTAAAATCTTGATTCATATAGATGTGAATGGAGAACTTTCAAAGGCCATACCTCTTGGGAGGTCTATCAAGCAAGGTTTCCCACTGGCTCCAGCATTATATGTTATTGTTGCTGATGCTCTTTCTTTTATTCTAAAGGCCTCAAGTTTGGGTAATCCAGTGAGAGGTATTTGTCTCCCCAATAATGACAATTTGATTATTGAGCAGTTTGTGGATGATACTGCATTGTTTCTTGAAATGGAAGAAAGGAACTTTGAGAATGTTATTGAAAGAATTCAATTATTTTGTTTAGCTTCAGGTGCCAAGATAACACTGCATAAATCTAACATTCTTGGTTGGTCAGACTCTCCTCCAGATTGGCTTAGAAATAGAGATTGGCCATGGGTAGGGCCCAATACTATAGTCAGGTATTTGGGAATCCCTTTTTCTATCAACCCATCTTTAAAGGACATGTGGGAATGGATTTATAAGAAAATTGAGCATAAGCGTACTAAATGGCAGTCTCACATGTTATCACTGGCAGGTAGAGTTCAAGTTGTACAAAAAGTTCTTTCATCTCATGCAGTGTATTATGCCTCTACTTGAGTGATGGAAAACAGTCAAGTCAATAAACTGGAAAGAATTTTGAGGAGTTATCTTTGGTTCGATGGTCAAGGGAATAGGAAAAGACACTGTGTGAAGTGGGATTGGTGTTGCTCTCCTAAAAAGCTAGGAGGATTAGTCCTGAGGGATCTTAAAGCACAGGGGTATTCTCTGGTAGCTAAGTGGATCATTAAGGCTATGAAAGGCAATGAGCCTTGGAAAATTCTGATAAGAAACAATATCGAGCAGTCAACTTTCAAAAAGAGCAGGAAATGGAAAAATACTCCATTAATGGATATCATACTGGGGGATGTCAAGATTCAGGTTGCAGGGTCAAAAACATTTCAAACTATTTGGAAGGCTTGGTGCCAAGTTAAGCCACTTTTGTGCTCTAGGAATGCTGTTGGTAAGAGCCCCTACTATGTAGTGGTGGATAGATCTATTTGGTGGGGTGTGTATCTTAATGATAAGCCATTGGCTCTTACATAATGTTGTTCTACCATGAAGTGGTATCAAAAGGGGGTAACTCTCATTCAGGATATAATGGTTGACAAGCAACTAGTCACTTGGGAAGTTCTTAAGGATAAATTTAATATACCTAATTCTCAGAAAAAAAAACTTATACTCTTATTTTAAAGGCAGTTGGCAAATTCTTTCTTGGGAAAATTTTGAAAACTGAATAGTTTTTTTATTTTATTAAGTGGAAAGATGGTAATAGCCTTGATAAATTCACATGTAAACAAATCTACAACATGCTGGAAGATTGATTGGTCTCCAACTAGATGGCAATTTTTGTTTGATTTTTTTTGGAATTCTAAAGTTGAGCCTAAAATCATTTGTTTTCGTTGGCTGTTGTTATTAAAAAAGATTGTTGTTGGTTCCTTTATGTCCCAAAATGGTCCTCAAATTGTTACTTGCTCCTTCTGTAATTGTGTTGAAACATTTGAACACCTATTTTTTGAGTGTATTTTTAAAAAAAAATTGTGGGGCAGTTTCCTTGGTCAAAATGTGGTTAAGTGTTATGACAAGTCAGTTCCATGGTTTGAATTTATTATTGGTTTTGTGTTTGAATTTGACTTCAATTTGAATTCCTTTTGGTTTTCTCTTTCAACAGTTATTTTATGGACCATTTGGAGACTGAGAAATGAAGAAATCTTTCATAACAGGAAAAGGGATCTTACTGAGTTTTTTATTAAACTCACACATATTTCTATTATCTCTCAGGTTGCAGCCATGATAGAATTTTTAGAAGCAAGATTTCAAACTCCATTACAAGAAGGAGCAATGATCATATTCAAAAGGGATGTACAATCAGCAGTTCTAGTGGACATTCCTCAAGAAAATAGTATGATAGAAACAGCACCGGAATCAATGATGGAGAACAATCAAAGTCCTCCTGAGGAAGAAAATAGAAAGGAGGCTACTCAAAATAGAGTACAAACTGATGTACAGGAAAATAATGAAGAAGGAAACTGGAACACCGAGGAACAAGAAAATAATGAAAGAGGTTGGGAAAGTGACACCAACAGGAACAGTACCAATGGATGGGATAATTAATCTCTGTTTCTAGTTCATTTTTTATCTTTTTTTATTTTCTTACAACAAGCGGATGTAATTTTTTTGTTCTGATGCCTATTTCAAGGCCTTTGTAAATAATGTGGTAGACTAAGATTCTTGTCATAGCATCTAAACATTCGGTGATATCATATGTTCTAGTTGATACTCTATTTTAATATATAAAAAAAAATCTTGATTCAGGGATTTGATAAATTGCTGAATGGGGGCCCAAAGTCTAGGCGACCATTTTAGGGTGCATACATTTTCCCCTCTTTGACTAATGTGAGATCGATTTTGGATCACATGTAGTCAAAGAAGAATTGAAATGTGAGATCGATTTGGGATCACAAAACAACCCAGATGTGTGTTCATTTTGGGAACACATCAGGACAAAGATAAGCAAAAAGCTGAAAGACAAGACCAACACCATCACTGCTAGGTGCAAATCAAGCCTTAGACAAAACTATCATCATTTCTGCTAGGCAATAATCAAGTCTAAAAAATAGGAGATAAAAATTGAAAGACAAAATCACCACTGTCGCTGCTAGGTGATAATCAAGTCTCAAAATAAGAATCTCAAGCCGAGCTGAATGATAAAGTTGAATCAAAGATTGAAGCTGATAGGTACTACCCCCTCAGAATCAAAATCAAAATTAGGTAGAGGAGAATAGGAAATTGATAAAATTGATCAAGTCAATAGAAATCATAGTCGAAGAATAAGACAATAGGATAACCATTAGGTAGTGAAAACATGCCCTAGGTTGACTAGGTTTGACTGGGAAAGATATAGGATAAAAATTAAGTCAAACCTTAGAGAAATGAAGTGAGTGATAATGAATGATAGACTAGGAGTTTGAAAGAGATGAGGGTGAAGAAATGAAGATGCCCCAACAAAGATCGAAGGATCAGGCTTCAAATGGTCAGCCAACTGCGTAGATGAGGGTGAAATTTTGAAATGTGATTTTGACTAGCAAGATGAACTCAAATTTGGATTTTGAATCTGAAAATGGATCTAGGACGTCGAAATTAGATAGGGGTGCAATTTTTGTGCAATTCTGAGATATTTTGAAAATTAGGTCAAAAAGTCAAAATGCTATAAAAAGGGGTGAAAAGGATGTGATATGAAAGACAAGATGCGAAAGACATGATCAAGAAAAGGAAAGGTGAGCACAGTTGACCGACTAGTCCACAAAAGATAAAAGGAGAGCTCTCTCCATATGCAAGATGCAAAACTAAACTAATATGAACTTAGGAATGCAAGCTACTATGAAAAGTGGTTGACTTGCAAGGTCACAATGCTTATAGACATCTAATTATCATCATCGAGCATTATTGGTAGCATCATAAGATCACACAATACTCACTAGTATGACTATGGGTATATGAATATGATCTATATCAGATAGATATGTGGAAATCCCACCTAGGCACCAAAGACATGTAGGTCAAGATGACTAGTGCAGTGAGATTACCTAAGTTTACTATAGTGAGATTATGCTTGCATCAGGACATAAGAAGGTCAAGATGGCTATAAGCGTGCACTCACAAAATAGTCAAGGATAATACTTTGTCAATCCCTAGTGTCAAGTAGGACCAGCATAAATGCTCATGACAGTTAGGATCAATGAAATATACCCACAAGAAAATAAAGAAATAAAACATGTTCTCATACCCTCAGTCTTCTAGCTATGCATCATCGAAAACTTCTCAGGGAGAGACCACTCATCAAAGAAATCATCATAGACAACACACAAAGAAAATAAAGTCCAACAAGTCTCAGCGAGTCAAGTGTTTAAGTGTGTGTGTGTGTTGGTCATAGAGTCAAACTCTAATTATTGCATCTGCAAATGAGCAATATCACATCATACTAGACTGGTGGGTAAGACATCTGGCAAGTGTTGAGAAACACTTGATGCTAGGGTAGTGTTGAAAAACACTACTTGGGGTGGTGTTGAAAAACACCTGTTTGTGAAATGCCCCAAGAGACAAACGCACCTAAAGGACCTATGCTAACAGGTATGCCCCCTAGACAAAGACAAAGACCAATTCCAGACCAAGGCAGCAAGGTCAAGTCATGATGGAGAATGGCTAAGTGTCGAGGACGCATGCTAAAAGACAAGGGTGCAAAGGCCTCAAGTAGTACCTGTTTCCAGGTTTTCACCACTTGGAGATTTTTTTGATTTTTCAATTTTTTTGTATTTTTGCTACCAAGGCACCTGTTTCCAGGTTTTCTCCAAGGCACTTTTTCTATTTTTTATTTTTTTGAATTTTTTGCATTTTTTTATTTTTTTGTATTTTTTGAGGACTTTATATGCTTTTTAGGATTTTTTCAGCATCATATATGAACTTTTTTGGTATTTTTTTAGGATCCATAAATATGTACAAAGGATGCCCCCAAGCTGAATAGGCATCATGGATAGAACTTCTTGAGGTGCAAAACATTAATAGGATCAGGGAGTTGTTCCCCCTATTCATCAGATAGCAAGTAAGCACCTATCCCAAAAGCAGTAGTAATAATGTATGGTCCAAGCCAATTAGGTTCAAATTTTCCCTTTTGTTCTCGATGTTGTTGGTTCTTAGGATTCTCATGTAGGACAAAATCTCCTACTTGAAATTCTCTAGGGTGAACCTTCTTGTTGAATGCTTTGGAAATACACTTTTGATAGACTCTCATGTGATCAAAAGAAGCTCTTCATTTCTTATCAAGAAGTTCCAATTCTTGCAATCTCATGTCACAATAATCTTCATCTGTAATCAAACCTTTGAAAGAGACTCTAAGTGAGGGAATATCTACTTCTAAAGGTAATACTGCTTTAGCACCATAAGTGAGGGAAAAAGGAGTAGCCCCTATGGGAGTACATATACTCATTTTGTAAGCACATAAGGCTAGATTGATCTGTAAATGCTAGTCTTGACCATTCTTGTGAACCGTTCTATGGAGAATCTTAAGAATGGTTTTATTAGAGGCCTCTACTTGTCCATTTCCTTGTGGGAAGTAAATGGAGGACCAATGTTGCTTTATCTTGAATTTCTTGTAGAGGTGTGTAAGGTCCTTATTTTTGAACTGACCTCCATTGTTAGTGATTATCTCAGAAGGTATCCCAAACTGACAAATGATATGATTCAATATGAACAAAGAAATTGTCTTTCCTAAAGCAACAGAGAGTGGAACAGCTTCTACCCATTTGGTAAAGTAGTCAGTAGCAGTAATTATGAACTTATGTCCACCTGATGAGTTGGGATGAATCTGCCCAACAAGGTCAAAGGCCTAGCGCTGAAATGGCCAATGAGAAAAAGAAGGAATAAGCTCCCTACCTAGAGCATGAATCAGGTTTCCATGTTTTTGACATTTTTCACAAGACTTGGCGAAAGCTATAGCATCCATCTGCATTGTGGGCCAATAGTACCCTACCCTAAGCAACCTTTGGGCCATGGCAAGACCATTGGAATGTCCTCCACAAATGCCCTCGTGAATGTCAACTAACACTCGGTCAGACTCATCCTTTTCCAAGCACCTAAGAAGTGGCCCATCTAAACCCCTATACAAATCACCAGAGATAAGGGTATGGCGACAGGCATTACAGACAAGGTTTCTTCATTCAGATCAGTTAAATGATTTGGGAATGATGCCATCATGAAGGTATGAATAGATAGCACCATATCGGGAAGACTCGTGAATGACCAAGGTAAAAATGACATGGCTTTCAGAGGAGTCAAAGATGGGATGGTGTAGCTCTTCCACCAAGAATTCAAATCTTGATTAGTGTTGTTCCAACTGAAGGAGTGAAGCTAATGTAGCCATAGCATCTATAGCCTTGTTTTCTATTCTAGGGATCTATTGAAATGTTACAAATGTGAAATATCATCGCAATGAATCAACCATCTTTTTGTAAGGTATTAGCTTATCATCCTTAGTTTGGTACTCTTCATTGACTTGGTTGATAATTAATTATGAATCCCCAAAGACATGCAGCTCTGTAATTCCCCATTCTATGGCCATTTTCAATCCATTGGTTAAGGCCTCATATTCAGAAATGTTGTTTGTGCATGGGAACAATAATTTATAGGACTTGGGAATAGTACACCCATGAGGGGAAACAAACAACACTCCAACTCCTGATCCATTTTTCATATTTGAACCATCAAAGAACATCTTCCATGTTCTTGTAGTCATGTACATTACGTGTTCATCTGGAAACTCAACTTTCATTGGTGCTTTGTCTCGGATTGGAAAATCAGCCAATTGTTCTGCAATGGCCTATCCTTTTATAGCTTTACGCTCAACATACTCTATGTTAAATTCTAAAAGAATCATCATCCATTTAGCAAGTCTACCCATGAGAGCAGCCTTACCAAGCAAGTATTTTAGAGGATATATTTTGGCAATGAGATGGATAGTATGGGCAAGCATGTAGTGATGAAACTTTTGGGAAACAAACACCACCGCAAGGCAAGACTTCTCAATACTAGTATAATTGACCTCATAGGAGACAAGTGTTCGGTTGATATAGTAGATAGCTCTTTCCTTCCCCGTATCATGAAGTTGAGCCAACAATGCCCCCAAGGAAGATTTTTTCACTGAGATGTACAAAATCAATGGCTTTCCTGGGATGGGAGGCATCAAAATTAGAGGATTAGCCAAGTATTGTTTTATTTGATCTAGGCTCTTTTGGCAGTCCTCATTCCAAGCACATGTGGCTCCCTTATGCAATGTCTTTTTGAATGGTTGTGCTCTATCTACAAGCTGTGAAATAAACCTCTGTATTGATTGGAGTCATCCTTGACGACTTCTCATCTGACTAATGTTCTTAGGAGGTGTCATATCTAATATGGCTTGAACCTTTTCAAGATCCACCTCTATTCCTTTGGCTGAAATTATGAATCCTAAAAGTTTACCTAAGGTAACCCCAAATGCACACTTTTTCAAATTCAATTTTAACTGAAACTGCTCCATTCGATCTAGAATTATTTCCAAATCTTGTAGGTGTGTACCGCTTTGCTTAGACTTGGCCAATGTGTCATCCACATAATCCTCCATGTTTTTGTGCATCATATCATGAAATATTGTGGTCATAGCTCTTTGGTATGTGGCTCCTACATTTTTTAATCCAAATGGCATGACATTCCAACAATAGGTTCCCCATGCACATGTGAATGCTATTTTTTCTTGATCCTCAGGAGCTATTTTTATTTTGTTATAACCAAAAAAACCATCCATTAAAGAGTATATCTCATAGCCCACAGTCATATCCACTATCATGTCTATGTTAGGGAGTGGAAAGTCATCCTCTGGGCAAACTTTGTTAAGATCTTTGAAGTCTATGCATACATGAATGGACCCATCATGCTTTGAAACTGGAACAATATTTGAGATCCACTCGGCATAGTCAATAGCTCTAATAAATCCTACTCTTAAGAGCTTTTCTAATTCAGCCTTAACAAGGAGAGCTATGTGAGGGTGCATTTTCCTCAACTTCTATTTTACTAGTTTAATTCTTGGAGCTATAGATAAGTGATGCATAATAAGATTAGTGTCAAACCCTGGCATGTCTGAATATGTCCAAGAAAAATTGATTTTCTTCTTTTCTAAGAACTTTGTGTATGCCTCTTTTTCTTGCACTAATAGAGACTAAGCTAGATGAATCACCTATGGAGCCTCTTTTGTATTCAAATTTACTGGTTGTGTAGGCTCAATAAGAACTGATGACCTATCTTGGAAATAACTCAGCAAGTTATTAAGTACCCCATCCTTAGGTGCCTCAAAGAGGTTTTCACCTTCGGATACATCCTTTCTTTTTACTTTTTTGGGTTCTGATACTACCAAACAGAAGTTTTCACCATCAAAACTATTTTTCTTTTTTTTCTTTTCTTTTATTTTGCAACTAAGGTACTTTACATCCAGCTCTGTCATACTTGTTGTAGGTTCACTGGTGGAAGAGACTACGGGTTCAAGAGCATTCAGGTAGCAAGCTATCTCATAGTCGTTGTGAAAAGTGAGGAGCTGAGGCTTTTGGCAAAGTTGTGACCAATCAATCAAATGATGGTTTACAAGGGGTAGGTCAATGACTAGTTCAACATTGTTGATACGAATGGCATTATCCCTGGTGATTGCATAGTTAGGATCTATCAATTTTCCCTCTAAGATACCCAAATTAGGACTTGTCCTACCAAATGAAGCATCATCCACTAAGGCAATTTGAGGAGTCCAGTCCTCTAGTCCTCACTACGTCAGTCATGTCAGGTTGAGTACTATAGGTATGAACAACATCCATGTCTAAATCAACTATTCCATCTGAAAGTGAGTCCCATTTGAACTCATGTGAGTCTATCTCTGAATCAATATTTGGGCCTTGTGATGTAGAAGCCTCAAGGTTGGGAAGGATCTCCCCTTCTCTAGCACTAGCATTGTTACCATCTATTGTAGCTAGGATAGAAATGCTTTCCATTGTCAATCTAGCATTCATATAGTCACCATTCATCACAGCTAGGATAGGAGGACTATCAATTATCAAATCTTTTCAATCTCCCCAAAGGAGAGCTATTGAGGGTACCCAATCACCAGACATGTCTTGTTAGTTTTGGAGATTATGTGTATAATCTGAGTCACTGTCACTATCCGTCATAGCTAGGATAGGAACACTTTTATTCTTTCCATTATCAAACTCCAAGCCAATCATTGACTTAGTCCTATGACCAAAAATAGCATGGTTGAGTGGTTCAACCTTGGCATCTAACCTGTGACTAAGAGGGCCATGACCTAGGTAGCCCATGTTGGTAACCAATGTGTATCCTCCCCCATAAGTCTTAGGAGATGGGGAAAAATTTTCATTATGTAGGTAATTTTCTTCTTTGTATATCCAATCTCTAACATCCACCTCTTCTTTCTCATCTTGAATAGGTACTGAAGATTATACAAAAGTATCGAATAGAGTCATGGCTGAAGATGAGGGACGCATCTCTTGTGACGGTTTACCATAGGACCGAGGTGAAATTGGTAACTTTGTAAAGGAGTCAATTTGATATCCTCCCATACCAAGGTCTATGGACTTGAATTTATCTTTACATTGCTCAAGAGCTGCCCCAAAATTGTCTGCTTCTCTATTTAAGGGAACATGGGCCCCTGCTGAAATAGTATTAACAGATAAGGTACTATCACCTGGTATGCAGACTTCTATGCCATTGTATGGAAACTTGACACATTGGTGATAGGTAGATGGTACTACTTGCATGTCATGAATCCATGGTCTACCTAGTAGGATGTTGTATGCTAGAGGACCAACATCAATGATTTGAAACAAAATGTCTTTTTCAACAGGACCAATTCTGACTAGAAGAACAGCTAACCCCTTAGAACTTCTCCTACCCTCATCATAGGCTTTGATAGTAATTTTCTTCCTAGTATCAATGGCATGCTCTGAGTAACCCAGGTTTTTCAAAAGACTTAGAGAACAAATATTGAGCCCAGCACCCCCATCTATCAACACACACCTAACACAGGTTTTATGGATCATGACTTCAATGTGAAGGGAAAGATTGTGTGGATGGATCAAGGCTTTATCGTCTTCTTCGGAAAATGTAAGGTAATGTGGGCTAGCAAGGTGGTTGACCATGTTCTGGAATTGGTCGACATCTATATTATTAGGGACATTTGCTGCACGCAAAGCATCCTCAAGGACACACTTGTGTTTAGGAGATAATTCTAAGAGCTCAAAAATAGAAATCTACACTGGCATTTGCTATAACTAATCAACAAGGTTGTAACTTATATCAGGACCAACTGCAAACTTGGGAGGAACACTTTTGGACACTGGTTGCTTAGATTTGCTAGAGTTAGGACCTCTAATGATAATAGGACCTTGGGATTGAACCCTAGTAACAGCATTGAGAGGCTAAGATGACCTTCGAGATTGAGGACCTCTAAGCACAAAAATAGGTCCTTCGTCAAATATTGGAGGTGAGCTTACATCATAGTCATGGGGATCATTCCCTCTCATCACATTGACATCATTGTTCACAACCTCATGCATATTAATGACATTTTCCACAGTTGTATAGGTATAATTGATTGCAGCCTTGCCACTCTTGTTTTGAGAGGTCTCCCCCTTCTCATACTTAGGCAAGGGCTCCTTAAAAGCTTTGTGGTCTACGTTTGTGGTCAATCCATTAACTTGTAATTTTCCATTCTTGATAAGGTCTTGAATAAGATGTTTGAGTTTAAAACAACCTTCAATGTCATGTTCAATCCCATTGTGGTATACACAGTAAGCTTTCTCATTCCGCCAATAAGGTTTAGGATCTGGTATGCGAAATTTTGAAGGATCATGAGGTTGTACCAAATTATGAGCAATCAAGGTCTTAAAAATATCTTCATAAGAGTCCCCAAGTTTAGTGAATTGCCTCTTTCTTGACTTAGATTTATCTTGATACTTGGGCTTGTGCTCTTGTTGATCTGAGGATGTCTGCAGCTCATAGCTTGAACTACGTTAGATAAATTAAGAACTCCTTGTTCCTTAGGTTGTGGAGAGTCAACAACTTCATCATTGATTGCATGCTTATTTTTGTTCCAATATGAGTTCTTTTTTGTCCTTATTATTGTTGTTATTGTTTTGGCCATTATTGTTGTTACTTTGTTTGGCCAAAATACCTTGTTCTTTTAAAACATCCTCAATGCGACATGTAGTTTCTACCATAGTGTCAAAATAATTAAAGACCATTTTTCTAACTTCATATCTTAATTCTGGCACTAGATTGCTCACAATGATATCAATCCTTTCTTCCTCAAGGATGGTCCTAGAATACTTGGAGCATAAGCATCTCCACCTTTGTAAAAATGTCACAAAGGGTTCCCCTTGATTTTTTTTTAACTTACACAAATCAAGCATGGTGACTAACCTTGATAAATTATATGCAAAATGTTGCACAAACCTTTGGACAAGTTCTTTGAATGTTTTAACAGGAGGGGTAATGTTAGTCAACCACTCCATAACTTGGCCTTTAGGGCTCCTTGGGAATAATCTCATAAGATAGGAGTCCTCATGATGAAATTCAAAGCTCATGATATAGAATTATCATACATGGTCATGGGGGTCACCACTACCATCATATTTGTCATATGTGGGGATTTCAACCTTTCTAGGAAAATCTACCATAACCACACTTTTGTCAATGGGATTAGGACATATGGAGTCCAAGTTGAAGGAACTCTTAGAAGCCATCATTTTTTCCATAGTCTTTTGCATCTTCTTAATCACCTCATCAGTTGAAGGGTTTTGCTTCTTAATCTTTTGGTCCACATCAAAGTTGTATGGGACTTTTGCACCCTTATTGATTAGACTTTCTAAGAACTGATCCTTATTTTGCTCCACATACTTCTCCATATATTGTTGGAAGGATGGTTCTTGTTGCATTGTCATGAAATCAATAGTGTCAATGTTGGCATTACTTCCTCCATGTTGAGAGCCATGATGAGCTCATTGGGAGGGTTGTCTTGAATATCTAGGAGGTGATTGTCTCCTATGATGGTTATGCCAAGAAGTCCTTCTTCCTCTAGGACTAGGTGATCTTGATGGAGTCCTTGACCTTCTTCTTGGACTTGGTGAGGGAGTAGATGGTGGAGAGTTGGTTCCACTGTTGGTACCCCTATTGTTGAATTGGTCATGGAGTTGTTTCACTAGGAGCCTATCTCATTCTTCTTGTGTGGCTCTTCTCCTTATGTCTTGCAAAGCTCTTTCCTCATCCTCCAATTGTTTGAATCTTTCTTCCTTAGCAGCTTGTTCATCCAAGAAGGCTTGTTTTTCCCACTCAATGTGCCTCAACCTATCACTTGTGTATCATGAGGTGTCTCTAAGTGGAGAAGGTTGTCTTGAATGTCTAGATACATTAGCTACGTTGATATGAGCATCACCAAATTCATTGTTTTGGTCTTCATGTTGTGACCGTGTATCCGAGTGAGCTTGCTTATGATGTCTTTCAGTTCATTGATGAGCATCTAGATACCTTGTGTTGATAGGAGGTGATCTAGGTGGACTATCAAAAGAAGACCCAGCGGACATCGTGTGACCTCTATGTCATTGGAACATGTCATTAAGAGTTTGATTCATTGCTTCTCTTTGTTGTCTAGTGAAGGTGTAACTCATATCCATATTTGATGAAAAAGGTGCTAAAGAGGAGCTCAATTCATTGGGATCACTCTTTGGGTCAAAACAAACCTCAGACTCACTCTTAGGGGATTGATCGAAAATGGGTTATTTTCCCTTTCGCTATTGACAAGTCTTAACCGAGGGTAAGTGATTAAAGACAACTGGGGGTCATTTTCCTTGATTCACTTGGTACCTTGTTGTAACTGACATGAAAGAAAAGGACTCTTGAAGATAAGATGATCTCTCAAAGTGTCAATCACCAAACTAGGATAATTAAAGTTCTCCAATATCCAAAAAGAGATGGTAAGATAGAAATTACAAATGGCATTACCAACACTATCAAAGAGGTGCTAAAATCAAAGGATCAATATCCTTGCACATTTTAACTAGGAGGATGGACTTAGCCAAATTGTATAAGTGAAATTTAATTTGAGTGGAAATGATTTGGACAAAAAGAGTACTAGAATTCTCCAAGAATGTTACTAACAATTCTAGAGATATACTTTCTCAATAGGAATAATCTCCTAACTTGACAATTCTTTCCAAGGTGACTTTGTAAATTGAATGATACTACCCCTAGAGGGCTAAAATAGAAATTCAGGGTAAAGACAAGCTTCCAGTGGTAGGATAAGTTACCTTCCTAAAGACCCAGCCAACTAAAAGAAATTATGAAATGACTGACACCAGGTATACAGCAAAAAATTCTCAGGCGACACTTTCCAAGCTAACCAGGTGATACTTCTCACTGAGGTGATACTTCACTTTTCACCAGGCGATAGATCTCACAATAACCAGGTGATATACTCCAAGCAGGTCAGGTGATAAAGTAGAGGAAATGAACTATCGCATGATATTTCATCTCAAAGCAGGTGATACTGTTGCAGAATTGTTCAACTCTTGACCAGAATTGTGTAAAATTTGCATTTTCGGGTCTGTTTAATCAAAAAATTTAGTTTGAGGGTTGATTTTTCAATTCCAATCATAATGATAGCAGTAAATTGATAGGTTTGCAAATAGTATGGGATCAAACATGTCTTCAAGCACTTGAAACAAGGGAAAAAGAAACCTTGCCAAGACAAACACTTGTGATATCAAAATAGAAAAACACCCTATGAATCTACTGATTGTTTGAATATTCAAGAATGGTGGCACTGGTATTACACAATCGAAGACACTTCAAGCAATATCTATCCTAGAAAGTCAAGGCTCAATACTTAACAACTTGGCCCACACTTGATGCTCCCTTGCCTCACACAAAGTGGTTTCCCACAATAGATATTGGCTTTGTCATGGAAGTGCCAAAGACACAACCAAAGGAACACATATGGTGAGTAATCTTGGGGTGATCTGGGTTATTCCACTTGGATCAATCCTTGCACCAAGAAGCTAAGCAAAAAAATAGGGTGGCCTCTAACTATGGTTCTTAATAAGGGCTTTCATTTGTAGTACCCCTCTTGCTCCTCATAAAGGATTGGGACCTTACGGCCTCAAGAGTACCTTAAGCATTCTTGCTCAATACTTTCCTCATGGTCACAATCCCACAAGTACTCACATTAAGCAAAGATAAGCACTACGTCTACCAATGTTTTGTGTCCTTGATAGCCTTGAGTTTATAGTGGGTCAGAATAGCCAGCAATAAGCTTGTCCCCACTTGGGTCGTTCCTCTTGATTGCTCAAGAGCGGGCCCGCTAAAGGATTCTAACAATCTAAACAAAAATGGATCAACTTATGAGGTTCAAGGATTTTGTCTCACCACAAGAGTGAAGAGCATACTCCCCTTATCTCAAAGTTTTCTCCCAAACACACCAAGCAAATGTTCAATTACCCTCTTGCTTTCAAAATCCAAAGATGGGTTAAGATTTTCTGGTTCACCACAAGGGTGAAGAGCATACTTCTCCTACCACCCAAGAATTCCTACAAAAAGATATTAAGTGTCTATGAAATGAAACAACTAGTATATGCTGCACTCAATAAAGAAAGCAATTAAATAAGCACTTGATTTGGGTTTTTATGCTTTGGGTAGCCCTGCAAAAACCATTAGTAGCCCTTGTGCATTTGAAGCTTTAACATGAGTTCTTTTAGAAAAATATTTTAAGCAAATGCACCTACAACCACAACTTGTTAGCTCAACAAGGTTAGAACAATCCAAGATCCAATTAGCTCCAAGCAATCCACTATCAAAAGTATTTAAAGCACTAAAGGTGAAATACTTAACTCGCCAAGTAAGTGTGAAGTGAGTCCAAAAAGTGGAACATTTAACTCTTCACACAAACTAAAAGCAAGTCAACACCTTATAAAACTAATGAGATCAAGTAAGCATAAAAGGGAGAACTTTGTGGAACACTTAACGCTCTTTTCAAGTAGACCCCTCCCCTATGTATGAATGTTGACCTTGTATCCAAAGGGTGGTAATGAGGGGCGATTAGAAATAAGCAAGTCCAACACCCAATTTAGCTAACAAGCTCAATCAAAAGTACTCTTCAAGTGAGTGTGAAGTGAGTCCAAAAAAGTGGAACATTTAACTCCTCACACAAACTCAAGGCAAGTCCACACCTTAGAAAACTAATAAGATCAAGAAAGCATAAAAAGGGGGAAACTTTGTGGAACACTTAACACTCTTTTCAAGTAGACCCCTCCCCTATGTATGAATGTTGACCTTGCTTCCAAAGGGCGGTAATGAGGGGCGATTAGAAATAAGTGAGTCCAACACCCAATTTAGCTAACAAGATCAATCAAAAGTAATCTAAAGTTGATTATCAATACTTCTCACAAATGAAAAAGGGTTGAATCAATGGAATATTTAACTTTCCAAGCAAACATAGAGTGAGTCCACAAAGTGGTTCATTTAACTCCCTATGTAAATAAGGAATGAATCCATGCCCCCAATCACTCAATGAGATGTTTGATATTGGAAACCAAGAAGCATTCACTTACACAAACTTGTAAAAACAAATCTATGTTCTTTCATTCACCATTAAGAGCATAAAAGAAATGTGCCTATGAAAGCAAGTAAACATTCAAGCCAAATACATGAGAGGTTCTTTTTAAATCCAAATGTTATAGAGATGCAAATAAATACCTCAAATCCATGCAATGTGCTTAGATCCAAAATTGAAATGAAAGTGCAAGAAACTGAGTACAACTATGCAAATTAATTCTATCTAAGTGCAGGAAACAGAAATAGCAAGCTAACTAAATCAAGATTTGGCCAAAAAACCTCAAAAAGGCTCACTGCCGGGTACAAAAATAGACTATAGACACCAAAATTATCATGCGACACTTCTCAGTGTACTAGGGTGATAATATTAGTCCAAGCGATACTCTTCTCTATATCCAGGCAATACTTCATCTGAGGCCAGGGGACAGTTCCTGAAACAGGCGGGCAATACTTTCGACAGGCAAAGTATTGCTCATGTATACAAAGAACTATCGCATGATATTCCTAGAATTATCATGTGATACACTAAGATAGAAAACCTAGAGACCATGAATAATGTCCAAAAATTACTGAAAATATGATGAAAATGCAAAATCTAAAGGACAAAGCTAATCTACTCTGCCCCACGGTGGGTGCCAGAAATGTACACACAAAAGTAGTGCACTTCTATGAATCCTTACATGCAAGAAAACTCAAGAATGAGCCCTCACAAATCGATCCATAGCTCTCTATGTATGGAGTTTCAAGATTGTAAAATTGCTCTCAGCTAGAGCTATGAAGCTAATGACCTTGCTAGTCAACCACACAATGAGAGATTCAAGTGAAGACAAGAGCAAGAATGCCAATATCCCCAAGAATCAAATGAAATGCAAATGCAAGTAAACTAAGAATGAAGATGCAAGCTAAGCTAAATGATAACAATGCAATTCTTGAAAGGAAATCTAATCTATGAAAGGAAAGTACAAGCTAGACTATGAAAGGAAAGTACAAGTCTTACAATCCCTCCTAATTAAACTATGTGAGATTGATCTATTGCATAAAGGAAATCCATACTAAGAATGCCATGATTATGGAACTATGAAAGCAAACTAAATGAAATGCAACAACAATGTCTTCAAAGCTTGAATGCAAGGATGTCTTCAAAGAGCTCCAAATAACCTAGAAAACCTATAGCATAATATTAGTATTCAAAAATTGCATATGAAAATGAAGAAGAGAGCTCTCCTTTTATAGGAAATGAAAAGGAATGGAACATGGAGATTAAGAGGAAAAAGATTTAATCAACGGTGGAGCATAAAAGAGGAGCAATCCATGTGCACAAATATCCTCCAATGAGAAAATAAGAGTTGACTTTTGTGTCCATATAAGACAAAAAGTGGTTTTCTTCTTTTTATAAAATAAGAATAATGTTTTATTTGTGCAACTTAAGATAAGAGGGAAAGGTGAGGGCTTTTTATTTATTAAAAGGGGAGGAAATATTCCTTTTAAATAAATAAAGACTTAGGATAAAATGGTTAACCCAAGGAAAATAATCAAAAATGATAAAATAGGACTTGATCAAGGAAATTGATATAATTGAAAAATGCTAATTTTTGAAAATCTTGATTCAGGGATTTGATAAATTGCTGAATGGGGGCCCAAAGTGTAGGTGACCATTTTAGGGTGCATACAGTATCCTTTAGATCTTCTTTATTTCTTATGTATTTCCTCTTTTTCTTTGGTGTCTCAACTACTTTCTTGGTCTTTCTCTTAACATATTCCTGGTAGGTGTAACTGCTCTTCTTTTTTCTATTTTTACTGCTTCTACTTGCTCGGTGGATTGTGCAATAGTTGATGAATGTGTCTTCATTCCTTCAAGTTCTAGTAGCTGCATATCTTGTTCAGCAATTGTGGGAGGAACTGGTGTGTGATCCTTTTCTTTGTCTGACTCGGTTTCCTCGCTATCATAGGGCTTGTCAACCAAATATAACTGACCTTCGGTTGCTTCATCAACCGGTGACTCCTTAGGTGAGTCAGATGTAGTTCCATATTTTGTTGTGAGATCTTTTCTCATTTTATTTGCCCTTCTTGACATTTTACTGATCTCTATGTCTGTTGTGATTCTAGACTTAGCTTCCTCATATACACCAAACCTACTGGCAGTGATGTCTATTGGTAATGCCAGCAATGCATTGATAGATTTCAAAGTGAAATCATGATTCATTTCATATCCCATCGGTGCTAGCCATTTTGTTCTTGGTTCTACTTCCTTTATCATTGAGTGGTCTATGTTGAATACAAAGCATATATCATCTTCAAATTTACTTACTAATTCCTTTGGAATTCTACTCCTTTGTTGCATTTTTGTTTGAAATTCCTTGAAATATGCATTGAATTCCTTATTCAAATTGTCTCCTAAACTTTTCATCATTTCACCGATTTGAGCAGTTATCAGTTTGTCTAATTGCCAGTTCACTTTACCGATACCCGGTACATATGTTTGTAGATAGAGAAATGTACAAACAAGTAGTGATCTGTACTTACATGTATTAGACTTCTTTTCTTTTATTGTCTTCATATTGTCATGCAGTTGGTTTAGTAGTAGCTTGACAAGATCAACCTGGTGATCTTTCTTCACAATTTTGTAAGCCATGTCCACAGCGCTGCAGGGTACACTATTTGGTCTGCTAGATTGGAATATCTTGTACCCAATGACATGAGTTTTGAATTTTACCACTGGATCTTTGATAGTTGATATTTTTAGTGCCCTATCATCCCATTGAGCTCTAATGTTCTTTTCTATGTCAGGACGAGACAAACTTCGAAAGGCTTTGGCTTTGTCGGTTGTAGGGTACCCAATAACCCTACTGATAATCTTCTTAGTGACCTCAATAGGTTTATCCAACCAAAATTTTCCATCATGAAATCTTCTTAGCACAATTCTTATCTAGTCATTGTGGAAGGATTGCGGGAAGTATGTGAAACACCATAACCCTGACTCCTCAATCTTCTTATATTCGGATTTAATCTTACCATCCGGTCCACAGACTTGCTGATAAGAAACAATGGTCTCAAAATCACATACTTCACCGATCTTGCAGTGAATGTAAGCCCTAACATCTTCTATTAACAAAACCCTATCTGAAATACTAGAAAATGCACCCATATCATCTGTTTGTGCTGTGACCTTGGGATGAGGTTTGAATTTATCCTTGGCAAAATGTGCCCTAACAATTAATTCCACTTCCTCCTCAATGTTCTGTGATTTGCTTGCAGTTGATGTCGATGCCATAAATTTTTTCTAGGGTTTCAAAAAACAATAGATAACCAGTGTTTGGTAGGTAGATGAACTTACTCGTTATTGTTGAAGATTTGTCGTCGGTTTGATCCATAGTAGCTTGGAATCTTTTTTGAAAATCTCTAGCTCGAACTCTTCTTTATAAAATCTCTATTCTTCGAAGTCGCAATGTAACAATGAACTCTGTTTCCAGATATATATAGACTTTTTGATATTCCCACTCAAACTTTGATGCATTAAATGCGTGACCTAACTTTTGATACAAAATAGTTGTCATCTCAGTTAACATAGAATTTCTTCATCGGCTTGCATTGTTGTCGATTAGCCTTGTATAGTGATTACCGATAGGTAACCAACTCATGTTTCTTCTTTTACTGACTATATAACATTTGTAAACTTATAACACATAAACCATGGTGCATCTTTATCCATGCAGATTTGGTGTTTGTACATCATATATAAGGAACTGTATGTAAAATGTGATCATTTAAAATGTCAGTTCCATACATACCTTTGTCATCTTAAGTGGAGGTACCAATGTCACCCAATCCAATGGATGAGGTTTCACCGACAGCGTTACTTGACTCAACATACTCATTAGATTCCTTCTTCCACATTGTGCTCCTTAACTTTGTAATATTTGCAATGTTATATCCACTTTCAAATATATGGTTTTCATCTAGTGCTCGGTCTCTGTAGTTCTTGCTTACATGACCGACCTTGTGACAATGCATACATGTCATTCCTGCATTTGTCTAGTTTCTTGATTGTCCAATATGATTCTTTCTATAGCAGTTTGCTACAATATGTCTATACTGACCACATACAGTAAAATTAGTCCATGTATTATAATCCCAAACATAAGAGTTAACTTGTCTCTTCGGTTGAAATGGCTTTCATTGTAATTTCTCCTTAGGTGTCCAGACTTGTGTCATTTTCACCTTGCAGTGTTTCCATGCTTATTACAAGTATAGCATATTTTCTCCTCAGTAGTATTATTAGCAATGTCATTCTTCTTAGTTCTGCATTCATAAGCTGGATGTCCAAACTTACCACAATAATAACAATATCCATTGAATTTTGGAATGACAGGAGGTTTACCTTGTGCTTTTCTTTTGCACACATTAGATGTATGTCCTAATTTTCCACAGTGTTAACATGTCATCACTTTAGGTTTCTGAGTTTGATTGTTGTTGACTTTTTCATCTTGTTGTGATGATTCTCCTTCACCGGTGTAGCCTATACTGGTTCTGCTTCTGAATCTCCTCTGATTAGTCAGGAAATCATCAATCTTTTTAGAACTATCCTCAACTATCTTCATCATTTCATTGTGTTGCTTTTGTGTCTTTATTTCATTTCTCATTTTTTCATTATCTTCTCTAAGTATTGCAACATCTTCAAGTCTTCTTGATAATTCTTCATTTACTCGGTTCATTTCTTGATTAACTGTCATCATCTGATTTGATAATTGGAAGTGACAATCAGTGAGTCTTTGTATTTCACTTTCTTTTGCTTGAAGTTGTTCACTCATCAGTCTTCGGTCTTCAATAGCCAGATTCTGATCTTGTTCAACTTGTCTAGCATTGTTCATGATTTCCACCATTCTCACCATTTGAGATTCATGACAGATTTGAAGTGCTTTCACTTGCTCAGATAGATGCTGATTCTTTTCAGATAAATTAGAGATTATGCTTTCAGATCCATCAGAGATGCTTCCAGAGCTTGATCCAATATGATCAAATATTTCATCAATAGGTTCTTCATGATAACTGATTTCATTCAACTGAATTGCAAGGTTCTTCCTATCAACCAGTAATTTCTTCAATTCTTCCTTGGCTTGTTTATACTATTCCACAAACATATGTATTTGTATCTTCTGATTCTCAATAGTCTTGTCAAGTTTGTATCTCTCCATGACTTAGATCTTTACCCTTCAATGGTTAGACTGTTCAACAAGAGAACTGAGCTCTGATAACAATTGTTGGAATTAGGAGAGATAGGTACTGAGAGGGGAGGGGTGAATCAGTGCCTTCAAAACTTTTACTTGTAAAACCTTTCTGATCTATAACTGAATACTGTAATAACCAATCAAAATAACTTGAATACAATTGTATAAATCAATCATCTAGTTAACTTAAGAAAGTAAAAATCATGAAATCAATATGAAAATCACATAACACAAGTATTTTGGTAACGCAGAAACCCTTGTTAGAAGGTAAAAATTGCGGTAGGGATGACACCCACAAATTCTTCACTACTGCAGATAGAAAAGGTTTGCCTGTTAAGGCTACAATTTTTTATCACTTCTAGTGATCTTACCTTGTTAGGAGTAACATATTAGATCAGCTAGATCTACCTAGTTATAAGATTTAAACAGCACTAATGAAGTGTGTACTCGGTTAAGAGATTTACATAAGACTATTAAGTCTACTCTATTAAGAGATTTATCAAAATACTCTATCACAATTGTTAGAAAGTAATAGGTAATTATCTACTAGTTGACAACTCAATTGTCTGAAATAGATCTATAAGTGCTCATCAAAATATCACCTTATCTGTGATGGTTTTCTACTCTGTTCTACTTGGTAGCCTTCTTTGATTCTGCTCAATCTGATATCCTCTGTGCTCTGTTCTGCTTGGTAAACTAATTGTCTTGAAGATAGGCAATGTCTTCAAGTGCTCCATGATTCATATATATTAGTTCACCCAACCTCATAAAAATGGTGTGAACATACAAAATATATAGTGTTCTATTTTGTCACCTCAGCAAAAATTAGGTTACAAAAATAATCATAACCCTAAGATCTATGGTGCAAAATAACCTAGATCAACTATTACAATAAGATAAACATTACATTTAATGATTATCTATTTACAATAAATGCTCCTCAATCTTGGTAAACCATTTTACAATCTGTTATAACCATTTGCATAGAATAATGTGCCATTTTAGATTACTATGCCATTTTTTGTGATCATCGATAAACACTATATAATCTACTCAGTGTATACTGTGATGCTCAGTGTTTACTAACCATCAGTGTCAATATCACTGGTGCTCGGTTAACAGTGTGATGCTCAATGTAAAGGCTTTACCGACTACTCTGTCTTACTTCTTGTTATCGACCGACTCAATATAAGTAACCGACCAACCTATTTACTATCCTTTGATACTAATGACCACCTTAAATGCTCAATAGAGATTAACACAATGGATGTAGTTCCTAGATCAATTTTCTCATAAGACTTAATAATCTTCAGAAGTATTGAAGTGAGCTCCTCATTCCTAAGCTTTAATTGATCCTTAGAAATCTTATCTTGATTATACCTTAGGATTAATAACTAAAAAGAAAATTTTGCATCCTACTTAGCACTCTCATGAGTTTTATTTTCAAGTTCAATCCTTCTGATGACATATTCTTTAGTTTTTAGTTTTGCAATATTCTTGTCAGGAGGAGGTACTGTCATTTTTACATACTTTGTCCTATCTTTTTCAACCTTGATCATGGAGATGGTTTTAGTTATCTTGATTACTTTTATATTGTCAAGAGTAAGCTAGCTAGAATCAAAGTCATTTAGAGTGTTGGCTTTATTTTTCCTTTTGGGTGCAATTATTCCCAGCCATGAAGGAATATTGGAAGTACCTCCTTTCATACTTGCAACTAGAGTTTGAGTAAAAATAGATTACTCTTGTGCCTTGCTACACATGATGGGTGGTATTTCATTTAGAACTTTAGATGTGGTTTCAATAACTGACACATTGGGCATAGAATAGGACATGAATCTGTTGATATTTATCATTGATGTCATTGAGAGATCCAAAACTCTTATCTTTGACCAATCCTTTGGTTTGATAGTGGTGTTATCAGTAGTGGTGTTACTAGTATAAGTTTTGGTCTTTATAGTGGTACATACCAAATTTTTGGTCTAATCCTATTTTTGGTATAGCATGAGAAATATTTTTGACATTGCTAACATCTCCAATATTTTGTGTAACATGCTCACATGGTTCCATCTCCAGTTTAAGTTGACTTGTAAAGATACATATCTAGTATATATATGAAGAAGCGTCAACATAGAGATTATAATAATATTGATATGATAGATGATATATGATATGTGAAAGTGATCTATTGATGTATAGTGTGAGCTAATATATGTAATATGTAATATAGCAGTATAGATTAGAAATTTTATTGTAGATATTTGTACTTTAGGGAGAATTGTATTTCATGTATATAAAAAATGTAACTATAATTGTTCAGTTTTGTATTCTACATTCTGATAGTAAGTTGCCTCTCATCTGTAATAGTTGTTTATTGTATTTTGGGTATTGAGCCCCTCTAGAAGTGAACCACCCAATTGTGAGCCACCTATGTATTGTGTAACTAGTTACTTAATACTTGAGAGTTAACCCTCTCCTTGGTTTTTCCCATCTTGGTTTTCCATGATAAAAAATTTGGTGTTGTATTATTTGGTTACTATTCATTTATTTTCTAAAAATTTAATTATGTTATGTGGATAACTATTTAGAAGTTTTAATATTTTCAAAGGAATATTGATTCACCAGCCCTCGCCTCTCAGTATTTTGGATGCTCAAAAAGTGGTATTAGAGCCATATCCTTTAGAAGATTCTAATCGCTCAAATGAGATCCAAAAGGTTAAACATATAATGCCAAGATCTACCATGGATCAGGAAGAGCTCATGTTTGTATTCAAGAAGATCTTGAGTCTATTGAAGATGAAAATAAGGAGCTATCAAAAAATATTCAAATGGAAAATGATTGCATCCAAAAATTAAACGATTGGATCCACAAATTCAATATAAGGCACAAAGAGGTTAGTAATGAACTCAAGTTAGAAAATGATACTATCATTGATTTGAAAGAAAAGAGTGATGAAGATGAAAAGACCAAGAAACATCTGAATAGTATAATCAAGAGAAAATATGATGAATGCAAGAAGTTGAAACAATAACTTATATTTCTCAAGTTAGATCTAGAAGAATCAAAGAAGAAAGAAGAAAAATTCAAAACAAGCTCAAAAAGGATCGATAAAATATTGACAGCTCGAAGATCTACAATAAACAAGAAAGGCCTAGGTTGTGAAATTGGCAAATTCTCACACAACAAACCTGAAGAAAAGAAAGTATCAGATCAGGTAAAAGAAGCTAAACTAAATCTAAAAAAGAGGACAAAGGTAACTCTCTGGTAAAATAACAAGTAAGAAACCCTTCTCTTTTAATGGTCATCTCTTTAATTGTAATAAATTATGTCACAAAGCATCATATTGTAGGAATAGAAAGAATTAGAAAGATAGATCTTATTTCAGTAGATGTTATAATTGAAAAAGTAATGGTCATAAAGATAATCAATGTAGGAAACCAAATGGAAGCAATCATTTTATTGGTTATTTTTATACATGTTATTCATATGGACATAAGGTTGACCAGTGAAGGTTAAGACAAGACAAGAACCAATGGGTGTTATAATTATAATAAAGTTGGACACATCACAATTTTTTGTTAAATTAATATAGTCAAGCCAATCAAACCAATAAAGAAGATGAACAAAGAAGATGTTAAGGCCAAAATGAAGAAGATCTGGAGAAAGAAGGAAGATAATGGTTTGGCTCTAGTGCAAACATCTATTACAAAGATGTTAGTTCTACTTGATCAAAAGGGTCTGTGGTAAAGAAAAAAATGAACAGGTTATTTGTGGAATATGGTAAAGTCATATCCATCTAATGAAAAAGTAATTAAAAAAGTAGTTATAGCACATTTAATATAGAAAGATGCATTTATTAAAAAATTGGCATAAAAAGAAAGTTTTCAAGTCATTTTGATCACACAATACAAAAAAATGTTTCAAGATGCTAAGGAGAAGATAAGGAATTTGACTTACGTCCTAGAGTTTGTGAACCAAAAAGAGGTATGTGTTCCTGATATTTGATATTTCTCCACACTTTCAACGCTGGTTGCTCCTATTATGGTAAATGTAACATCTTATCCTTGTCCTGAATTCAAGAAGTACATAGATATTTTAATAGAAACTGATTTAGTTGGTTGTTTATCAAGAATCCCACATGGTGGCATTCCTTTAGAAGATGTTAAGGTTTATATTCACTTGAAACTCAAAGAGTTTTATCATACCAAACTAGTTTATTTATGGGTTAATGAGTTAATTAGTAATGATTTTAATGTCAAACCTAAGTATAAGTTTCTAGTTGAGAAGAAATTGCATGTCTGGAACAATTTTTTTCATTTTTTTAGGATAAATGGGTACAAATAGAAATAAGCATCTTCCATGACACTTTATTATGGTTAGATGAATCTCACTTGACCAATAAAGTGGTGATGAAGACTAAACTAAAGACACCCAAAAATAAAGAGGTTGAAAACCTAACTAAGGTAGATCTCTAACAGTGCATACAGTCACAAATATTGTAGTGAGGTATGCTACCCGGGTCATTGGAAACAAATTTTACTACTCCAAGTAGGAAAATTCCATTTCTTCTATTGTTGTGGTTAAAGTACTAAGTGTTGTGTCAATTACAACACTTTGTAAATTTCCATTGTATGAAGAATTGCTAGGGGGCGACCAAAAGGCCTACCTAGCATAACAAACTTATATGTCATGGTCACAACATTAGTGATCTTAAAATGAATATTTGACACTACCTTACAATAACCTTGATGATTTATACATATGCAACTAATATAAGAACTTGAGTATAGAAATGGTGCTCTTTAATAAAAATTGAGATATATTCATGTCAATACAAACTAAAGTATATACTATACCATATGTAATTGAATCACATGTATCAGATCAAGTAAGTGAATACAATGATTATAATCTAAATATTAAACTAATCAATCTCAACTACGATCATGAAGATAGTATGATTAACATATAATATGATCAAGTGAGTAATATGTAATCACTATAGAAGCTTATCACAATCAAATGCAAACTAGCATCATGAAGTAAGTGATTCTTTGGATGATGTAGTGGTACTGATTAATTCCAAACTAAATATTTATCTATTGATCTCAAACTAAATGCAAGATGCAATATGTAATCACAAACTAATCAAACTGACATGATGCAATATTCTACAAACTAATATCATAACCACAAACATGTAATAACAAACTGATCAAACTATCATGATGTAATATTCTACAAACTACAAACATAGCATCCAACACAATGCTATCAAACTACTAGTGTTAATGTGCTTGGAAACAAGGACAACTTAGGTGAGGAGAAACAACCTAATTATGATCCATTTGATCTAGTCACATCAATCTCATCAATTAACCAAATTTTTCCTCTTTAGGGGTAAATAATCATTTATTTCCCCTTTATCCCTAAGTCCTAAGCTATGATAAATACATTCTATTTATTTATCTTCCTTTTCACATTTTTTTCTCACAATTAATTAAATTCATAAATTAATTGGATAATTTTCTAATATCTAGGAATTATTGATTTAAAATATTAAATATTCCCTCATTTTCCAATTGGGATTTCATCCCTTAGTTTTGGCCTCCATTTCCCCTAATTGTGCTTCATCTCCTATAATTTAGCTTCCACCATTCTTACACCTTCCCTTCTCCATTTCCCACTAATTTGGCTTCTCATTTCCCTTTTAATTGCATTTACAATTGTGCATTCAATCATGTCATATTTTTTTTATAATAATGACATTTTCCCAAGTTGCACATTCAATTTGTCGAAAGTCATGACAATTGCCAATTTTGTGCTCTCTTTTGCAACTATATTAATTAGTTTTCAATTCTCTAATTTTTTGAACCACAATCTAAGTATTCTCACCACCATTATCATCTTACTGCTTTCAATATTTTGTGAACTTTTCCATATTTGAGTAACATCATAATCTTAGAGAAGAAAGGAAAAGCATTAATGTATCACTGAGTGTTTGGTTGATTTGTTTATTGCATTGTATCTTAGTGGCTTTAATGGTTGGATTTAGATCTAGTATTGTGTATTTTTGAGGTTTTGTGATTGACCTTGGCAAGCAATGTTTCTTGTTTCCCTATTTCTTGGTCTACATTCTCGTGAACCTAATGTGATTTTTAGGAGATTTTTTCAGGACATTATTCAATGTTTACAATTTTAAGGATCGTATTTTAGGGATTTTTTAGGATCATATTTTATTTTTAGAGTTTTTTTCATGATTGCATTTGATTTTTAGATATTTTTTCAAGATTTTATTTGATTTTTAAATATGTTTTCAAGATATTAATATTTACATGTTGCTTTCTCCAATTTCATAAGGCAAATGACTCTATCTTTCAACCATGTTCTAGGAATTTCCCCCAATTCAAATCCAAATTATGTACAAATTTAGGAAATTATCACTGGTCCACGCCCAAACTATATACATTGGTTGAACAAAAAAAGGGATAGATATGTACAAATTGGTTACACAAGGGAAGAGGCATAGAACATCAACTAGTCATAGGCCATAAAAGAGACTAAGGTTGAATTAGGCGATATTATGAAAGGTGCAATGGGAAGTGGAGATAGGTACTAGATAGAGTAATGATAGATGGTAGAGCAACAACTTTCTCCATCATGTGGTGCCTATTTGCCAAGTTTTCACCATGGTACTTGCCCAAAGTGCCTATTTGCCAGGTTTTCACTAATAAATTAATTTATTTCTCTTTAATCTTTTTTTTTGTGTTACCAAGACGCCTATTTGTTAGGTTTTCATCAAGGTTAAAAAAAAATTCTTTTTGAAAAATATTTTTTCAAGGTCATTTTTCAAATTTTTTGATAATTTTTTCAAGATCATTTTTAATTTTTTTTGACAATTTTTCAGGATCATTTTTCAATTTTTTTGATATTTTTTTCAGGATCATGTGTAATTCTTACAAAGGTGCATGTTTTTCACTAGCTTAGACAGTGGTTCTCCCTCTAGTGTTGGAAGTTGATAAACTCCAAACCCATATGTTGCAGTGACTATGTATGGTCCTATCTACTTTGGGTCAAATTTACCTAGTTTTTCTCTATTATGTTAATTTTTAGGTTTTATTTTTAGGACCAAGTCTCTAACTTCAAAATGGAAACCTATGACTTTCTTTTTATATCTTCTTTGGAGATAGTTTTGGTAAGCCTATAAATGGGACCGAGGTAGTTTGTCTCTAATCATCCAACATTTCTAGCTCATGGAATCTGGATACTCTATAATCTTCCACTTCATTCAAGTTATGCAAAGACACTCTTAATGATGGGATCTCAACTTCAACCAACAATATGGTCTTGGTGCCATAAAATAAAGAATAGGGGGTTGTACTAGTAGGACTGTGGATGTTGGCTCAATATGCCCACAAAGCTGGGTTCAACTACATATGACAATATCAACCAGCATCATCAATAGTCTTTTTCAATATTTTAATGATTATTTTTTTGGATGGCTTAGTTTGGTCATTGCCTTGTGAATAATATATAGAAGAATATATATGATGAGTATAGAATTTTTTCATAAAGCTTATTGATATCCTTATTTTTGAATGGGATACCATTATCAATAACAATAGCAAAATAGATTCTATAGTAGCATACGCTATAGTTCAAGATAAACTTTAAGATTTTTTTACCAGTGACATATGTCATAAGGATGGCCTTAATCCATTTGGTGAAATATTTTGTAGTAGTTATTATATACTTGTGACCATTAGTAGAGATGGGATGAATCTTCCCTATGAGATCAAGTCCCTAGTGAGAAAAGGGCCATGGTGAAATAATCGGTTGGAGTTCCTGCACTAGGGCATGAATCATGTCTCTATGCATCTAGCATTTATAACATTTCTTCACAAAATTATAAGCATCTTGTTCTATGGTGATCCAATGGTATCCATCTCTTATCAATTTCTTTACTAGATTTAGACTGTTGAAATGACCTCCACAAATACCATCATGTAGCTCATGTAAACTAGTTTGTGCCTATTCTGAATCAAGACATCTGAGGAGGGTTTGGTCAAAGGATCATTTGTAAAGGGTATCATCGATGATGATGTATTTAGGGGATCGGCATATAAGTTGGTTTTTGGACAAGTTTGGGGGTAGGATTAATGTTTAAGTAGTTATAAATGTCTTGGTACTAAGGGGATTGGGGACCTCCAGTTACACACATGAGTTCAAACTATGGAAGTTCAAAAGTAGGAATCAATAATTGTTCCACTAAGAACTCGCATCTTTCTTCATTTTGAGGTATATCAATCATGGACACAATTATTTCCATGGCTTCTGGTAGCTTGTTTTGTAATATTGGTACTTGAAATAACATGTTTGTGACAAATTTGGTCATAAGAAAGTCATCCAATTTATTGAAAGGTACCATTCTTAATCTTTATTATCATAGTCATCATTGAATTGTTAGATGAGTAATTGTAAATCTCCATATGCTCGCAGGTGCTCAATCTTCCACTGCATTGCAATTTTTAGTCCCATGGTTAGAGCCTCATATTTAGCTATGTTATTGATGCACTCAAAATATATCTTATATAATTTTGGTATAACATATCCTTGTGATATGCATACCTTCCTCTAGCATGTGAGCCATCAAAATAAAGTTGCCATTCATTGGAGGATGTAATAGAGAATATTGACTCATCTAGAAAATTAGACAAAAATGGATGATAATCTTGAGCTAGGGATTTTTATATTTAATATACTATGACCTAACCTTTAATATCTTTTAAATTCATGTATTCAATATCAAACTAGCTCAGGATCATCACCCATTGGGTCAATCGACCTGTAAGCATTTCTTTTCTCAATAGATATTTCAATGGATCTATTATTACTATGAGCATTGTTTTATGATTAAGCATATAGTGTCTCAACTTTTGGACTACAAAAACTACTACAAGGCATGCATGCTCAATGTGTGTGTAATGAATTTCATAAACCACAAGTGTTCTACTAATATAATAAATAGCTCATGTTTTGCCTTCTTCATCGCATTGTGCTAGAACGGCTCATAATGTTGTTTCATTAGTAGAGATGTATAAGATGAATGGTTTGACTTCAATGGGAGAAATCAAGACTAGTGGGTTGAGAAAATAAACTTTTAGTTATTGAAAAGAGTCTTGGAACTGATCATTCCATCTGAAATTTATACCCTTATGGAACAAATGTTGGAAAGGGTGGAATTTATCTGCCAATTATGCAATGAATCTTTGTATGGATTGTAGTTTTCCATGGAGATTTCTTAATTGTTTCAAATTAGATGTGAGTGATGTCTAATACATATTTAACTTTAATTGGATCCACTTCTATGCCTCGGTGAGAAACAATATACCCTAGGATTTTTCCTAAAACTATTCAAAAAATACATTTGTTTGGATTTAGCCAATGCTTGTAGTCTTTCATTATAGAAAATATTTTTTCTAAAATTCTCAAATGACCATTTCTAATCAGTGATTTACATAAAAAACCATCCACATGGTCTTCTATCAACACATGCATGAAATCATGGAATATTATTTTCATTTCTCTTTGATAAGTGGCTATGGCATTCTTAAGATTGAAAGGCATCACATTCCAATAGTATATTCCCCAAGAATGTGTAAAAGCTATTTTAGGTTGACCTTAAGGTACTATTTAGATTTTATTATAATCATAAAAACCATCTATCAATGATAACACTTCATATCCAGTTGTCATATCTATTATAATGTCAATTTTGGGCAAGGGGAAATCATATTTTAGGCATGCCTTACTGAGATCATGAAAATCTATACATATTATTATGTCCCCACTAAGTTTACTAACTGGGACTAGGTTGGAAATGTAGTTTGCATAATTAATAGGTCTACTAAAACACACATCCAATAATTTATTCAATTAAACTTTTTCCAAGAGTGCAAACTAAGGATGCATATTTCTCAACTTTTATTTGACTAGTTTTGCACCTAGCTATAAGGGAAAATGATGAAGAACCAATTTAGGATCTAACCTTGGCATGTCTACATAGGACCAAGAAAATTTTCTTTGCTTTTTTAGGAAAAACTTTATCAAATTACCCTTCTCTTGTTCTAATAAGGATGTTGCAAAATGGATGATCTTGGGGTTCTCTGGTGTTCCAAGATTTAATTTTTGTGTCGTTTCTATTAGAAGTGATGATATTTCTTGTCGAGTGAGTTTGTTCAATTTTATATTCTTGTGTGCCTTACAGAGGTTTTCACCCTTGGATACATCCTTTATTTTTAATTTTTTACAATCTAATGGTGTCTTTCAATTTTCACTAGAAGACCTTTTTTTTCTTTTCTTTTTTTCACTTTTGCAACTGGAAGATGGATTTGACTCCATAAACTATGTTATGGTAACTAAATTAATTCCAAAGCCTACTTTGTGATTTTCTAGAGGTATGCCTTCTTGTAGATCAAAGAATTCTACTATGGCTTCATCATTTTTGAAGTGATCTAAGCTCGAAGGTCCTTATTGGTCCCAATTTATCAGTTCAAGGTAAACTAAAGGAATGACATCATTGATGTTATACATTTTTTAGATGCCAAGGGTAATGGTAAAGATATAAATGTCATTTGCATTAGTGTTATTAGCATTATCCTCATAAGTGATGCTAGGATCCCAAAAATTTCCAATCAAGGCACAAGGACAAGTTTTGACAGGGGGAGGGGTATCATCCACATGTTTTTCTTCAATGGGTAACTCATTAGGGCCAAAAAAGATATTTTTAGGGTATAAGGACTATAGTAATAGGAGTTTCATTCCCATTAAATGGAATCAATTTCAGCATGGATCTCCTCAATTGTTGTATCATCATTCAAGGCATTATTTGTTTCATACAAGGGTATATTAGTACTTGAAGAGCCAATTTACAATGGTCTAAATCTAAGTCCCTTGTTTGGAGGTCACATTTGGGGAATAATAGGTTATATGATACCTTGCTTCTATGTTCCAAGACCACTACAACCATTGTAGCCTTTATTTTGCATTATTTTGAATCCTGGTCTATATCTTTCAACGGGCAATTAAACAGGTTGTTAGTCTTCTTCATCTTTGTATATCCATCCAGATATGCCTTCCTAAATAGTTTATTTTTGCAACTCTCCCAATTTTATGAATGTAGTAGGGTAATTATACTAGATGGGGGTATGTTGTTATTTATTTAGCATGTGTGGTCTTCTGTAAGACTTTGGGGAAAGAGGTAATTTCCCAATGTGAAAGGAATGTATCATTGACTATTCTCTCATCATTTATCTTCAATTTTAAGCTTGCATTTAGCCATTTTTACTAATGTGGATTGGTCAACATATTGAGAGGGGCTATATGATGTTGCTTCTCTATTAGATGGTACTCATTAGGTAGAAGTATCTCTCAAATTGGCACAAAATTAAAAAGAATTAGGATCACCAGGAATAGTGACCTCTAAACCATTATATGAATATTTTAGACATTTATGGTAGGATGATGGGATTTATTTCATTACATGGATCCAAGGGCAACCCAAAATCATGTTGTAAGGTAGATCTAGGTCTAAAACTTGTAAAAATGTGTTCTCCACTGCTAGACCAACTCTAAGAGGTAGAATTATGACTCCTTTGTGAGGACATTGTTAATATGATTTAGAACAATAGAGAGGGGGGGGTGAATTAGTTGTTCTCGGGTCCTGATGTATAAAACAAACTTCAAAAACTTTTCTTTAAATCAGATCTAACAACCAAAACAACTTGGCCATCACTAATTCTATAATAGAAATATATAACATTGCAGTCCACTACCCAGTTGTATCTAACTTGTAAAACACAAAAATGTTCAAACCAAAACATTCACACAAGCATTGACACTAGGATTTATAGTGGAAACCCAATCTGGGAAAAACCACTTTGTAACATGCTACTATTATTTTCACTCTTTTGAAGTGAGCTCGGTTAAAAGCCAACCCTGTCAAAGGTTACAGTACACACTATTAGGTGTGACCTGGTTAAAGGATTTCAATCAACTCTTAGAAGTGAACCTTGTTATAGGACTTACATACATTCCATTAGAATGCAACCTTGTTCAAAGGATTTAAACATATGACTTGTTAGGTCAACCTCTGTTAAAAGGATTTTGACTGTTACAATGGTTAGAAAGTAGCAGCAGTAATGATCTATAAAACATACAACTCACTTTGCAAATATCAAATCCAATTCCATACACAAATGTTGGTTTACTAACTTTGAAACTTTTCCATCTCCATCTTGATCTACTCGGAACTTTTCTTCAAGTAATCACCACACTTCTCCTTCATCCTTTTTTGCTTATATAGTCAATGACATCTACTAATCTTCTAGCATCCTCTTTTCACCCATGCACACACATACCTAATGCTTAGGTTCCCTTAATACTTCCTCAATTAGGTTAACTCATCTTTTTGCCACTCAATCTCTTTCATAGATCTTAGGGTTAGGTCAGATTCATTGAATCTACCCGCTTTATGTTCTTTGGCTCCTTTTCTAGAAACATCTCAAATCTCTTAAAGATTTACAATAAAACATTTTTCAGTGCATTTAATGCTTTCAAACAATCAATAAATAAAGTCAACATGTTTTACATAATCCAAGAATTCAACAATGTCGGCTCCAAATCTGAATTCTCTTCAAATATAAAAATGTTGATGCTTGGTCAATACTGTGATCAACTAATTGATCTTCATGTAGAAAGCTCATTCATTACTAAAAAAATTTCCTCGGCTTATACTATCTTCTCGGCAATTAACTGATGTTCGGTCAACACTAGAATTTTACTCGGCATAGACTAACTCGGTCAACACTAACATACTCAGCTTGAACATGAATTCTCCATTTTTTCTCATTCAAGCCTACCAGTTTAGTCTTCAATCTTACTAAGATAAATAATACATTATCTCATCATTGTACAACATAGTCAAGTACACTTTGTAGTATCAAGATAACTCAACCTTTCCTTAGGTGCTATTGTTACCAACCTTGCCTATCCCCTTAGCAACACTCAAATAGATATAGTACTTTCCTAAGTAGCAACAGTCTTACCAGTTAAGGTTTTGACATCAATGAAAACAAAAAAATTGCTTCAATTATAGTTTCCAACAATCTCCCTCTTTGGCATTGATGGCAACACCATATGATATCACCTGAATAACACATGGATTACCAACCAATCCAAAAACTTATCTGTCC
Organism: Chamaecyparis obtusa; assembly: GCA_027943335.1. NCBI lineage: Eukaryota > Viridiplantae > Streptophyta > Pinopsida > Cupressales > Cupressaceae > Chamaecyparis > Chamaecyparis obtusa. The sequence goes on from BSBK01002625.1 coordinate 1,962,238, forward strand.
ATCAGAAAAAAAAAATTGCAATATCCTTAGCTTCATTCTGATTCAGAATCTATAAGTCTCGCTTCTGTGACCATCAGAAATATCCAGATCTCCCTCTATCTTGATCCTTCATTTCAATTCATCATCTCCTTACTTTTCTTTTCAGTGTCATGTGTTATTATATCATCTCAGTTCATCTCCCTCTTTGACAAAAAATGCCAAAGCAGCAACTAACACATACATCCATCAAATGTAGATATTATCTATGCAACTCAGTGTTTCTCCCTCTGTCATCTTGCTTATGACTGATTTCTTGTCTTTTCTCTTCTTCACAACTTTAGGCCAATCTTAAAGTGTGACAATCATCTGCATCAATCTGTCAAATATTCTATTGTAGCATATTTGATGCAGTGCTCCTAGCTTAACTAGGTAGCCTCAGTTAGGGGAAGGACCCCGAATTGACTTCTCAAATACTAATGTGCTTCTTTAGGTAAAGCTTTAGTGAATATGTCTGCTAATTGTTCCTTTGTATTCACATATTCCATTCGGACTTCTTTATCTTGTACCAATTCTCTCAAGTAGTGATACTTGATTGCTATGTGCTTGGTCTTAGTATACATCACTAGATTCTTAGAGATGTTGATAGCACTTGTGTTATCATAGAAAATAAAAATAGGTTCAGTGATTTCTTCTTTCATGCCTACCAACAATTGTTTTATCCATACCAAATTTGAACAGTTTACTGTAGTTGCAACATACTCGACTTTAGCAGTAGATTGGGAAATGCAATTTTGTTTCTTGCTCATCCAGGAGACTAATCTCTATCCAAGAAAGAAAGCTCCACCACTAGTAATCTTTTTTTCATTTACATTTCCTTCCCAATCAGCATCTGTATATACTCTTAGTTCAAATCTTTCATCCTTCTTGTAATATAGCCCATAGTCAGCAGTCCCTTTCAAGTATCTCATAATTCATTTCACAGCCATCATGTGTGTTTCCTTAGGATTGGCAGATAATCTTGCCACAATCCCAATATCTAGTGCAATATTTGGTCTACTATGTATAGCATACTACAATTTTCCAATCATGGATCTGTACAAAGTCTGGTTCACTTTTGTAGCTTCATCATTCTTAGATAACTTTTGTCCAGTAGCCATAGGAGTACTCACTAGTCTAGAGTCTTCCATCCCAAAAGTTTTCAGTATTTCATTAACATACTTAGACTGTGTAATGAAAATTCTTTTCTTCATCTGATATACTTGTAAACCAACAAAGAATTTGATCTCACCAAACATGATCATTTCAAATTCAGCTTGCATTTCATTTGAAAATATTTTACACAATGCATCTTTTCCACCAAAAATAATATCATCACAAAAAATTTTGCCAACAGAATACCTTTACCTTCTTCATCTTTCATGTACAAATTGCTTGTGTCATTTGTTCTTGAAAATCCAATCTGTATCAAGTAGTTATGCAATCTCTCATACCATGCTCTGGGAGCTTGTTTTAATCCATATAGTGCTTTGTTCAGTTTGCATACCATGTGTCTTCTGTTTGGATCAATAAAACCTTCTAGTTGTTCTATGTAAACTTCTTCTTCTAGTATACCATTTAAGAATGCAGACTTGACATCCATTTGATAAACCTTGAAATCTTTATAAGTAGCATATACAAGCAGAGTTCTTACTCCTTCCAATCTAGCTACAAGGGAAAATGTCTCCTCATAATCTATTCCTTCTTCTTGTGCATAGCCTTAACATACCATCCTAGCTTTGTTCCTAGTTATTTCACCTTTTTCATTCAACTTATTCTGGAACAACCACTTTGTTCCTATAACATTTTTGTTTTCAGGTCTCAGCACCAGAGTCCAAGTATCATTCTTCTCTATCTGGTCTATTTCTTCATTCATTTCTTGTATCCAATCTTTATTTTCTAATGCCTCTCTAGTTGACTTAGGTTCAAATTCACATAGTAAACATGTTGGATCCTTTTTCCTACTTCTAGTCAGAATTCCAATATGTTTGTCTCCAATTATCTGTTCAGGCTTGTGATGTCTTCTTACATATTTTGCCAAAATAGGTTCAGCTCTTCTCTCATCTATTTCATCAAGTTCCTCAACAAGGTTGTCAAATTCAGCTTCTAAATGCTCGACAACCTCTTCCTAATACTCGGTAGCATTATCTTATCGCTCGACATGTTCTTGTTCTCTTTCAACACTATTTTCCTGATGCTCGGTAGCATCTTCCTATCACTCAGCATTGCTTACCTGAGACTCGGCATCAAGTGAAAATATGTTACTTGCCTCTTCTTCTTCTTCAATATACACAAAAGATCTATAATCTTCTAGTTCTCTTTTACTGTCAACTTCATTTCTTTCTGCATACTCATCAACTTTGACATTCACACTTTCCACAATTTTGTTAGTGTTAGAGTTCAAACACTTATAAGCTTTACTTTTTGTGGAATACCCTAGGAATATGCCTTCATCACTTTTAGCATCAAACTTTCCATTCCTATTGTCTTTTAATATGTAGCACTTGCTTCCAAAGATTCTAAATTATTTAACACTCAGTGCATGCCCATGCCATAATTCATAGGGTGTCAGATTTGTACCTTTCTTGATTTGTACCCAATTCAGAGTGTAGATAGCTATACTTATAGCTTCTTTCTAGTATTTATGTGCCACATTCTTTTCAATAAACAATGTCCTTGCACCATCCAAGATAGATATGTTCCTTCTCTCTGCTATACCATTCTGTGGGGGTGTTCTAGGTGCAGACATCTGTCTTTTGATCCCTCTTTCATTGCAAAATAGATTGAATTCATTTGATGTAAATTCTCCACCTCAGTTAGATCTAAGACATTTCAGGTTCCTACCTATCTCCTTCTCAACCTTAGCCAAATACCACTTAAAATTTTGAAAAGCTTCAGATATTTCTTTTAGAAACATTACATGCATCATCCTGGTATGATCATCAACAAACAAGATAAAATATCTAGCACCACGGTAACTTTTTACACTCATCGGTCCATAAAGGTCAGTATGAACCAAATCTAAAATGTTTTCAAAAGTAAAGGATTTTCTCTTAAAACTTGACTTTGTCATTTTTCCTAACTAGCATTCCTTGCACATCAAATTTTTAGGTTTCTTCAATCTAGGTAGACCTCTTACTTTCTTCTTCTTACTTATTTCTACCAGATTATCAAAGTTAACATGACATAGCCTCTTATGCCATAACCAAATGTCATCAAGTTGCACAACCATACATGCTTCTTCAGATAGGTCAAGATAGAACAAATTACCTCTAGTTTGTTCTCCACTTTCGATCAGTTCACTAGTAGCATCAAATATTTTAGCTTTCTTGTGATGAAATTCCACTCAGTAACCAGTGTTGTTGAGCTAAGAAACACTTAGTAGATTATAATTTAGACCTTCAACCCAATATGCATTTTCACAAAAGATCTTATCAGTCAATTTAATCAAACCTTTTCCTCTAACAGGACATGGTGCATCATTACCAAATTTTACACTTTTACCTCTATAATGATGTAAGGTCTCAAACTTACTCTTGTCACCATTCATGTGATGTGAAAAACCACTGTCAATAATCCTTTTTTCATTCTTGTTCACATAGGAGATCAATGCAGTTTTCTCATCCTCATCAGATTCATCTTTCATTGCAACATAGACTACCTCAATTTCAAAATCATCACTATCAGTGTCAGTTTCTTCTTCAGCAATGTAACAAGATTTCTTACCTTTTCCTTTGTAGTCTTTGTGCCTTCGGTAGCTTCTGTCATCTCTTCTATCTTTGTGTTTTCTTTTTCTTTCATCTTTATCATTTCTGTCAAGACATCTAGCAACTATATGACCAACTTTATTACATGCAAAACATATAATAGGGAGTTTACCTTTATATTTTCCTTTTCCCCTTCTTAGTCTTCTAGCCATAAGAGCTTCTAGATCTTCAAGTTCTTCATTAAAAGTGTCACTGACACTTTCACTTTCACTTTCACTGATGCATCTTTCTTTTTCTTTCTTTGGCTTGTCCAAAACTAATTGAGACTTAAAAGAAGATTCAACATTTCCAATACTACCAACAATGAAGTTATCATAGTTAGAGAGTTCAAAAGCAGTCAGCTTGCCAACCAAACTTTCCAAAGTAAGCACATTCGCAGAGTTACATCTAGATTCCTGAATAGCTGAGATCTTAATAGCATATATAGGACATAGAGTTCTTAGTAATTTTCCAATTTTAGTTTCATTATCAATAGTCCCATTTTCTCCTCTAATAGCATTCACAACTTCTTTTATTCTACCACAATATTGTGCAATGTTCTCACCTTCTTGCATTCTAATTTCATCAAACTTACCTCTGAGACTCTTGGCCTTAGCTTTCAGTACATTTAGGTCACCACCATAGATCTTTGCAAGAGTGTCCCACATCTCCTTAGCACTTGTGCAATCCTTAATGTCCTCAAATTCCAGATAGCTTAGGGTAGATGCAATTTCTAGCATTACCTGATTATGTTCTTGCTTAGCTCTCATTTCTTCGGTAGTCAAAGGTGCGATAGGTGAGACATGGTCATTCTCAACGTAGTACTTTCTAGAATTAATAATACTGGCCAAATGTAGCTTCATCAAGCTTTGCCATGCAGGGAAGTTTTTTTTATTCAGCTTCGGTACCTCCTTCTTATACATCCTGATCATTTGCTTCAAGTCCCTTTAAACTTGATTTTTGTAAACACCAATAATAAGGAACACAACTATGATACCAATTGTTAATATGATTTAAAACAACAAAGAGGGGGGGGTGAATCAGTTGTTCTCGGGTCCTGATGTATAAAACAAACTTCAAAAACTTTTCTTTAAATCAGATCTAACAACCAAAACCAACTCGGCCATCACTAATTCTATAATGGAAACATATAACATTTCAATCCACTACCCAGCTATATCTAACTTGTAAAACACAGAAATGTTCAAACCAAAACATTCACACAAGCATTGACACTAGGATTTATAGTGCAAACCCAATCTGGGAAAAACCACTTTGTAACATGCTACTATTATTTTCACTCTTCTGAAGTGAGCTCGATTAAAAGCCAACCCTGTCAAAGGTTACAATACACACTGTTAGGTGTGACCTGGTTAAAGGATTTCAATCACTCTGTTAGAAGTGAGCCTTGTTATAGGACTTACATACATTCCATTAGAATGCAACCTTGTTTAAAGGATTTAAACATATGACTTGTTAGGTCAACCTCTATTAAAAGGATTTTGACTATTACAATGGTTAGAAAGTAGCAACAATAATGATCTGTAAAACATACAACTCACTTTGCAAATATCAGATCCAATTTTCTACACAAATGCTAGTTTACTGACTTTGAAACTTTGCCATCTCCATCTCTGATCTTCTCAGAACTTTTCTTCAAGCAATAACCACACTTCTCCTTCAACCTTTTCTACTTATACAGTCAATAATATCTACTAATCTTCTAGCATCCTCTTTTCACCCATGGACACACATACCTAATGCTTAGGTTCTTTTAATACTTCCTCAATTAGGTTAACTCATATTTTTGCTGCTCAATCTCCTTCGTAGATCTTAGGGTTAGGTCAGATTCATTGAATCTACCTACTTTATGTTCTTCAGCTCCTTTTCTAGAAATATCTCAAATCTCTTAAAGATTTACAATAAAACATTTTTCAGTGCATTTAATGCTTTCAAACAATCAATAAATAAAGTCAACACATTTTACATAATCTAAGAATTCAACAATGTCAGCTCAAATCTGAATTCTCTTCAAATATAAAAATGTTGATGCTTGGTCAATACTATGATCAACTACTCAGTCTTCATGGAGAAAGCTTGGTCATTACTAAAAATGTTTCCTCAGCTTATATTGTCCTTTTGGCAATTAACTGATGTTCGGTCGACACTAACATACTCGGCTTGAACATGAATTCTCCATTTTTGCTCGGTCAAGCCTACCAGTTTAGTCTTCAATCTTACTAAGATAAATAATACATTGTCTCATCATTGTACAACATAGTCAAGTACACTTTGTAGTATCAAGATAACTCAACCTTTCCTTAGGTGCTATTGTTACCAACCTTGCCTATCCCCTTAGCAACACTCAAATAGATATAGTACTTTCCTAAGTAGCAACAGTCTTACCAGTTAAGGTTTTGACATTAATGACAACACAACAATTACTTCAATTGCAGTTTCCAACAGATATTCTACATCATCATAAGCTTTTATTGTTATTTTCTTTGAGGGATAAATGTCATCTTTAGAATATCCAAGTGCCATTATAACTCTCAAAGTGCATATATTTTGTCATGCTCTACCTTTTATCAAAACTTGTGAAATCTTTGTATTGTGGACAAAGACTTCTAGGTGCAAGGAATCATTATGATTTGGTCTATTATGAGGAATATTAGTTTCTATGAAGGTAACATATTGTGTAGTGAAAAAGTGACCTATTATGGCCTAAAACTAGTCAACATTTATATCAATAGGCACAATGGACTCTTTCAAAGCTTTATTTAGGACTTCTTTGTGCAAGGAATATACGTAATAGCTCAAGAATGGATAATTTTCCAAGTGTTTTTCTAAGATGGTCAAGGAGGTTACACTAGGTAGTGACCTAGGGTCAAGGAGGAGCTCCTTGTATATTTATCTTGGTTCAATGATTAGTGACTACACATTAGTGATCTTTCTCTTTGAGGGTTATGATAGACACATGAGCATCTGATGCTTGAATGTAGTTTATGGTACGCTCATGAGTAGTTATAGTGTAATTCATGTTAGCTTTAGAATTACAATTTTAATTGGAAGCATTCCCATTTTCATGATCAAATAAAGGAGTCTTGAAAATCATATGATCAGTATTGGAGGAGCCCAAAAGAGAATCAACTTTAATTATACCTTGATCGATTAAATATTGTACTAAATATTTTACTTGAAAATATAATGCAGTCTTACCTCCTTTTGTCCAATGACAATCATAATATTTATTATCATGCCACCATTATGGATTGATTGTTGGATCTTATTTGATCGCAAGTAATCGAATAAAATTGGATTGGGTAAACTATTGTAAAGTAGATTCAATAGGTTCTCTCAATGGTGTGAATTGTCTACAAGGCACATCTTTAGATCTAGGAGGTCGACTTTATTGATTATATTGCACAATATTTATTTCTTGGGCTTTTTGTGGTTGTTAGTTAATCATCTATATATTTGGAATGGTTGGTCCTTTAAGAATTATCTTATATTGTGTGTTGATAATTATTCTCGCATTGACAACACTGCCATTCATAAAATTCTTATTTCAAGAGCAAAATTTACTCTTGTTATTTGAAATGCTCATATTGTTGTTTTCTTAATTAATTATAAGTATTTCTTTTTTAACAAGAACCTCTTCAATAATTATTCCTTTCTTGGTGAGATTATCAATAGTACTTAGACTCTTAATTTTTAGCTCATACATCATTTATGGCATGAGAGTTACAATGAATAATCTTACTTGTTGTTCTTCAAGGATATCAAATAAACATTGACTAATGAGGTTATGTCATTGTATTAAAAATGTTATGAAAGGTTCACCAACATTTTTCTTTGTGGTGCATAATTCAGTCAAGGTAACTTCATTGCCGATATTGAAGGAAAAATTAGAGATAAAATTTTCATCCATTTTGATCCAAGATTTCATATTTCTTGGAAAACATGTATACCAGATCATTCTCTTCTTTGTGAAACTTTGAGGAAAAAGGTGCATTAAATATGTGTCATCATACGACACCTATATACAGGCTAAATAAAACTCCCAAATATGATATTTGGGGCTCACTTTTCCTTTATATTTTTTTAACCATGGAACCTCAAATTTTGGTAGAAAAGGAGGCATATGCAAATGTTTATCAAATGGATTTGGGCACAAATATTGTTGAGTGTACAGTTTCTTAACTCCTTTGATCCATAATGCCTCTACTTCTTGTCTCAATTCCCTAATTTTTTGTACACCTCATTAGTAGGTGATGATTTCACCAAAGTATCATTCATACCTAGATGACATTTTTATCAATAAATTGTTCCTCTTGCTAGGTTGTGACCATGATGCTCCAAATCTGATAACCTTGGAGTACTCAGATGAATCTAATAATTGATCTTTAGGTTGTACCATTATGGTGTTCCAATATTTACTTGGTTGTTTGTTGTTGTTATGAAAAATGTTTCATTGGTTTTCCATATTGTTATTGAGGTGTGTTGTTGAACTCGTGTATGAACAAATTGTAGTTTTAATGAAGGAACTTATTCATAATATTGTAGCACATACTATTGATATTGTGGTTTTTTTTGTTTTTTTTTTGTAAATAAATTGTACTTTTGGTGGATATAGAACATATTGAAAAGTTGGTTGTGTTCTTTGTCCCATTCGATACTATTACATATTTGACAGTTGTTGTTCTTATCTTATTTCTTATTGATATCTCCATTTTTTGAGTTATAGAATGCCAAGAGATTTGGATTGATGTTTTGATATTTTGAATGTTTTTCTTGGGATATCATATTCACATTTGATTTTTGTGCAAAACTTGATTGGACTTGTGATGGATCGATAACATTATTTTGTTTTGTATCAAATGATGTGCTTGTCATATCCTTTACAGTCACATGAGATGAATATATTTTCTTTAATATATTTTCACTCTTCCCTTTGGATAGTAAACTCGTTGAAGCAATTTATTATGTTGTATAATAAGTCAATAGATGTGGACCACTTTTTTGTATGTTTCCTTTTTATACCAAAGAGGACATCTATGGCATTCTTGTAGTAAGCAAAAATGTGCCTTGTGATCCTTTTTCTCTTACTTGTAGATGTATAATCCTTTAAATTAATTTGTAGTGTTCTTGTTGGTTTCATCGTATAAGTCACATTAATATTGGTAACCTCTTGAGGTAAAAAAAGATGTTGTATCAAACAAAGGATTATGAAATTGTCAAAGGTAGGTATTGGAGGAACTTCCATATGTTTTCCATTTCTTCCAAAGTAAGTGATCCAATATAGGATTCATTAGCTTACATAAATATGGATCTTCGACAAAAATTTGGGATATTAAAATATTTATTTTCATCTTTACACATCAAATATTTCAATGTCTTCCAAACTTTTGGGTATATTATTACTTCATCAATTTCTTTCTTAGGCACATATGTCAAGGAAAGATGACTCGTACGTGATGATTCCAAATTTGAAGATGAGTTGTATTGATCATTTGGATACTTTTAAAAAAGTGATGCTGACCCAGGTTGTACATTAACCAAAGCCTAGATGATCTATAGGTTTCATATTAGATGAGGATCCTTGTGGGATAGAACCTTGGATTGATTGATTAAATTCAAATTATGTGTGTTTCTTCTCTTGATGTTGGTGGAACACTACCAATTCCTTATTCCATTGGTACAGATATTAGTTCAAAATTTGACAGTGGTCCTCATTGAATCATGTTGTAATTTAGTTATGTGTTAGTAGGAGGCTCCATGTTTGGACTAAAACTGTGTTGATTGATATGCCCTTGTTGTTGTGAAGGTACAATCTATCTTGGATCAAAATGTGCATGTGTATCTTTGATTGAGGTATACATGGGTTGATACGATGAACGTTGTTGTCTTTTAAAAACTTGGAAGATTTTTTCAACTGGCCTTATTTTTTATGACTATGCACCTAAGGATATGAGGGATAAATGCAAAATGAAACTTATGTTTTGGTAGTTTCTTTGATTTTGAAAGTTTTAAATGATTATGACCAATGAAACTTAGGAATATGTGATGAAAGGGATGCAAATTAAGGTCTATGAAATGAAAACCATGTTTTTGGATTTTTGGGATTTGCAATGCAATTTAAAGATAATAATGCAATGGATGCAAACTAAGGAATATGAAATGCAAACTATTTGTTTGGAATTTTTGGAATTTGGCAAATCTTAGAAAATGCATACTTGAAGGTATAATCCTAGGAAGTTGAGGTGAGGTCAAGACCTTAAAGGATTAAAGGAAAAGTTAAGAGACAAAGGACCAAGCCAAACCCATTGTTGACAAGATAGGGTGTTAACTTAATGGTGATAATGATAAAAGGACACAATTATGCCAATGTCAAGATTCTCATTCAATGACACAAGGTATAACCCTAAAAGTTATTTTTGGGGATTTGAAAAATATAAATTAGGTTTTGTATCATCCTATAAATTTAGCATCTATAATGAGATACTTATTTTAGATCCATTTTAGTAAGCATGGGTTCCCATGTTGATTTTACGCTCTCTTGGCACTCATTGGACCTTTAAATTAATATTATAAGTCATGTACCAATTTAATTTCTTCAAAACTCAAGGTAGGCCATTATTTTCAAGTGTGATCCTCTACTTTTCCTCCAATCCCATAATTTATTTCATCACCTCAACCCTATATCATCATTTATAGCATTTATATTCTTTCTTAACCTCAAAACTAGCTATACCATATTTTTTTGCATCCTCTCATTGCCCGAGACCCATGGTCCTGATTTGGACCCTAGTTAGTAGGTACAAAACAACTCGGTCATTCTATATCTAGGTATAGAATGGATCAATCATTATGTACCTGAGTATTTTGGCCCAAATTTGGTCTGGAGCCCTATGTTGGGGTGTAAAGGGAAAATAGATCTCGTGTTTGGTCTGACTTATATTTTAAGCCAATAATGATGGATGAGATATGTTAGAGTAAAGTATTAATTATATTAATTAACTTTACTCCCTTCTTAAGATGTCAACACTTTTATTTTTAGTTGTTTATATTTAAACACACATGCACTAGTTGATTTAAACTTATGCACTTGTTGTTTTAAATATAAACTTGCATGCATTAGTCTTGTAATAATTTAACTAATTATTACATGCACTAGGGTTTGCCTTTCAAGGCTTTCAATCTCCTTTATAAGGATGATCCATTGTACATTTAACTCATTCATTATTTTGAGGATATTTTCTTCTTCATATTTTTGAGTCAAACCCTTGCCCTCTTCTTGTCTCTACTTCCTTGTAATAGGTTTTTGTATGCAGGTGATCTTTGGGTTTTGTGGATTTGTATTGCTCAAATCCTACATAGTATTAGAGCCTAATCTGCTACAGCTTGTTCATGTTTGAAGGATTCAGATATTAGAAATTCATCTGTTTCATATTAGGGTTTTTTTGGGGTTTTTATTGAAATTAGGGGGTCTCTAAATTTTGGTGTACTTTGAGCTCAAACCAACCTCACCATTGAGCTCACAGCACCCAAAAACCCCTATTTCGATATAAAGCATGTCAAATTTGGAGAACTTTGCATTTTGGGGCATTTTTTGGTACTAGACAGCTTAACACGCTTCCTGAGGTAGAATTTGTATGGATTGGCACGCTTCTCGATGTTAAAAATCTTTGTTTTGGTATGCAAATTGAGGCAAAAAATTTATTTTTTGGCACATAAATTAAGACCCAAATGGCACGCAAATCAAGGCAAAAATCCAAAAAGCTTGGCACAGATCTTGAGGTGCACATACAATTTTGCCAAAAATTAAATTAAATTAAAATTACAATTTTTTTGGGCCAACGACAGCCATTTGGCCGTCAAATTTAAGCCAGGTGAATGCAGTTTTAGCCCCTAGTCATATGGTGACCAGGGGCCCAGAATTTTAGCCCCAACGGGCTTGTATGTTGTGATGGCCATTTGCCCATCAATTTTAAGCCCATGAAGTGCTGATGTCAGCACATCTAAACACCATTTTGGGCCCTCCAGAGCACTTGGTGGTTTTTCACTCATAACTTAAGCATACGATGTCAAAATCAGGAAAACAAGATATCATCGAAAAGCTGGTTCCGAGCTCTATCCAGATTTGGAGGTTTGAATTTCTGATTTTTCTTTTTTGCTGGTTTTTTTTACTCTCAAAGCTAGATGTTCATTTTTGCACTCTGGAAGCTCTATCTTGCGCATCTAGACTCCGTTTTGGGAAAATGAGATATTGTTGGAAAGCTTGTTTTGAGAGCTTTTTAAATCTGTGAGTCATTTTTTTAGATTCTAATCCAGGTACATTTTAATCATTTTTTTGCATTTCTAAACTTTGGTGGATATCTTGGATGTTACAGGTCCTGGGATCTCTTCCCTTTAGGGGATGGCTCTTCTTAGGCTATTATTTTGTTTCAGCAGCCTTCTCTCTTCTTTGAGCACTTTATACTTCACTTTTGTAGCATTATTTTATGCACATGCACTAAGATAAAGTGCCATTGTATTGCATGCTTGGAATCTTGAACATGTTTGTGCTATTTGTACTTGCACTCCATTATAAAGTGCCATGGGGGGGTTTGATGTTTGCCTTTGTTTTCCATCTACCTTTGTCAAGTGAGTGTTCCTTCCATGACATTAGCCTCAGGGTATCTTTATTTGTGCTTGAGCTTTCTATGCACCTTCGATGTTCCTGGTTCTTCACAATGTAGTTCTTATTAGCACTCTTTTTAGTGTACCTGTCACCTCTCTCTTGTCAAAATTATGGGGGGTTTCTATTGATCATTCTTCTGCTTCCTTGGTTCGATAATGTGAGCTATGTATTCGGTGTTTGTTCCTATGTACTAGGCGAATGCAGTGGATGGGTACCTATGCATTTCAATGAGATGGATCATTTACCATATGGACACTCTTTTCTTTCCTATTTTTGGATGCACTCTTCCATCTTTGATTGATCAGCTCTTCAGACTTTTGGTGTTTATACCATTTGTATCGTCGAGTTTAGGTGTTTGTCTTTGTTTGCCTCTTGATTCGAGTAGTATCATTTGAGGGAACTCATGCAAATTATAGTCTTCTCTACCTTGTCATATTTCTATGGAGGATCTTCAGATCATCAGTTTCTTCTTGACATAGTTGTAGTTTCATGCTTTAGTGATGTTGTACATGTTCATTCTTATTCCTATTTTTTGGAACATTCCTAGTTTTGGAGGCTTCTTCAGTCCTTCAGATTAGTCTTTGTCTCTTTTTGGAGTAGAGTTTTTCCCATGTGGTTTTCTCTATTTCTCCACTTTATAGAGACTCTATTTTGTACTTGGGCACCTCATCAGGCCATGTTGCCGGGACCCATTTTATGCTTTCAGCATTGTAGTTTCCTTTTCTTTCTTCTTGCATTATTTGTAGCTGCATTGTTGCTCATCTTAAGGGGGGGTGTTAGAGTAAAGTATTAATTATATTAATTAACTTTACTCCCTTCTTAAGATGTCAACACTTTTATTTTTAGTTGTTTATATTTAAACACACATGCACTAGTTGAGTTAAGCTTATGCACTTGTTGTTTTAAATATAAACTTGCATGCATTAGTCTTGTAATAATTTAACTAATTATTTCATGCACTAGGGTTTGCCTTTTAAGGCTTTCGATCTCCTTTATAAGGATGATCCATTGTACATTTAATTCATTCATTATTTTGAGGATATTTTCTTCATATTTTTGAGTCAAACCCTTGCCCTCTTCTTGTCTCTACTTCCTTGTAATAGGTTTTTGTATGCAGGTGATCTTTGAGTTTTGTGGATTTGTATTGCTCAAATCCTACAAGATATATAAATGCCTTATCTATGTTGAAATTAAGGAAAGGTGTGTACTAAGAGGGGAGGGTGAATCAATACCCTTAAAACTTTTTCAATTGAATCCTTGTAAACATATAAATCATTAACTGATTATATCATTTGCATTCACTATACATCCAATAACATAACTTAAATGTAAATGCATGTAATCTAATCAAATATGCAAACATGAAACTTCATACACATAACACATGTATTTGGGTATCACAGAAACCCTTGTTAGAAGGTAAAAACTGTGGTGGGGATGGAACCCACAAAGCTTCACTACTGCAATAATAAATTTTTTGGTTAAGGATACAAAGATTTGATCACTTCTAGTGATCTTACCCTATTAGGAGTAACAATAAGATCAACTAGATCTATGTGGTTAGAGGATTTTAGAAACACAATTAAGTGTGCACTCAGTTAAGATATTTTACAAAAGATTGTCAAGTATATTCTGTTAAGAGATTTAAAGTCTACTACAATGGTTAAAAACTAATAGTAAAATTGATCAGTAGATAGTAACTAATCTTTCTTGATTTTAGATCTATTATGTACTTACCTGCTATCACCTCAATTTGATTGATCTCTTCTTTGAATAGTGGTCGGTAGCCTTATGTTTATAATAAACTATATACTCTTTCAATGCTTCAAACTTAACCATGTTAGATCTTCAGATGTCTCCCAAAATGGTAGCTACTTCATGTGTGATCCTTGTCAAAATAACATCTATATAATATTTATATCAAAATAATTTGACCTAATTAAGGTTTTGATACTATCTTAGAAAACCTAAGATCAATCATTCAAATGATTAACCTAGATCATCTTTATATAGGAATCATCAATCATTAAATGATTACATCCATATTTAATTTCATCTCGATCTTGGTAAACCATTTTCTGATTGGTGTAAATTATTTGTCTTGTACTTTGTGTCATTAAAAATTGCTATGCCATTTCTTATTTCACTTGGTGTACACTACATTCATCACTCAGTATTTAACTGACGCTCAATACATATGAATAATCGGTGACTATTGTGCCAAATACTCAATAATCATCTGGCTCAGTATGTGTACTCGGTCAAAATTGTATTTTGTTAGTATAGTATTCTGCCTTGTGTTATGCTTGGTGTCTAGGCTATGTGTATTGACCGACTAACATGTGTTGTCTCATTTACTAACTATATGACTGAATGATACTAATGAAAACTCTTAATTCTCTTAGGAGTAACATTCTCCCCCTTTGGTATTAGTATCAAAAACATTGTGTATATGTGTACCAACTAAAAAATTTGGACTTTAAAAATTTTGTAAACCAAAAATGTGTGAACTGTGTGAACTCCCCCTTTTTACATGCTCTCAGTGTGAAGTACATACAAGAATATATATACATATATTTTCCCCCTTTTTTGAAATTAATACCAAAAATGGACTTACAATTTGTTAAATATGTTCTAATGGGTTTTTTGTAGAGTGGCCAAGAGGTTTTCCCATTCCTCTTTGATATTCTCAAGAGAAATCTTCACTAAACCAGCTTGTGCATGCATATCAAAAATATTTTCTATGACTGATATCTCAAGGGTAGCAACCAATTCTTTTGCCTTGTTTACATTCTCTTACATCACCTTTAAGTGTGGAAGTAACTCTGCATGTAGCTCAGTTACTTGTTCTCTTATTTTATCCTCTTCATCCCTCAGTTCTAGTCTTAACCGCTGGATTTGTGTAACTTTATCATAATCCTCGTAAAATGCATTGGGCTTGGTTAGAGAACTATTTGCACTAACCTTCAAGTCTTCATCTAGTTCCTTAATATTTTCACTAAGATCGATAGTGAAAGATTCTATAGTGTGTAGCTTGTGCAAAATTGTAATAACCCTTTGAATAATAACATCTAACTTGGTTATTACCTATGATAATTTTACCTTGTTAACTGTCACTTCCTAGTTGATTTTCTCTACTAGCTTGAGTTGTGTCTTTGCCCCTTCTCTCTCTACAATTCTCTTTTTAGCATCTATAGCCAGAGAGTTTATATGGCCTATTAGAGTTTCAATTTGATCAATTATGGGATTTGCCTCATCAACATTGATATTAGGGACTACTTGCATTAAGATCTCTCTAACATCCTCTAAGACTTGCTTATGCTTGATTTCTTGTCTTAGCTTTTCTTGTGCAGCCTTGTGCATAATTCTTCGTATCTGTATCATCTTAAAATGGAAGCATTTCCATGTTAAGAGCATTTATCCCTCTGATTAAGTGGTTTGGGGTCATGTTGAATGCCTTGAATTGGTCTTTACTTGGATCTGGCTTTTTCCCCATTTTCCACTTCTTTTCTGCACTTGATTCCTTCATTCTAGGTTAAATTAGGGTTAGGATCACGAGGATTCTCCTTAAATTCCCTCTTCTATGGCTCTATTTTCTAGGTATGACTTACAAATAGTTCCTCCTAGCCTTTATCATGTTCATCATAGGATTTTGTGCCTCTTTCTGGCACTCTGCCCTGATTCTGCCCCTTTTTCCAGTTTCTGGCTGCATTTTCCTAGCATTTTGGACTGAGACCCTGAGATCTATGACCTCAAGGCCAAGGATGACCTTGAGGGGTTAAGGATGACCTCTTCTCTGACCTAGGTTATGTTTGACCTCATCTTTGACCTTGGGTTCAAGTTTCAAGGTCTCGTGATTCCTGAATGTCGGGTTTCAGAAAGAATTATTTTTCCACTTTCGGGTCGGTTGTTTTGGTCTCTGAAATGATAAACTCTTAAATTATATTTAATTTAGGTCCATTCCTAAAGGTTTGAGGCCTAATTGGAATTTAATTCCCCAAGGTGGCCCCTCTAGAAGATTGTGCCCTAGATCACTATAAAAGGAAGTCGTACTCTCTCATTTTCACATCCACTTTCATGATCAAGGCATCAATTTTTGAGATCAAGTTTTGCAATATCATCTCTCAAGCTCTCAAGCAAGATCAAGCAAGCATCCATTCTAAAGAAATCATCCATTCAATTCCTCTTCTCCATTCAAGTTCTCCATTGAAGATCAAGGATTCAAGCATTCAAGCCTTTGAAGGGATTTGGTTCAAGCATTCAAGATTCATCATTCAAAACCCTAGATCTAGCCATCATGGTGGTGTGATCTTCCTTCAAGATCCTTTGTTCATCTTCAAGATCCATTTCATTCTTCTCCCAAGGTGGATTCCAAGCATGCAATCATGGAGGGTTTGATTTACATTTGTTAAATGTTATGTTCAAGCTTTCATATCAATATATTTGATTACATTTGAAATACAATTACATATCTATTGAATATCATAGCTTCATTGTTAGATCTACTTCTACTATTGCTAGCATTCTCTATCTCAATTCCATTATTAAGGTTGATTCCAAATCAAGGTTTGACTAAGGCAAACCCCTCCCCCAACAAACAAAACCATTTTTTCTTGTAGGTATAGGTGTGGGACGGTGAATTAAAGTGTAGATCTGGATACCCTTTTCACCGAACTTCTAAGATCCATGAACAAAGTCAAAGTCAACCTTCAAAATCTCAAGGTAGTCTTTGACCTTTTATCTAGGTCAAAGACTACCTTCTTCTAGAAAGACAAAATTTTTCTGGGTTTTCTCTGTCTCGGCATTTCTAGTCTAGAATAGGTTGCAGAATTGCCTGAAACTGTACATAGGCACCAGAAAATAGGTATTTCCAAATTAATTTCATCATGAGGTATGTATCTTATTTTATTTGATTTCAAGAATTTCTAGATTTACATTCCATCCCCTTACAATTCAAATGTATGTGTAAAATATTGGTTTTGGGGTCTCTTTTGTGTGCAAATCATTGTTCTAGGACCCCATCCATATTTTATACTATTTAGTATCTTCTAAGTGCTTTTGTGTCTAGGGTTCTCGGGTCACATGTAGTAATTTCAATATTTTCATCTAAAGTGACTAGACCCTTACCATTTTTCTTCTTTTTCTTCTTCTCATGTGTGCTTGATGTGGGATATTTCCCATAAGTACTAGAGCTTTTATCTCCAAATTAGAATTTTCTTACTCGATTGAGACACTTTCTTCCTTGTCCTAACCTTTAACTGTACCCTCGGTCTAAGGTCCTTGGGATTTTGGCCTTGTGTCAGTTGTAGAAATATCTACGTTTGTCTTAGTTTCAGTTTCTTTATTCTTTTCCTCTTTTCTTTTAGGCTCATGTGTTTCCTATTTTCCTTCTTCACCCTATCCTTTGGTGGTGTCCTCTTGTTACTTGGGTGTTTGTTCCTCGAGTTGCCCTTGAGTGGCAATACCAATGGCTTGCACCAATATAGGTAAGTTACCTGGTATGTTTACTATTGTTTCCTCGGTAGGTATTTTTTCCTCATTTTTTTTCTATAGCAATGGTGATATCTTCATCATCCTTTGCTTCATCATCAGGATCTCCATCAATAATGTCTTCTATTGTTACTTTAGTATTCCCAGATGTTACTAGTTTCTCGAGAGTATCCTATTTTTCTTCTTCAGTATAACATGTTGGATAGAAGTCTTTGGTATATGTATCATCATATTATAGTTCAGTATCAAATATATGAATAGGCTCTTTAGTATCAATATCTGCATCATCTGAATGTACCCCTTTTCCTTTACCTTATACATTTTTCTCAAGGATTATTGCCAGTGCAATTTTTTCTACTTCAACCTTTGAATTCAATTTTTTTGTCCACAAAAATTTTCTATCTTGATCAACTTCTTCAAGTTTTCCTTCCAATATGTTTAATGCTCTTCCTTTCATCAAAAACTATTGGCATACTATTTCATCATGTCTTCAATCTTGGTAACTGATAGAGTAGACATTGCCAAAATTAATGAGCGTTCCCTCATTTTATTTTCAATATGAAAGGCATATATCTATCTTGTTGATACCTTGTCATATAGTTTCTTAGGAATGTAAGTTAAAAATCCCACTAATAATCTTCTAAACTTAATCATCATGTTGTTTATTATCTCTTCTATCTTTTCCTGATCCTTGGTTGACATATGTACAAACCGATTCATTTTAGGGTGAGCTAATCTACATGTTTCCTTTATATTCTTTATTAGATCATCAATTGATTGTTCTTTATTTATAACAACTTTGAATTTATTATTATCATCTTCTTCTTCAGAGTCAATATCATCCTTACCTCTTATTAGCTTTCTCTCTTTTTAGGTTTCTCGATGGTAGCTTGTGCACCTCTCTTCTTCTTTTGATATGTCTTTTTAGGTGTGGGCCATGTAATTTTTGTTATTCCTCATTTCAAGGGTGGAGAAACACCTGTAGAGGATCTTTTCCTTGCTCAGGTAGGAGTCTCTCCTTGTTTTCTCTTCCCTTTGGCCTTCATTGGTGTTGCTTGTAGTTCTTTGTCTGACTCTATCTCCTCTTCATGTTCACTGTTACTGATCAAAAGTTGTTCCTTGGTTTCTTCTTCAACCAGCTTCTTTGTTTCTTCCTCTTCGTCTTCACTGAATTGCTTAGTCAGGGTGTCCATCATTTTCTTAGATTTTCTGCTAATCTTTACTCTAACTAAGTCCATTTTTATTCTCAATTTAGCTTCCTCATAGGTTCTGAACCTAGTAGCTTTGGGGTCTTTGGACTCATCCAAAAGTGTCATTATTGACCTAGAGGTTTGGTCAATATCAAGTTCATAGCCCATTGGAGGTAACCATGTAGTTCTTGGCTCAACTACCTTAATCAGGGTGGTGTTAGTGTCCACCAAAAAAAAAATATCCTCCTTGTACTTCTCAACTAATTGTGTAGGTATCCTTCTCCTCTTATGAATTATTTCTTTAAACTTCCCAAAGTAATCATCCATCATAACCTCAAAATTATGACCTAAGATCTTGATGAATTCACTGATTTAGATTATGACCAGTAGGTTGACATCCCATTTAACATTACCAAGTGATGGGAAATAGTTTTGCAAGTATAAAAATATACATACAAGAAGTGAACCAAACTTACAAGTGTTGGTCTTTGCAACACAGATAGTCCTCATATTCTCTTTGAGTTGCTTCAGTAATAGCTCAACGAGGTCTAATTGTAAGCCTTTCTTGACAATTTTGTATGCTATGTCCACTTCTCTACATGGGACACTATTGGGCCTTCTTGATTGAAAAATCTTATAACCAATAACATAGGATCCAAATCTATTTTTCAGATTGGTGATTGTGTTTATCCTCATGCCTCTGGCATCCCACTTGGCTCCTGTTAGTTTCTTGGTCTCTGTTCTTAGTGGGTTTCTTATGGATTTTTTCTTATCACTCATTGGGTAACTAGTAACCATGTGGACAACATATTTAGTAATTTTAACCGGTTCATCCAACCATATTTTTCCCTCATGTACTCTACTAAGTACAACCCTAATCCATTTATTCTTAAACTCATTTGGGAAATGAAGGGCATTTGTCATACCTTTGATTTCCAGATGTATGTCTTGGTATGTATATTGAAGCTCAAAATCTCTAATTTCACTTATCTTGCAATAAATATATGCACGTATATACTAAACCAATAAAACCCTAGGTGGTATGCTTGAAAACACGCTTGTTTGATCAACTTGTGAAGATATCTCAGGGTGCAATTTGTATCTTGGTTCTTTGTAGGCTGAGGACTTGATCAATGTGACCTTCTTATCACTTTTGGTCTTTGATTTTGCAAATTTTGATGAGGATTCCATTATTTTAACAGATTTAGGGCTTCTCAAAAACTTCAAGAAAATAACTCAATTCGCTAAGAACTTACTTGAAATGATAATAAACTACTCATGATCTACTTAAATCTCTTTGAGATGCTCAAAAAAATATTTTCTCAATTTTCTTGAATCGCTCTGGTTCACTGTGTGAAGAAATGACTTGCTTCGATGCATATTATACCTAAAAATCCTTTTCTCACTCAAAGTTTTGCAATAAATTCTTCACCTACCATAGCTCAGTTAATACAAAGGTGTTTGGTTGACTCTTTGAAACTTCAGCTCAATTAACACTAAACATTTCTCAGATGATTCTTCGACTTGGTTAACCTTGACACTTTCACCAACTAACAAACTTTCACTCAGTCATGCTTTTACTAACTATACACATTTCATGCTCAAAACATATAATACCTTAGTGCATATTATTTCATGTTGATTTGGTTTTCATGCAATAGATATAAGGAACTGTTGTAAGATATAACCAATTGAAATTCAGTTCCATAGTTACTTAAATTGCTTAGGTGGAGGTGGTGAGATCACCTAATCCAAAGGATGAGGTGTCGCTGACTGTTGTGGTTATTCCAACATTATCATATTTTTCTCTTCTCCACATTTGATTCCTTATCCTCATGATTTCTTCAATGGTGTTTCCATTTTTATTAACATTCACCTCTAGTGCTTGGTCTCTGCAGTCTTTTCTTAAATGACTGACCTTATGATAGTGCAAACATGTCATTCTAGAATTTGTCCAATTTTGAGATCTTCCTCTCCAGTGCATTCTCATTCAGTTTATTTCTATATGTCCATATCTACCACATGTTGTACAACTAGTCCAAGTGTTGTAATCCCAAGTATATGCATTGCCTTGCCTTCTCGATTGATATATCTTATTTTGTCCTTCGGTTTCTAGACTTGCTTCATCTTTGTCATGCATTCTTATGATATATGTTCATACATGTTGCAAGTGCGACAATTATTTTCTATGTAGTTTTTCTTAGGTGACTTATTCAGATGTGATCTACATTCATGTGCTTGATGTCCATACTTGTTGTGGTTATAACAATAACCATCAAATTTAGGAGTGGATTTAGGAATACCTTTTTCTTTTCTTTTGTAAACATTTGATGTGTGACCTAGTTTTCTAAAGTGATATCATGAGAGCTTCTATGGCCTTCGATGTGCATAGGCATTCTTTTGTTCAGCTTATTTTGATGACTCTCCCTACTCGGTATATCCTAAACTAGTAGTGTTGTCAAGTCTTCTTTTACTTTTTAGAAACTCGTCCATTCTTTTAGTACTTTCTTCAGCTTTCTTTATCATCTCATTATGTTGTTGTTAAATTTTCACTTCATTCTTCAGTCTTTCAGTCTCTTCTCTCAATTCACCAATGTCTTCCAATTTTCTAGTAAGCTCATTGTTCACTCGGTTGACTTCCTGACTGATGACAACCATCTAATAGGAAATTTCAAAATGATGCTCAATACGTCTCAATATCTTAGATTCCTTTTCTTCCATATTTTAAGTCTTTCTTTTATCTACAAGTTCCTTTCTTGTTCAATCTATCTTGCATTGTTCATGACATCAATCATTCTTACCATTTGAGTCTCTTGACCAATTTGTAGTGCTTTCACTTGATCGGTAAGATGTTGATTCTTTTCAAATATATCTAATATGGTTCCTTTAGATGCATCAAATATACTTCTAGATCTTGATCCTTCAAATGGATCCTCTATCTCTTCATCCTAATAATCAATCTCATTGAGCCAAAATGTCATTTCTTTCCTTTTGATTAGTAAATCTCTCAATTTTTCTTTTGCTTCCTCGAATTGTTCTATGAGAATCTGCATATGCAATTTCTGATTTTCAATAGTCTTGTCAATCTTATACCTTTCCATCCTTAAGATCTTTTCTCTTCAGTGATTAAACTTCCTCAACAAGAGAACTAGCTCTAATACCAATTGTTGGAATTATGAAAAGGTGTGTACTGAGAGGGAAGGGGTGAATCAGTACCCTTAAATTTTTTACAATTGAATCCTTGTAAACATATAAATCATTAATCGACTGTATCATTTTCATTCACCATACATCCAATAACATAACTTAAATGTAAATGCATGTAATATAATCAAATATGCAAACATGAAACTTCATACACATAACACATGTATTTTGGTATCGCAGACACCCTTGTTAGAAAGTAAAAACTATGGTGGGGATGGAACCCACAAAGATTCACTACTAAAATAATAAAGTTTTTGGTTAAGGCTACAAAGATTTGATCACTTCTGGTGATCTTACCCTATTAGGAGTAACAAGAAGATCAGCTAGATCTACCTGGTTAGAGGATTTTAGAAACACCATTAAGTGTTCACTCGGTCAAGTGATTTTACAAAAGATTGTCAAGTGTACTCTGTTAAGAGATTTAAAGTCTACTACAATGATTAAAAATTAACAGTAAAATTGATCTGTAGGTAGCAACTAATCTTGCCTGATTTCATATTTTTTATGTACTTATCCGTTATCACCTCAATCTGATTGATCTCTTCTCTAAATACTGCTCGGTAGCCTTCTGTTTCTAATAAACTATATACTTTGTCAATGCTTCAAACTTAACCCTATCATATCTTTAGATGTCTCCCAAAATGGCGGCTACTTCATTAGTGATCCTTGTCAAAATGACATCTATACAATATTAATATCAAAATTATTTGACCTAATACTATTTTAGAAAACCTAAGATCAACGGTTCAAATGATTAACCTAGATCATCATTACATATGAATCATCAATCATTAAATGATTACATCCATATTTAATTTCATCTCTATCTTGGTAAACCATTTTATGATCGGTATAAATTGTTTGCCTTGTAGTTTGTGCCATTACAAATTGCTATGTCATTTCCTATTTCATTTAGTCTACACTGCATTCATCACTCAGTATTTAACTGACACTCAATACATATGATTTCTCATTGACTACTATGCTCGGTACTCAGTAATAATCTGGCTCAGTATGAGTACTCGATCAAAACTATATTTGGTTAGTATAGTATTTTGCCTTGTATCCTCCTCGGTGTCTAGCCTCTATGTGTTGACCGACTGACCTGTATTGTCTCCTTTACCGACTATATGACTGAATGATACTAATGAAAACTCTTAATTCTTTTAGGAGTAAAATTCTTAGACCCCTTTGGCATTAGTATAAAAAACATTATGTATATGTGTATCGACTACAAAATTTGGACTTGAAAAATTATTTAAACGAAAAATGTGTGAATTGTGTTAACTCCCCCTTTGTAAAAGCTCTCGGTGTAAAGTACATACAAGAATATATATACATATATTTTCCCCCTTTTTTGAAATTAATACAACAAATGTACTTACAATTTGTCAAATATGTTCAGATGGGTTTTATCTAGAGTGACCAAGAGGTTTTCCCATTTCTCTTTGAGATTCTCAAGAGTAGTCTGCTCTAAACTAACTTATGCATGCAAATCAAAAAAAACTCTATAACTAATATCTCAGGGGTGGAAACCAATTCTTTTTCCTTGTTCGCATGATTTTGTATCACCTTTAAGTGTGGAAGTAACTTTTCTTGTAGCTCAGTTACTTGTTCTCTTATTTTATCCTCTTCCTTCCTCAGTTCTAGTCTTAACCACTGGATTTGTGTAACTTTAGCATAATGCTCATAAAATGCATTGGGCTCAATTAACAAACTATTTGCACTAACCTTCAAGTCTTCATCTAGTTTCTTAATATTTTCACTAAGCTCAGTAGTGAAAGAGTCTATAGTGTGTAGCTTATGTAAAATTGTAATAACTTTTGAATAATAACATCTAACTCAGTTATTACCTCAAATAGTTTTACCTTGTTAACTGCCACTTCCTGTCTGATTTTCTTTGCTAGCTTGAGTTGTATCTTTGCCTCTTCTCTCTCTTCAATTCTCTTTTTAGCATCTATATTTAGAGAGTTTATATGGCCAGTTAGAGTTGCAAGTTGATTAATGATGGGAGTTTCCTCATCAACATTTATATCAGAGACTACTTGCATTAAGATCTCTCTAACATCCTCTAAGACTTTCTTATCCTTTCTTTCTTATCTAAGCTTTTCTTGTGCAGCCTTACTTTTGCACAATTCTATGTATCTTCTAAGCGCTTCTAGGTCTAGGGTTCTCTAGTCATATGTAGGAATTTCAATAATTTCATCTAAAGTGATTGAACCCTTACCATGTTTCTTCTTTTTCTTCTTCTCCTGTGTGCTTGATGTGTGAGATTTCCCATAAGGTACTAGAGCTTTTGTCTCCAGATTAGATTTTTATTACTTGGTTGAGACACTTTCTTCCTTTTCCTACCCTTTAATTGTACCCTCAGTCTAAGGTCCTTGGGCTTATGGCCTTGTGTTAGTTGTAGAAATATATACATTTGTCTTAGTTTAAGTTTTTGTATTCTCTACCTCTTTTCTTTTAGGATCATTTGTCTCATGTTTTCCTTCTTCACCATGTCCTTTGGTGGTGTCCTTTTGTTGCTCAAGTGTATGTTCCTTGGGTTTCCCTTGAGTGGAAATATCAATGGCTTGCACCAATATAGGTAAGTTA
The DNA here is from genome assembly GCA_027943335.1 of Chamaecyparis obtusa. Taxonomy (NCBI): domain Eukaryota; kingdom Viridiplantae; phylum Streptophyta; class Pinopsida; order Cupressales; family Cupressaceae; genus Chamaecyparis; species Chamaecyparis obtusa. The sequence goes on from BSBK01002625.1 coordinate 1,987,164, forward strand.
CCTGGTATGTTTATTATTGCTTCCTCAGTAGGTCTTTCTTCCTCAGTGTTTTCGGTAGCAATGGTGATATATTTATCATCCTTTGCTTCATCATCAGGATCTCCATCAGTAATGTCTTCTATTGTTACTTCTACATTCCCAGTTGTTACTAGCTTCTCAAGAGTATCCTATTTTTCTTCTCGAGTATAACCTATCGAATAGAATTCTTCAGCATATATATATCATCATCTTGTAGTTCAATATTAGATATATGAATAGGCTCTTTAGTATAAATATCTACATCATCTGGATGTACCCCTTTTCCTTTACCTTTTACATTTTTCTCAAGGATTATTGCCAGTGCAATTTTGTCTGCTTTAGCCTTTGAGTCCAAAAATTGTGTCCACAAAACTTTTCTATCTTCATCAACTTATTCAAGTTTTCCTTCCAATATGTTTAATGCTTTTCCTTTCATCAAAAATATATTGGCATATTGTTTCATCATGTCTTCAATCTTGATAATTGATAGAGTATGCATTGCCAATATTAATGAGCATTCCCTCATTTTCTTTTTAGTATGCAAGGCATATGTCCATCTTGTCGACACCTTCTCATATAGTTCCTTAGTAATGTAAGTCAAAAATTCCACTGGTAATCTTATAAACTTAATCATCATGTTGATTATTGTCTCTTCTATCATTTCCTAATCATCAGTTGACATATGTACAAACCAATTCATTTTAGGGTGAGCTAGTCTACCCATTTCCTTTATGTTCTTTGTTAGATCATCAATTGATTGTCCTTTATTTACAACAACTTTGAATTGATTGTTATCATCTTCTTCTTCAGAGTCAATATCATCCTTACCTATTATTATCTTTCTCCTCTATTTAGGTTTCTTGGTGGTGGCTTGTGAACCTCTCTTCTTCTTTTGATATGTCTTTGTAGGTGTAGGCCATGTAATTTTTTCTATTCCTTATTTCAGGGGTCGAGAAACACCTGTAGAGGATCTTGTCCTCACTCGAGTAGGAGTCTCTGCTTGTTTTCTCTTCCCTTTAGCCATCACTGGTGCAGCTTGTAGTTCTTTGTCTGACTCAATCTCCTCTTCATTTTCATTGGTACTGATCAAAAGTTGTTCCTTAGTTACTTCTTCAACCGATTTCTTTTCTGCTTCCTCTTCTTATTCATTGAATTGCTTAGTCAGAGTGTCCATCATTTTCTTGGATTTTCTACTAATCTTTACTCTAACTAAGTCCATTTTTATTCTCAATTTAGCTTCCTCATATGTTCTAAACCTAGTTACTTTTAATTGATTTATATGCATTACTTTCTTTCTTTTCATGTTGCAAAAAGTGTTTAAGGCATTTTCATAAAACCATTGGGTCAATTTTGAGATAAAACAACATCCTCCCATTAATTTTGCTTTAAAATATGTTAGAACTAAAAATAATTAATCTATTACATGTGCTGGTTTTTGGCTTCTCGTATATGATCATCTCAAACCTATTCTCTTCCTCATAAGTACATATTAGTGTAATAAGATGTTTTTAACCTTTCTCTCAATGATCTTTCTCTTTCTGGAGAAGTGAGGATTGATGTTAACTCTTCTCCTACTATGGACCTCTCCTATGATAATACCTTTTTAAAAGATGAGAATTCCCCTCATGATACCTTACCTTCTATTTATTTCAATATCTCCCCCTTTAGGGATGAGCCTTTAGTGCATTATGATTATCTCACTCCTAAAGTTTTTTTTATTTATAGAAATGTTCCTACTCTTGATGATTCCCCTATTTGGGATGAATCATTGGACAATGGTGTTGATTATTCTCTCCCCCATGAAAGAAATTTCATTAAAAAAGATGATATTTTAGTAGAGAAAACTAATATAATTGGCATTTCTTCTAATTTTCCTTCTACTAACAAAGCATTAATGAGTTGTGTTTGTCCCTCTTCTAACATTTTTTTTCATCATGAAGACACCTTGAAGAAAGAAGATAATGCCCTCTAGGTGACCCCACAATAGTGGGTTACACTTTTTTAGACATGTTGATTTTTGCTAAAATAACACATTTTTAATAAATATGCTTATTTAAGCCTTGAGAGGTTCCATTTGAAGGAATTAATTACAAATAATTATCTCAAAGCCTCTTAGATAAAAAAAACATTGATATAACATCTATACTCCTCATTCATACCAGCAATGGAGTCTCCTTCACACCTATTAAAATGCTGACAAAAAATCACTTTAAAATTAATCTTTGGGGAGATCAAATGAATCCATTTTACAAACCTATCTATGTAGTAAGGTACTATTGAGAAAAATCTTTCAAATGATTATAATGTTAATATATATTAAGTTTATTATGACTTTGTATTTTTAGTTTTACTAAACATAGATATTTCACCGTATGTCTACCTCTATCTTTGACGCTTATGGAAAAATAGTAAATGAGAGAAAAAAAAAATTAAAAATATATATGCCCTAGGTATTTAAGTTTTCTTTCTATCAAAAAAAATAAAAATGAAATTGGACAAATACACAACATGTTATAAGCTATGTAGTCAAGGTATGTCAAAATTATGGTTTAGTCAACTTCAAATGTTAATAAAATATGAAATAATTGTGATAATGTAATCAAACCAATTGCATGCCCTCTGTATAGATGTTACAAAACTAATTTTAGAAGAATCACATTGATATTTATTTTAGAAAAAAAGTTATTCTCTATGAAAATAATGTAATTCTTTAAAAATGACATTTTCAGCAACATACCCATTTTTGTGGGAGAAAGAAAAAACTATTCAAATCAATTCAAAAATAAAAATAAAAAATACATTTAGAATCTAGACAGAAAATCTTAAAAGACTCTAATTTACTTCATCTTTTGATTTCAAATGGTTTAACGACAATATGCAACTGAATCTGAAAGTTTTTTTCAAAATGTAGAGTTCAATGTCCGTTCAGGCAAAGAAGTGTAAACCACTATTATGGGTTCACCCCTCTATGGTAGATCCCTATCATAAATGGAATATTTTAGAACAAAGATCCTACCCAAGTTAATGTTGTTCAAGTTGTTGGTATTGAAAAACCTAATGTTGTTGTGCATCTTTGTCAAGGTATCCCTCTACCTCAAAATAAACCAATAATTGTGGTAAAATGTGCTCAACAATATGACTATCATATAGTTTCTCACACATATAACAAAAGAAATAATAGGAAACATACCAGTTCAATTGTTCCTCCTCTTCTTACTTCTCAACTAGTGCTTCCTCCAACACCCCATCTTCCTTAAAGTCTTGGAAAAGAATATGATTTATTAGAATAAGTTTGTGCTACTCCTACCAAGATATATCTTTGGGATCTCCTTCAAAATTCACCTACATATCATGAAGCATTATAAAAAGCCTTGATAAACATGATTGTTCCACCTCCTATGCAAGACAATATAACTTCCATATTGGAATTCATGAATGCAACCAATAAAAAAGCTCAAATTGTGTTTTCCCAAGATGAGTTGCCTCCTAAAGAAATTTAAGATTAACATGATTATCTTATGTTTGTTATTCTTATAATTGATAATATTATTTGAATAACTTTAGCTGATAATGGATCTTCTCTTAATGTGTGCAATATTAATTTTTTGCATAAAATTGAGGCAGATATTTCATCAATTAAACTTGATTCTATTCATATATGTGGCTTTGATAATATTGCTAAACAACCTTGGGTATTGTCATTTTACCTGTTAAATTAGGTCCTATTATTTTATCCACACCTATTCATGTTATACTCAGTACTCTCAATTATAATCTTCTCTTAAGAAGACCATGGTTACATGCTATGCATTTTGTTCCTTCAACACTTCATTGCAAACTAAAGTTTATTTATAACAATATAATATATACCCTTGTCGTTGATGATAAATTACAAGGTTTCTTATGAACTAAAATTTATTCGCCATCCATTCCTACACCATTTAAACAAACCATACATTCTCCTCCTAAATATACTTCTTCTCCTAGAAGTTCCCTTTTAAATATGATTGAGGTTCATTAGATTTTATGCCATCTTTTGTCAATGAATAAAAAGTTCCTAATTTTAACACATGAACCTTTAAAGGATGTAGTGTGTCATTTTTTCAATCCATCTTTTATAACATTTTGACTACTAATCTTCAACATGGTTTTGGGTGCATGAGATAAAGTGATGAGACTCATGAAAAACCTGTCATGCACTTGCCTCTTCAAGGGTTCAGTTTCCAACCTCCTTTATCAACATCCCCTCCTTTATCATCTAACATCTCTTCAATGCCTAGCTTTAACCAAGAAATCATTTTGCCTAACCTTATTCATGCTAAGTTGATTATGCAACTTAAATGAAAGAAGAAGCATAGTGAAAACCTTTTGAATTTTCCCTTTTGCATGTATCATCAATGTCATGACTAGTCTACTAATGAATGTCAAGCTTTACATTACAAAATTCAGAAATGCATTGATTCTGGTATCATTCATATAACATGTCTCAATGAGTTATTTTTCAATTATGATTACTTTGAATAATATTTAAGTTCCTATTATGTTTCTCCACACTATGTGACATTATTAGCCTCTATATTGGGGGCTCATTGTTATTCATGGTGGTAAAATTTTAGGTGCAATCATACTTTGTGAGAAACATAATAGGTCCTCTTTCTATTTATCCTTGTGTCCACACTTCAGGGTCAAGGGTAGTATGTCAATCTCTCATCCTTCTCTTAAGGATCCAATTTTCCCTTGGTTAAGTGGCATTTATTTATCTTGTGTGCTATACAATATTACATATAATTATTTGTTTACATTAATTATTCTCACGTATACAAGAGGTATGCATCCTTGATCATAACCTCTTCTTCATTCACAATTAGGTATCCATGGTAAACAAATCCATTACTTGGGGGATAAAATTGTGTCATCCTTCATTAAGAATTCCTTTACCTATCAATGGGGAAGGTGTGAATTCTTCCCTTCTTGTTCCAGATCTCTTTTCAACACCTTTCTCTTGGTACCTCTTTGACCTCATAGGATCTATGACCTCTTTGTCTTGGACTAGGCGTTTCTTGTGGGATACCTCCTTGGTGTTAAAGGTCCTTTATTCCTCTTCTTATTTTTATGAAGATGTCAAAACAATCCTATTTTTTCATCTTAAAGGGGGGCATATATGTTCTCCTTATTGAAAATATTTTGATTACTTAGATAATTTTAGATAGAGTACACTAGCATAATACAACTTGCTAGGGACAAACCACTCTCCTTTATACATTTTTGGTGGATTTCCTTGGACATAATGTTTTCCTTGGTTATTCTAAGGATTGGTTGAACTAGCATAAAAGATCTTGCTAGTCAATTCAACCTCTCCTTTGCATACATTTTTTTAGGATTGGTTGACTAGCATAAGACAACTTCCTAGACCATTTGACCTATCCTTTTCATGGGTTGACTACCATAACACAATTTTCTAAACCATTTAACCTCTCATTTACATAGATTTTCATGAGTTTACTAGCATGTGCTAGACCATAAACTCCCACTTTACATTATCTTTGATGGGTGGGACTAGCATAACACAATTTTCTAGACCATTTCCCCCTCCCCTCTCTTTCTCTTCTCTTCCATGGATCACCTAGCACAACATAACTAGATAGCCTATGTCATCCATGGATGTCTTTTCATCTTCTCCATGATTCCATAATATAACACACTTTTCTAGTAGATTGGATCATGGAGTCTCATCTTACCTTTGATGTGTACTCTTTCTCTTTTTATGTGACCACTTGTGCTTTTTCAATAGCTTTCTGAGTATGATGCTAGCGGTGGACACATTTTCTCTACTGAGGTCTCTTCAACTATTTTACATGTAACATTAGTAATATTCAAGCTTTAGTCTTTATTTTATGTGTCCTTGCACATGAATGTACAAATTGAATCCTTGGTTTGGGGGCTTGTGTCCTTAAACTAAGAGATATCTTCTCTCTCTCTCTCTCTCTCTCTCTCTCTCTCTCTCTCTCTCTCTCTCTCTCTCTACAATGAGCATGAAGTGGACTCATACTCCCGCTAAATTGGGGACTAAATGTACCATCCTCTCTCTACCATGAGCATGAAGTGGACTCATACTCCCGCTAAATGCTAAAGTGGGGACTAAATCTCTCTCTCTCTCTCTCTCTCTCTCTCTCTCTCTCTCTCTCTCTCTCTCTCTACCATAAGCATGAAGTGGACACATACTCCCACTAAAGTGGGTACTAAATGTACCATCCTAAAAATTTAGCATCTATAATTATATCCTCATTTTAGCCCCATTTTATTATGCATGGGTTCCCACATCGATTTCACACTCCCCTAGCACTCATCAGACCTTTAAATTAATATTATAAGTCTTTTAATGATTTAGTTTCTTCAGAACTTAAGGTAATCCCTGATTTCTAAGTGTGATCCTCTATTTTTCCTCTAAACCCATAATTAATTTAATCACCTAACCCCTAATATCACCATTTATGGTATTTATATTCTCTCCTAACCTTAGAGTTGGCTATACCATATTTTCCTACATCCTCTCATTACCCGAGACTCATGGTCCCAAATTGGGTCTTGATTGGTTAGTATAGAATGACTTAGATGTTCCACACCCAGGTATAAAATGGCTCAATCATTTTCTACCCAAGTTTTTTGGCCAAAATTTGGCTCGGAGACCTGTGTTAGAGTGTTAGTGGGAAAATAGATCATGTGGTCATCCTAACTTATTTTTGAATCTCAAAATGATGGATGAGGTATATAAACACCCTATCTCTCCTCATTTTGAGATCAATGACTATTATCAAGCTACATGATCGAGTAAGTAAATTTCAAAAGCATTCTCAAGCATATAAGTCTTCAAGCCTTCAAAGGATCCTTCTTCTTCTTCATCAAGCATTTTGGAAAATTGCAACATCTATTTCACAAGGCTTATCTTTCATGATTTCCTTTTTTTTAGATTCTAAGCTATTGAATTAACACTTGTGACTACATCAAAGAGGTGTTGCATCAAGAAGGCATGAGGTAATTCATAATTCATATCCTCCAGAATGGGCTCAAGTTTATTTGGGAGGAAATTTATAATATATAGGTTCCAAAACAACAGTTATAGGTATTTTCGGGATCTTGTCTATTTGTTATTCAAATTTGAAGTAGCATATGTCCTATTTTTTTTCTAGATGTATGTAAATATTTCCTAATCTACATTTCTTATTGCATTATCATTTCCCATTTTAATTTTACATATTTAATGAATGATCATTAACCCCTTTAGCACTTGGGACCTTCCTAGCCTATTGGTATGATGTAATATGAGTCATCACACACTGCTACACTTACAAATCCATCAATGGCTTCATTAAGTATGCATTGGAGAAACTGTTGTCTCTGCAACTATGCTATTACTTCTTCAGTTTTCTTCAAGATTCATTAAATCTGCATGCCACTTTGTCATTCCCTAGGACTATCGACTTGAGTGTCCACTCATATCCATAGTCAATCTATGTTCTCTGAACATTGTATGCTCAGTGGACTGTCCATCTTTTTCTCCTTGGCGAAGGCAACTGAATCCACCACCTTCTCTACACACTTCATTAACATCTCGCAGTCTATCAAAAACACAAGCATACTTTGCAATCCATGTCTGCCACCTTTCCTCTGTAATGACTCTCCTTCAAATCTTCCAAGGTGTCTCACTAAATGTGTCTCTTGGCTTCAATGCATGTCTTACCACTCCACGCCCTTTCTGATAGCTTGGCTTGCCACCAACCCAAAATGCATGTAACAGTTTCTTTGAACACCGTTCAATTAGAGATACTCAAACATATCCCCGACTCCACATAAAAAAACTTTAAAATCCATTCTTTCTGAATAGAGTGACCATTAACATCCCAAATCAGGACTGTCACAAACTAGAACATAAAGATAAATTAAACTATTACTGTTCCCTTGACGATAGCCAACAACCTGATTCATTAAATTGGGATATTCCTTCAACAAAACCCAAAACCATATTATTGTTAACAAAAACTTAGAAGGCTCGATGCATAAAAAAAATGTGTTGCTTGGTATCGACTGTCAACTTGAAACTCAATTCAATGATGAATGCTTCATAAAAGCCCGAAAACAATAACAAGACAAACTTTCTTTCTGTTATCAATTTACACAAACTCAAAAAAAACCCAATAGCATTGCAATATATAATGGCTATGGTTCAGTTTGTGGAACCAACTCTCTTGAGCTAAGGAATTAGCATAGACAAGAACCACATGTAGCACAAAGAACATGAATTGCAGAGGAGAATAATACTAGAGTTACGATTAGCAAAACTCATTTCAAAGAACACTTTCTTAACATTAACTCCAAAATACAAACTTGTTTAACATTTAATTTGCAATTTCAAACCATTTTGATTTCCTCTACTTTCTTTTTCTCTCTATCTCCCCCTTAACTCCTATTCTCCTTTCTATTAATCTCTTTATCAAGATTCTTGGGTGTAGTTATCAAAACCATCCCACAGTTACACAAACCATCTATCTACTCAATGACTCATGATAATATTATTATGCTTGTTGGTTACAAATGTCATTTAATCCATTTTTACATGCAATTGTAATCTATTTAACCATTTTGTAGGCATGGTCCCACGAGAGTCTAAAAACTAAGACATTCAATATTATGAAATTTTCCACAAATTTCAAGAGCTGAGGTGTTCCCGCACCATGGTACATCTTCCTTCTAAATGTGCAACTTTTTAGCTTGTGGTGACTGATCAGGAAAATACTGTACACTTTTCCTCCCGACCTCGCCGGGGTTCAGGGTGAATTTTTTTGAGGCTGACATATTTTTGGTTATTTTGAGGCTGACATATTTTTGATTATTTTGGGCTAACATGTTGTAACTCATTCTAACCCTAAAGCAACAAAAATATTGTATAATATGGCTTAGGGTTATGGATTTTCATTATGCATGATTTTAGTACTTGTGGTAGAATTGAGCTGTAAGGGATTGTGGATTGTAATCAGATTGTAATCACTAGATAATAAAATATTGGACTCATTGTTGGTGGACGTAGCCCAGGGATTGGGTGAACCACGTTAAATCTTAGTGTCTCGTGTTCTCTTTTGTGTGATTTATTGTTTTATAATATTGGTTATATTTACATGTAATTGTTATTTCTGCCTTGTTAATCCTAACACAACTTTGAAAAGTAGAAGTGATCTACCTCTTTGCATTGCTTCCTTTTTCATACTGTACAAGTTCTAGGTGCAAAATTAGGATTTTAATCCAAGGACAAGAAAATTATGATAAGTGGATAATGCAACTATAACAAGGACAATGATAATGCCAAATGTTGATAATGAGGACTGATGTGGAATTATGAGGCATACAAGGGCAATTATAAGGGTATGAATGATTATAATGCAAAGGAAAATATGACCTAAAATCTAAGGCAATTATAATTACAATGCAATGATCAAGATAATTACGCATACTATGCCATAAGAATGAGGGATAATAAAAAGACTAACTTAAGGTTGAAACAAGATTTCATGTTTTTGCAAGGTTTTGAAAGGTTTGATCGCATTGAAAAAAGTTTTGAAAGCTTGGGATAATGTTCTGAATATTTTGGTGAGGTGCTTAAAATATAGAATATTTTAACACTCACATAAGACACATCAAGTGTTAGATAACTAAGGGGGGTGAATTAGTTAAGTCCAGTTATCCTACAGTCCCAAATACTCTCAAATGTATAAAAAATTCCAGCAAATAAACTTAAATAGCTCGGTAACACTTGACTATGTCCTAATTCATTTACGAAATGACAATTAAATCATCTAGTATATACCAATCAAACTAGTAATTGTAATGTGTAAAGTAAAATAACAAATCATCACATGCATACACATTCATACACATACAACACTTAATTTTTAACATGTAAACCATGTTAGAGAAAAAACCACCTGGGACTGGTACCCAAAATAATTTCACTCTTCTGAAGTGAGCTCTATTAAGAGCCAACCTTGTTAAAGGTTACAAAACATACTGTGAGGTGTGACCTTGTTATATTATTTATCACTAATAGTTCTCTGTGACCATACATTTACTTGTTTCAACAAGAAAACAATCAACATTCATTGAATGTCATAAAGAAATAAATAAAGACTATTAAGTCCCACTCAGTTAAGAGATTTTGTCTATAGCAATGGTTAGAATGCAATAGTAAATGGTCTGATTTAAATACAACTTCCTTTGTAGATATTCAGATATATTCTAAGCTCAATATACCTCTATCCATCATAATCTCTTCAATTTCTTCTTATCCTCCAACTCTTTTATGCTAAGTTATCTCCTTTCTGATGCTCAGTGTAGTCTGCAAAATTGCTCAGTTCTCACTTCAACCTGTCTAACCATCTTCACATGAATACAATTTTCTCCTCACATGCATAACTCATTATGAATCTCTTGTCTCCTTAAATAGACATTATAAACTATTAAGATCCAACCCTGTTAAAGGTTACAAAACACACTGTAAGGTGTGACTTTGTTAGATTATTTATCACTAATAGTTCTTTGTGACCATACATTTACTTGGTTCAACAAGAAAACAATCAACATTCATTGAATTTCATAAAGAAATAAATAAAGAAGTTAAGTCCCACGCAGTTAAGATATTTTGTCTATAGCAATGGTTAGAATGCAACAGTAAATGATCTGATTTAACTACAACTTCCTTTGTAGATATTCAGATCTATTCTAAGCTCAATATACCAATGTCCATCATAATCTCTTCAATTTCTTCTTATCCTCCAACTCTGTTATGCTCAGTTATCTCCTTTCTAATGCTCAGTGTATTTTGCAGAATTGCTCAGTTCTCACTTCAACCTGTCTAACCATCTTCACATGAATACAATTTTCTCCTCACATGCATAACTCATTATGAATCTCTTGTCTCCTTAAATAGACATGATAAACTATTTTCTCCTTAGCCATAGATTTTTCCACTTAATCTTCATCATTGATTTTGTCACTTTAACCTTCCTCAAAACTTGTACCTTAAACATGTTTCAATCTTCATCATCCAATCAATCTTGATTTTTGTTAGTCGTAGATCTTCATAACAAACTTTATCTTTATCCTTGAAATCATCACAATTTGTCCAACTCATCATCTCAAGTAGGCAATCACATGTTCCACATTATTTATATCACTCAGTCAATACCATGATGTGTTGGTGATGTCTAACTCAATTAATACCACACTCAATATACACTACACTTGTTTGATGTACACTATTTCTACTCGATGTCTACTAAGTTATTCATATACTAACTACATAAACTTTTACATTCTTGATCTTCAATTCTTAACAGAATCATGTAATACAATCAAAACACTATCATATTATCATAAACTCGTCAATAAGTTACCCAATGAATACCATATCCATAATTTACTCATACATCTCATTTTCATGTTAATATCTCATTCCTTCACCATTATTACCTTCTTCAAATGTTTGCAACTATCATGATAAGTATAGTCAAAACTAGTTGACATCAATGACAATATAATAATTGATTTAATGTCTCACATATACCTTAGTAGCTTGGTGATCATCTTCACATTTTGTTCTCAAGTAATCAATCAATTGTAGTATAACAATCTCTCCCTTTTGCATTGATGGCAACACAATATGAAATATACCATAGAATACCAAACATCTTAAGTTTCTAAAACTTTGTCTATATGTTGTGACTCAATAAGCTCTCCCTTAGATTATGCATTTAATATGTTTAATCACTACACAACATCTCTATCTCTCCCTTTCGGTTAGCTTCATTTCTAATTGATATCTCATGATCATCTCTCTATATTATCATGTAATCTTCTCTCAAATAATATTTCATGTCCATTATTTCCATTTGACAGCAATGCCAAAATAAATCAGTTCTTCAATAGCCAAATAAGCATCTTTTCAGCTCATGTTCATATTTGTGTACATTGCATGTATAAATTTTCTCTATTTCAATTTGTATTCCATCTTCTTCTTCTTCTTTTTCACAACCTTAGGAATCCCAAAGTGTGAACATCGTGCATCAACATCATTAGATTTTCTAATTAAGTATAGGTTGATGCAACCTCATATCACCTTAGTGACTATTAGATAGGGGATGGACCCCTAGTGTACTTCTCAAGTATTCAAAAGTACCCTTTGGTAAGGGTTTTGTAAATATATCAACAAGTTGCTCTTGTGACTTCACATATTCCAATTTGACTTGTTTTTCCTAAACTTTCTCCCTTAAGTAGTGATACTTAATAGATATGTACTTTGTCTTTCTATGCATCACTAGATTCTTAGAAATATTAATAACACTTGTATTGTCACAATAGATTATCACTAGATCAATCATTTCCTCATTCATACCTTCCAACAATTGTTTTATCCATAAAATATTTGAACAATTAGCAACAACGACAACAACATATTCAACTTCAACAGTGGATTGAGAAATGCATCCTTATTTCTTACTTACCCATGTTACCAATCTTTCTCCCAAAAAGAATGTTCCACTAGTAGTGCTTTTTCTATGATCAATGTTCCCACCCTAATAAGCATCAGTGCAAACTTTAAGTTCAAAATTGCCTTCTTTCTTATACCATAATCCATAGTTCTCATTGTTCTTCAAATAGTTTAAAATTATTTTCACAACATTCATGTGTGACTCTTTAGGATTAGCATAAAATTTAGCTACAATGACAATAGCATGTACAATATCTAATCTATTGTGCACAACATACATCAACTTTCCAATCATAGATTTGTATAAGGTTTGATTTACCTCTGTTGACTTGTCATCATTGGTCATCTTGCATCTGGTTACCATAGGTGTACCAACTAGTTTTGAATCTTCCATACCAAATGTCTTCAAGAATTCTTTGATGTACTTTGTTTGTGTGATATAGATGTCTTCCTTTAGTTGTTTTATTTACAAACCAAGAAATAATTTGATCTCCCCAAACATCAAAATTTCAAACTCTTTCATCATTTCACTAGCCAAAGACTTGCATAAGTTGTCATGACCTCCAAATATGATATCATCAACAATGATTTCAGAAATAATAATCTTATCATTACTTTTACATTTCAAATATAAATTGATGTTATCACGTATTCTAACAAATCCAATTCTTATGAGATAAGAATGTAGTCTTTCATACCATGCTCTCATTGCTTACTTCAGTCCATATAATACCTTGTGCAGCTTACAAACCATATTCTTTTGATTAAGATCAACAAAACCTTCAAGTTGTTCAATGTATACCTCTTCTTCAAGTATCCTATTCAGAAATGTAGATTTCACATCCATCTGATATACCTTAAATTCTTTATAAGCAGCATATGCAAGTAGTATTCTTACTCCTTCAAGTCTAGCAATGGGTACAAAATTTTCTCCATAGTCAATTCCTTCTTCTTGTGCATAACCTTTGAAAACTAGTCTTTCTTTGTTCCTTGTTACATCTTCATTATCATTCAATTTGTTTCTGAAAATCCATTTAGTGTCAATCACATTTTTTTCTTTAGGTCTTGGTACCAATGTCCATGTCTTTTTCTTCTATATTTTCTCAATCTCTTCATTCATTTCCTTAATCCAATCATCATTTGTCCTTGCATCTTTAACAGTTTTAGGCTCAAATTCACAAACCAAACATGTATTATTCCTTAACTTACTTCTATTCATCATTCCTGCTCTTTTTTCTCCAATTATCTAATCTTGTGGATGGTGTCTTCTCACATACTTAGCTAGTATAGGTTCAAATCTCTATTCTTCAATTTTTTCTCCACTTGGTGCATGATAATCATTTTCATCAGTAATTATTTGTTGTTTCTCAATCTATAAAGATTGTTTCTCAGTAGATATATTTTGTTTCTCGGTGACACCAGGTTGTTGCTCAGGTAGAGATACAGGTTCTTCAATGTAAACAAATCTACCATAGTCTTCTGGTTATTTCATGCTTTCTTCGTCAATATTTTTTGCAAACTCATCAGCTCTCACATTTGCACTTCCAATCATCTTTTTAGTAGCCTTTTTCAAACATTTGTAAGCCTTGCTTCTAGTAGAATAACCTAGAAATATCCCTTCATCACCTTTTGAATCAAATTTTTCATTTCTATCATCTTTCAGAATGTAACATCTACTTCCAAATGTTCTGAAATAGCTAACATTAGATGTATAGCCATACCATAGCTCATAAGGTGTCATTTTTTATTCTTTCTTCAGTTGTATTTGGTACAGTATATAAATAATAGTACTAACAACTTCTCTCCAATAAATTTGTGCACATCTTTTTCAATCATCAGTGTTCTAGCACAATCAATAATTGATCTATTTCTTCTTTCAACAATCTCATTCTGTTAGGGTGTCCTCGATATAGATACTTATCTTTTTATTTCATATTCATTATAAAAATTAGTAAACTCATCATAAATAAATTCACCACCTCTATCTAACCTTAAGCATTTCAATTCCTTACCACTTTCTCTTTCCACTTTTTCTTTGTACCATTTAAACATTTTGAAAGCTTCTAATTTTTATTTTAAGAACATGACACTCATCATCCTAGAGAAATCATCAACAAATAAGATAAAATATCTATCTCCATAATAACTCTAAGTTCTCATTGGACCACATAAGTCAGTATGAACTAACTCCAAAATAGCATTAAATGAGTAGTGTTTTCTCTTAAAACTAGACTTTGACATCTTACCCATTTGACATTATTTGGACATTACATGGTCAGGTTTAGATATGCTCGGTAAGCCTCTAAATTTCTTTTTCTTGCTGATATTAACCATGTAATCAAAGTTTACATGACATAACCTCTTGTGCTACAACCAAACATCTTCATTTTTAGCCAACAAACAAGAAGTTTCAGCCTTGTCTAGATAGAATAAGTTACCTTTGGATTGTTCACCATTACCGATTAGTTTTCCAGCCTCATCATAGATTTTTACTTTTCTTTTCTCAAATGCAACTCAGTAACTTGTGTTATTCAACTGTGCTACACTCAACATATTATAGTTAAGTCCTTTCACCCAATAAGCATTTTCACATTAGATCTTGTTATTCAATAATATAGATCCTTTACCTTTCACTTGACAAGGTGTATCATTTCCTAGTTTCATGGATCCTCCATTATAATGTTCAAGATATTCAAATTTTTCTTCATCACCAGTCATATGATGTGTGCAGCCACTATCAATAATCCAAGTATCATTTTTGCTAACTTTAGAAATAAGTTCCTTTTCAACATACCTTTCTTCTTCTTCAGAATCTTCTTTCAATGCAATAAATACCACTTCTACGTCTTCATCAGTTTCAGTCTCGGTATCATCATCTTCATCTTCAACTAGGTAACGTGCCTTGTTTCCTTTATCTCTGTAGTCTTAGTTGTCTCTATTGCTATATTATTGGTTACCTCTATGATCTCGGTAATTTCTTCTATCATTCTTCCTTTCATTTGATCTTTCACTTTTTTTCTTATCCCCTTTCCTATCAAGACATCTTGCAACAATATGACCAATCTCTTTGCATTTAAAACATACCAAGGGTAGTTTACCTATATATCTTCCTTTTCCTTTTTGTATCCTTCTAGCCGTAAGTGCTTCAAGTTCATCAATTTCATCTTCTTTAGCTTTACTATCACTTTCATTTCTTGTCTTATGTCAATTGCTTGATCTTCCAATTTTCAAAGATGACAAAAATGCAGATTCTACCTTAGGTAAAATACTATTATCGTGGTTGTTAAGCTCAAATGTAGTCAATCTACCGATTTAGACTATCAAGAGAAATATCATTACCAGGAACTACTCTCATTTCATGAATTGCAAAGACTCTAATAGTATAGGAAGGTAACATTGTTCTTAGAACTTTACTTGCCACAATGTCTTCTTCAATAATTCCACCTGCTCCTCGAATAGCATTCACCACTTTCTTGATTCGGTTGCTATATTGAATGATGTTTTCACCTTCTTTCATCTTCATATCATCAAACTTACCTCTTATGTTTTTTTCTTTTTCTCTAAGCACATTCACATCTCCTCCATGAACTAGTGTCAATTTTTTCCACATCTCTTTTGCAGTTGTACAGGACTTGATGTCTTCAAATTTAGCATCTGATAAAGAAGAAGCAATCTCAATCATCATAGCATTATGTTCTTGTCTTTCTTTCATCTGGTTGATAGTCAAAGGACCAATAGGAGTTATAAACTTATTTTCCAAATAGTATAGTGCAGAATCCCCATAGCCTGATAGATATAACTTCATCCTACTTTTCCATGTTCAGAAATTATCTTTGTTCAGCTTTGGCACCTCTCTCTTATACATCTTTTAGATCTTTAACTTAAGTCCTTCAAACTTCTTCCTTCAAGTACTCTAGCTCTGATACCAATTGTTAGACAACTAAGAGGGGGGATGAATCAGTTAAGTCCAGCTACCCTATAGTCCCAAATACTCTTAGATGTATAAAAAAATCCAACTTATAAACTTAAATAGCTCGCTAACACTTGACTATGTCCTAATTCATTTACCGAATGACAGTTAAATCATCTAGTATATACTGATCAAACTAGTAATTATAATGTGTAAAGTAAAATAACAAATCATCACATTCATACACATATAACACTTGATTTTTAACATGGAAACCCTATTAGGGAAAAAACCACCTGGGACCGGGGTACTTGAAACAATTTCACTCTTATGAAGTGAGCTCAATTAAGATTCAACAATGTTAAAGGTTACAAAATACACTGTAAGGTGTGACCTTGTTAGAGGCTTTATCACTAACAGTTCTACATGACCATTGTATGCACCCTAAAATGGTCGCCTAGACTATGGGCCCCCATTCTTCAATTTATCAATTTTTTTAATCAATGTCGTGCAATATTTTCAATTCAAATCAATTTCCTTGATCAAATCTTAATTAATTCAAATATTTCAATATTTCCTAAGGTTTGATCATTTTATCCTAAGTTTTATTTAATTAAGAGAACATGCTCCCTTTTATTTAAATAAAAAAAATCTTTTAAATAAATAATAAAATCCACCTTATCCTATGTGTGCACATGAAAAAGTAATTTCTAAATTTAAAATAAAAAGAAAAAGACTTTTTGTCTACACATTGAATGCACACTTTCCAAGATGATTGGAATCTCCTTTTGCCTCTTAATCTCTTCCACACATCTTTTTGCCTCTTAACCATGTCCATTGATTTTGCCTCTTGAGAATTTTGTGCACCAAAGTCAAAATGAGAATTTTTTTCCACCCTTGGATTTTGCCTCTTAATCTCTACCATTTATTGTTCATTAAAAGGAGCCCTCTCCTTCTCACTTTAGGCATCTAGATTTTAGAGATCCAGATTTTATGTTATGGTTATGATGCAGGTTTGGAGAGTGATTTTGCAAGAGAGTTTGAGCACTTGAGCTTGAACATTGCAACTTCTCTTTTCTTGTCTTCTTCTCTCATGCCTCCATGGCAATCCATTTAGATTACTCTTTCACTTGCATGGTAGATTAGATTCATATTTCATAGAATAGAATAATCTTGCATGCATATTTCCTTTCATAGATTAATTTGCTTTCATGCATTGTTATCATATAGAATAGCTTCCATTTTCATTTGCATGCATATTTGATGATCATGGAGACTAGCATTCTTGCTTTGCTTTTTTGAATCTCTCATTTTATGGTGTACTTGCATAGGAAAAAACTAGGTCTAAACTGAGGGCCTCCATTATAAACCCTTGCACTCCATGAATAGAGAGCTATGAGTCGTCATTCGAGACCTCATTCTTGAGCAATCTTGGATATAATGACTCATAGAAATGTGTCAACATTTTAGCACACATTTTTGGCACCCACTGTGGGGCTAATGCTCCTGATTTTCCTTCATTTTATTCAGATTTTCAGATTTTCTAATCTTTACATGGTTATTTTATTGAAGTTTTTCAAGCCTAACCCTTGTGCAGGATGAATTGAAGACAAAACCTAGGGTTTTCTTGGAAGATTTGATCATATCTCACAAATAGCTTGGATTTTTGGTCTACAATTTGTTTTTCAAGTTGGCAACATATTAGAGAAGCTTCAATAAAAAAAATTAGAATTTTCTGAGGTATTGTGAATTTTTTAT
The DNA here is from genome assembly GCA_027943335.1 of Chamaecyparis obtusa. Classification (NCBI taxonomy): domain Eukaryota; kingdom Viridiplantae; phylum Streptophyta; class Pinopsida; order Cupressales; family Cupressaceae; genus Chamaecyparis; species Chamaecyparis obtusa. The sequence goes on from BSBK01002625.1 coordinate 2,005,385, forward strand.
ATTTTTTTCTTTATTTTTCATAAAAATTTAATTTTCGGTGCAAATCAGCATATTTTTTGGAAATTTTTACATTTTTGGAAATTTATTTAAATTATATAGGGGGTCCATTCTTTTTGTTTTAAATTTGGATGTAATATCATAGCTCATTTGGTCGATTTATGAAAATTAGTCTATTTTGGGAAAACGGCTCCCTAGGACACAAATGAAAAGATCTTTTTAAAATTTTGACATTTTTGGGATCTAAATTCATGTCATATAGGTCCAATCTTGTTGACTAGGTCAAAAATCAAAATTAAAAAAAAAAGGGGGGGGGGGCATTTAATGATTAGCTTGCACTTATTTTTCACATGGTTCAATGCATGATATGAGTTATCATTTGGATTATTTTCTAGTTATTATTTCTCCTAATAATTTATTTTCAGATCTAACCCTAGGGTTTGCATAAGTTGAATATACATTGCATATCTTGTTTGCTTGTCTTGCTTGTTGGAGAGTTTGTGGCTTGCTTGCACAGAAAAGCTCAACAAAAATAAAAATAAGGTAAAATCTACTAAGTGTGTTGCTTTGGACTTCAAGTATTTTGTTGTATCTCTATAAAAATTGGATTTTGGATATAAAAATGAACCTCTCATGTGTCTGACTTGAGTGTTTCTCACTTTCATAGATCACAGTTCCAATTTTTGCTCTAAAGGAAAGAATGAATCTAGATTTTATTTCTTGCATATATGTTCCACATAGTAATTAGGCCCTATGAAAACTATTTTTTGTGTTCTTGAGAGAGTGGGCTTCATTCACTTGTCTTACATGTGAAGCTCTTCTCGACGATAGATCCCCTTGTAAGTAGGGAAGGACTTGTTATCATCTCATTGTCCCACTTGGTTTAGTCTTCAACATTTGATGGTACATTCTCTCTTGGTCCTGTTTAGAGAGATCAGTAGTCATTGTTGTTGGCATACAAATCTTGGTGAGGTAATTTCAACTTAGTGTGTCAATTAATCTGCTTGCTATGTCTAGGTGAGGTGAAGAGGCTAGAGGAGTATGCTTTGTTCCCTTTTGGGCACATCAGAAACTTAGAACCCTTGAATCTAAGCTAAGTTTCCATGTGGTCCATATTGTGAGTCTTCCTTGTTAGAGAGGATTAACCATAGTGGACACTCCCTTTATTGGGTAAACCACATGGATGGAACCTCAAGCAATATTAGCCATTCCTATTGTGGAGCAACAAATACTATATAAATGTCCTTGTGGAATAAATCTCCATACGTGTGATCTCTTGTTGGGTTGTCAGATCTCCTTAGTAGCTCCCCATTGATTAAATTCTTAAACTATGTCAAAACCTCAATGTGTTGGGATTGGATTTTGCCCACTTGAGATTGCAAGAGTTGCATAGTTTACCATTACCACAAACCATAGTGCAACCAACTTTTTCTTTTCTAGGACTATGTGTGTGACTAAAAAACATTTTGAGAACATACATAAGTAGAGTCCTTAGGGATTAGAATATTATGTCACTATTCTTGTTCATGTCCAAGGTTTCTTTGTCCCTTGCTCATTGTTTGAAGATAATTATTTGCTTGAACTCCCTGATTGTTGTCTTGTGTGCCTAATTAATGATAAGAATTTGTTAATGCATCTAGTTGGTCAATTAAAATGAACAAAAACTGAGTTCCTCAATCAAAAAAAATAACTTTTTACAACTTTCTGTCAACACCTGTCACATGTCCTTAGAGTGAGCTATCACCCAGTGCTGATTCATTGTCGCCTGAAATAGTCAACTTGCTTGATTTTCTTTTTTTTCATTTCCAGTCTTCCTCGATCGATCCAGGTTAGATCAGGTCACTTACCTCACTGTTAAAATCATGTTTGCACCTTGGATTATTGTGTTTTGACCTCTTAAACTAGTAATCTTTGATTTCATGAGTGACCTTGCTTGGAGTCGGTGAGCTAGAAACTATCCTTGTTGAGAAGGTAAACCTCTGGATCCTTTAATAACATGCTTGGAGGGTTTTAGTAATCTCTTGTCCATTCACTTCCATACAAATTCAAATTCAATCAATATAACTTGGGTAAATCATCCTCATGATCCATATGTGTTAGGGTATTCACCCGTTCAGTAGGCACCTGTATGGCAATATTGGTTTACATCTCTTGCAAAATTCTATCTTATCACCTCTCTTTTGGACAAGGGAGTGCTTTCACTATCCTATTTTGGTGCCAACATTTATTAGGGTCATCCTATCACCTAGTACCTATTATTTCATGTCAGTTACAACAAGATATCAAGTAAATCAAGGAAAGTGACCTCGAGTAGTCTTTAACTAATTACCCTTAGTTCAAACTCACCAAAAATGTAAGGAAAAAGAACTTGTATTTGATCAATCACCCAGGAACAACTCAGAAGTTTGGTTTGATCCCAAGAGTAACCTTAGTGATTTGAGTACACCCTTAGCATCTTCTCACTTGGATATGGATATGAGTTACACAATGACTCGACAAGAGAGAGAATAAATGGATAAAAGCCTTGATGACATATTTGAAAAACATAGAGATACCCTTTTGTTTGAGAGTTCCTCTTGTGAAAATCGATCAGTCTCACCCCTTATCTCAACTAGATATCTGGATGCACACCAAAGGGCTAGAAGGGATAAGAGGCAAGCCTATCAAGAAGAACAATCACAACATGAGAACCAAGATTATGAACCCTATGACACTCGTGTGATTGCAACATACACAAATGACTTGTTTAGGCATTCAAGTTCACCACTCAAAGAACCTTCAAGATACACAAGTGAAAGACTTAAGAGAATTGAGAATGAAAAGAAATCCTTCCTAGATGAACAAGATGAAAAGGAAGAGAAATTTAGACTACTAGAGGCAGAGAGACAAACCTTATTGGAGATAGAAAGGAGAGCCTTCTAGGAAGAGCAAGATAGACTCTTGGCTCAACAACTTAATGATCAATTTAACAACATGTGTGTTGGTGGTGGAAACAACTCTCCTCCATCCACCCCTCCTAAGACTCCACGAAGTGGAAGATGTTCAAGAACACCTTCTTGATCTCCTAGCCCTAGAAGAAGAAGGGCTTCATGACATAATCATTATAGGAGATGAACACCGCTTAGGAACTCAAGAAAACCTTCACAATGTGCTCACCATGGTTCACAATATGGGGGTAGTAGCTCAAGTTTTGACCTCAACTCCCAAGACTTCATGAAGATACAACAAGAACCACTCTTCCAGTAGTATGTGGAGAGATACTTAGAGAAAAACAAAGACAAGTTCCTAGAGAGTTTAATCAACAAGGATGCTAGAGTCCCCTACAACTTTGATATAGACAAGAAGATTAAGAAGCAAGGTCCATCCCAAGAAGAAGATATCAAACAAATTAAGATTATATGGAAAAGATGTTGGCACCCAAGAGTTCATTCTCACTTGATTCAATTTTTCCTAATCCTTTTGACAAAAGTGTTAACATGAAAGACTTCCCTAGAAAGGTTGAGATCCCTCAATATGACAATTATTATGGGAATGGAGATCTACATGATCACGTGCGTCAATTCTATACCATGATTTTTGAGTTCCATCAAGATGACTCGTACCTCATGAGATTTTTCCCAAGGAGTCTTAAGGGTCAAGCGATGGAATGGTTCACCAACATAACTCCCCCTGTTAAGACTTTCAAAGAGCTCCTTCATAGATTTTTCCAAAATTTTGCATACAACCTTTCAAGATCTATCACCATGTTGGACTTACGAAACCTAAAGCAAAATCAAGGGGAATCCTTTGTCACTTTCTTGCAATGGTGGAGATGACAATGTTCTCGCTACTCTAGGACCATCTCTAAAAATGAGAAGATTGACATCCTTGTTAGCAACTTGGTTCCTAAAATGTGGTATGAAGTTAGGAAGATGGTTTTTGATTCCTTTGACACCATGGTTGAAACCGCATGTAGGATTAAGGATGTTTTGAGAGAACAAGGAATTTTGATCAAGCATGGAAACAACAACAACAACAACAATGGTCAAAATAACAACAATCCTAACAAGGATAAAGGAAAGAACTCACATTGGAATAGGAACAAATAAGTGGTCAATGATGGAGTTTTGGAATCCTCCAAACCCAAAGATCAAGTTGTTCTCCACTTGTCTAGTGTTGTTCAAACCATGAAACTCAATGCATCTAATCAACAAGAACACAAGCCAAGATATCAAGATAAGCCTAGGAAAGAGAGATGTCAATTTTCAAAACTTGGTGATTCTTATGAGGATATCTTGAAAACACTCATTTCCAACAACCTTGTGCATCCTCAAGACCCTGCAAAGTATTATATACCTAATGTTAAGCTACATTGGTGGGATGAGAAAGCCTTTTTCAAGTTTCACAATGGCATTGGACATGATATTGAAAACTGCTAGAAACTCAAACATATCATCCAAGATCTCATTGAGAATGGAAAACTTAAGGTAGATGGATTGAACACCGACACTAACCATAAGGCATTCAAAGAACCTTTGCCCAAGTATGACAAGGGGGAAACCTCTAAACCTAGGAATGGCAAGGCTGAGGTCAATTACACTTACACAAATGCAAAGAATGTTGTCAACATGCTTGAAGTTGTAGAAGAGAATGTCAACATGAGGAGGGATAAAGATCCCTATGGTTATGATCTAGACATGGACTCTCCTCCTATCTTTGATGAAGAACTCATCCTGGTGCTAAGGGGTCCTAACTCTAGAGTGTCATCTCAAACCCTCAATGTCTTCACATGAAGTCAAGGTCCCCTTGTCACTAGAGGACCTAGTTCAAGTCAACCATTTAAATGAAAGAAAGTGGCATCCAAGAATGTCACCTCAAAACCAGCAATCAATCCTAAGTCACACTATAATCTTGTCGATCAGTTGCAAAGAACCCCAACTCAGATTTCAATCTTTGATCTCTTAGAGTTGTCCTTGAGACATAAGCAAGTCCTTGAGAATGCTTTGTGTGCAACAGACATCCCCAACAACTTAGACGTTGGTCAATTCTAGAACATGGTTAACCATATTGCCTTCCCTCATTACCTTACCTTTTTGGAGGATGATGATAAAGCTTTGAGCCACCCACACAATCTCGCTCTTCATATTGAGGTCATGATCCACAAAACCTATGTTAGGTGCATGTTGATAGATGGGGGCACTAGGCTTAATATTTGTTCCTTGAGTCTTTTGAAGATGTTGGGTTATTCCGAACAAGTTATAGATACCAGAAAAAAGATCACTGTCAAAGCCTATGATGAGGCAGAAAGAAGTTCCAAGGGGTTGGCCATCCTTCTTGTTAGGATTGGCCCTGTTGAAAAAGATATTTTATTCCAAATAGTTGACGTTGGCCCCCTTGCATAGAATATCTTACTCGGTAGAATGTGTATCATGATATGTAAGCAGTTCCATCTACCTATCATCAGTGTTTTAAGTTCCCTTACAATGGAATAGATATTTGTATACCTAGGGATGAAACTTTATCTATTAACTCAGTTTCAGTGAGTACTCATGTTCCCCTCAATAGAGAAGTAGAAGACTTCAATGCAACCTTAGCTGAATGTAAAGACAAGATCAAGTTAGTAGACCTTGGCATGGGGGGTATCAACTCAACTCCCTCACAACACTAGAAGTTTCACCTAGGTCTTATGGCAAGCCTTTACAAGAAATGAGACCTTCCTCTTTAGCTATGACTTTATTTGGCATGTTTGTAGGGTCCTCGATGCCTATTCAAGATGAGAAAGAAGAGGTGGTTGTTAAATATTGGATTTATAGAGAAGAGAAATACATGCACAATGAGAACTTCTCTCCCTCTCCTAAGGCTTATGGAAGAGGGTATACTTTTATCAAATAGATGGGCTATCCTATACATGGCCCTCTTAGTCACAGATTGGATGCTAGAGTCAAACCCCTTGATCATGATCTTTTTGGATGCAAGTCTAAGAAGACGATTGGCCTAGGATTTTTGAATCAAAACAAGAACACTACTCCTATCCTTGAAGAGTTGGATAGTAAAGATTAACCAGAATACATACCTAATTTGGAAAATCAAAAAGATATGTGTGAGGATTGGGTCCCTTCCACTAATCTCCTTTGGGGAGATTCAGATAGTCCAGTCATTCATGAGATAGTTGCAACCTTAGAACAAGATGAATAAATGTAGAAGATCATATCAGAGAACGTCAATGAAAGAGTCTTGTTCATTTGATGGAAAGAGAAGGTGCTATCCTTGATGACATTAGAACTTCCACATCAAGACATCCCAAACCTTCATGGTGTAAACATCCTAGTCGAAGTTCAGAAACAAGTTCATATAAGTATGAATGGGACTCCTTCTCAGAGCCTTCCATAGTTGACATGGATGTTGATGTCATCCACACTTATAGTTCTCAACCAAAGGTAGTCGATGAGTCACATGTAGGATTAGAGGATTTGAACCCACATGTTGCCTTAGTAGATGAGTCTTCACTTGTTAGGATTAATCCTAATTTGGGTAGCTTAGAAGGATACTTGACAGACTCTGACTCTTCGGTCACCACAGATGATATCATTCACATTCACAACCTTGAACCAGTCATTGAATTACATCTTGGTCATCCTAACCTCATTTATTGGTCCCAACGCTATCAAGAACCTAAGCTCTTAACGTTCCAAAATGATTATGAGATAACCTATTACTTGAATGCCATTGAACCCATTTTCTCTTCCACCAGTGAGTTGGCTATCAGCATGACAGAGCCAGACATCAAGTACCTTAGTCAGAAAATAAAAAAGAAAAGAAAATAAAAATAATAAGAGTTCTAATGGCTAAAACCACTGTGTGGTAGTGTCAGAACCAAAAAAAGTAAAAATAAATAACATATCCAAAGGTGAAAACCTCTCTGAGGAACCTAAGGATGGGGTACTTGATTGTCTCCCTAGCTAATTTCAAAATAGAATTTCAGTGCTTATTGAACCAACACAAATAGTCAATTTGGGTGTAGGTGAGACTCCACAAATAGTAGACTTGGCTCAGTCCTTGTCACCACAAGAAAAAGAAGCTTACACTAAGTTCTTATAGAAAAAGAAGATCAAATTTTCATGGACTTATTCAAATATGCCAGGGTTGGACACTAATCTTATCATGCATCACTTGTCCATAGCTCCGGGTTTCAAACTAGTTAAACAAAAATTGAGAAAGATGCATCCTCACATAGCTCTCTTGGTCAAAGCAGAATTAGAGAAACTCCTTGGTGCAGGATTCATAAGAGCTATTGACTATGCTAAATGGATATCAAACATTGTACCAGTTTCCAAACATGACAAATCCATTCGAATTTGCATAGATTTTAGAGATGTCAATAGAGAATTCCCAAAGGATGACTTTCCACTTCCTAGTATAGACATGATAGTAGATATGCAGTGGGTTATGAGATTTATTCCTTGATGGATGGTTTTTCTAGATACAATCAGATTAAGATAGCTCCTAAAGATCAAGAAAAGAATGCATTCACTTGTGCATGGGGTACCTATTGTTGGAATGTTATGCCTTTTAGATTAAAAAATGCATGAGCCACCTATCAACGAGCTATGACAACCATTTTTCATGACATGATGCTTAAAACCATGGAAGATTATGTGGATGAGACCTTGGCCAATTCTAAGAAAAGAGGCACACACTTAGATGATTTAGAAGTCATTCTAGATCACATGGAACAATTTCAACTAAGGTTAAATCCTAAAAAGTGTGCATTTGGTGTCACCTCTAGAAAACTACTAGGATTCATCATTTCAGTAAAAGGAATAGATGTAGTGTCTATAGCTGAACGTGGACCTCTAATCCATCCATATACACATCATAGTCATAGCTTGATCATTGAAATTATGAAGGTGAGTATATATTACTCAATTCACAATATCTATCGATTTGACCTATTGCCTCCTAATTAGCTGGGGTGTTTGAATTACTATCAGAATGAGAGCCAACAACCAAAAGACCAAACTAAGATGGAGGATTTTTGAAAGCTTAAAAGATAAACAAATGCAATTACTCTAAGATGAATATGCAAGTAATCTAAGAATGAAGATGCAGATTTTAGTCTAAGAACTTGAAAGAGATATGATAATGCAAATTCTAATCTAAAGAGATTGAAATAAACATGAGAATTAAGCTATTAACCAATAAGAAAACTATATTAAATGAGAATGCAATTACACTAAATGAGAATTAAGCTAATGTGCAATGAAAGCTTGAAAATATGAAAATAGTTGAGACTAAATTTCGCTAGAGTTTATGTGCTCTCAAATTGCCTTTTTTTACAAATGAATGAGAAGGTTCATCATATAGACAAGCCCAGAGAAGGAATGAAGATTTTCTTGAAATGAAATGGTTGACTCTTCATTCCCAATTGAGACAAATATTGAAGAATTACTTAATTAAAAGAATGAATTATTGTTGCATATGGGTGACCCTTCGAATATTTTGAATTATTAAATCCAAATAAGATAATCCATTCAAATAACCAAGTAATATTAATTCCTTTTATGTGTATTAGCCAAATGGGGTGGGTTTAATTTAATTTAAAGCACTTAGGACTTTAGAATTAAATCAAATTTATCATAGGGATTATTTAGCTAATAAAGTCAAATACTTAGGAATTAATTATAGTGTGAGATTAATGCAATTTAGGGTTTTTGCAATTGACATCAAGTCAAATAAAGTCAGGTGGGAGAGAGAAAATTACCTAGTAAAATAGGACTTTAATAATGTAAAATTGAAGAAATGCACCAAAATTGATTGAAATTATAAGGTGCCAATTTTGGGGTATTACATTTGCCCCTCTTTGAATTGATGTGCGAGCAGCACATTGATTCAAAGAATAGTCTGATGTGACAGATGAGGTTTCAGGATTATCCCCAGAATAGAGCTTAACCCTCAGAAGTCAAGGTTAGGATGCTAAGAAACTAAAATAGATCAAATTGTAGAACCACCTCCAGAATGAGGCATGATTCTCTGAAGTCTAAGTTAGATTGCAAAGACAATGGTCTAATGACAACTTGAGAAGAGACTAGAATCGGGATTAGATTGCCCCAATGCCCATTGGTCAAATGATGATAGACGTAGATTTAGGACTATTCTCCAAAATCATGGTTACATTGCCCCAATACGAAGCTTAGCCCTCTGAGACCCAGGTTAGATTGCCCAGTGTTAGCTTGTGGTGACTAATCAGGAAAGTACTATCCAGGAAAGTACTGTACACTTTTCCTCTTTTTGAGGCCGACTACTTTTTGGTTATTTGGGCCGACTACTTATAACTCATTCTAACCCTAAAGTGGGAAAATATTGTATAATATGGCTTAGGGTTAGGGATTTTCATCATGTATGATTTTAGTACTTGCGGCAGAATTGGGCTGTAAGGGATTACGGATTGTAATCAGGTTGTAATCACTGGATAATAATAATATTGGACTCACTGTTGGTGGACGTAGCCCAGGGATTGGGTGAACCACGTTAAATCTATGTGTCTTGTGTTCTATTCTGTGTGGTTTATTATTTTCTGATATTAGTTATATTTGCACATAATTGTTATTTCTGCCTTGTTAATCCTAACAAGTGGTATCAGAGCGAGGTTATTTCATTCGATCTTTCATCTATTCTCTGAAGCAGGTCTCACGAGTTAGTGGGAGAGTCTCTCGGTTAAGTGGGAGAAATGGCAGACGAGGGTAGGCTGAAGGTTGATAAGTTTAATGGGCAGAACTTCCAGTTATGGAAGATGCAAATGGAGGATTATCTCTATCAGAAGGATCTATGGCAGCCATTAGAGGGAGTAGCCAAGAAAGAGCAATCAATGTCTCAGGAAGATTGAGATATTTTGGATAGGAAGGCACTGGGGAGTATTCATCTATGCCTGGCACAATTGGTGGCATTCAATATTACTAAAGCAAAGACAGCTAAAGATCTGATGGAAACCCTAGCGAAGTTGTATGAAAAGCCTTCAGCTTCAAACAAGGTATTTCTTATGAAGCGTTTATTTAATATGAAAATGGTAGAAGGTGGATCAGTTACTGATCATTTGAATGAGTTTAATATAGTTACAAGTCAATTAACCTCAGTTAAAATTACTTTTGATGAAGAGGTTAGGGCTCTCTTGATTTTGTGTTCTTTGCCAGAAAGCTGGAATGGCTTGGTAATGGCTGTTAGTAATTCTATTTCTGGTTCTAATACCCTAAAGTATGATGATGTTATTGGTGTTATATTGAGTGAGGAAATTCATAGGAAAAGCTCAGGGGCATCCACATCGGGTAGTGTATTGAACACAGAAAGAAGAGGCAGAACAAGAGATAAAGGAAACAACTCTGGAAATCATGGGAAATCAAGAGGAAAATCAAAGGGAAAGAGGTCTGAATCTAAAGGGCCAAATGATTGCTGGTACTGTGGAAAACCAGGTCATAAGAAGAAAGATTGTTGGTCTCAGAAGAAATATCAAGGAGACAAAAATGATGGAAACAAGGAGGCAAATGTGGTAAGTAACAAATTCGAGGAGGATGCTTTGCTCTTGTCCTTAGAAAGTATTGATGATTCATGGGTTTTAGATTCTGGAGCTTCATTTCATGCTACACCCCATAGAAGTTATTTTGTTGATTATGTCCAAGGGGATTTTGGGCTAGTTTATTTGGGAGATAATGAACCCTGTCAGATTGTTGGAAAGGGAAAAATTAAGATTAAGTTGCAGAATGGGAATCATTGGCTACTACAAGAGGTAAGACATGTTCCAAGGCTGAGTAGGAATTTAATTTCAGCAGGGCAACTGGGTGATGAGGGTTGCATAGTTACTTTTAATGATAAAAATTGGAAGGTTTCAAAAGGTTCCTTAGTAGTAGCAAAAGGTGTGAAAGTACGCACCTTATATCTTTCTACAGGTCATACTGTTCCTTCTACTTTAATTGTTTCAGAAGATAATGCATGTTCAGGAACAGTGGCTACAGTTGAGCAGGAAGAACATCAAACTATTGATGTAGATTCTGACACAGCACTGTGGCACAATAGACTCGGGCACATGAGTGAAAAAGGTATGAAATTACTTCATTCAAAGAAAGTTTTACCTGGTCTGAAATGTGTCAATATGGATTTCTGTGAAAGTTGTGTTTATGGAAAACAAAAGAGAGTTAGTTTTGTGAAGAGTGGGAAGGAAAAGAAAAATGAGAGATTAGAGCTTGTGCATACAGATGTATGGCAATCAGCTCAGGTATCTTCCCTTGGTGGCTCTCTATATTATGTTACATTTATAGATGATGCAACAAGAAAAGTATGGATTTATTTACTTAGATAGAAATCTGATGTATTTCAAACTTTTAAGAAATGGAAATGCTTGGTTGAGAATGAGACTGGTAAAAAGTTAAAATGTCTCAAATCTGATAATGGTGGTGAGTATTGCAGCACAGAATTTGAATAATATTATTCCTCTAATGGTATTCATAGGCAGAAAACTGTACCAAGGACTCCACAAGAAAATGGAGTGGCTGAACGCATGAACAGGACAATAATGGAGTGTGCAAGGAGTATGAGGTTGCATGCTAGGCTACCCAAAAATATGTGGGCAGAGGCAATGAACACTACTGTTTATTTAATTAATAGAGGCCCCTCTACTCCTTTGGACTGTGGTATTCCAGAGGAAGCATGGAGTGGTAAGAAGGTGAGTTATTCTTTTCTCAAAACCTTTGGTTGTGAAGCTTTTGCACTTATAGATTCTAAAAATAGAACCAAGCTGGAAGCTAAGTCAAAGAAATGTGTATTTGTTGGGTATGGCATTGATGAATTTGGTTATAGGCTTTGGGATTTTGAAAATCATAAAATTGTAAGAAGCAGGGATGTCATATTCAATGAGAAAGTATTGTACAAAGATCTATTGCTGCAGCATGAGAAGAAAGAAAATGACTATGTAGTACTAGATGATACTCCACAAGTTCATGTTCCAGTAGTTCCTTATGCTCCGCAACAATAGCAACAACAAATACCACACACCCCAGTGAGTGTTAGACTGTCAACAAGGCTAAGTAGACCTCCAGAAAAATTTTCTCCATCTTTGTATTCTATTTTGTTAACAGATGTTGGTGAACCTGAATGTTATAATGAAGCTGTGGAGGTGGATACAAAGCTTCAGTGGGAGTCTGCAATGACAGATGAAATGGACTCTTTGCTGAAAAATCAGACATGGGATTTATGTAAGTTACCTGCACGTAAAAGGGCTTTACAGAATAAATGGGTTTACAGGATAAAAGAAGAGGATGGAGGTACGAAAAGATTTAAAGCCAGATTAGTCGTAAAAGGATTTGCACAGAAACATGGTATTGATTTTGATGAGATATTTTCTCCAGTTGTTAAAATGACTTCTATTCGTACCGTTTTAAGTATTGTGGCTACTGAAGATTTTCATTTAGAGCAGCTTGATGTTAAAACAACCTTTCTTCATGGTGATTTGGATGAAGAAATATATATGGTTCAGCCACAAGGATTTGAGGTCAAGGGTAAGGAGAATTTGGTGTGCAGATTGCAGAAAAGTTTATATGGCTTGAAGCAAGCACCTCGGCAATGGTATATTAAATTTGACACTTTTATGAATGGGCATGGATATAGTCGGTGTCATTCTGACCATTGTGTTTATTTTAAGAGGTTGGATGATGACAGCTATATTATTTTATGTTTATATGTTGATGATATGCTTGTAGCTGGGTCTAACATGGATCACATTAAGGGGTTGAAACAACAGTTAGCAAAATCTTTTGCTATGAAGGATTTGGGGGCAGCAAAACAAATCCTTGGTATGAAAATTTGTAGAGATAGGAACAATAGGAAATTGTCTCTATCTCAGGCTGATTATATTGAGAAGGTGTTGCAATGTTTCTCTATGGACAATGCCAAAGCTGTCAGTACACCGTTGCCTGGTCATTTGAAATTGACTAAAGATATGTGTCCCAAGACACTAGAAGAAGAGACTAAAATGTCTAAGGTACCTTATGCTTCAGCTGTAGGAAGCTTAATGTATGCTATGGTATGTACTAGGCCAGATATTGCACATGCAGTGGGAGTCGTTAGCCGTTATATGAGTAACCCTGGTATTGAGCATTGGAATGCAGTCAAATGGATTCTCAAATATTTGAGAGGCACATCCAATAAGTGTTTACACTTTGGGGGTTCTACTACTACTATACAAGGCTATGTTGACTCAGATTTGGCAGGAGATATAGATAGCAGGCGGAGTACTACAGGTTATATATTTACTGTTGGTAGGATAGCAGTGAGTTGGATTTCTCGACTAGAAAAGGTGGTTGCTTTATCCACTACAGAGGCAGAGTACGTTGCTGCTATAGAGGTAGCCAAGGAGATGATATGGCTTCAATTCTTCATGGAAGAATTGGGACATCCACAAAAGGATAATTTTCTACATACAAATAGCCAAAGTGCCATTCATCTTGCAAAGAATTCTGCTTTGCACTCAAAGACAAAACACATACAGTTGCGGTACCATTTCATTCGATCAGTTTTGGATGATGGACAGTTAAGGCTCGAAAAGATTCATACTGATGATAATCTAGCAGATATGTTTACAAAGGTAGTAACAAGGGAGAAGTTGAACTCATGTTCAGCTTCAGTTAGTCTTCTAGACTGAACAAAATAAAGGAACAGCTGAGTCCAAGGTGGTTCAATCCAGTGGGAGCCTCCTGTGGGTAGCGGTATTGCTACAGGATCAGTCTCCAAGTGGGAGGTTTTTTAGTATAGTGTGGATACTGATCAGTCACCAAGTGGGAGATTGTTAGCTTGTGGTGACTAATCAGGAAAGTACTGTACACTTTTCCTCCTAACCTCACCGGTAGAAAAAAAAAAATTGAGGCTGACTACTTTTTGGTTATTTGGGCCGACTACTTATAACTCATTCTAACCCTAAAGCGGGAAAATATTGTATAATATGTCTTAGGGTTAGGGATTTTCATCATGTATGATTTTAGTACTTGCGGTAGAATTGGGCTGTAAGGGATTACGGATTGTAAACAGGTTATAATCACTGGATAATAATAATATTGGACTCGCTGTTGGTGGACATAGCCCAAGGATTGGGTGAACCACGTTAAATCTGTGTGTCTTGTGTTCTATTCTGTGTGGTTTATTATTTTCTGATGTTAGTTATATTTGCACATAATTGTTATTTCTGCCTTGTTAATCCTAACACCCAGATAATGGTCTAAAAGAGATTTTGAGAGCCATCTCCATAACGAAGCTTGACTTTCAGGAATTAGGGTTAGATTGCCACAATACCTAATGAGATTTTGAGAACCATTTCCAAAATGAAGCTTGATCCTCGAGGATCTAAGTTAGATTGCTCAGATACCTAAAAGATAGATGATAAGATGGCAAGATACGAGGCCTAAAGCTGCCCCTAGAGATGAGATGCCCCAAGCAATGAGGACTTTGATTTAGATCAAGATTGATATGAGACTGGTTTGACAAGATGCAAATGATGTAATCATCCTTCCCCCTCTGAAGTAAAATAGAAAGATGACATATCAGAAGGATGATTGACAACAAGAGGTTGCAAAATAGAAGCAATCAGACTAGATTCAAGAAGCTCCAGAAGCAATTTGGAGTGATTGGGAAGTCCTGTTGACCAAGTTTGACCATAGTTGACCATGGTTGACCAAATTTGACTAGAGCTTACTTTAGATGAAATAGATAAAGAAGCTGAGAAAATGATGAAAAGGTGAGAATCTGGCAAGAAAATGTCACCAAAAGGTGGACTACACAAGTGTCTGATCCCAAAGGATCCTATAATTTAAAACATGATTTTGAGCCATCTAAAGATGTTTGATATCAATTTCAATCCCAAAAATGGATTTAGAATAGTTGATTTAGCCAAGGTTGCAATTTTTGTGCAAAATGGAGCACTTTGAAAATTAGGTCAAAAAGCTATATAAGGCCCGAAGGGGTCATTTTCAAATCATTATTCACTTTGTCTTCTTGTGATTCTAAGAGCTTTGTGAGAGAATGGAGGGTACTCTAGTGCATACACATTGATTCAAGTGCTCTCATTGCCACAGCCGATCACCAGAGTATGACCCACCTGTGAGTAGTCAATAAACCATCCTGCATTTCAAGTTTTAACTGCTTTATTAGGTCATTTAGGCTAGATTTAGCATGTTTTAGGCTTAGTTTGTCAACTCTCACGTGAGGAAACAATTTCCTCGTGCTGGCCTCACTCACCCCTCATGTGAGGAAATGGTTTCCTTGCATGGGCCAGGGCTTCCTCACCTGGGGTCTTCCTAAAAGCTTGTGCGAAGCGCTAGTGTATACTGTGTGAAATTTCACTTTCTCGCGCAGGAAGAGGTCTTGTCTTGCGCAAGGGAATAGTTTCCTTGCGTAGGATGTTGCTACAGTGTTTTGAGTCTCCTTCCAATTTGGCATAAAATTAGAAAATTAAGACATTCCAGAGTCGTGTCTAGGATAGATGTGTAGCCTTATTTGTTGTTGTTGCTTTGAGAAACCATCATGTTGAGATATTGATCCACTGTCATCGCTAGTTTTGCAGGTTGACTTCCCAGATGTCACTTTTCGGTCACACCACCCTATCATCACCACACTAGTCCAGAGGTTGACTGAGGCTAAAAGTGCTCATATCGAGGGGCTCAGATTTTCATTCTTGCATGATATACCTGACATTCAGGTAAATCATGCCCTTCTAGGTGCATTGGTCGAGCGTTTCCATTTGAAGATGAACACATTCCACTTGCCGATGGGGGAGATGACAGTCACTCTCAAGGACATTTACAAGATCTTGCGGATACCCTTCCATGGTGCTCAAGTCAAGTATGACATACAACCGAGGGTAGGTACACTGGCACTGAGGGCCATATTTAGAGATGATTTAGTGATGGGTGGAGCTATCTCATGGGAGGACCTAGTCAGAAAATATGGCGGTGCTCACAGATTAGCAGTTGTCTTGGCCATTTTCCTGAGCTGTTACTTGGTTCTTGATTAGGGCCAGCATGGATTAGAGTGTAGCTAGGGTCGCATGCTATAGAGGATGTTGGATAGGCCAGCTACCAGATTCGGGTGGGGCGAGTGCATTCTTGCTCAGATGTACCACGAGATGCATGAGTTAGAGTATCAGAGCACCAAGACCATGTCAGCTGGAGTTCTTGTTTTACAAATTTCGGCCTAGGAGCATCTCCCTATTTTCAGGCCAATTTTCCATGATACATGAAAGCCTCTTGAGCCCTATATTTATAGATATGTCAGTCCTATGACTCAGCCAGCGTTGGGTAAGACCCAACAGTAGCGAGGATAGCTAGATGACATGGTGATAGTTGTCTGGAGACCTTGGATTACTACAGAGCTATGGGATGATGCTTGGTGAGAGCTATCTCATATGTTCATGTTGCATCCACTAATTGGATGTACCATTAGCATTATTGAGTGATTCTTGCTCACACACATCATGAGGCAATTTGGGAGGCCATAGAACTACTCACAAGAGTATGCCACATATGCTCACTTCATTGATGAGAGGAAGAAGGGCTGGCAACCCAGAATAGACCAAGGGAGGTGTACTATAGAGGCTCGAGTGCCTATAGCATGATGGGATTACATGGTGGATGTCACCAATGCAGGGATGATGCCTGCATATAGAGATTATTTCTTAGCGCATCCCTTCCCTAGATTCATAGATCCTGTTGCGATGGGACAGCCTGCACAGTAGTAGCCATAGGGATAGCAATAGTAGCAGGTACCTATTTAGTAGCAAGTACCATTAGAGTGGCTTGGGTAGAGAGTATTGAGGCCTAGGATAGCATAGATAGACATTACCCCAAGGACTATGGGGTCAGATGCAAGTGCTAGGAGTAGTGGGACCCAACAGAGATCCACTAGATAAAGGATAGGAGATTCCTCATAGCATCTACCTCCTGAAAAGGAGGCACAGGTACAAGAGGATACTAATATGTTAGATCAGGCCACATAGGGGCCACCTTAGATAGCATAGGTGTAGGAGGCTCTCAGGAAGAGTCGAGGGAGAGTGAGATAGGTACAACAAGAGAGAGATGATTTCCATACACAGGTCATCATCCAGGAGATGCGGGTGACTAAGAGGGATCAGGAGATCAAAGAGCTCAGAGAGGAGCTAGCGAGGGCTTAGTTAGAAGCATATGTTGTTGTTCCATATTTATCCAAGCAGGTGCCTCCATTTTTTGAGTACTCCAAAGCACCACAGGGGCCTCCACCATAGGCACCTCCACAAAGACCAATGCTTCTCCTTAGGGACCACCATAGTAGGATCCTCCACCTCCACCTCCTTCGATAGGTGGTAGTGGGCAGAGTTAGATATTTTTGATATTCACATTGTAGCCCATTTTTGATATTGTGCTCGAGTAGCACTATTGTTTTGTACATGACATTGATCGACCACGAGATATATATATATATATATGAGATCAACTTTTTTGATATCATTGTACTTGTTTATATATTGCTTTAATGTTGATTTTTATGAGATGTTTCCTATATGCTTAGATGATTTAGATGTATGGATTAGACATGTATGAGATGCACATGCTTTCTTTTATGATAGTATATGAATATGCAATGTGAAATGCAATGATAGATGATAGATAAATGAATGCAATGTATGATTTTATTTATTCTTATAATGGATGCACATGCAAATGAATATGTAAATTCAATGGGAATGGTACTAATCATCTCATGTAAGATGTAGCAATATATGACAAGTACTAATCAAAAGGATATTTGAAGATCGAGAGCAACGACTGGACACTTGTGCAGCCAAGATGAACCTGGGACAAAAGATGAAAATGTTTGATGAATAGATTTAGAGGAAGACAAACAAGAGAGCACCAAAACACCATCTCAATGAAAGCATAGAATGAAAATGCAAGCCTAAGCTAGATGCAAACCCTAGGACTTGGTAGTTGGACTCATCGTATTATCATCATAGAGTTCTTTAGGTACGGGATGATCACAAGATGCCATACAATCCTCACTGACATTGCAATCATGAGAATATGAATCTAACATAAGTCTTAGATTTGTCAGAATGAGGTGTAAGAATTAAGGCACAAGAAGCTAGAATGACCTGAACACCTATTCCTTTTGATTTAGCAAGTTAACATAAGCATTAAAGCATAGCTGCTAGAATGACCAGAATGTTGCTCGCATATAAACACACCAGACACACAATAGTACCTTCCTTCAACAAACAATGCTTGCAGTGACCCTTACATTCACTTAGCAGGACAAGTGTTAGCAATTTTACTTGTAGCAGAAAGAAGTCACTCAAAACAAACAAGGAGAAGAACCAACCTCACCAAAGTTTCCATATAAAAGGAGTCAAGGTACACATGGCCATTCAATGTGAGATGAAGGCTCTTACAGATGGACACCCCTCTTAGATAGAATTATTGGATCATTGGAACTAAACTAGCAAATAGAAAGCAAAGAAAAGATCATGCCCCCAATCTTCACTTCTCTCAGTCAAGGAGATGTCTTAGAGTTGCTTGAGGAGGACTGATAAAGAAAAAGAACAAAACATAAAAGAAAAGCTCAACATGCTTCAAAGAATCACAAATTCGGTTTTAGTTTTAGTTTAAGTTTGTGTTCAAGTGGATTGAAGTCAAATCGAAAGAAGATAATGTGAAAAGTTGTCTCGAAGAGAAAATCAGAGAGCTAAACAAAGTATCGGCAGGCAGACGCAGCAAGAAATGCTAGTGATCGATACAAGAGAGACCCTTAAGGAGAGAGAGATCTCAGAGATACTAGCAAAACATCAATAGACAGACAGAGTGAGAACTACTGGTGACTAATGTACAAGGGATCCTAAAGGTGAGAGATCTAAGCAATAGCTAGGTATCAGCAGGCAGACACAGTGAGAACCATTGGTGACTGATACATGAGAGACCCTCAAGGAGAGAGATCTCAAAAATAGCTAGGCATCAGCAGACAGACGCAGTGGGAACCACTGGTGACTGATGCAAGAAAACATCTCTGAAAGTTATAGGACAATGCCCCCCTAGACCAGGAAGGTGCCCCCAAGTGTGACCAATTCCAATCCATGAAGAGTCAAGGAAAATCTTGAAGACAATTGAAAGCAAGTGCATGAGCCAAGAAATGAACTAAAGTAGGAAACAAACTAAAGTAGGAAAGTGGGAAAGTAAACTAAAGTAGGAAAGCAAAAGCCAAATGGTGTTGATATGAGATATAGCTTCAGGAAACAAGAGGTACCTATTTACTATGTTTTCACCATCTTGGCAGAGATTCCATTTTTGCTACCATGATGCCTGTTTGCCAGGTTTTCATCAATGGCACATTTTTTCTCCTTTTTTAATTTTTTTGTTCTTTTCTTTTTTTTATTTTTTTTGTATTTTTGAATATTTCATTTTTTTGTATTTTTGACCTTTTGATTTTTTTTGTATTTTTCTATTTTTCTATTTTTTTAATTATTATCAAGGCACCTGTTTACTAGGTTTTCACCGAGATAATAGATACATCAAAGCTCCTGTTTACCAGGTTTTCACTAAGATGATCATTTTTTCAGGACAGTTTGCAATTTTTAGGATTTTTGACAATAGACCATTTTTTTGGATTTTTTTCAAGATTAATGAGTCTGTACATGAGCACATAGAGAATGCCTTAGCTAAATAATTTCTTCAAGTGAAAAGTATTGATAGGCTCTTTGAGTTGCTCTCCTTCAGTGGTGGAGAGTTGATATGCACCAGACCCAAATGCTACAGTGATAACATACAGACCAAGCCAGTTTGGTTCAAATTTCCCTTTCTGGACCCGTTGCTACTGATTTTTGGGGTTTTCTCTCAGGACGAGATCACCCACTTGCAATTCTCTTTGTCTAACTTTCTTATTGTAGGCTTTGGACATCCTCTTTTGGTATGCTTGAAGATGATTGAACACCACCTTTCGACATTCATCTAGTAACTCAAGCTCTTGTAGCCAGGATATTTTATTTTCTTCATCAATTATGAGGCCCTTTAGAGAGACTCACAATGTTGGAATCTCAACCTCAATAGGAAATACTACATCTACTCCATAAACCAAGGCAAAGGGCATGGCCCTCGTTGGTGTTCGCATACTTTTTCTATAGGCCCATAATGCTGGATTAATCTGGAGGTGCCAATCTCTACCAGATTTATGAACTGTTATGTGCAAGATTTTGAGAATTGTCTTATTAGAAGCTTCTACTTGTCCATTACCCTGAGGATAATAGATAGATGACCAATGTTGAATGATCCTAAATTTGGTACATAACTCTTTTAAGTCCTTGTTCTTGAATTTTCCCCCATTGGCAGTGATAATGGATAAGGGTAAACCATATCTACAGATGATATAGTTTAGTATAAACATAGCCACAGACTTGCCATCAGCTATAGCCAGAGGGAGTGCCTCAACCCACTTATTAAAATAGTCTATAGCTATGATGATAAAATTATGTCCTCTTGAAGAAGAAGGATGTATCTGACCCACCAAATCAAAGGCCCATTTTTGGGATGGCTAGAAACTGATGAAAGGAATAAGCTCTTTAGCAGGAGCATGGATCAGATTTCTATGAAATTGGCACTATTTACAAGCCTTGGCATATTGAACAGCTTCTTTGTCCATATATGGCTAGTAGTAACCTTCATGTACCTCAACTCACACATGTTTGGACTCATCGGGTTCTAGACATCTAAGGAGAGTACCATCTAGACCCTGTCTATACAAGTCATTTGCTATGATGACATACCGTGAAGCATTATGAATTAGGTGATGCTTTTCATTCTAGGCATAGATGTTTGGAATGATTTGGTCATGGAGGTAGGAATTGATATGGTGATAGCGAGATGCATCATGTCCAATGACTGAATAGATCATCCTAGATTCAAGAATTTCATAGGCAAGGTAGTGTAATGTCTCCACCAGGAATTCATGTCTGAAGTCATTTTCTGGCATTTTTAACATTGAGGCAAGAGTGGCCATAGCATCAGCTACTTTGTTATCTACCCTTGGAATTTTCTGGAAAGAAATGTGTGCAAAATACTATTTAAGATCATCCACCATTCATTTGTAAGGCACTCTCTTGTCATCTTTTGTTTGATAGGTACCATTAACTTGATTGACAACTAACTAAGAGTCTCCAAAGACCTTGAGCTCATCCACATGCCATTCAATGGCTATCTTCATACCATTCATAAGAGATTCATATTCAGTGATGTTGTTTGTGCGGGGAAACAACATTTTATAAGATTTTGGCAATGAGTACCTTTGAGGTGTTATAAATAGAATGCCTGCACCTGATCCTTGCTGAGTGAATGATCCATCAAAGAACATGCTCCAAGCCTAATGTGTGAGAAGCATGATGGATTCATCTGTAAATTCAATGTTCAAAGGCTAGTGATCTTTCAGAGGAGCTTCTGCCAACTGATCAGCAATTTCTTGTCCTTTAATAGCTTTTCTTTCCACATACTCAATGTCAAATTCACTAAGTATCATAACCCATTTTGCTAGTCTACCTGTGAGGGAAGCCTTGCTTAGTAAGTACTTTAGTGGATTAATTTTTTCAATAAGCCTTGTAGTGTGAGTGAGCATATAATGCCACAACTTCTATCAAGAAAACACTACTACTAGATAAGCTTTCTCAATGACAGAATAATTCATTTCATATGAAACCAATGTTCTGTTGATATAATAAATGGCTCTCTCTTTGTTGTCTTGATCTTCTTGAGCTAGGAGAGCACCCAAAGATGTGTTCATTGTTGAGATGTATAGTATGAGTAGCTTACCATGAATAGGAGGCATCAATATAGGTGGATTAGCAAGATACTGTTTAATTTGAGTGAGTCCCCTATCACATTCTTCATTCCATTCAAAATTCACTCCCTTATGCAAAGTTTTAGTAAATGGTTGTGACTTGTCAGCCAACTATGAAATGAAGCACTAAATAGATTGTAGCCTTCCCTGTAGTCCTCTCATTTGACTAATGTTTTTAGGTGGAGGCATGTCCATAATAGCTTGAACTTTTTCTAGATCAACCTCTATGCCTTTAGCTGACATGATGTAACCCAAGAGTTTCCCAGAAGTGACACCGAATGCACATTTTTTTGGATTAAGTTTGAGACTAAATTGTTCCATGCGGTCAAGTATGGGACCCAAATTTTTCAGATGAGTTTTCAGCTGCATGCTTTTGGCTAAAGTTTCATCCACATAATCTTCCATTTTTTTATGCATCATATCATGGAAAATGGTAGTGACAGCTCTCTGATATGTTGCTCCAGCATTCTTAAGCCCAAAGGGCATGACATTCCAGCAAAAGGTTCCCCAAGCACATGTGAAAGTGGTCTTTTCTTGATCTTATGGCACAATTTTTATTTGATTATAGCCATAAAATCCATCCATCAAGGAATAAATCTTGTATCCTGTTGTCATATCCACTATCATGTCAATATTAGGCAGAGAGAAGTCATCTTTTGGACATGCCTTGTTTAGATCCCTAAAGTCTGTGCAAACACGAATGGATTTATCATGTTTGGTGACTAGAACAATATTTTAAATCCACTCTACATAGTCAATAGTCCTTATGAAACAAGCCTTAAGAAGCTTTTCTGGTTCTGCTTTGACTAAAAGTGCCACATGTGGATGCATCTTTCGCAACTTCTATTTGACAGGCTTAATACCTGGTGCAATGGATAGATGGTGCATGATTAGATTGGGGTCTAATCTAAGCATGTCAGAGTAAGTCCATGCAAAGTTTATTTTCTTGCTTTGAAAGAAACTAGTGAACTCTTCCTTTTCTTTTACAAATAATCACTGTGCTAGATGAATAATTTGTGGAACGGCCTCTATACCCAAATTTAGTAGTTGTGTCGGCTCAATCAATATTGATGATCTCTCTTGAAAATGGATCAGGAGCATATCAAGTATCTCATCCTTGGGTGCCTCAAAGAGGTTTTCACCCTCAGATACATCTTTTATTTTTACTATTTTTGGCTCTAATACTGCCACAATGTGGTTTTCACCATCAGAGCATCTATTTTTTCTTCTTTTAATTTTTTGACTAAGATACTTGATATCTACCTCTGTCGTGCTGACACTGCTTTCACTGGTGGAGGACATTATAGGTTCAATAGCATGGAGGTAACAGGCTAGAGCATAATCATTTTGGAATGTTAGGACTTCATTGGATGAGGAAGGGGAGTTCCATTTTATCAGCTCAACATTTTTGAGTGAGAGAGAAGTAGTGATTGGTTCAATTGCGTTCACAGTATAACCATCAAAAGCATGGATGAGCAAGTCAACACCTAGAGTGATCTCATCCAAAGGAGCATTTGAATCCCAATGAGACCTCACATTGGAATTAGAGGACAATTTAACACTGATGGCATCTAATTCGTGTGACCTAACGCTAGACCCTTCACCTACTTTGAGAAGTCTTTCATAGGTATGCACCATGTCTATATCTTTATCATAAGTAGCATCAGACAAAGATTCAAACTCGTACTCATGTGAGTTAGTACTTGATGTGGCAATTCCATTAGCACTGGCTATATCATCATCTTCACCCCTTGCAGCATTAATGGCTTGCTAAAGTTGATCTTTTTCAAACTGTTCTTAGAAATGTGGGGATATGTACTATTCACCCTAAGAGTCAAAATCAACCATTTTCATTTCTTCCCATTAGTCATATGTGAGTCGATGTACTGAAGCAGTCTCATCAGAATCACTATCAGTCTCCACCATGTGGATAGGTATTAACAAGTTCATCAAGTTCTACAAAGAGTGCAGCAAATTTCAGAGGAATAGGATATGGAAATATGTCCTCATCAGAGCTAGCCTCTAGATTTACCTCTGGAGTAGTGTTTTAAAATTCTAGTTCAGGTTCAAGTTCAGGCACAAATTTGTTTATCCCTAAATGAAAGGGGATATTTTTGAAGCCTAAGCTAGTAGTATCCTTTGTGCGGTGACCTGTAGCTTCAATGGGATTCAAAAAACCATTGTCATTCATTAGTATAGGACCACTCCCTTTGTAGCTGAAGCACTTCATGATCTTGAAGGCCTCACTGTATAGCTCTTGTTCTAAGTCTGGAGGTGGAGTAGTTGTTTCAGATGTTTCTTTCCCTTTATAGATCCAAGTTGTGATAGCCCTTTCTTCATCTTGATCTTCTAAAGGTGTAGAGGCCCATACAAAGGTGCCATCATAGACTGTTTAAGGAGAGTCATTAAAAGTTTTGTTACTCTTAGAAGGTCTCCCATAAGAGCATGGAGATGGAGGGAGAGAAGCTAGTGATAGCACAGGTTCAATTCGGTATTCTCCCATGCCTATATCCTTATGTTTCAAAGTTTGTTCCATTTCTTTGAGCTTAGCATCATAAAATTCAGTGGACTCTCTATTAGTTGGAACAAAGCTATCTGTAGATTGCACAAGCATGTTGCAAGAATAATTGGTATTAGTAGGCATAGTGACTTCCGCTCCATGAAATGGAAACTTAATGCATTGATGGTACATAGATGGAACAGCCTGCATCTCATGAATCCATGGCCTACCCAACAAGATATTGTATGTGAGAGGAATGTCAAGAACTTGAAAGGTAACATCTCTCTCAATAGGTCCTACGTGGATAGGTAGCACAACTAAGCCTTGGGATTTCAATTCCTCTTCATCATGAGCTTTGATGGTAATCTTTTTGTAGGAGTCTATACAATTCTCATCATAACCTAGCTGGGTAAGCAACTTAGCAGAATAGATATTGAGACTAGCACCATTGTCTATGAGCACTTGGTGGATGTGCTTAGGACCTATCATGACTTCTATATGCAAGGGAGCATTATGTGGATGGCTCAGAGAGTGATCATCTTCTTTAGAGAAGGAAAAATAATGAGGAAAGGTCAAATGACCTACCATAGATTGGAACTAGTCAAGATCGAGATCTTTGGGGACATTTGCCTTGGTGAGGGCTTTATCCAGAATCTGCCTGTGAGAAGGTGAGATCTTCAACAGCTCAAAAATGGTAATCTGAGTGTTGGTTCATTGGAGCTGATCTAAGATGCTATAACTAGCCGAGCTAGATGTAGGGACCAATTTTGTGTTCTTGTTGGCTAGGCCAACAATAGTCTTATCCACAGTTTGTTTCAAAGTAGACACAAGAGGATTGGGGCCTTTTAAAACAACCCTTCCACGTGATCGAGTAACAACATTGGCACAATCTTGAGGTTGTTCAAATTCAGATGAATGAGACATGGAACTATGCAAGATGAAAGGAGTCTTAGGTTTGGGAGCATCACCATTCTCGTTAATAGTAATCACGTCACAATACTCAACCTCAATAGGTTTGATCATACCAATGACATTGTCATCGTTACTATACGTGTAATTGACTTTAGCATTAGTATTCTTAGTGTTTGAAGATTCACCCTTCTCGTGAGGAGGGAAGGGATCCTTAAATGCTTGATGGTCTGAATTCTTTTTATGGCCATCCACAACAATATCACTGCTATCAATCAAATCTTGGACCTTATGTTTCAGTTGAAGACAAGTAGAAGTCTTGTGACCCTTATTTTGGTGATAGTCATAGTAGGCATTATCATTCCACCAATGAGGTCATGGTTGTGGGTCATAGAGACACTTTTCCAAAGGAGTAAGTATCTGATTCTACACAAGAGTTTTATAGACCACATCAAGCAGTTCTCCCAAGGAAGTGAATTCACGCTTGGATCAAGATACCCAAGGTTTGTTCCTAGAAAACCTTGAAGATTGTTGATTTTTTATCACAGGCTTTTCAATAGCTTTGATCACCTGTATGCTAGAAGAGAGATTGAAAATAGACTTAGTAGGCTTTGGAGTCACATTGTTGACCACTCCATCATTCACAACATCTCTATTCTTTTTGACAAACTTCCCCTTATCTTTATTTGAGTTTGAAGATCCTTTTTTTTTGTCTTTGTTCAAAGTCAATTCCCCTTTCTTAATCATAAAGGCCTCTATTCACACTGCTTGTTTAATCATGCTATTAAAGGTTAAGGGACCTTGTAATTGCACTTGGTATCTGAAGTCTAGGACAAGATTTTCCAACAAATTGTTGAGTCTCTCAGACTCTGGTAGCTTGTGAGGACACCTTGTACATAATTGTCTCCACCTTTGGAGAAATGTCAAAAAGGATTCTCCTTGTCACTACTTCAAATTGCAAAGATCCTAGATGTTGACCAAATGCTAAATATTATGCGAGTAATGTTGGAGAAATAGACTATCCATTTCATCAAAAGTATTAATGCCAGTGGGCAATCGAGAAAACCACTCCATAGCTAGTCCACCCAAGCTATGAGGAAATAGGTGCAGAAGATATGTTTGGTCATGCATGAATTCCATGGATAAAGTGCCAAACTCCCTTAAGTGATCTTGGGGATTGGTAGCACCCAAGTATTTTTCATATTTAGGGAACTCTACGCCTCTGGGAAAAGGTGGTATGTGAAGACTCCTATCAACGGGGAAAGGACAAATGCTTTCCATTGTGAATTTTTGTGTGGGTTTGTCCTTATTCTTCACAAGTTGGTTAACCTGATCTTGCATGTCTTAGACCATATTTTGCAACTTAGCGGTCTTAGTTTCTTCTTCCTTGGCCACAAGTATTTCAACTTGAAAATCTGAGGGTAATTTAGCCCCTTTCTTGGCCAACTCAAGAAAGTATTTTTCCTTCTCCTCTAAAAGGAGGATCTCCATCATCTTAATAAGACCCTTGTTTTCTTTCACAGCGTCTATGTCATTTTGAGTTATTTTTTCATCACCATCATTTCCAAGGATCTCATAAATGCTTAGGACTTGATCTTAACTCTGATCGAAAGGGGCAGGTCGATAGTGATATGCTGGTTGACCACCTTGAGCTTTGTTTTGAGCTTGGTGTTGATTCTGGTCATTTTGGGTTTGATCATAGCATTTCTCATTTTGAGGTTGAGCATGATGTTGGTCATTGTAAAATTGACCATGATGTTGGTTTTTTTGAGATTGATCATAAGTTTGGTTGTATTTGCCTAGTTGGAAGTCAAATGGATCTCCCATCTTGTCGTAGGATTGTGCAGCAAATGAAGACTTAGAAAAATGATATGAACAATGTCGAAAGGGAATAGCTAAGGTAACTTTTGGTGCTCTAACAAGATCAAGAGGATCAATAGGCTCAAATGAGTTGATATCATCAACAGGATCGATAGGTTCAATAATAGGACTAGTCCGAGGAAGTGGTCTTCCAAAGTTATGAAATAATGAGTTGTTTTGGAAGAATGAGTTGTCTTTCTCTTGAAATGAGAAATTAGGTTGCGCTTGAAACAATGGATTAAAACACTCTTGGAACACCAAAGGTGATTGAGACAGGCTATCTTTCAAAGTACTCAACAAAGAACTTGAGGATCCCTCACAATGTTTAGATTGCACAATAGGTTGAGGACAACTTGTTTCCTGATTATGAGGTTTACCTCTACCTTGACAAGTATTATAAATGGGATAAGTGTTGCCACTTTGAGTCGTGACAGTCATAGATGAAGATGAAATGAGTGAAGACTCAAGATAATGCTAAAACTTTGTCTATAGGAATAATGAAAAGGAGATAAAGGCTAGAATAGCCAAGATGCGAGATGCACCTGGTATGAATCATCAGGAGTATGGCTAGAATAGCCAAGATAAGACTATCATGACATGAGGTACAAAAGCACAAAGAGATAAGATAAACAAAGGAGAGACAAAACAAGTCAAAGGAATAATCGATCAGTTCACAGCTCGAGACACTCAGTTTCTGACAATGAATGATAGGAAAATGGACAAGACCTCAGACAAAAACTAGATCAGGTAAAAAGTTCACTAGTCAATGGGAAATAAGTCTCTATTTTGAAAACTAGGGTACAGGTTTGCACAAGAAAGTACCAGGCCGCATGATAAAATTCCAAACTTCATGCGAGAGAATGAAATCTCGCACAAGGAAATGCTCTGAAAGATGAAATTTCACACGGGAAAGAATCTAAGTTCGATAGTTCGACACAATTTTTGAGGTAAAAATTCAAGTTCTGAGACATTGCCTGAACTGTTCTCTGATAGAATTTCTAGGTTTTAGATAGTTTGAAGGAAAATTTAATCAATAATCTTAGTTTGAAGGTTTCAAGCATTCGTTTACAAGCATGAAGTTTTGATCAAGCAATGGTGACACAAGAAGTAGTCACAAATAGACCTACCAAGGACAAAGAAACTTGGAAGTAACATGGGTGTCTTTGTTTAATCATGATGGACAAGTTTAAGACTTGATAACAAACACATAGTTATCCCTACAAAAAAAATAGTGAGAAGACAAAACCTTTGCCTCACTACTTATGCGCATGTGTTCACCTCACACAGTCGTGTTGCCCCCTAGAGGGCACCCATGTTTTTGGTGTTTCCAAGGATTCAATAGTATATGTTTGAAGGTTATGCTTAAGGTAGGGGCCAGTGTCATATACCACCTTCAAGCATCTAGGTGCATGCCTACGGTGAGAATCTACAAGAGATATTCTTCCCCCTACCTGCACAAAGATTATGCCTCCTTTCGGAGGTGATCTAGGTAGGCAACTAACTAAGGAAATTTTTTAGTGGGATTCCATTCACACTAACCTTTGGTGCCCCCAATATAGGGTTGAGGCCTCATAGCCACACCAACACCAGAAAGTCATACACCCCCGCAAGCAGGGCTAGGAGCGGTGCCGCTCAATACAACAGACGGAGCCTTCTCAAGATGATAGTCAAAACCAAGAGAAGGAAATTAACATAGTTTTGGAGTCTTTAGACTCAAAAAAACATTCTTTATTATAGTGAGGTGGAATCATAGGTGATAGGTGCGTACTCACTTGGATCGTTCCCCGAGGTTCAACTTCTGGCAGGCCCTCTAAAGGTGACACAACTTGGCTTGGATTTGAGGGTTTGAGTTTATGTTTCTCTCAAAGAGAGAAAAGCATACTTCTCTACCTCTTCACCTTACCCAAACACATCAAGAATATTCATCACCGAGCTAGCTTCACTCCACCAAATCCACAAGCTTTTGGGTTTCTGGTTCTCTTAAAGAGAGAAGAGCATAATCCCCTGGCAAGTAGAAGTGTTAAAGATTCACTACCTTGCTTTGCTTTCCTAGGTATCCATCATCATAGCAACATCTGGGTCTTAGTTTCAGCCATGGGCATCACTTCCATGTAATGAAGAGCCTATTCCCCTACTTTGCTATCAGGACCCTTGAGAAATTTTAACAAAGCCCTAATTATACTATGTGAATGAAAGCAATGAAAACAAGCACAATGTTTTAAATGATCTTCGACAACTGTCCTGCAAGCAAAATGTTAGCAATTTTTATGATCTTTGACAAAGAGACCTACAAACCACTATTATGTTGTGATAGAAACAAAGATATGAAATCAACAGCAAATAGAAAGTGTTAGAAATTTGGAACAAAAAGTACAAGAAACTAAAAATTTAATAGTGCTGATGATAGAGCTCATGTGAGGAAGTGGAGTGTTGTGCATGAGAAAGTACAAGGGCCTACGTGAGAAAGTACTATTTCACATGAGAGAGTTCTACAGGGAGCAAAACTTCACATGGTATGCTTAGAAATCTTACATGAATTTCTGTACACAAAGAAGTACAGACGTATGGCAGATTGCATAATTCAAAAAATGTTTGAGATTGATGAGGCTAGAAATCAATTTTTCTACCCCACGGTGGGCGTCAGAATGTCTATAGCTGAATGTGAACCTCTAATCCAGCCATATACACAACATAGTCATTTCTCAATCATCAAAATTATGAAGGTGAGTATAGATTACTCAATTCACAATATCTATCAATTTGACCTGTTGCTTCCTAATTAGCTGGGGTGTTTGAATTACTCTTAGAATGAGAGCCAACAACCAAAAGACCAAACTAAGATGGAGGATTTTTGAAAGCTTAAAAGATAAACAAATGCAATTATTCTAAGATGAATATGCAAGTAATCTAAGAATGAAGATGCAGATTTTAGTCTAAGAACTTGAAAGAGATATGATAATGCAAATTCTAATCTAAAGAGCTTGAAATAAACATGAGAATTAAGCTATTAACCAATAAGAAAACTATATAAAATGAGAATGCAATTACACTAAATGAGAATTAAGCTAATGTGCAATGAAAGCTTGAAATATGAAAATAGTTGAGACTAAATTTCACTATAGTTTATGTGCTCTCAAATTGCCCTTTTTTTTTAATGAAGGAGAAGGTTCATAATATAGACAAGCCCAGAGAAGGAATGAAGAGTTTCTTGAAATGAAACAGTTGACTCTTCATTCCCAATTGAGACAAATATTGAAGAATTACTTAATTAAAAGAATGAATTAATACCACATATGGGTGACCCTTCGAATATTTTGAATTATTAAATCCAAATAAGATAATCCATTCAAATAACCAAGTAATATTAATTCCTTTTATGTGTATTAGCCAAATGGGGTGGGTTTAATTTAATTTAAAGCACTTAGGACTTTAGAATTAAATCAAATTTATCATAGGGATTATTTAGCTAATAAAGTCAAATACTTAGGAATTAATTATAGTGTGAGATTAATGCAATTTAGGGTTTTTGCAATTGACATCAAGTCAAATAAAGTCAGGTAGGAGAGAGAAAATTGCTTAGTAAAATAGGACTTTAATGATGTAAAATTGAAGAAATGTACCAAAATTGATTGAAATTATAAGGTGCCAATTTTGGGGTATTACAGGTAGACCCTAAAAAAGTCCAAGCAATCATAGATATGCCACCTCCTAGAAATATTAGTCAAATGAGGAGTCTTCGAGGACATCTTCAATCCATAAGGAGATTCATTTCACAGTTGGCAGATAGATCTCAACCTTTCAACAAGAACTTACACAAAGGAGTAAAATGTGTTTGGAATGAGGATTTTCAAAAGAGCATAGATCAAATCAAGAAATACTTGGAAAATCCTCCCATTTTAATGCCTGCTATCCTAGGGAAACCACTTATTCTATACATTTCAGTGATAGAATATTCCTTAGGGGCATTACTAGCTCAAATTGATGAACATGCGAAAGAAAGAGAAATATACTACATTAGTCACACTCTTGTTTCATATGAAGTTAACTACACCAGCATTGAAAAATCTTTCCTGGCAGTTGTGTTTGCTTTCCAAAAGTTGCGACATTACATGCTTGTGCACACTATACACCTCATAGAAAAAATAGATCCACTCAATTATTTACTAGGTAAGGTTGCCCTCATAGGTAGACTTGCTAAATGGATGATGATCCTTTCAGAGTTTGACATAGAGTACATTGAGCGTAAAGCAATCAAAGGACAACCCATAATACATCAATTGGCTGATTTCCTGATACAAGATGACTTCCCAGATGAATGCCTCATGTATATGACTGAAAGAACATGGAAGATGTTCTTTGATGGATCCTTTATGAAAAACGGTTCAGGAGCTGGTGTTTTATTTGTTTCTCCTCATGGGTACACGATTCCTAAGTCTTACAAGTTATGGTTCCCATGTACAAATAACATTGATGAGTATGAAGCTTTAACAAATGGACTTAAGATGGCCATAGAATGGAGAATCATAGAGTTACACATCTATGGGGATTCACAGCTAATAATCAACCAAGTCAATGATTGACGTAGGTCAAGAGTGGTGGATCCAATTAAGGACAGTCCAACCTTGCAGCTTTAGAACAACACAGCAGAATAACACAACAAGATATGTTTCAAGACATATTTTCATTAACATGCCCGGTTGTAAGGCCTTCCGAGTTAGGGCCAATTACAATCAACAAGTAATTATGCAAGATCAACAAGATCCAATACAACTTCAGCTAGTTCAATTCTAGAAACTATCAGCAACTGATGGAAACCCTAAGGCAGATCTAAACTTATGCTTGTAAGCCACCAAGCAATCTCCTTGTCTCCAAGTATGCAAAACACTAGCTCTGCTATTACAAACTATTAGATAATAATCTGATCTGCAAGATCTCGCAGAATCTTTTTCACAACTTCACTTATCTGCTACCCCCAAATATGCTCTCAGAACTTCCCATCTCCCTCTCAATACCTAAAACAACTACCCAAACATCCTATAAATACTAATCATTAGCCACAAGTCAGCTAGATGAAACAATTAACTCCTCCCAAAAAAATATTAAATGCAATACAAGTCAGCTCTCAAATATCCTTACAATTAATAAATTCAATATGTTGGCCTCTGGATCCACATAGGAGAATCCAACAAAAGATACCAACATTAAATGCACCAAGTTGGCCAAGAAAATCTTCAAGAACTCTAGTTGGTAAACCAAAACTACTAAGTGCTAAAGAAATAATCGAGCACCAGTAAAACAACCGACCAAGCCAAGCAACACCGAGCAACGTAGGCATTACCAAGCACCAGTTCCACCGAGCACAAGAAGTCTCACCGAGTTCCTTCAGTGACTGAGCTCCCTTCAATAACTGAGACCTTCAGTTAAGATTGCAACTAAATAACACTAGCCAAGTAACATACCACCATGTAGATTCACTGAGGACCCAAGAATGCCCTTGCATCAATGATGAATATCAAACAAAAAATGAGAAACTAGTACCTTACAAGAAAATGGTTGATTCCTTAAAATGATACTTCACATTTGTCACATTTTAGAAAATCCCTAGAGCAATAAATAAAGCAGCTAATGCTATGGCTACACTTTCTTTTCTCCTTCAGTTAGGGGAACATGAATCCAAATTTGAATTCCTAGTGGAAGAGATACATCACCCTATCTATGACTCCCAAGAAAGTCATGTCATTTGTACCCTTGTTGGTCATGATTCATCTCACTATGGTGCCATTTACTCATACCTTCATGATGGCATTATCCCTGAAACCTTTAACTGATCTAAACGTAGAAAACCTACCTAAAACACCTCTCACCATTCCCTTATCTCTAGTGATTTGTATAGGAGGGGTCTAGATGGAACACTTCTTAGATGCTTAGAAAAGGAAGAATCTGACCAAGTGTTAGTTGACATCCATGAGGGCATCTATGGGGGACATTCCAATGGTCTTGCCATGGCCCGAAGGTTGCTTAGGGTAGGGTACTATTGGCCTATGATGTAGATTGATGTAGTAGCTTTTCCAAAGTCATGTGAAAAGTATCAAAAACATGGTAACCTAATACATGCTCCAAGTAGGAAGCTCATTCTTTCTATATCTCATTGGCCATTTCAGTGTTGGGCCTTTGATCTTTTTGGGTAGATTCATCCCAACTCATCAGGTAGACACAACTTTATTATCACTGCTACTAATTATTTCACTAAATGGGTAGAAGTTGTCCCACTTTTTGTTGTCTCAGGAAAGATAGTCTCTCTATTCATTTTGTTTCATATCATCTATCAATATGGAGTGCCTTCCAAGAATATCATTGACAATGGAGTCTAGTTTAAAAACAAAGACCTTAAACAACTCTATAAGAAATTCAAGATTAAACAACATTGGCCCTCCCTTTACTTCCCGTAGTGAAATGGTCAAGAAGAGGCATCAAACAAAACCATTCTTAAAATCCTACATAGAACAGTTTGTAAGAATGGTAGAGATTGGCATTTACAGATAAATCTGGCTTTGTGGGCCTATAGAATGAGTATTTGTACTCCTACTGGGGCTACTCCTTTTTCCCTTACATATGGCATTGAAGCAGTGTTACCTTTAGAGGTTGAGATTCCTTCACTAAGAGTTTCCCTCAAAGGTCTAGTTATAGATGTAGACTACCACACCATGAGACTTCAAGAGTTAGAACTTCTAGATGAGAAATGTCAAGCATCATTTGACCTATGAGGGTTTATCAAAAGTGCATGTCCAAATCCTTCAACAAAAAGGTTTTCCCTAAAGAATTCCAAGTGGGAGATCTTGTCCTACGTGAAAATCCTAACAATCAACAACATAGAGATCAAAAGGTAAAATTTGAACCTAATTGGCTTGGACCTTACATCATTACAGCAGCTTTTGGGTCAGGTGCTTATTTATTGTCTACAACAATGGGAGAGTAGCTCCCTGATCCTATCAATGTCTTTCACCTAAAGAAGTTCTATCCATGATGCCCATTCTGTCTAGGGGCATCCTTTGTACATACTTATTGATCCTGAACAAATCCAAAAAAATGATATATTGTCAACAATTCTAAAAATCTGAAAATGTCCTGAAAAAATGATCATCTTAATGAAAACCTAGCAATAGGAGCTTTCATGTATCTCCAAAAAAATTATATATTCCAAAAATACCAAAAAATCAAAAAAAATCAAAAATTCAAAAAAAATAGAAAAAGTCCTTGATGAAAACTTGGAAACAGGTGCCTTGGTAGCAAAAATACAAAAAAATTATAAAAAGTCCTGAAAAAAAATTGCAATAAAATCCAAGTGGTGAAAACCTAGAAACGGGTGCTACTTGAGGCCTTTGCACCCTTGTTTCTCAACACGCATCCTTGACACTTAGCCTTTCTCCATCATGCCTTGTCCTTGTTGCCTTGGTTTGGAATTGGTCTTTGTCTTTGTCTAGGGGGCATAATTATGTTAGCTTTGGTCTCTTGGATGCATTATTCTTTAGGACACCTCACAAATGGTGTTTTTCAACACCACCCCAACTATTTTTTTCAACACAACCCCTGACATCGAGTGTTTTTCAACACTTATCAGTTTCGTCTTACCCAATTTTTTCATGTGATCTTACCTACTTGCAAGAATTTGATCATTATCCTTAGAACTCAGTATCAGTTAACACACTTAAATTTTTAAACACAACACTTAATGCTTGAGCTATGTCATGACTTTTCTTTGTGTGCTAACTGTTATTGATTTTCGTTGAGTGTCCTTGTCTAATAAGTCTCTCCAGTATGCATAGCTAGAAGACTTGGGACATGGGGCATGTTTTTATTTGCTTTTGGCTTGTGGGTGTGGTCTTGAAACTCTAGAGTGTCTCTTGTTGTCCCCTTGAAACACTTAGGAGATTTGAGGCATCATCCTTGACTATTTTTGCACAACCATTCTTATGGTCATCCCAGCATCTATGGCTTGATGCAAGCATGGTTTTGCTACATTAAATTGGGTAAGCTAACATCGAATTCATCTTGACCTTTATGTCTTTGATGCTTATGTTAGAATCTTTCCACATTCCAATCCAATATAAATCACATTCATATCTTCATAGTTGCGCTTGTGACTAGTGATGATTGTGTGATTTTCTAATGTCCATTAATAATGGCCCAATGATGAAAATAAGTTCCTTAACATTCTCTAATGAATTATGAACACAAAATCCTATGTTACAGTTGCTCTATTGCAAGTACACCTTTGCATTTTCATGTAGCTTGCATTGTTAGACTTAATTTGCATTTTTAGGTTGCATTATGAGTTTGAGAGGATTTTCCTTCATCTTTCTTTTGGACTTTTAATCAACTGTGGTCATGTTTTGATCTTTTTTTCCTTATCTTCTTTCATGATCTCAAATGAAATTTTCTATCTTAAACAGTTGATTGATTTTGGGGCATTCTCTTTCTTAAGGAAAATTCTCTTTCTTCTCTCCATTTCTTTCTACCTCTTCCAAACTTCTATCTTCCATTCACTTTCACCCCACTTCTTTTCTTCTCATTCAACCTTGGGGCATAATCTTTCATGCTTGATGATCTACCTTGGTTCTGTGATCCTTATATCTTTCATCTTACATCAAGAACCTTATCTTTAGTTTGATTTGCTTAAAGTTATCAATTCACTATTTCTCCTCTATCTCATTTCAACTTTGATCATGAGGGGGCAATACCTATCAAACTTAAATCCTTGATTTAGCTTTATCAATCCTATCAATTGCTCTGCTTGGGGAAACCTTTCTTGAGATTCTTATCTTGGACATGTCAATTACCTATTTACAGGGGTGTTAACCTTGTCTTTTTCAATTAGCTTATCTTTGTCCTGATGTGTTCCCATCCATCAATCACACGTCTGGGTTGTTTTGTGATCCCAAATCGATCTCACACTTCAATAGCATTCTTTGACTACATGTGTTCCCATAAAGATCACACATTAGTCAAAGATGGGAAAATGTATGCACCCTAAAATGGTCACCTAGACTATGGGCCCCCATTCTTCAATTTATCAAATGACGGAATCAATTTATCAATTTCCTAAATCAATGTCATGCAATATTTTTAATTCAAATCAATTTCCTTTATGAAATTGTAATTATTTCAAATATTTCAATATTTCCTAAGGTTTGATCATTTTATCCTAAGTTTTATTTAATTAAGAGAACATGCTCCCTTTTAATTAAAAAAAAAAAAATTAAATAAATAATAAAATCCACCTTATCTTATGTGTGCACATGAAAAAGGAATTTCTAAATTTAAAATAAAAGAAAAAGACTTTTTGTCTACACATTGAATGCACACTTTCCAAGATGAGTGGAATCTCCTTTTGCCTCTTAATCTCTTCCACACATCTTTTTGCCTCTTAACAATGTCCATTGATTTTGTCTCTTGAGAATCTTGTGCACCAAAGTCAAAATGAGAATTTTTCTCCACCCTTGGATTTTTCCTCTTAATCTCTACCATTCATTTCTCTTTAAAAGGAGCCCTCTCCTTCTCATTTTAGGCATCCAGATTTTAGAGATCCATATTTTATGTTATGGTTATGATGCATGTTTGGAGAGCAATTTTGGAGGAGAGTTTGAGAACTTGAGCTTGAACATTGCAACTTCTCTCTTCTTGTCTTCTTCTCTCATGCCTCCATGGCAATCCATTTAGATTACTCTTGCACTTGCATGGTAGATTAGATTCATATTTCATTTCATAGAATAATCTTG
Source organism: Chamaecyparis obtusa (assembly GCA_027943335.1). NCBI lineage: Eukaryota > Viridiplantae > Streptophyta > Pinopsida > Cupressales > Cupressaceae > Chamaecyparis > Chamaecyparis obtusa. The sequence goes on from BSBK01002625.1 coordinate 2,042,285, forward strand.
CATGTGTATTTCCTTTCATAGATTAGTTTGCTATCATGCATTTTTATCATATAGAATAGCTTCCATTTTCATTTGCATGCATATTTGATGATCATGGAGACTAGCATTCTTTCTTTTTCTCTTTGAATCTCCCATTTTATGGTGTACTTGCATGGGCACAAACTAGGTCTAAACTGAGGGCCTCCATTATAAACCCTTACACTCTATGAATAGAGAGATATGAGTCACCATTTGAAGCCTCATTCTTGAGAAATCTTGGATATAATGACTCATAGAAGTGTGTCAACATTTTAGCACAAAATCATACATTCACTTGGGTCAACAAGAAAATAATCAACATTCATTGAATGTCATAAAGAAATAAATAAAGATCGTTATGTCCCACTCGGTTAAGAGATTTTGTATGTAGCAATGGTTAGAATGAAACAGTAAATGATCTGATTTAAATACAACTTCCTTTGCATATATTCAAATCTATGCTAAGCTCGATATACCTCTGGTCATCACAATCTCTTCAATTTCTTATTATCCTCCAACTTTGTTATGCTCAGTTATCTCCTTTCTCATGCTCAGTGTAGTTTGTAGAATTAATTGGTCCTCACTTCAACTTGTCTGACCAGCTTTGCATGAATACAATCTTCTCCTCATGTGCATAACTCATTATGAATCTCTTGTCTCCTTAAATAGACATGATAAACCATTTTCTCCTTAGCCATAGATTTTGCCACTTAATATTAATTGTTGATTTTGTCGCTTTAACCTTCCTCAAAACTTGTACCTTAAACATGTTTCAATCTTCATCATTCAATCAATCTTGAATTTTTCAGCCATGGATCTTCATAAAAAACTTTATCTTTGTCCTTGAAATCATCCCAATTTGTCCATCTCATCATCTCAAGTCAGCAACCACATGTTCCACATTATTTCTTTCACTCAATCAATACCATAATGTGTCGGTGACTTTTAGCTCAGTTAATACCACACTCGGTATACACTACATTTGCTCGATGTACACTATTTCTACTCGGTGTATACTAAGTTTTTCATATACCGACCACATGAACTTTTACATTCTTGATCTTCAATTCTTAACAGAATCATGTAATACAATCAAATCACTATCATATTGTCATAGACTCATCAATAAGTTACCCAATGAATACCATATCCATAATTTACTCATACATCTCATTTTCATGTTAATATCTCATTCCTTCACCATTATTACCTTCTTCAGATGGTTGCAACTATCATGATAACTACAGTCAAAACTATTTGACATGAATGACAATATAATAATTGATTTAATGTCTCACATATACCTTAATAGCTTAGTGATCATCTTCACATTATGTTCTCAAGTAATCAATCAGTTTTAGTATAACATAAAGTAAAGTGGTTTATTTTGAGTTTTGAACAAACACTTTACCACCTAGGCTTGAAAAGATACTACTAGTTGAATCCCCACTTTGATTTCTCTATATATCTCAAATAGAGTGGACAAATAGAGATTTTAGTGTCACTGGCTCCCCCTTACATGGTACGGGAATCACCCTAATCTCTTACCCCAAAGGTTTGAAAACCTTAAGGATTCTATGTCTCATAATGAAGGGTACATATGGGGCATCTTAGTCAATCTCCTACCATCCATGCCAGTAAGTATATAAGGTTTTTGGATTTCTAAAATAATGGCTCATAATAAGGGCATCTAGATCAGGGGATGCAATTATAAAATTCATTAAGAGGTATCATAGCCCTTAGAATAAGGGTTTCACATATTTGAAGGATATTGAAGGAGACCTATCATGCACCACATCCCATTGATTATATTTTCATCAACAATCACATTTTTATATATCAATTTGGAAGAGCTTGGCCTAAGCTTGTTATCGCTTGGGTCGATCCCTTGGTGGTGAGTACCTATTTTACCAACCAAGATAGGCCCTCTCATGAAAAAAATAAATTTGAGTGTTAGTATCACTATTCTCTTACAACTAAGTTCATAAGAAGCACAAGGGGAGATGATACTTTTTGTACTAGTAAGTCTACACTCCAATGTGCAAGTGCACCAAAGACACCAACAAGAGTTCATTGACCTTTAAGAAATGAAGTTTTCTCTAATATAATAAAAAGAATCACATAAGTTATAAAAAACACACTAGGTCTTCATCATATGTCCTGCAACAAACTCATTAGTAGTTTGCTAAAGAATTATTCATCTCGTGATTTCCATAATATTTCATGGATTGATTAGTGACATAGAAATCCTTATACTAGCAAAAATAAAAAGTTGTAAAAAATAGGTAGGAATCATAAAACCAAAAACAAAGTATGCATTCTCAGTTGCACAAGCAAAACATTCAACTATGAAAAATAGTTCATAATTACGTATAAACTACCCTAAGTGTGCATCATAATAGACCAACAATGCAAAAATAGTCCTAAGTACACATGATCAAACACATAATTCATGATGATGTGCAAATTTACTAAAAAAAATTATATTTCAATCAATTAGGCCCCAAAGTAGATCTATGTGGCCAACTTGAAGTTCATTTTCCCAACCTAGCTAAACTGTGTAAAAATTTACAGTCAATTTAGACTCCTAGTTAAACTAGATGGGATTTGTCCCAATTTCAACCTCCTAGTTAAATATATGTGAGTTGTGTTATTTTTAAACCTAAAATAAGAATTTTTCATTCATTTTAAACCCAAATGTAGATGCAAGATTCATTTTAAACATTTTATTTCATATACTAATCATTATTAATCCTGTATGCATGAAAAAATTGAGTAAACATCTTAAACTACCTCTAAAGTTCTTGACAGATTGATGAGTTAGATGACATTGATGATGATTGAGAAGTGTATGGTTGTCATTGTTGGAAAACTATTACATTGGTGAGAATATTTTTGACAAGTATGTGAAGTTACACCAGCTGATACACAGTTATACCCAACTAGTACATGGTAAGGCAATCGATGAACAAGATAACAGGTGAAGGTCAAACAGGTAAAGAAAGTAGATCGATAAAGGATGACAAGTCTAGATATTAGTACATTGGAAGGTGTAAAGACAATCGGTAAAATATGATTTGTGACCATGACTCTTAGGTCACACTGGTATAGGAAATAGTGTTCAGATACTATCAACCAGGTAGTACAATGAACAGGTAAAACATAAAGGTTATTGAACAGTTTTTCTTAATTGGCTAAATCGGTTATGTTGGTGGAAGATTTAGTAAATCTAGAAAACATAAAAAAATGTAGTACATTCTTCAAGAAATTTAATGAATCAATTCTTAGGGGATTGTGTATAGATTTATGCATGATTCCAAGGTATGTTTTTGCAAATAAGAATAAAAGAATATTTCATAGGGAATGACAACTTGAATTATGATTTGGCCAATGCGATAAGGATTTCAAGTTTTTGTGAGTTAGTTATGATTGAAAAAGGAAGTTTGGAGGAAAATGGAAACCCTAATTAGGTTTTATATTTGATGGTGAAGACAATATATGAGGAAGTATTTATTTTAAAATAATGATGAGAGAAGGAAGCTACTATTGTTGTTAAAAATTTGATAAAGTGTCAAGCTGTGATTACAGAGCTATTAGTACAGAAGGTATAGGATTAGATATAGAATTAAGATAGAGCATCAAGGATCTAACTAGCATTGCAAAGTGTATATGATGGATCAATATTTCCTGTTGCATTCCTAATCATTTAAACAAGTCTATGTAAATCTCTTAATATGGTAGTTGTTATACACTAAGTTTGTGCCTTTGTCTCAAGCTCTCGTAGTCTTGATAACCTAGTATAACATGGGAATCATCTCCAGGGTGTGGGACCTATGCTAATTGAGATGAGACCTCCAAGTTCTAGGCTGGTTCCTCTCAAATAATCACCTTAATTTGCTTCTAGACATGAAAAGTAAACTTTTGAAGGAAAGGGATAGAAGGAGTGCTTAAAAAGGAAATGACTAGAAAGTAAACTACCTACTAGGTGATGCACCGAAATTAGGGTTTGGATCTTAGTATAGAGGAATGGAATCAATGAAAGGCTTAGGTCTATTAGGTCACAACTTACTGAATAGGCTTGCATAAGTATTTCATAGAAGGGTCTGAACATAAGACACAATTTATGACCTGCAAGTAGACATTCACTTCTGCAACTCGGTGTAGGATTGAGACAAGATTGTTAGGGGGCTGAAGTATACCCACAAAAGCATCTAAATCAAATCAAACACAATAACACACATAGTTATAGAAAATAAGAGGGATCAGGAATCCTAAGATACCACTGAAAACATCATATACTTCAATTCAATAAGAGATAAACTCAGACAAGGAAGCATAGGGACATGAAGAATTGTCACAAAATACCTCTGCAATGTTTTAATTCATCAATGGGAGAAATACAACTGTATAATCCAAAGGGTAGAGATGATACCATAGATGACCCTTAAGAAAAATAAAATTCTTTTACAATTGTCCCACTCTGAGCTCAAAAGCTCCAAAAATACAATATATACATACCCAATTGCGCGTAGGCAGGAGTCAAAACCTAACTAGGGTTTCATGGATTTTACATTAGCATAATATTAAAACCCTAACTACCATCAAATCTAATCATAAATGTATCTCTGTAATACTATGGCTAATCAGATATTATGTGCCCATCTCTGTACTACATCAACTCGCAGACAAGCAACCTGGATTCATCTTCTTTCCTGCACAAAGGTCTCACCATGAATGTTCAAGCTCATACTTTTCTAAGACAAGAAATGACTAATGACAGCCACCCAGACCTCCTCATCATTTTCTTTCAACTGCAAATGTCCTGGAGACATAAATTTTCTAAGCTACTTCGTCGCTTGCGGCCTACAAATCAAATACTGGCAAAAACCTTCTTAGACACATTTGAATTTGAAAACTAATGGCTAGCCGGTCATTTTAAAACATGACTGTCGATATTCTTTTCTTCCTGACAAATGAGCGGCTCAAATTAACTTGAAACAGTCATGAAACCCCTTGAAAATTTTGAGTCCATATCAACAATACGAGGACCAATGAAAAATTAGCACGTCAGCACACCTGGCAGTTTGGCCCCACTTTAACCTTTTGTCTTCTTAAGTCTTTCAGCGACTATGCGACTGAAGAATTCTAAGTCACAAGATCTCCTGGCTTACCCTAGTCTAGTCAAGCGATTCACTGAACAAAGTTGTCACTGAATCTCTAAGTCTTCCGGCTAACCCCAGTTATATCCTGCGAACAAGAGAAATCCTTCATTCACCGATTCATAGAATACTCCCTTAACCACTCATGATAATTCTGGCTTACATTTGGCAAACTGGTGACTGAAGACAATCGCCAGATCACTGATAATTTTAGGGCCTTACTAACTTATCCTACAATTTCACAAATACACACATTCGCGCACTCTCCAGATCATTTAGAGTACTGCTATCTTATCATGCGAATGAGTGACTAGAGAGAAGTTATCGGGGCCACCAAATATTCAGTCAAACCTAGGCCCAGACTTACCACTTGTCAATCTTTTATTCACTCTGACCACCTCATCAGCAACACCTCAACAAGCCCCTGACATCGGTCCCACTGTAAGACAAGATTTTAATCTAACGGTGGGCACATGATCTCATACCCTTGGAATATTCTTTCAGATCATATGCCCACCGTAGATCTCTTTAAGCCAGAACCCCTTCTGAAAAATAGACCCACCTGGAAATCTTTGTCAGCATGCAGCAACCAATTACATTTGAGCAAGTCAGCACACCCGACAGACTCAAACCCATGACCTGTAGAAAGAGCATCGAATAGTTGTCGCTAAACTACTGACTTAAAAAGCGTGCATCTTATACTAGCGACGTAGCGATAACCACAAGATCCTATTGTATTTTAACCTCCTGAAAAGATCAGGACCCACTTACATATGCCTAATCACCATTATGTGGACCAATCGAATGTGAGCACATCAAAAAGAAAGGACCCACCGAACAAAGCTCTGACAACAAGTCAAGATCGATGGTCGGTGCATGATCTGATGCTCTGACACAAACCCATGAGAACACACGCCAGCTATTAGATCAAAAGAGGACCAACAATCAAGCCCGCTGAAAAATTACAAGTCATCTCCTTTCGACCAATGAAAATCCTCCATGTAGGACACCGTGGCAGTGGACCCACAAATCTCTGAAGCGTTGCACAAAAGAGAAGATCAACGGTCATCGTAAGATCACAAGCCTTTGACACCTGCTATGAGACCTTACAACAACTATTGGTCTCATCAACTGGGACCCCACTAAAAATTAACTCTAGAAGTCTTAGCAAATGTGTGACCAAAGGAAGAATCACTCAGTCGCTGAATGTAAATCTTAACCTCGGTTAAGTATAGGGAATACGCAAACAAGGCATTCATAGAATCACTGAGTCTTTAGTCCAACCTGGGGTTTAGTTAGTGAATGCCTGACTGAAGGCAATCTGAGGAGTCACTAAATGTTTAGAAACTTCACCATTTAATCTTGCGACCAGGGGAAACACTGCAATCACCAATTCACTGAGAGAAAAGGGTAACCACTGGAAAACTTAGAGAACCTGTGACTAAGGAAAGGCAAACTATTCGCTGAGTCACTGACTGCAGAGACCTAACCACCAAACATTAAGCAACTAAGAGAGACAATGAAATCACTAAATCACTAAATAAAAGGGGTAACCGCCAACTGACTTGGAGAACTAGCGACCGGCCTGTTGGGTATATTCTTAATTTTCTGACGTTTTTGTCCAAACATTGGTTTAGTCCTTTGGTCTATGAAGTTTTCCTAGGTACAAGTGTCCAAATTCTTCAAAAAATTGTCATAGCCCACTTCAAAAACCCTAACCCTAGGTTTTTTCCTTGAAAATGTCAAATTCATGCAAAATTCCTCATGATTAGCCCTTATTCTTCTATTTCATTGTTACCTTTTTAAGTCACTTAAGCTGATTAAATCATGCACGTGTTAAATGTTTTGTGTTCATTGAATCAAAAAAGGTCATAGCATGTCTCATATAGTATTCGGCGATTCAGTGAACAAGTCAATTTTATGCTAAGCATCGTTTTAGTCACGTGGTCTCTAAGTCTCCTAGTTAACACCTCAACCATTCAACGAACTAGAGAATATGTTAAAATGCTAAGAGTTGTCTTTGTTCGTGTAGTCTCCAAATATCTGGTGGTTATCAGAAAACATTTGGCGATTCAGTGAATGCATTATCTCCAATTCGCGTATTCCTTGGTGGTTCTTTGCTTACACTCAGCGACTTGGCAACAACGGTTATCGCTCATTCTCTGAATCTAGCAATTAAGGGAAAAATAACCTAGCGACTTGGCGAATACCGTAGATCATTGTCAGGATCGACGGTTGTGGTTTAATCTCAAATATTATTGGGTCCTACATGTTTCATTTGGCAAATGAGCGACTGTGTAAAGACTTCTAAGTTTGGCGGCCCTGACAGTTTGGTATGAAGAATTTGGTGAAACGGGTTGTTTCAAGTGTTCGCTTGTTCTTGGAATAAATTAGTAAGAAGCTAAATGATTTAGTGATTTAGCAAATCATGTGGTCGCAGGTTCTCTAAAAGGAAAAGGTAAAGGGCATAATCATTTGGCAAATGCATGAATAGAAGGATTGGCTAAGTTTTGAGTCTTCAGTCGCTTAATCGTGGATTGAAATACTCAGTGTTTAATATGAACTAGTGATTCAGTGAACCCTTTGTTCGCTAAATCTCGTAATCAAATGACCAAGGATCAAATATTTTAGCAAACTGGTGACAGCCATAGATCATCGACAAGATCAATGGTTCATTCAGAATCTCAGAGTAAAGATGATGGGAAAGTAAAGATTCAGCGATTCAGAGAGTAAAGGCTTCGCCGGATCTCCAAGTAATTTAGTGGTTAAGTGATTCATTAAGTGAATGTGTGAACCCTTTGTTCACTGAATCTCCAAAAGATTTAACAGTTAGCTGGGACATTAAGAGAATGCGAGATGGCTTTGTTCGCTGGTTCGCCAAATGATAACTGCAGTCAAGTGCTCGAAGGGTGTCACTGTGTTCACTAATTCGTGAAAAGTATTATGAGTTAAGGATTGCATTTCAAGAACCCGCGAAGGCTTTGGTCACTAGTTCTCTGAATATATGCTAGGGTTAACATTGCATTCAGTGATCATGAGAAGCTTTTAGTTGCGAATTCTCTAAATAGGCCCAATTGGAAAAGGTAATAAAAGAAAAGAAAAGGGACTATTGCCTGCGTGGATAAAGTATAGTATCAAGCTGGAAAGTAAACTAATGAGCCATCCAATCAGTTTCAAAGGAAGATGGCATGACGTAAATAGGTTTAAAGTGCAGGATCTTAATCATTTTCCTCTTTGCCTTGTTTTTTGAGTTTTTAAAATCTATCTATCAACATCTGTACATCGGCTAGCTCCATTTTGAAAACTGGTGACATGCGAAATTGAATGCAGGAGCAATTAAGGAGATTTGCAATGATTGTGGTAGTTGTACACACTTGATCTGCATTGATAAATAAGTTAATCTCATTGTTTCCTATGTCCAAAATTATTCGAAGAGAATTGTGTCATTCTGAAGTGATTTTTGAGTGCCAAGTGAATCCATTTTGTAGAGATTGAAGATAATTCTGTAGCAAAGATGAGTCAACCTGAGAGAAGTGTAGCATCTTCCAGTAGTGAAGCAAAGGCTAAAAGTGGTGAAGACAAGGGCAAGCCTAATTATTCAGATGAGTTTTTGAAATTGCTACCTGGTTCCAGTCAAAACAAAAGAGCTCCTGATGATGTTTTCAAAGATGTTCTAGGGTTTTGCAGAGATCCTATCACACCGGATACCACAGGTTATACTATCTTCAACTTCTTTTATAAAAATAGAGATAGTCATATCCCTATATGCAATGGTTGGGCTTTGGGGTTAGGGAAATTAGTAGTGCCAGATGTATTCCTGGATGTAGATTTAATTGTTGCTCTAGCTAGGCGTTATGACCCTATTTCTAAGACTATTAGGAAAGAGGACTAGTCAGCTTTGGTTACTCTTGATAGGGGTTCATTCATGAAGGTTTTTAATGTCTATACATCCACTTCTACTGAAATTGACCTGAGCAAAGAAAAGGAGAGGTACAAGAAGAACATAGGGATAGTGAAGGACCAAATAACTAAGCATATCCCAAAATAGGATAAGTATATAGCTCCCCTCCCTGCTCACATGAATGCCCCTTACCAATTTAAATCCCTTCAGCATTACATGAAGCAAACTTGTTATGGGTTGTGTAGGGTTTTGGGAATTGATGGGGATGCAGATTTTTTACTAGCTGATCTTTTGATGATAATCCTGGACATCCAGAATTCTTTGGTTAATACTGACTATGATTACATCCAGTATATCATTGATAGAATGCATGAGGGTTTGATTTCTGTCAAGGATAGTAAGAGCCCAATTAAGTTCATGCATTATTCTTTGCTAATGCACTTAATTTTGTTCTTCAATATTAATAGTTTTGATTTGAACATGCTGAAGCCAAGGTTCAACTTTGAAGGCCAGTATAATCCGGTGCAATTATGGGTGAGGAAGTGGAATTCTACTTCCAATGAGGGGAATTTTTGTATCTTTCAGAATTTCATTATGTATCCTCTCATAAGGATGTTAGGTGTCAACACTACAAGGATATCCCCAAGGGTCCTTAGGCTCCTACGACCAGTGCAGTTTGTGAACAAATGGGAGGGAGATCACAATTGGGGTGATTTTTACTTGGGAGAGAATGCTACAATTTTGAGAGTCTACGGTTGCCCCCAACCCCCTCATCTGTTACCAAAATTTGTGCCTCCAAGGGTTGCTTGTTTGGAATTTGTGTGGCATTTGATGTGGATAGACAGAGAACTTCTAGCCCCTCACAGGAAGGGTACATTCACACCTAGGCAATTCAAGATAGATGAGTTCCTGATAGGAAAGAGGGCATTTCCTCAAATTACTGCATGGTTAAATCAGTTCAAAATGGCTACTGGTGCTTGTAGACATGTAGATCTTGAGGGCTTTATCAAAACTGTCAGGATGTTCTACATCCCAAACATTGGTGTGAACAAAGAACATGAAGGCTTGGATGAGGAAGATGTAGTCAGAAATATCATTGATGATGATGAGGTCAAAAGGAGATGGAACAGGTACTTTGATTTGATAGACTTGTCAAAACAAGTGATGGCAGCCCAGCTTCCTTTTGAGGGTTTCTTCCCTGACCTTCCCTATTTAGAAATAATTGACAAGATGATAGAGATGCATGACACTCTATCAAATTAGTTGGAGAAGTTGATTGACCAGATTCAACCAAAGAAAAAGAAAGAATATTCATCTTCCGATCAAGAGGAGTTCTCTAATGAGTCACAGGAAGGGAACAGCCCGCCACAAATGGAAGATATAAAAAGTGTTAGGCCTGTTGAAGACCAACTAGAAACAAGGGATACTCCAGAGCCACCCTTGAAGAAATAGAGGCTTGAGGTAGGAGAGCCTTCAAGGTAGGAAAAACAAAAGAGAACAATTGATAGAGCGTTTGCTCAAGTGCCAGGTGATAGGGTTTACCATCACCAATTGAGAAAATCAATAAGGGAAGGAAAGAAGGTGGCCACTGATGAAACAGATAAGGAACAGTCCCTGTGGTCAGAAAGGGATATCAGAGAGGTCTATCAGGAGGAATTTTTGAGTGATGACCAGTTTATTAAAACTGATGAATTCAAGAGTTTCCTTGTTTGGAATAAGCAACAAGAAGTGAGGAAACTTCTGCCTGAAGGTATGGAGCCAAGTGAAGAGACATTGAGAGCCTTAAATTCTTATGATCCTAGCCTTGATCCCATAACTGTAGATGAAGCTAGACAACTGGTCAAGTCAAGTGGAATGCTATTGACTCCAGGATGGGATCTGACTTCTACTTTCATCATAGATCAAATAAGAAAGCAACCGCAAGGCAGCCTATCATATGAGGTTCACATTGGTGATATGATAAGAGGAAGTGTCTATGACCCTAAGTCTCAAGCTATTGCAATGTGGTCCATGGACCCTAGGACTCAGAAGCCATCCCTATTGAGTATAGAGGATAAAATGGAAGGGAATCATATTATTTGGACTGTGCAGAATACAACTGACCTTGAAGTTTCTAAGGTAGTGACTCATTGGGCTAACCTGAATGAGGCAAAAATAGTTCAATTATCTGAAAGGTACTTGAAGTTGTTTGAAAGTGCAAACCTGGTGGCCAAGGACAGAGATTTAAAATTGATGAAGATCAAGCAGCTAGAAGATGAATTGGCAGAGATAAAAGTTAAGCTGGAAGAAGCTTCAAAGGTAGTTGTTGTCCCCCCTGTGCAGATTGAGGTCCCAATTCAAATTGATGAAGAAGTACCTGAGGGACCTATTGAAGATTTAGATAAGATAAGCATAGAGGCATCTTTGGACACCATGTCAAAGATTGTGCAATACAGGCGAGATAAGATAATAGAGAAAATGGATATAGTTTATCAATCAGTCAGCCAATTGCACCAGACCAATGGAAAGATAAATGAATCATTGGTTGCTTTGGAGCCACTTCATAGTGTTTGTTTTGGAAGAAGTTTGTTGTTTGATAAACTTGATAGCCTACAAGAGCATAAGCCTGAGATCCCTGGAGTAGTTACAGAAGTTTTTGAGAAGATTGGCTTAATCAATGTTGTTTCAAAGTTTTTTAAAGGTAAGTCCAACTAGGTGAGGGTTAAGTTGTTTATGTTTGATAAAAATTATAGCAAGTATCTGCCTACGGTATGTGATGACAATGGAAACCTGATCAAGTTGGAGGAATGGAAACTGTCAATGGATCAGTTGGTGATTACACAAGATGCTTTCCTTAATAGTGACAACACTTTGGATTTTGAGAGGTGTAATAGCATCATTGATAGTCTTTTTAAAATTGAAAATGATTGCATAGGCTTTGTGGCAGAAGCCAAAAATATAACTGACTCCATGTGGGACAAGCAAGTCAGCTTGTTACAAGAATTGTATACTTACAACTAGCCATTGGATGATGAAGTAGCGGCTTGGGAGAAGCTAACAATAAAGAAGAAAAAGAGGCCAATTGTCCAACTTATAGAGGAAGAGGAAGAAAAGAGTTGCAGATGGCACCTGATCCAGAAATTGAGGGAGAGCAAGTTTCAAACAAAGGATGATGTAAGTTAGCCAGAATGGCAGTCATCATTCATGCAGCAAATTCAGCAACTGCTCTGAAATATCTTTAGACAAAGATGCCACCTGTGGAATTGTTGAGAAAAGATTTTTGTAATGTGTTGTTACAATTTGTTTGTTAGTTTGTAATCTTGTCTCTAGTGTAGGATCTTTTCTAGCCATCCCAAGCTTGTTGCATCCTTTTGAGGATTCCAAGATGGCTATGTTATATATAGTAAGTTTGTACTCTTTTGAGGGAGGTTGAAAATATACTGTAGAGGGAGGCTTGGCTCCATTGTTGAAATCTTAGAATATTTTGTCAGATTTTGAAATGTATTGATGCAGTGAAATTTTATTGGAATATAATAGAATTCCCTTGCATGATTTCAGTTGTCTTCTTGTTTGAATTTTGTGGCTTTTGTGTATTGAATCTGTAAGGTAGTTTTGATATACCATTTACAAGGTATCTATGATTTTAATCTCTAGTTCCTTTCAAGGAAAGGGTAATGTCTTTAGGTTAATTTCTAAGAGCTTAGGAGTTTGGCAAGAATTTGATGATCAAATGTGTTTAAGAAAGGATGAATTGTAAGGCATTTCATCTGGGATTTGTTTGTGTTTCATTTAGAAGATTTCTATAAATGTATGTTTCACTGTTTGACTCTATACCCTAGGATAAGGCACTGGTCTATCCTCGATTTGTAGGGATCTCATCATCAACAAAACTTAAATGATTATTTACTTTCATGTATGTTTGAACGACTGAGAAGATAATGTTTGTATCAAGGATATAAACTAATGTTGTGATCCTTTCAAGAAGTAGATCTGACATGGGTTAACCTGCCTGAGTTCAAAGCTCGAAAAGAAGGAGTTTATCCGTGTCACACTTGCCATTTTTCTGCAATGAGTGTTTACTTCTATTAATATCATGGATTGGCTTTCTAAGCCCTGCATCAGTTGCAGCAAGAGGCATTAGTAAATCATTGCTAGAACCTTTGATCCACTATAGGATTTCATTGTGAAGCAGTGAGTCTGAAGATAGGTACACCCACCTGGGTCTATGGAGCCTGAAGTAGAAGAAAGACTTGGTCCTTATCAATTAGCCTTTTCCCTGTAAGAATCCAGAATTGGGAACCTGAGAGTCAAGTTTAATAGTTATATTGGTGATTCTACATGAAAAAGAGCTAACACAACCAATGAGTGAAAAGCGCACATGGGTATTTGAGGATTTTAAGTGACCAATAAAGTAACTCAAAAATATAATAAGGCCTAGGGTTTTCAGAGTTAAATTAGCACAATGGCTACATTTTCAAATTTTTAAAGGGTTTTGCACCTAGCTAGGGGCCTATAAAAGGTTGCAGAGACCAGAGGGAAATAGATAAAGCCATGAAATTTTGCAGAGTGCTCGGCAAGGTGAAAATAGAGACCTGGGGATAGGTTTTAGCCAAATTTGCATGCATATGAAAATAGGGGTAACAGTAGGCTTAGTAGGACTTTTTATGTAAATCTCTTAACAGGGTGAACATTGTCATTGTGGGATTAAATCCTCTAACAAGGTAGTCTGTAATACGACTATTGATACTTCTAGCAATGTATTGGTCACTCCTAATAGGGTGAGTCATTTATAAAGTGACAAATTGTAATCTCCTTGATAACCTACAACTGATTGAATATCTTGATGAACTGAATGGACAAGTGAAAGACAGTGATTACAGATCAATGAGTTACTAAAGTGATATGTAAGGCAATTAAATCAGTCAATGTATTGTCATTGATGTCAACCAGGTTTGACTATACTTATCATGATAGTTACAAGCATTTGAAGAAGAAAAATGGTAAAGGAATGAGATATCTACATGAAGATGAGATGGATATGGAAGATATGGATAAGGTATACATTGGATAACTTATTGATGAGTCTATGGCATCATATTGTTGACTTGATTGTATTACATGAATTTTTTATGTATTAAAGATCAAAACTGAATAAGATAATGTGGTCAGTAATTGAAGATTTATGTATACACTGAGATAGTGTTGTGTATACCGAGTAACAGTAATAACCGATTTAGTTATCACCGACACATTCTAGTATTGACTGAGTGAAAGAAATAAATAAAGTTTATAACAGTCGACTAAATTGATGAGTTGGATGATTGCTTATGATTCCAAGGTAAAAGATAAAGTTTGTTATGATGATCTAATGACTGAAAAAATTCAAGATTGATCAAATGGAGAAGGATGAAACTTGTTATAGACACATCTACCGAGGAAGCTTGAAGCAGCAAAAGGAATGATGGAGATTAAGAGGAAAAATCTAACGGGTGATAAGAAAATAGTTTATGAAGTCTATTTAAAGAGACATGAGATTCATTACTAATTCTGGAGCTTATTGACATTACAAAAGATTTCACGTAAAAGGACTATTTCATGGACCACTGATCAAAATGGTTAGAGATAGAACTAAGCTGGACTGTAGGCACTATCGAGTGTCAGGGTATTATTCACTTAGCTAAATACATTGGAGGATATGAAGGATTGAAGTGATTATTAATCAAAGGAGGTATTTTGAGCTTAGCGTAGATCTAAAAATCTACAAATATTAGTTGTATTTGAATTAGATCACTACTGTATCAATTTAACCATTATTATAGAAAAATCTCTTAACCAAATGGACTTAACAGTCTTATTTGTATTTCAATATGACATTCAAGGAATGTTGTTGGCTTTCTTGTTGACCTCATAGTGAATGTTGGTCAAGAGTTAACTATTAGTGATAAATCCTTTAACCAGGTCACACCTTACAGTGTGTATTGTAACCTTTGACATGGTTGGCTCCTAACCGAGCTCACTTCAAAAGAGTGAATTATTTTGGGTTACCAGTCCCAAGTGGTTTTTCCCCTTACAAGGTTTCCACATTAAAATCTATGTGTTATGTGTATTTGATGTAATTCGATTGTTATTTTACTTTACACATTGCATATTAGTTTGATCATTAAACACAATATTGAATTGACTGACAATCAGTAGATGAAGAGAAAGTTATTGTTGATAGCTTACCGAGTTGATAATTCATTTGAAAAGTTTGAATATATACATCTGAGAGTTTTGGGACTGTAGGATAACTAGAACTGACTGATTCACCCCCCCCCCACCACTCAGTTATCTAACAATTGGTATCAGAGCATATTGGTTGCTTGAAAGGAAAGTTTAAATGACTTAAGCTAAATATCACAAGATGTATAAGAGAGAGGTGCCAAAGCTGAACAAAGACAAATTCTTAACATGGCAAAGCAGAATGAGGTTGCATATACCTAGAATTGGAGAATCTGCAGTATTGTACCTAGATAATGCTTACATTCAACCATCGATTGGACCTTTGACTATTGATCAGCTAAGAGATAGACATGAACATAACATGACAATGATTGAGATTGTTGTTGCCTTAACAGATGCTAAGTTTGAAGATATCAAGACATGTACTTCTGCCAAAGCAATGTGGGACAAACTTACACTAGTTTACGGAGGAGACGTGAATGTGATGAGAGCAAGAGTTGAAAGTCTCAGATGAAATTTTGATGATATGAAGATGAAAGGAGAAAACATTTCTCAATACAATAACTGAATCAAGGAGATTGTCAATGTTATCTAAGGAGCAGGAGGTGTTATTGATGAAGACACTATTGTGAGTAAAATTCTTAAAACTTTTTTGTATGTCTATGCTATTAGAATTTATGCAATTCATGAGATGAGATTTGCACCAGGTAATATTCTTACACTTGATAGCCTAATCGGTAAATTGACTACTTTTGAGTTGATTAACTATGATAATAGTATTGTACTGAATGTTGAGTCTACATTTATGTCATCTTTGAAGATTGCTAAATCAAGCAGTAAACACATGATAAGAAATGAGAGTGACAATAACACTAATGAGGATGAACTTGATGAACTCGAAGCATCAATGGCTCGGAAACTACAAAAAGGTAAAGGAGGATACAAAGGGAAATTACCTTTGGTATTTTTTAACTGTAAAGAGATTGGTCACATTGTAGCTAGGTGCCCTAACTGAAAAGATGATGATAAAGACAATGAACCATCTGGTGAAAGAAAGTTTTATAGAAGAGATAACTGAGATCATAGAGGCAACTGACAGTATGATAGAAGAAATAACTGAGACTATAAAGACCAAGGAAAGAAGGTATGTTACCTTATTAAAGATGAAGATGATGACACTAACACTAACACTGATGAAGACATTGAGGTAGTATTCATAGCTTTGAAAGAAGATTCAAAAGAAGAAGAAAGGTATGTTGAAAAAACACTTATTTCTAAAGTTAGAAAAAATGATACACAGATTATTGACAGTGGATGTACTCATCATATGATTGGTGATGAAGATAAATTTGAATACCTTAAACATTATAATGGAGGATCTGTTAAAATGGAAAATGACACACCTTGTCTAGTAAAAGGAAAAGGATCTATCTTGTTGAACAATAAGATTAGATGTGAGAATGCATATTGGGTGAAGGGACTTAACTATAATTTTTTGAGTGTAGCATAGTTAAATAACTCAGGTCACTGAGTTGCATTTGAAAATAGAAAGGTGAAAATCTATGATAAGACTGGAAAGTTGGTTGGTACTGGTGAACAATCAAAAGTTAATATGTTCTATCTTGACAATGCTAAAACTTCTTGTTTAATGGCTAGAACTGAAGATGTGTGGTTTTGGCACAAAAGGTTGTGTCATGTGAATTTTGATAGCATGGTTAAGATTAGTTAAGAGAATAAAATTTAGAGGCTTACCGAGCTTATCTAAACATAACCATGTCATGTGTAAACAATGTCAAATTGGAAAAATGTCAAAATCTAGTTTCAAGAGCAAGACTTATTCATCTAAAGATATTTTAGAGTTGGTTCACTCCAACTTATGTGGTCCTATGAGAACTCAAAGTTATTATGGTGATAGATATTTCATTTTTCTTGTTGATGACTACTCTAGGATGATGTCAGTTATGTTTTTGAAAGAGAAATATGAAGCCTTCAAGATGTTTAAATGGTATAAATCAAAAGTGGAAAAGGAAAGTGGAAAAGAATTAAAATGATTAAGATCTGATAGAGGTGGTGAGTTTATTTCTGATGAATTCACTAACTTTTGTAATAAGCATGGAATTAAAAGACAAGTTTCTGCAATGAGAACACTATAGCAGAATGGAATTGCTGAAAGGTGGAATAGATCCATAGTTGATTATGCTAGAACACTGATGATTGAGAAAGATGTTGCACAAATGTAATGGAGAGAAGTTGTTAGCACTGTAGTATACACATTGAACTAAGTACAATTGAAGAAAGATTCAAACAAGATACCTTATGAGTTATTGAAAGGGAACAAAGTGAGCAGAAAATAGTTCCCTACGCTAAACTCTGAAGGAGAGGACCGTGCAAATTTAGATTTAACCCTTATCAATTATAGAATGTTAATACAATTAACTTAGATGTTGTTGTAATAACATGAATACATGGAAAAGAGAATGACACAATGATATACCCTAGGGAAAACCTTTCGATAAAAACCCCAGCACTCCAAAACCTGCACAATGTATTAATCAAAATTGTTACAGTTTACAATACACTTGCAATGCAAGTTCTTTCAGGAGATCATAAACACTTGAAGACAAATCTGACAGCATAAAACATTCCAACAATACACTCACTTCTAATCAGAATTTGCAACCCTAAAAAATGCTTATATCATGCGCTTCCCTTTTTAGGGTAACTTCCAAAGAATAGTCGTATTAGGGTTTTACCATTAATGACCGTTTCATAGGAATCTATCATAATCATTTTAGTCATGATCACCTTACACATTGTCCAAAGTTTTGACATTTAGCAAATAACAAATGTAAGGAAATATACAAGGTTGAGACACTTATTCCTAACAGTTATGGTTTGGATACACACCAAATGTGAGTTATTTCAGAATATTTTGAAGTAGATGTTACATTTTGAAAGATGATAGAAATGGAAAATTTGATTCTAAAGGTGATAAAGGAATATTCCTAGGATATTCTACTAAAAGTAAAGATTACAAATGTTTGAATAAGGTTTCTAACAAAATGATTGAAAGTGATAATGTGAGACTTGATGAGTTTGCTGAGAAAAATGATGAAGAAAGCAAACAGGAACTAGAAGACTATAGTAGATATACATTCATTGAGTTACCTAACCCTCTACTTGAGCAACAGGTAGAAGCTACCAAGCAACAAGATAAAGACACTGAGCATCATCCCATAGACACCGAGAATCAGGAAATTTCTACCGAGGAAGATATTGATCCTACACCGACTGATGAACAAAGAAGAGAACAAGTATTAGCGAAATTTGTGAGAAGACATCATCCACAGAACCAGATTATTGGTGACAAGCAAGCTGGCATGATGACACAAAGTAAGTTGAGACAAAACACATGTTTAGTTTGTGAATTTGAACCTAAATTGTTAGAGATGCACTTGAGAATGATGAATATATTAAAGTAATGAATGGGGAAATTAAACAAATACTAAAGAATAAAACATGGACATTGGTACCAAGACCGAATGATAAAAATATTATTGGAACCAAATGGATATTCATAAATAAGTTGAATGAGAATGGTGAGGTCACTAGTGTAATACCCCAAAAATGGGCTATAGGTTCATTAACCTCCTACATTCTCAAATCGAACAAAATTGACATCAAAGTCCTAACCTAAGGCACATCTGCACATCATTTTATCAAAGATTGATTTTATCTTAATTCTGCATCAAAGAATATTCCTTGAAGTATTCCCTTTATCCTAATTATCTTTGATTTAATAATTATTTGGTGATAAATCCTATTTATCCTAAAGTGTGATAATTGAATATTTTGAATATTTAATTAATCAGACTTAATTTTGCCACTTAATTATTTAATTAGATTTAATTGCATTTATTCCTAATTAATATTATTTTTATTTTGACAATAAATCAAAATTCCTACAAATAATCAATTGAATATTTATTTAATTGATTTAAAATCAAAGTTGTCAAATTTAATGATTTAATTGGAATAAATTTTGATTTAATAATTGATTAATCCATAAATCAATTGTTTTAATTCAAAAATCAGTTAAGTTGAGAATAAATCATTTTATTTTTAAATTAATTTATAATTAAATCATGCACAATCAAAAAAGCAGTCAACTAGAAATCAACAACCAATTTTAAATTTAAACTCAACATCTGATGATGAGTTTAAATTTGATCTAAACTCTATTTTGAGTTAAAAACTACTTTTGCATGATTTTATGTGTTTATTTATTCTTAATTTCTTGATAACTCAATCAACCTAAGTTTATCAAGAGTGATTTATGGCTTTTCTCAATGAATCCTCAAGCCCTGGATTTCTATAAAAATAAGGCTCAGCTCTTCACAATTATCAACCCTCAAATTTGCACAATTAATCTAGCGAAATTGCATATGAAGGATTAAGCACTTGCGATAGGTGATTTGTGAGATCTTTCATTGTTGGTCATAGCTTTGCATATTTTTCATATCATAGCATTCATTCACTCATATCATTCTTAGAATAATCTGCATATCATTTCGATTCATTCTAGATTAGATTCATTCAAGTTTTTCATCTAATTGCATACAAAATCCAAAAATATAGATTAATCTGCATCCATACAGTTTCTCATTCTTTTTGCATTCAAATCCTTCGTTTAGGTGTTGCATTGTCACTAATCTTGATTTCAATCTGAGAAAATCATACTCGCACCTACTAGAAGGTATTAAATCATCCAATTAGCTTGGTTTCAATTACTTGCAAATTTTGATTTTGCTAATCTCTAATATTTTACTAAAGTGTTGTGTCTACAGCTAGGTACAATTTTTACACACACATTTCTAGCGCCCACCATGGGGCCCAAAAATGGGTTTCCATTTCTTTTATATTAGTTTCTATCTATTTTCTATCATTTTCTAATCAAACCTATGATTTTATTCTCTGTCCGTATAATTTTTGTACGAGTTTTGTCAAAAACTCATGCCAGGACCCTTTGACTATCATATGACATTTAGCATTTTCGAAGCTCGTACTAGAAACTACAGATTGTCATTTGGAGACTTCTTTGTCATTTGAACAAATACCCATTGTCGTACAAGTTTCCAGATAGTCGTGCTAGAGGTGACCCACTATCGTATGGGATTTGGATTGTTGTATGAGAGGTAACCCATTATCGTACAAGTTTTGGTACCAGGATTCAATTGTCATTTCAAATTTTTAGGCAGTTTGTCAGATTTGATTTTCAGATTTGGACTAACAGCTAACCCTAACAATTGAACTCTATTGTTTCTGATTGATATTTTCTGATTCTGATTGGGAAAGCGCAACTAAATTACTAAAATGGGTAAAATCTACTAAGCGCATTGCGAGGAATTCAGGTATTCTTCTACAACTGATAACACTTCGATTTGGACATTTAAAACAAACTCTCTTATGTCAATCTTGTGTGACTTTTCTTGCTTTCATATCACAGACTTCAGTATTTGGGATATAAAACAAACATAGATTTTCTTTCTACATATCTGTTACACATAGTAAATAGGCCCTATGAATGCTATTTGTGGATGATCTTGAGAGAGTGGGCTTCTTTTGCTTGTTCACGCATCTGAAGCTCTTCTTGATGAAGGATCCCCTTATAGGTAGGGAGGATACGGTGATTATCTTGTGTTCTACTGGATTTTTGAGTCTTTAGCTTTTGATTGATACATTCTCTCTCTGAAGAGGTTGATAGACCATAAGTAGTTGACATCATAGATCTTGGTAAGATAATTTTAGTCTTAGCATGTCAAATTAATTTGTCTGCTTTATTTTGGTGAAGTGAAGAGGTTAGGGGATTATGCTCTACTTCCTTTTTGGATAGTACCAGAAACCCAGATCCTTGAATCTAATCTAGTCCCTTGTGGTATCTTTTGTGAGTCACCTTTAGAGAGGGTTAACCATAGTGGACATTCTCTTAATTGGGTCAACCACATGGGCGGAACCTCAAGAGGTAATAGCCATTTTCACCATGGTTGCAATAGCTGCTATATAAATGTTCTTGTGGAGGACATCTTCACAGGTGTGGTCTCTTATTGGACCATCAGATCTCCCTAGCAGCTCCTGATTGATTAAATTCTTAGACTGTGTCAAAACCTTGGTGCGCCTGGATTAGCGCATTAAGTCACTATTGCTTGTTCATGTGCAAGGTTGCTTTGCCCTTGTTCATTATTTTCAGATGATTTCTTGCTTCCCTTGCTTGTTGTTTGGCATGCTTGCTATCTACTTGGTTACTTGAGATGAACTATTGCACAGATCTTCAAAACTGGACAGAAAACTTTGCCAACAATCTAAAACTGAAAACCTAAAAATTGCAAAATTTGATTCAAAATTCCTTTCTCGAGTCAAAAGTCATCCCATAGGATCATATTGTCATATGAGCCTTGAGCATTTGTCATTTCAAAACCCCCTAATTGTCTTATGGGAGCCTATACATTGTCGTATGAGCTTTGTCAAAAAAAAATTAAACCCTGGTGTCAATTGTCATACGAGATTTGTCAACTGTCATGCCAGAGATTACCTAGACTCGTACGAGCCTGGAGAAACTCATATCAAAATTTTCAAAAAGTTGTTAGAAACTTGTCAAATTTGTCAGGAATCCAGTTTTTACAGCCTATTTCCAAATTCTATCAAAATATTCACTATGTCAGGAACAGAGCAAAAACTAGAAAGAATTTGATCATTTATCTAAAGTGATCTCTTGAGTCTGATCTAGCCTTCTGATTTATTGATTTGAGTTTTTTTTCATCTTGTGTCAAAACCTTGTCAAAATTATCTTCATTTCAATCTTTGTCTACAAAATGGCTAAGTGTTGTGAGCTCATGTCTGCCATCTTTTGGGTGTCTACCCATACTACCAGGGCATAGTATCCTTCATTTATGTCCAATCTAATCTTTAATCAACCCAATCTTGACAAGGTTGCATCATTCAATCTTCTTGAATCAAGTCATTCTTTAGTTGTCTTCATCTTGTTCTCTTGCTTCACCCAAGGTTAATGGTGGAAACTAGAGCTTCCTCACACAAGAAATCCAGAGAAGCACCCAATACCTTACCTTTGTCTACTCACGTGGATCCAACCTTTGAGAAACTCTATAATTTATGTCTTTATGAAGACGATGGTCTCGGCAATCTTTGATTTATAAATGGTTACATACCTCCCCCTCCATCAACCCACAGATGTAATCAACAAACCCCACATCGATCTATCCCAAGGAGTCCTAAAAATCCTAACATGTCTCAAGGAGGGATAAAATATGGGTCTCAAGGATATCACTCTCAACATGGTGCGGATCAAGAACCCACACCTTCTGAAATTTCTTGATATCAAAATCATGATGACTTCAAGAAAATGATGAGGCATTTCTTGAAGGAAGATAGAGAAACCTACTTCCTAAAGTAAGCTCGTCAAGGGGCTAAACTTACTCCTAACTTTAATGTTGAAGATATCATTATGCATGAGGAAGAAACTCCAATCACCACTATGATGAAACAGATGCATGTCATGCAAGTCAAACTTAACAAACTCAAAAAAGAAAAGGAACCTAAAGAGTTCTCCATGGAAGCTCTATGCCCTTTTCCATTTGATAAAGACTTGTACATGTCACCATTCCCTAAGTGAGTGGAAATACCTAAATATGATAAGTATGATGGAAACTCTGATCCTCAAGAGCATGTCAGAGAATTTTGTACTCAATCTATGGATTTCATGCATGAACCAACTTACCTAATGCATATTTTCCCTCAATCTCTGGGAGGGTCACCTATTCATTGGTTCTCAAAAATGCCTCCAACTATCAAAACTTTTGAGGAGTTAATCAAAATGTTCTATCAACAATACACCTACAACATCCAACATCCAGTGACCATGATTGATATCTACAATCTAAAATAGAACTCAGGAGAACCATTCCTGACTTTTCTCAAAAGATGGAGGAAGAAGTTTTCTCTATATGCTCGACCTATTCCAGAAATTGAGAAGCTGGAAATCTTCATTAATAACCTTGTTCCAGAACTCAACTACCATTTTCAAATGCAAAATCATACATCCTTTGATAAAATGGTAGAAAATGCAATCAAAATTGAGAAGGTACTAGTCCAAAAGGGAGACACATCCCTTCAAAAAGACAAGTATGAATATGGATCTAGTTCTAAAGACAAAGGCAAAAGCTGGAACAAGAATAAGGGCATTTTCATAGATGGTGTTGTTGATACTATATGTGCCCCATCTAAGGCTCCCACTTTCAATCTCACTATTGGCACCCAAGTCATCAAAGCTTTCGAAGCTAAAGTAACAAAATCTAACAAGAAGCCATCTGACTATAAACCTTGGGCTACAGATCCTAAACATAATTTTACTCCTCTTGGAGAGTCTTTGGAGTCCACCATGAAAAAAAATTTGGCTAACAACTTCATCTCCTTGCCTGAGATAAAAGTTTTTGATCCTTAACCTAAACCAAAATGGTGGAGAGAGAATAATTTTTGTGACTCCCATCGCAATAAGGGTCATAAAACTAATAACTGCATATGCTTGAAACACATCATACAAGACAAAATTGATAATGGAGAAATCATAATTGACAAGCATAAGAGCAATAATGATCATACAGCATTTACAGAGCCTTTTCTGAAACATGGTCAAGGAGATTCATCTTCTTAGCCTAATGTGTGTGCTAAAGTCAATTATGCTTACTTTGGAAATAATGTTGTCATCAATATGGTTGAACCATGCCTATCTGAGCATTGCAATGTCATCACAATTGTAAGAAAAGATAGAAAAAATCAATCAGCAAATGCAATTACTCGATCACAAGCTCAAGCACATCTGCAATGACAAATCCCGGATTCATCAAATATCCCTAAGATGTCTTTCAATCTTTCATCTGCTTCTAAATAGAAGGCTGCCTCTAAATCAAATCCTAAGGATATGAGGCCAACATCATACAGTATTGTCCAACAAGTCCAACATACAAATGCAAAAATCTCCATGTTTGAGTTGCTTCAGATATCTCTAGCTCATAGAGCCATTATAGACAAAGCTCTGCTCAGATCCAATGTTCCTGATGACCTTGATTTAGATAGATTCTAGACTATGGTTGGTTATTTGACTTCTCCCTAGTATATCTCCTTTTCAGAGGAAGATGATAACTCCTTGAGTCATCCACATAACCAGCCTTTACACATTGAAGTCTTAATCCAAAACCATCACGTCAAATGTGTGTTGATAGATGGAGGTGTTGGTCTCAACATTTGTTCTTACAGCTTGATCACACAATTGGGATTATCTAAAACTTCCATTAATCCTAAGAAGAAGATAACTATCAAATCATATTATGTGCAAGAAAGATCTTCCAAAGGAACTATTGTCTTACCTATCAGAATAGGACTTGTTATCAAAGACACCATATGTCAAGTTCTTGATCTACCTTTGGCTTACAACATCCTTCTAGGAAGACCCTGGATACATGAAATGAGATCTATTCCTTCCACATACCATCAATGTGTGAAATTTTCTTATGAAGGAGTAGAGGTGACGATTATAGCTAACCTATATACAACTTGCAATGCTTTGAAAGAAAGTGTTGATAAACTTGTTCCTAATAACATAGAATCTTCCACTAAGCAGATAGACATTGCTTCAACATCCAAGATGGAAGATATTGCCAAAGAATTCAAAATCAAAGATAATGATATGGGATAATACACAATGGAACCTGGTTTATCACTCACATCTCTCCCGTTGTCCCCTAAATCTTATGGACAACCTTTTGACAAAATGAAACCTATAGCTAAAGAATCCTAGGTCATATTCAATGGAAGCTTTGTCATAGAGCAAGTATCTAAACAAGAGTTTGAGGAAGATGAAGTTGTTCTTACATGGTTATACAAGGATGAGTCTCAATCCTAGTTAGTTCAGAAATTTGAGTCACTTCAAGCAAAATTCCTCAGAAGTCATATGGACCAGGAGACAAATTGATCACAAAAATGGGATATACTAGAAAAGGACCTCTAGGACTACAAGTAAAGGTCTTCTATCACCTCTTGACCACCATGGTCAAACAAAAAAGAATACAAAAGGTCTAGGATATAAGAAGAAGCCTTTCTACCTTAGTAAGAGCTCTCCACATGTCTTAGAACATATTAAGCCATCCACAGTAATTCAACTAAAGGAAGAAATAGAATGATCTAACAATGATGATTCAGACACCACTGAAGAGCTCATTCCTTATGAGTTTTTGCCTAAAGAAATAAAAGACCTCCTTAAAGTTGAAGATGATCTAGTGAAAAGAATCAATGTAGTAGAAACACAAGAATCTACTATAGAACATAAGACGGTTGCACCACAAGAACCAGCTAATCTTGTAGGCAATCAAATAGACAAAGAAGAAGGTGGTAGTTATTCTGAAACAAATTCCCATGATTATGAATTCAAATCAAAATCTGAGGGTAACCCTTCTTGGGGTATTCACCCTGACTTTACTCATGTTATTAATTTTCCTAGAGGCATAGATGAGGAATCAAATGACTATGAATGGGGAGTCATTCTAGAGGAAGATGTTCTTACAATTCTAACACTCTCTTTTCCTGATGATGGATCATGGAGTGTGATCTGAAATGTTGATGCTAAAAACACATACAATCTAATCTAGAAAAACACATGCATTTAAAATGGATTGTGGAAATTTGATATTATTAATTAGAAGATGAGCTTGTCATAGAGAAACATGTCAATGTTATTCACCAATATGCACCTAAACCCAATGTAAGTCTAGAGTGAAGTAATGAACTTAACGAGTCTGATCCACCAAAGGCTGAAGTGGACTCCCACAATGAAATTGAGCCTATTCACAAATTAAACATTTTGAGTTGTAATATCACCTTCAAACTTGAGATTCAGGTTAGGACCAATGATGACAAATCCATATCCGTAAACACTATTTCCCAATCTTTCACTGCTTTAACTATCCAACATCCTGAACTTCCTGACCAAACCTCCACAAATCCGAGCCAAGGTATCTATACTTTTCCAAATGACTATGCCCTTGCTTTCTACCTTAATGTAGTTGAGCCTATGATGACTTCCATCAATGAACCAAGCATTAGCATGATGGATTTGGACATCAAGTATCTTAGTCAAAAGAATAAGATTAAAAATAAAAAGAAAAGGAGTTCTGAGGGTGAAAAACACTTTGTGGTAGTCTCAAAACCTACAAAAGTAAAAATAAATGACGTATCTAAAGGTGAAAACCTCTCTGAGGTGCCTAAGGATGAGATATTTGATGTCCTTATGAGTCATTTGTAGGATAGATCTCTAGTACTGATTGATCCCACTCAATCCATCAACTTGGGAACAACAGAAGAACCACAGTTGATTCATGTAGCACAATCCTTATCAGAAGAAGAAAAGAAAAAATTTACCACATTCCTAACAGAAAAGAAGATCAACTTTGCCTAGAAATATTTAGATATGCCAGGGTTGGATCCTGATCTTATAATGCACCATTTATCTATAGCTCCAAGGGTCAAACTTGTTAAGCAAAAATTGAGAAAGATGCATCCACATGTTGCACTCTTGGTCAAAGCTGAATTAGAGAAACTACTAAAAGTTGGATTCATCTATGTTATTGACTATGTTGAATGGATCTCTAATATTGTACCTGTATCAAAACCAAACAAATCAATAAGAGTATGCACAAATTTTAGAGATGTAAACAAAGCATACCCTAAGGATGATTGTCCACTGCCTAACTTTGATATGATAGTAGAAATGACTGTGGGCTTTGAGATGTATTCTTTGATAGATGGTTTTTTTGGATACAACCAAATAAAAATTACTCTAGAAGGTCAAGAGAAAACTTCTTTCACATGTGCGTGGGGTACCTTCTATTGGAATGTCATGCCATTTGGGCTTAAGAATGTTGGTGCTACATATCAACAAGCTATGACATCTATCTTTCATGACATGATGCATCGAACTATGGAGGATTATGTTGATGATACATTAGCAAAATCTATGATAAGATCTAAACATCTAAATGATTTGAGAAAAATACTAGATTGAATGGAGAAGTTTAGTCTCAAATTGAACCCTAAGAAGTGTGCTTTTGGTGTCATTTCTAGAAAGCTCTTAGGCTACATTATTTCAAAGAAAGGAATTGAAGTAGATCTAGCTAAGGTCAAAGCTATCATGGAGATGCAACCTCCCAATAATATCAGTCAAATGAGAACATTACAAGGGAGAGTACAATCTATCAGATGCTTCATATCTCAGCTAGCAGACATATCACAACCTTTCATAAAGACATTACATAAAGGTGTGACCTTTGCATGGAGCAAGGAATGTGAAAGGAAATTTAACCATATCAAGAAATATCTATCAAATCCTCCTATTTTGATGCCTCGTATTCAAGGGAAGCCATTGATCTTATATGTCTCCACCATAGATACATCACTAGGGGCATTACTAGCATAGCATGATGAGGACAAGAAGGAAAGAGCTATATACTATATCAGTAGAACATTGGTAGCATACGAGAAGAACTATTCCATGATTGAGAAAGCTTGTCTAGTTGTGATCTTTGCATCATAGAAACTGAGACATTACATGTTAGCTCATACCACATATTTGGTAGCTAAGATTGATCCACTAAAGTACCTACTAAGAAAAGCTTCCCTCATAGGTAGATTAGCTAAATGGGTGATGTTATTAAGTGAATTTGACATTGAATATGTTGAAAGAAAAGCTATCAAAGGACAAGTAATTGCATATCAACTAGCTAACATGCCATTGTTTGATGATACACCAATGCAAATGGAATTGACAGATTCCTCTATCATGAATCTTTCTTCTAGAGCATGGAAGTTATTCTTTGATGGCTCCTATATATAGAATGGATCTAAAGTAGGCATATTGTTCATCACTCCTCAAGGATACTCAATCCCTAAAGCATTCAGAATCTAGTTTCCTTGCACAAACAATATTGTTGAATATGAAGCCCTCCATAATGGCATGAAGATAGCAATTGAATGGAGAGTAACAGAACTACACATTCATGGAGACTCACAACTTGTAATACACCAAGTCAATGATGTGTATCAAATGAAAGATGAAAATTTGATCCCATACAAGAGAATGGTAGATGATCTAAAGAAATATTTCATATCTATCACCTTTGAACAAATTCCTAGATTAGAGAATAAAGTTGTTGATGCCATGGCAACACTATCTACCTTATTACAGCAGCCCGAACATGAGCTACGCTACGAGTTCCTGGTGGAAGCACTATCTTATCCTACATATGATTCCCTCGAAAGCTGCATGATATGTACTATTGTTGGTCATGATTCATCTAGATATAAAAACCCTTTCTCCTATCTCCAAGACCAAATCATTCTTGATACATTCAACCACCATGATAAATGATACCTTATCTGAAACGCATCTCGGTATGTCATCATTGGTTGCAATCTATACAAACAAGGTCTAGATGGTACACTACTTAGATTTTTAGAACGAGAAGAGTCTCAATGTGCATTAGAGGAAGTCCATGATGGTATTTGTGGATCACATTCCAACAGTTTAACACTAGCTCAAAATCTTATTAGGGATGGATACTATTGGCCTGAAATGGAGAAAGAGGCTATCAAGTTTGCTAAGAACTATCAAAAGTGCCAAGTACATGGCAACTTAATTCATGCACCAGGGAGAGCTCTAATTCCCTTTACTACACAATGGCCTTTTCACCAATGGGCATTTGATCTTATAGGAGCCTTACATCCTCATTCTTCTAATGGACATACCCATATTATTATAGCTACAGACTATTTCACAAAAATGGGGAGAAGCAGTCCCTTTGACTCAAGCAACCAGCAAGCAAATTTATATGTTCATCCTTAACTATATCATATGTCGGTATGGAATCCCACATTATATAGTCATAGATGATGGTGGCCAATTCAAGACAAAGACTTAGATGATTTATGTGCTAAATTCAAGATTACACAACATTGGTCATCTATATACTATCCTTAAGGGAATAGACAAGCAAAGGCTTCAAACAAGAATCTATTGAAAATCTTACACCGTACAATTAATAAAATGGGAAGAGACTAGCATCTCATGATCAATCCATCTCTTTGGGCCTACAGAACAAGTATCACAACACCCACTAAAGCTACACCATTCACTTTAGTTTATGGGTCTGAAGTGGTACTACCTATTGAGGTTGAAATCTCATCACTAAGAATCAGAATGCATGGTCTAGTAACTGATGAGGACTACAGAGTGTCTAGGTTGCAAGAACTTGAACTACTAGATGAGCACAGACAAGTAGTGTATGATCATCTTAGAGTATATTAAAAGAGAATGTCTAGAGGCTACAACAAGAAAGTTAGACACAGAGAATTTCAAGTTGGTGATCTAGTCTTGAGAGAGAATCCTAAAAATCAATCACATAAAGAGCGCAAGGGGAAGTTTGAACCCAACTAGCTGGGTCCCTTTGTTATCACTACTACTTTTGGCTCTGGAGCATATCAACTCTTAATGACTGAAGGATAATAGCTCTGAGAACCAATCAACATTCTCCATCTGAAGAAATTCTACGCCTAAGGCATTCAATATTCAATAATGTCCTGAAAAAATTAGAAAAAATAGAAAAAGTCCTAAAAAAATGATCATCCTGGTGAAAACCTAGCACATAGGCACCTTGATGTGTCATGAAAAAAAATCAAAAAAAATCAAAAGTACAAAAAAATTTGAAAAAAATGAAAAATACAAAAAAATGAGAAAAAGAAAAAGTGCCTTGGTGAAAACTTGGAAACAGGAACCTTGGTAGCAAAAATAGAATCTCTGCCAAGATGGTGAAAACCCAGAAAATGGGGGCCACTTGTTTCAAAATGCTGCATCTATCAGTGCAATCTTGGTCTTTCCCAGCTTTCAGTCTTTCTTTAGTTTTTACATACCTCCCGGTTTGCTTTCGCATTCCTGTTTTCAATAAAGTCGGACTATACACCAATCAACAAAGCAGTTGTATCCTATCAATGTTTCAAAATTAGGGGAAATCAATGTCATATCCTATGGCCTCCAGTGTATCATAGACATGTCATATCTAGTCCTCATCTGAGTCAGTCAGTCAGTCTCCTCTCTAGAAAGGATTTTGCATCTACAACAACGCAATCAAACATCAACAACAACTGAAAACTGTAATACCCCAAAAATGGGCTATAAGTTCATTAACCTCCTACATCGACAATTCGAATGAAA
The DNA here is from genome assembly GCA_027943335.1 of Chamaecyparis obtusa. NCBI lineage: Eukaryota > Viridiplantae > Streptophyta > Pinopsida > Cupressales > Cupressaceae > Chamaecyparis > Chamaecyparis obtusa. The sequence goes on from BSBK01002625.1 coordinate 2,072,892, forward strand.
TCAACATCGAAGTCCTAACCTAAGGCACATCTAACATCATTGAATCATAATTGATTATCTTAAATTCTGCATCGGGGAATATTCCTAGCAATATTCCTAATTATCTTAATTATCTTTAATTTAACGATTATTTGGCGATAAATCACATTTATCCTAAGTTTGATTAATTGAATATTTTCATATTTAATTAATTAGATTTAATATTTGCCACTTAATTGTTTAATTAAATTTAATTCTATCTATTATTAATTGTATTATTTAATTTTGACAATAAATCAAAATTCTTATTTAATTAATTAAAGCATGTTGTCATTATTTAATAATATAATTTTTAATAAAAGTTTGAATAAATAGTTAATTAACCCATAAATTAATTATTTATTTTCAAAAATCAGTTGAGTTAAGGATAAATCACTTTATTTATTTATTTAATTCTTAATTATTATGCATATTCAAAAGAAACAGTTAAACTCCAAATCAGAAAATCAATGCAAGTTATTGACTTTTTGGAACTCAACATCCTTTTGGAGTTCAAAAAGCTGATCTAAACTCTAATTTGAGTTAAAAAGCTATTTTTGCATGTTTTTGCATGATTTTGAGAATTAACTATCTTTCATGATCAGATAACTCAAAAATCAAGATGAGTTAATTTGAGTGATTTATGGCTTTTATCCATGCACCTCCAAAGCCCTGGATTTTTATAAATTAAGGCCTCAGCTCTTCACAAATCATCTTATATTTTGCACAATCACGCTGGAGAATTGGAATTGAAGAATCAAAGCTCTTGCGAATCGACATCTTTGTGAGATCAATCTTATTTTTGCATTCATATTTCATATCATTGTTAGATTAGCATAGCATATCAGTTTTCAATAGCATTCATATCATATCAGTTTTCATTCTTTATTGCATAAAAAATATCAAAAATATAGATTAATTTCATTCAATTTCATATCCATCTTTTGCATTCAAATCTTTCATTTAGGTGTCATCTAGGTCACTGATCTCGATTACAATCTAAGAACATTAATCTCGCACCTATTAGAAGGCAGTAAATCACTTGGTTAAATAGCTTTCAATTTTGCATGATTTTGATTTTAGCTAACCTCTAATGTTTTACTGAGTGTTGTGTCTACAGATCAGGTATAATTTTCACACACACATTTCTGGCACCCACCATGGGGCAACCCACCTTTGCATGCTGGTTTTGATTTTTTTGGGAGCTAAAACCCTAAAGTTTCAAAGATTTAATTTTATCTCCCAAAAGGATTGGAATTTTGGTCTGAAATTTTTTTTGCAAGTTGGTGACATGTCTTGGAAGCTATAGTAAAAAACTTAGAATTTTCTGAGATGTTTTGAATTTTTAATAATTTTTTCTTGAAATTCTGGAAAAAATTAATATCTGACACAAATCAGCATATTTTTCAAAAACATTTATATTTTTGGAAATCTCTTTAAATTCTACAGGGGGTCCATTCTTTGTGTTTTAAATTTTGACATGATATCATAGCTCAAATAGTCAATTTACAAAAACTAGTCTATTTTGATAAAATGGGTCTCTAGGGCACAAATGAAGAGATTTTTCTAAAATTTTTGCATTTTTGGAAAGCTCTCTATTTTTTAGTAGGGATCTCTATTCTTAATTTCTATTTTTGTGGCCAAAATAATATCAAAAAAATTAGATCTTGTTGACTAGGTCAAATGCAGCAAAAAAGAATAAAGTTTTGTGATGGGTATGCACTTATTTTTTTACATGGTTAAATGAATGATATGAGTTGTCATTTGGGTTGATTGCTGGTTATTATTACTGATAATAATTGATTTTTAGAGCTAACCCTATGGTTTTCATAAGTTGAATATATTTTGCATATCTTGTTGGCTTGTTTGCTTGTTGGAGAGTTCGTCACTTGCTTGCATGGAAAAGCTCAACAAAAATTGCTAAAAATCAAGTAAAATCTAGTAAGCGCGTTGTGAGGATCCCAGGTATTCTCCTTCATCTAATAATATTTTGATTTGGGACTTAAAATAAATCTCTTATGTGTCAAGCTTGTGTGCATCTTTTCATGCTTTTGATCTATTTCTACACACTTGCATAATTGATACTAGGTTGTGAACCCTTAAGGATTCATTAAGTAGTCTTAGAATACTTGTGATTGATCTTGATTTCTATCTTGGGTTATTGGACTCGCTAATCCGCCGGCCCCTCATTTTCGCCCCATGGTTGCAATCTCAGCGCCATAAAGGGGAGGGGTCAACAGGACATAAGCGTTAAGTGTTCCACTTGGCAACCCTTTTGTGCTTTTAGGAACTCACTTGTTTTCTAAGTTGGGGACTTGTTTTCAGCTTGTGTGAGGTGTTAAGTGTTCCACCTTGTGGACTCATCTCATATTTTCTTTAAGCGTTAAGTGTTCCTCTTTCTACTTTTTGGATGCTTTTGGTAGATTTGCTTTCAGGAATATATCTGTGCTCACATAGTAATTAGGCCCTATGAACACTATTCATGATTTTTGAGAGATTGGATTCCTAGAAAAATCCTTCCTTGACGATGGAATCCTTGTAGGTAGGGAGGATGCTTAGTGCGTTTCACATTCATCTTGGTTAGTGCATCTTCTCTTATTGATCGACACATTCTCTCTCCGAAGAGGTTGATAGATCACGTGGGGTTGATATCACAAGCTTTGGTGAATCAAAATTGGTTAGTGCATCTTCTCTTATTGATTGATACATTCTCTCCCCGGAGAGGTTGATAGATCACGTGGAGTTGATATCACAGACCTTGGTGGAACAAAACTTTGTCTTAGCGTGTCAGATTAATCTGCTTGCTTTGTTTGGGTTAAAAGTGAAGAGGTGTCAAAACCTTGAATCTGGAGCCAAGTCCCCTTGTGGTATACTATTGTGAGTCATCTTTAGAGAGGGTTAACCGTAGCGGACAATCCCTTCATAGGGAAAACTGCGTTGACGAAACCTCAAGCAGTAATAGCCATTTTTGCCATGGTAGTGACAGTCGCTATATAAATGTCCTTGTGGAAGAAATCTCCACGGGTATGGTTCATTGTTGGGTTGTCAGATCTCCCTAGCAGCTCTTGAAGATTAAGTTCTCAGACTGTGTCAAAACCCTGGTGCACCGGGATTGGAGTTCACCCCTTTGAATCATAAAAGTTGCAGAGTCAAACCATTACTAAAAACCCTAGAGAGGCCAATTTTTCATTCTCAGGTATATGTGTGTTATTGCAAAACTTTTCAGAACATACACTATTAGTACTCTCAAGGATTAGCACAATTTGGTCACTTGATTGTTCATGCACAAGGTTGCTTTTGCCCGTGTTCATTGTTTTCAGACGTGCTTGGAATCACTTGCTTGCTATTTTGCGTGCTTGTTTATCTACTTGGCTATTAAAAATGATCAAATCTGGTATAACCTTCAAAATCTAGACAATACAATTTGCAAACAATCCAAAACTGAAGACCTTAAATTTTGCAAAAATTGACGTAAAATCTTTCTGGAGTCAAAAGTCATTTCAGGAGGTCAAAAGTCATATGAGTTTTGTCAAGTGTCATTTCAATACTGCCCATCTGTCATATGGTAAAGAACCCAGTGTCGTACGAGTTTTCCTGCCAGCAAATTCTTAGAGTCAAAATCTTGCAATTGTCGTATGAGTTTTGTCAACTGTCATTTCATTACGACCCAACTATCGTACGAGTTTAGCAACTGTCATTTCATAGACTACCCAGTGTCGTACGATTCTGCAGAGTGTCATTTGGAAAAATTTGAGAGAGTTGTCAGAAATTGTCAAATTGCAAGATATCCAATGTTTCCAGCCTAGTTCCAAAATCTGTCAAAAATATCACTATGTCAGGAACAGAGCAGTAGCTATTGAGAATCAGTACACATGTCTCAAAGAATCAGTACACATGAGGAAGAAATTTTGATCACCGCTATGAGGAAACAGCTGCATGCTATGCAAGTCCAGCTTGACAATCTTAAGAAAGAGAAGGAATCTAAAGAGTTCTCCATGGAGGCCCTTCTCCCTTTTCCATTTGATAAAGACTTGTACATGTCACCATGCCCCCAGACAAAATTTGAGCAATATGATACCTCTTCCATGGAAAGTGACACATCTAGCTTTGGAGACTATGATGACTATGACGACAGACAATGTAATGATACCTATGACACCTCTGTTCCTAAGAATCCTCCTCATCATTCATTCCTACTTACTACAAATGGGCCGTCACATTGGATAGATCATGAGGGTGATCCATATGATTCTGATTATGAAAGAGACTTTGATGATTTCTATGCACAATACCTAGATGATCCATCTGTTTCACTTGAGGAAGAGAAAGTTTACCACGTTGATTATAAACATGCATACTATAAGGATCTCTCCTCTAAGAACTCTCAGGCTGAAAATAAAGATTACACTCTCAAGCAAGATCATGTTAATGTTGGACCTTTGTCTTGTGACAGTTCCCTTCCATCCCCTACTTCCTCCAATACTCGTACATTTCCTAAAGCTTCTGAGTCTTTCAAATCTTTCACAGAACCTTCATTCGACACAAGCCTTGATACTTTTCATGTGGTTCCCTATAATTATCCTCCAGGGCTACCTCTTAAAGAAACTCAAGCTAACCTTCACCTGGCTGCAAATACTTTCAATGATGATAAACCAAAAGAGCCTAAGCCTTCATACGCTACAATGCCTACTTCAGCTAGTCCTTCACCATCTCTTCCAAATTCATCCATACAATCCCAACATGCTTCCTTGTCCTTAGAAGTGGCTCCATGTCAAGACGACTCTCAAAATGATGAAGAAAAGAACATAAAGAAAGATCAAGATCAAGAACCCTCCATGTCATCCACTCCTTTTCCCAATGTCTCTTATCCACTTCATGGTTCTTTTGATCCTGTACACCCTTTTTCATGCATTCCATCATGTCTAAATCTTCTCCTAAGCAAGATCAAGCTACTACTTACACTGTTGAGCTTATTGACAATCAAAATGACCTTACTACACTTGCGCTTTCCAAAGATGATACTTCCATTAAGGTTGGTAAAAATAGTGTTGTTACTTCCAATGTTAAGCCTATTGAAAATCAAGAGACAAATTATGCGCTTATGCTATCCAAAGATCCTTGTCAAGATCAAAGTCTTCCATCTTCTTGTTCTACCACTCCATGTTCACTTCCACTTTCTACTCTTCCTAAGTCTTTGCAAGCTTTGAACAATCCTATCAAAGAAGGTGCTCATATTCAAGATGTCCATGATTCTATTGAAGATCCTAATGCTCACTCTAAAGATGCTGATATCCTTGGTTGTCATATAGATGCTGATGAACTTATTGATTATCCTTTTGCGTCTTCCACTTCCATCCTTGGACCTCTTCCACCACTACTAAGGGCTTCATGCCTTCCTTCCATCTTGGGTCCTTATGTCCCTTCACTTTCCCCTCCTAACTCTCTTGATTCGCCATCCATTTTGGGTCCTTACATACCTCCATCTCCCATCTTTCCTCAAGATCAACATAGATGCATACCCTTGAATCCTTTTCATCCACCCACCCATCTAAACCAGTCATATCCTCCCTCTTCCACAAATCCCAAGTCTTTTGGAAGTAACTTGAATGTTCAATACAAGAAAAAGAAGCAATACAAGAATCCATCAAAAAAAGAAGATCACCATGTCTCCTCTAATCGACACGGAGGCATAAAGTCAAAAGAGATATCTAAGAAAAAAACTACAAGACAAGTATGGGTTCCAAAATCCATCATTGAAGATATTATCTCTAAATCATCAAAAGGAAATAAAAAGCCTACGACTATATGGATTCCAAAGTCTCTCTTGAAAGAGTCTGGTGTTGAACAAAAAGTGAAATTGACATTCAAGCTTCCAAAGGCTTCCACTACATCTCCTTCCAAAAATATTCCTCCATTCCATGCGCCTAAACCTCAACCTCTGCTATCCATTCACCATATTCCTTCACGTATTCTTTCATTCATGATTCCTCCATCCTCTCACCACCCTTCAAGGTATGTGTTGACGTTGATCTTGCCTTCCTTTCCACCTACCTTTTTACAATCCTTCCATGCATTATCCTTTTACCTTCTATCATTTTTCCTCATTTTCCTATTCCTCCTATCTTCCAACCTCACTCGCTTTACATAAAACCTTATCCTCCATTTTTCTCTTCCATCTCCCTTTCCCTATCAGCATCTTTGAGCATGTCATTTTGAATCTTTGGCATATCATGGTTTATCCTTTCAAGGAGCATTATCTAAAAGCTTTCCTTCTTCTAAAAAAAAAGGAAATGAAAAATTTAAAAAAAAATTGAAAATGTGCCTTGGTGCAAACCTGGAAACAGGCGCCTTGGTAGCAAAAGTAAAGAGAAAAAAAATTTCATCCTAAGGTGAAAACCACTCCCTTGTGGCACCTTGGATAAGTACCATGATGAAAACTTGGCAATCAAACATCATGCGTAGTTCTTCTACATATTTCATCCATTTCATCTTCTCTCTTTGATCTTGACAATGTTGATCTATACATGAATATTTGGCTATTTTGTGAGCTATCTTACGGTGATCTTGCTTTCATTCCTTCCATGTTTAGCCTTCATATCCATCTTCCTCCATTCATTTTCACCTATCGCTATCCTTTTCCCCTTTGGTCTTGATCTAATAAAAAAAGAAAGAAAGAGTAAAACACAGTGCTATGAAGCCTCTTGACATGTCTACTCCTTTGGATTGCATTCTTTCCTACTCTTGCATTATGATTTTGTGACTTATCCTATGCTAGCCTTTCATTGCTTGTCCAAATGTGCTTGGGTATTCTTGAGGAGTTTGCTGTTGAGGATTTCTTCCCTTCATTATCTTTTATTCTCTTGTCTTCCATCTCTTCCACTAGCTTGTCAATCCCTCTTGTTCTCCACATTGCTAGACATTGGGACTGCATGATATGATCTTGGTTGGGAGTTTGCAATGAAAAAAGAGCTACCAATATCAGAACTAGTATCAAAACCAGTATCAAAACTAGTATTAGAATCGATATCAGAACAAGTATCAAAACAAATATCAGAATAATTATCAAAACAATTATCAGAATCAGTATCAGAACCAGTATCAGAACAATTATCAGAATTATTATCAGAATCAGTATCAGAATTAGTATCAGAACCAGTATCAGAACAATTATCAGAATCAGTATTAGAATCAATATCAAAACTAGTATCAGAATGAGTGTCAGAACAAGTATCAGAACATGTACTGGGGCTACACCTTTCGCTTTAGATTATGGGTCTGAAGCGGTACTGCCTATTGAGGTTGAAATCCCATCACTCAGGATCAGAATGCATGGACTTGTCACTGATGAAGACTACAGAGTGTCTAGGTTACAAGAACTTGAACTACTAGATGAGCGCAGACAAGCAGCGTATGATCATCTCAGAGTATATCAAAAAAGAATGTCTAGAGGCTACAACAAGAAAGTCAGACATAGAGAATTTTAGGTTGGTGATCTAGTGTTGAGAGAAAATCCCAAAAATCAATCACATCGAGAACGCAAGGGGAAGTTCGAACTCAATTGGCTGGGTCCCTTTGTAATCACTGCTACTTTTGGCTCTGGTGCCTATCAACTCTCAACGACTGAAGGAGAACAGCTCCGAGAACCAATCAATGTTCTCCATCTGAAGAAATTCTATGCCTAATGCATTCAGTGCTTGGTAAAATGTCCTGAAAAAATCCTAAAAATCAGAAAAAGTCCTAAAAAAATGAACATCTTGGTGAAAACCTAGCAATAGGCACCTTGATGATTCACAAAAAAAAAAAATATATCAAAAGTACAAAAAAATTGAAAAAATGAAAAATACAAAAAAATGAAAAAGAAGAAAAAGTGCCTTGGTGAAAACCTGGAAATAGGTGCCTTGGTAGCAAAAATAGAATCTCTACCAAGATGGTGAAAACCTGGCAAACAGGTGCCACTTGTTCCAAAATGCTCCATCTATCAGCACAATCTTGGTCTTTCCCCGCTTTCAGTCTTGCTTTAGTTTGTACATATCTCCTGGTTTGTTTCTGCATATCCTGATTTCAATAAGTCGATCTGTACACCAATCAGCTCAAGCGTCTGTATCCTATCAATGTTCAAATTTGGGGGCAATCAATGTCATATCCTATGGTCTCCCATGTATCTTAGACATTTCCTATCTAGTCAGAGTCCTTTGAAGCTTCCTGTTGAGTCAGTCAGTCTGTCTCATCTCCAGAAAGGATTTTGCATCTGCAACAATCAAACATCAAAACTCAACTGAAAACAATCTGTGCTTCATGCTTTTATCTCCTTGTATGCTTACTGATTCGCATTGAGATTTTTGCATATTGTGTCCCTTCGAGCTCTTCGATGATGTCCTTTACAGGATTTAGAGGGTGATGACTGGGGGCATAATCTTTTCTTTGTCTTCTGCTTGTATGTGAAAATCTAACAACTTTGGAAATTTTGGATTGAAATGGTGTCCGACTGTAAGAGCCTCTATCTCGAATTGGATGGCCATGCGTACCTCGACCATTGATACCCAGAAAATTCAAGGAAGTTTGATCTAACTATTGTCTTTTTGAGTGAGTTCTTTCTCCTACTGTGAAACGCGATCTTGCCTAAGGATGTGAACGATAAAGGGTCACTACGGGTAATTCACATTGGATTTAGAATGATCTCTTAGCTGTTTGATGTGTTTGAATGAAAGGCATACTCAGGTCATCACGACGTTTATGTTTTGATGCTTGTACAAATTGCTATATCAAAATGGACATGATGTTCAGGTCATCCTGGCGTTTGTGCCTTGGTGCTTATATCTAATCTGACATTTCGAAAACAAATCAATATTCATATGTCCATGGTTGCATAACCAGTGGGTGTTGTATTGATTCTTGCGCATACAAATCGATATTCATATGTCTATGGTTTCATAGCTAGTGGGCATTGTATTGATTTATCTGGTTACCTAAAAAGTTCAATGATGATAACAAATCAACATATGATCAGTGACTAGGTCCTAGGTCTTAAAGTGCATTTTATTATTGCATGTCTCATTGCATTTTGCATATTTGTATGATCTCACAATGACTAAACGAACTTCAAAGCTTAAACAATTCTCCACTCGCATCTTCAAATCTAACAAGAGCTGAATCTCACACAAAGGTTCCTCTAATGAAACAGCAAGTAGAATCCTTTTTCGGGATCAAAATTGAAATCTGAGATCGTTTATTATGTCAAAATCGTGATTTAAAATTTTTGGAACCAGGACGGTCTACTGCTTGCATAATCAACCTTCAATCTTCGCAGAAATCTAGTATTCAACTTAACTGATTACCTTACGTCAAACTATCAAAATTTCCACTTGGTCAACCATGGTCAACTCATGGTCAAACCTAGTCACATTCGGTCTTCAGGACCTCCAAACGATGCAGAATGCGTTCTCAGACGTGTATAACCACTTCTCAAATCAATTAACATGCTTCTAAACTATAACGCTGACTTTTCTTGTCAGATTTCAATTTTAATCCCGAAGGGGGCATGGTATTGCACATCATTCAAAGTCTGTAAATCAAATTCTATCGATCAAATCTATCAATATCTTTCATCAGTGATCAAGACAACAATCACGTCTAGTCGCTGATTCATCAAAAGTCCTCACCACTCGGGGCAAATCTATCATCACTTGGGGCATATCAGATTCATCGATCCATATCAATCTGGTATTCTCCTAATCTTATAAACTGTATTAGTTTTGCAACCATCGGTTCCATTAGTGTTCTTTCCTTGGTTCTTCGGCAATTGAAGGATTCGGATGTGATACCTGCTAGTTCTGCTAAGACAATCGAGTCTAGAACGGGTCACTCATTTCTTTGCAATCCTAAGGTTTGGAATCAGGCGTTTTGACACTTTTTTGCAATCATAGGTTCATTTGCTGCTACAGTGAACATTATCTTTGGTCATTCAGGACCTCCTATCTCAATATCTTTCAATCGGTTTCTATCTTGAGATCGGTTTATCTTTTGAATCAGTTTCATATCTCTATCAAACACAGACTATCTTTGAACCACTCCACTTCGCACAGTAATTCAAAGAGGGGCAAAATGTAATACCCCAAAAATGGGCTATAAGTTCATTAACCTCCTACATCGACAATTCGAATGAAATCAACATTGAAGTCCTAACCTAAGGCACATCTAACATCATTGAATCATAATTGATTATCTTAAATTCTGCATCGGGGAATATTCCTAGCAATATTCCTAATTATCTTAATTATCTTTAATTTAACGATTATTTGGCGATAAATCACATTTATCCTAAGTTTGATTAATTGAATATTTTCATATTTAATTAATTAGATTTAATATTTGCCACTTAATTATTTAATTAAATTTAATTCTATCTATTATTAATTGTATTATTTAATTTTGACAATAAATCAAAATTCTTATTTAATTAATTAAAGCATGTTGTCATTATTTAATAATATAGTTTTTAATAAAAGTTTGAATAAATAGTTAATTAACCCATAAATTAATTATTTATTTTCAAAAATCAGTTGAGTTGAGGATAAATCACTTTATTTATTTATTTAATTCTTAATTATTATGCATATTCAAAAGAAACAGTTAAACTCCAAATCAGAAAATCAATGCAAGTTATTGACTTTTTGGAACTCAACATCCTTTTGGAGTTCAAAAAGCTGATCTAAACTCTAATTTGAGTTAAAAAGCTGTTTTTGCATGTTTTTGCATGATTTTGAGAATTAACTATCTTTCATGATCAGATAACTCAAAAATCAAGATGAGTTAATTTGAGTGATTTATGGCTTTTATCCATGCACCTCCAAAGCCCTGGATTTCTATAAATTAAGGCCTCAGCTCTTCACAAATCATCTCATATTTTGCACAATCACGCTGGAGAATTGGAATTGAAGAATCAAAGCTCTTGCGAATCGACATTTTTGTGAGATCAATCTTATTTTTGCATTCATATTTCATATCATTGTTAGATTAGCATAGCATATCAGTTTTCAATAGCATTCATATCATATCAGTTTTCATTCTTTATTGCATAAAAAATATCAAAAATATAGATTAATTGCATTCAATTTCATATCCATCTTTTGCATTCAAATCCTTCATTTAGGTGTCATCTAGGTCACTGATCTCGATTACAATCTGAGAACATTAATCTCGCACCTATTAGAAGGCAGTAAATCGCTTGGTTAGATAGCTTTCAATTTTGCACGATTTTGATTTTAGCTAACCTCTAATGTTTTACTAAGTGTTGTGTCTACAGATCAGGTACAATTTTCACACACACAAAAACAATCTATGCTTCACATGCTTTTATCTCCTTGTATGCTTACTGATTTGCATTGAGATTTTTGCATATCGTGTCCTTTCAAACTCTTTGATGATGTCCTTTTATAGGATTTAGAGAGTGAGGACGGGGCATAATCTTTTCTTTGTCTTCTGCTTTTATGAGAAAATCTAACTTTGGAAATTCTGGATTGAAATGGTGTCCATCTGTAAGAGCTTTTATCTTGTATTGGATGGCCATGAGTACCTCAACCATTGATACTCAAAAAATTCAAGGATTTTTTATCTAACTATTGTCTTTTTTAGCAAATTCTTACTCCTAGTGTGAAACGCGATCTTACCTAAGGATGTGAACAATAAAGGGTCACTACGGGTAATTCACATTGGATTTAGAATGATCTTTAGACTGCTTGATATGTTTGTACCACAAGGCATATTTATGTCATCACAATGTTTATGTTTTGATGTTTATACAAATTGCAATATCAAAATGGACATGATATTCAGGTCATCCTAGCATTTGTGCCTTGGTGCTTATATCTAATCTGACATTCTGAAAACAAAATCAATATTCATATGTCCATGGTTGTCTAGCCAGTGGGCGTTTTATTATTTTTTTGCACATAAAAATCAATATTCATATGTTGATAGATTTATAACTAGTGGATGTTGTATTGATTTATCTGATTACCTAAAATTTCAATGATGAAAAAAAATCGACACATGATTAGTGACTAGGTCCTAGGTCTTAGGTTTGCATTTTCTTCTGCATGTCATTTTGCACTTTGCATGATTGCATGATCTCACAAATTTTTTAATACACTTAAAAGTATTACATGATTCTTCAACCCTAAACTTAAAATTGACATGAAGAGTTGAATCTAACATGAAGGTTTCCTCACCGAACCGCAAGCAGTCACCATCCTAGGTTAAACATCCTTTTGACATAAGACTGAGTAGTTTTTTTCATCAATACCTACAAAACATATCATGTGTATCATTGCATTTACATTTCATATTCATGAATCATTCCATCTGTTGCATTACATAGCATAATCAAAATCATACATTTTCCATAATCAATTACATTTTCATAAATCCATACATTTGAAAGAAATCATTGCATTGCATAAATCCATACATACATTCTACACTACTCATAGCATTTACATCACATAATATCATCATAAATCAAAACATGACAAGTACAAATGAAGTCATAACCAAAATCTTGATCTCATATATATCATATAACTTGAACTAGTCAAGGGTGCACTACTGGCACAAAGTACAAAAGAATGAGCTCATGTGAGCTATCAGAAGTCAGATCAGTATCTATGAACAAAATGACAAAATATCAGAATATCTAGATAGCTCAGTTGTATGCCTAATCCTTTGCATCTGGTGGAGGTGGAGGTGGTGCATCAGGCACTACCGAGGCTCGAGGTGCCCTGGCTCCCTCTGATGCTATCATATACTAAGAGTATGTCGGTACCCTCTGACTGATAGGAACAATATCATAATAAGTAGACACATAGTAGGCGGCTTGAGAGGTCTGATGTGTCACCTCTACCTATAATCTCTTGTTCTCCTCTCAGAGATCTGATCATTGTCTGTCAGCCTCTATGAACCGCTCCTCAAAATGAGCACTTCGTACTCTCAGGTCTCTCACCTATAATCTCAATTTCCTAATAATATCTTGGGAGGATAGTGTTGCACCTGGATCTACATCTACCATGGACATCTCTATGTCTCTAGCTGGCTGATCAGCAGCCTCTTCCCTCTACGCCTTACGGCGTCTCACCTTAGCACCAAGGTCAAAATTTGTATCATCCTATGTAGGATCATGACTAGCACCTCATCTGTGATGCCTATACTACCTAAAGTGCCACTCTCTCCTCTAGTATATCTCCTCGATGTACCTACAAGCCTGCCTACTGTAGAGCTAGTAGGATGAGGTGGCCTCATATGACCAGATGGTCTTTTTGGAGGTTTCATCATTGCTCTCAGCCTCAGAGGTGGAGGTTGGGGCATCAGAACCTATGTACATCTCTAACCCTATACCATCAGTGCACCTAGCACATCCATGGCCTCCTCCATACTCTAAATCAGCTCTGTGGGATCTAAAAACTTGTGAATAGGATGCTCTGCAAGCCATGTAATGAAACCATCTGTCACTCCAGCATCTGGAACATCTGGTCCATAGTCCTAGTCTTTACCGACATAGCAGCTATACTGCTATGTACAAAGAGCATATGACAATCGAGGTCCCCATCCTAATCCAAGCTCTTTGACTATCTATGCATAAGCAGCATGATCCTGTGGTGCATCCTAGAAGATTCCATACTGCTGCCACACTTTGCTAATGATAAATTGCTTAAGCACTGTGGTAGATCTCCCAATGAGCACTCAACTATGAAAAAAGTGACTAAACTACTCTCAAGCAATAGGCCAGGCCTCTATCTAAAGATATGGATGCCAAATCACAAATGTGCTATCATCAAGGTAGCATCTCCAATACTCTGTGTGGCCCATGCGCACTTGTGTGACATATCCTAAATATATATAAATCCCCAACTCCTATGGTTATCATTGACTTTGGCATACTAGTCTACATACTAGGATATGCTCCCAGGCCCAAATTTGAAGTACTAAAGCACCATAAGCAAAGAACTTTCCCTCTTGATACATGATCTTGTGCATCTCAGAGAACATGTGAGCCAGCATACACTGACCCCAACCCAACTTAGACGGAGTGGCCATCAATCGTGCAATCATTAGGGCCCAACCCATCAAAAGACCATCCTACTAATGGTTAGACATAATGATGCCTCCTATCATGTCGGCTATAATACACTCTAATATATGGGTCTTCCCATAGCACTAAACTAATGTCTCCCAGGAAATGGAATCGGTAAGTTGTGTATCATCTTCAAATAAACATCTGAATGCATGTAATCCTGAGTTCCCCGAACTCACATAATCAAGTCATGGACCATTGAATGGAATGCGGAGTATCCTATAGACATCCTCCAATGTAACTATGATCTCTCCTATCGGGAGGTGGAAGGTTTGGGTCTCTGAGTGAAACCTCTCAACCAATGCGGTCAGAAGTCTATGGTTCACCCTAATCTTGGGCAACCGAATAAGATACTCAAAGCCACATGTAGCAAGATGTACCCTCATCGGGTCAGGCAGTGAAACACATAATCTCTAAGTCACTGGGTGTGAGATGTGCACATGGACATCAGGATAGATGACCTACACAGCATAGAAACAAGGAATCCTATCAATAACTTGGTTGAAAAATAGGCTAAAAGTACAGAAATTGAAAAGTTGACTATCTCATAAGGTACATTAAATGCTTAGGAATCAGCCTATGAAATCATAAAATTCAAAATTTTGACCTAAAAAGGTGTTTTTAGCTCGCTGTTATCCATACGACAATACAGACTGGCATGAAAACTCGTACAAGTTTCAATAGCTCATCATACAACAAACCATGAATATACAATAGTGTATGTCTTCCCATATGACAAATGAGGGACCCAATGAAATGTCTTACGACTCTTGGGCCCCTCTCATATGAGTTTCTATTAGTTCTGGGACAACACTCTACATGAAATTAAAAATTTGTACGAGTCCTAGTGGACAGTCGTACGAGTTTCTATGCATACTGTATTGTCTTAAAATGGAAGCACTTGCATTTTGATAGGTTTAGCACTCTCTTTCAGTGCATGTATCATGATAAACCTGCATTTAGGATGCATTTGTATGTCTTGGGTGAAATTAGGGTTTGGATCTTGAGGATTCTCCTTAATTCCCCTCTTTTATGACTCTAATTTCTAGGTAGGATATAGAAAGGGGTCCTCCTAGCCTTCATCACTTCAATCAGATGATCTTTTATCTATCACAAACATTATATTCTTATCCAGCTTCATTTCTAAGTTTTTGGGCATCCTCGGGGCCTTTAAACTGCATTCTGGCAAAAGTTAGGATTTCTGGTCAAGCTCGACCTTGACCCTGACTAGGTCAGGGTCGACCTCGACCTTGACCTCATCTTGCCAGGATTTCAAATTTTCAATTCCCACTTATTTAGCTTTCAGGATTATTAACTTCCTGCCTCCAAATCAACTGCTTCGGGCTTCGAAATGGTAAATCCTTTAATTACATTTAATTTAGATCCATTCTCTAAAGGTTAGGACCTAATTGGGATTTAATTCTTCAAGGTGGCCCTTCTAGATGAGTGTGACCTAATTCACTATAAAAGGAGGCCTTCCTCTCTCATTTTCACATCTCATCTCAAGCAATCAAGCTCTCAATTTTTCAAGGTGTTCGAGCAAGCATTTCAAGTCTTCAAGCATCTTCAAGCATTCATATTTGGAGCAAGAGAGAATCATTCTTCCTTGATCCATCATCATCAACATTTCAAGCATTCAATCATGGAGTAACAACTACAGATTATGAGAATGGTAGAAGTACTTTAGCCTTAGGGGCTTGGTATGATTTTCTATCACATTCAAATCTATGCATTGTTATTTCATACATATTCATGCTAGGGTTTTAATGTAGAGGATTAGATCTTAGCTTTACACTTTCAATATACACACACACATACTATTTCAATCAGCTATTCGTGGAGGTGGGAATCACCAAAATGGGGGTTTGACTAAGGCAAAACCCTATATAGCCACCCCAAAAACCCCTTTTTTCAGATATTTGCAGGTGTTGTTTTGGGAATCAGAGGCCAGATTGGAGTACCCTTTTCGCTGAACTTCTAGGATCTGCAAACAGAATCGGAATTGGACTTTAGAATAAAAATGTGGTCTTTGACCTTTTAAAAGGCCAAAGTTGACCTGTGTGATTCTGGAAAAAAGATTTTTGGGTTTTGTCCGCCTCGACATTTCCAGTCTAGAATAGGTGATGAAACTTTCTAAAACTTCATACAGACTTCAAAAAATAGGTATTTCTAGACTAATATCATGATGAGGTATGTACTTTGATCTAATTAATTTCCAAGCATTTTCAGATCTATTTATGCTTCTAAACATCCTTTTTAAATGAATAGGTGATGAATGTTATGTATGTTACTATGCTTCCATTTTCACCTTATTCATTTTGGTGAACCCATTTACGACAACTCTTTCTTTTATGGTGTTAGATTTAAATCTTGTAGATTTCTTTCTTGCATTTATATTTCAAAAATACAAAAAAAAATTAAAAAAATTGCAAAATTCCTTTAAAAATACAAAAATATTTCTATTTTTCATGCTTTTAGTACTTTCGTTGTATTCAACATGTATGATTCTTGTTTTGAGTACTTTGATGATGCTTTTATTATACAATAGGATATAATCCCTAATGAGGAGCATGGTAGTGAGGATGAAAATGGTTCGAATATGATCTCCATGGATCCTATTCCTATTTCACTCTCCTCCACAACCTCTCCAATTGACCTTTACCATAGGGTGTGTGCATGGTTACCTTCATGTCCCTCTGTTTGCAACATTGATAAACCAAAAATGATATTTCCTAAACCTTTGATGATGGTAAAAGGATGTCCTCCTATAACAGTTAAGGGTAAACCTAGAGATCCCTTGGATTTCTTTGATAACACTGATTCTGTTTCACATGCTTATCAAACACAAAATAATCCTCAGCCTACTGTTCCAATTTCTTTACCTCCTTCTCAACCTACACTTCCCCAAGAACCTAGGTACCCTTCTACCTTTAAGGAGTACAACTTAGTTGATCAATTACGTGCTACTCCTACCAAAATATCTCTATGGGAATTACTTCAAACCTCCCCGACATATTATGAGGCTTTGCAAAAGGCTTTATCTACTCTTCTTGCTACACCTTCTAACCAAGAAAACATTCATTCAATTTTGGATTGTATGCATGCTATGCCTTTTGTACCTCCTATTGTGTTTTCTGATGATGATTTACCTTCATTAGAGGTGCATAATCAATATGATGCTCTTATGGTGGTTGTCTCTATTAATAAAAGCATCATTTGAAGAACCTTAATTGATAATGGATCTGGACTTAATGTTTGTAGCATGGACATGCTCAAAGCAATAAAGGCTGATTTATCTACTATTCAACCTGATAATGTTCCTATATGTGGATTTGATAATATTGCAAAGAAAACTTTGGGTATTATTACCTTACTTGTTAAGGTGGGTCCAATTATTCTACATACTCCTATTCATGTTATGCCTAGACCACTTAACTATAACCTTCTTTTAGGAAGACAGTGGTTACATACTATGCATGTAGCTCCTTCTACTCTCCATCGCAAGGTTTGATTCATCTATAACAATCTAATGTATACATTACATGTGGATGATGCTCTAAATCCTTGCTTAAATGCAGAATATGCTAAAATCTCTGAACCCATTCAACCTAGTAAAGAGATTGAAAAACAATCGCCAATACAACAATCTGAGATAAAACAACCTAAAATTCAACAACAAGAAGATCCACCTTCTTCCTCTTCCTTGACTGAAGATGATTGGGGAACATTGGATTTTAATCCCACATTTATTGGCGAGTATAAGGTCTCTGATTTAGACTTTATGAAGCAACAGAATGAATTTGAGAAAAAAGTTTTTATTTCTTCTCCATTATCTAAAGAATTAAAAAGTAATTTTGTTGCCCCTTCAAGCAATGAAACACTTGACACTATAAAATTTTATTGTTATGATATTGTGACATATGCCGCTCCTTGGACTCCTTCTGATATGACTGATCGATATGGTCCCGGTTATCATTTGCTTAAGAAATCAGGATTCAATGGGAAAGGATGTGGTAAATATGAACAAGGTATACAAGTACCCTTGGATAATGACATTTATGACCATATGTATGGATTAGGATTTAATCCTTACTGACAACCCTCTGCTTTTCCTCTTAATGTTAATCATATTTGCAGTGGACAGTTGAAGTTGGTTAATCCATTGCTTATTGATCTTAATCAACAACCTTCTTTGGATATCTTCCCTAAAGAAGAGGCTTTAATGGAATATTTAGGGGTTTATGAGGACTTACCTAAGTTTCATAATAAATGAGGAAAGCCTTATTGCTTAAAAATTGATGCTTATTTTGGAGAACATGAAAAAAGAGATATTGCTCCTTTACCGATCGATTATTCGATAAGAAGTGATTTATTAATCACTGAGACTATTGATATTCAAATAGATGAAACTAATTTTGAAAGGGTGATAAAACTTGGGAAATGTTTGACTCATGATGAACGTGATCAATTGGCTTCCCTTTTGCTTGAATTCAAGGATATCTTTGCTTGGACATATTCCAATATGCCAGGTATCAATTCTAAGATTGTTACTCATAACATTGTTTTAAAGCCTAATATGAAACCTATAAAATAGAAAATTCAAAAGATGAATCCACAAATTGCTTTGTTAGTCAAAGGTGAAATTGAAAAACTATTGGATTCTGGATTTATCTGTTCTATTGATTATTCTGATTGGATTTCAAACATTGTGCCTGTGTCAAAAGGAGAAAATAAGATAAGGATGTGCACTAATTTTTGCAATTTAAATAAGGCATCCTTGAAAGATGATTTCCCACTACCTAATATCGATATGATTGTGGATTCCACATTGGGCCATGCTCTTTTATCTTTTATGGATGGCTTTTCAGGATATAATCAAATTTTTATCCCTCCTAAAGATCAATTTAAAACTGCATTTATAACACCTTGGGGAACCTTTTGTTGGGTCATGATGCCTTTTGGATTAAAAAATGCAAGAGCAACCTATCAACGGGCTATGACTTTAATTTTTCATGATTACATCCATAAGATTCTTGAAGATTATGTGGATGACATCTTGGCAAAATCCATACAAAGAGAAGATCATGTTACTATTTTACGATAGATATTTGAAAGAATTTGAAGTTATAATATGAGATTGAATCCTAAGAAGTGTGTCTTTGGAGTTGATTTTGGTAAATTATTAGGATTTATAATCTCTAAGTGAGGCATCGAGGTAGATACTGAAAAGAATGACACTATTGTTAATATGCCTCCTAAAAATATTTCTCAATTACAAAGTTTGCAAGGAAAAATACAAGCTATCCGTCGCTTTGTTTCTAACTTGGCAGACCGAACCATCCCTTTTACTTCCTTGCTTAGAAAGGATGCCACTTTCTCTTGGAATGAGGACTGTAAATAGACTTTTGAGCAATTTAAGGAGTATCTTGCAAATCCTCCTATCTTGCAGCCTACTAAGTTTGATAAACCATTTCAATTATACACTTCAACTACCCCACAAGCTGTGAGTGCATTATTAGCTCAATTTGATGACAATGGTAATGAAAGGCCTGTCTATTACATCAGTCAAACTTTATTGGATTATGAAACAAGATACACACCTCTAGAAAGACAATGCTTAGCAGTGGTTTATGCATGTCAAAAACTTAGGCATTATCTCATAAATGTTGAAGTTAATGTGATTGTCAAATTTGATCCCTTGAAACATCTTTTCTCGCAAATTGATCTCTCAGGCCGCTTGGCAAAATGGGTAATGTTACTTACTGAATTTGATCTTAATTTTATTCTTCAAAAATCAATTAAGGGACAAGTGTTGACTGATCATTTAGCTGAAGCTCCTTGTCCTCATTCTATTGAAGGTTCTACTCTTGAATTTCCTGATGACAATATTTTAGCTATTCAACAGGATGATATTTGGGAATTATATTTTGATGGGTCTAAGTGTAAGACAGGATCTAGTGTGGGTATCATCTTGATTCCCCCTACAAAGAAACCCATCCCTTTATCATATAAATCGACCTTTCCTTGTACTAATAACATTGTAGAATATGAAGCTCTTATAGCTAGCTTACGAGCCACTTCATCTCTCAATATCAAACATTTACATATATATGGAGATTCACAATTGATAGTTGAACAAATTAAAGGCAGATATCAGACTAAAAACAATAGAATGACACAATATAGAGATTTAGCTCTTGATATCCTTTCACAATTTTCCTCTTACACAATCCAGACATTACCAAGGAAAGATAATCAGCATGCAGAGGCTATGGCAAGTGCGGCATCCTTGGTTTGTCTCGAGAACAATGCTAAAAATTTCCAATTTACAATACAAACTCTTAAAAGTCCTGCAATTTTTTATAAGATTACCTCTGATTGTTTCAACTTGCATTTGGATGAATGGTATTCACACATTTTTCATTTTTTGAAGGATGGTACCTTTCTTGAATCAGCAACAAGGAACATGCGTAATCGCATTCAAAAACTTGTAGTATGCTATATCATTTTAGGAGATGTGCTATACAAACACTCTTATGAAGGTTTATTATTACGGTGTCTCAATAGAACTGAGATTTTGGTAGCTTTAGTAGAAGCTCATTCTAGTTCTTGTGGGGGACACTTTGGTGGCAAATCTTTAGTTCAAAAGTTACTTCAAATGGGGTATTATTGGCAAACTATGGAACAAGATTCTTTTATGTTTGTTAAAAAATGCCCTCAATGTCAATAGCATAGTAATTTGATTCATGCTCCTACTCATGAGCTTCGTAATCAAGTTTTTCCATGGCCTTTTAGTATTTGGGGTTTTGATCATATCAGAAAAATCTCACCAACTTCTTCTCAAGGGCATACTTACATTCTCACCGCTACAGATTATTTCATGAAATGGGTTGAAGTTGTCCCTCTTCATTCTACAATAGCAGATGTTATTTGTGATTTCATCCTTAATAATATTATAGCAAGATTCGGTATTCCCTCGACAATAGTTTTAGATAATGGAACATCTTTTAAGAATAAAGACGTTGCAAAATTTTTGGAGAAATATAGGATTCAACATAGATTTTCAACTCCATATTATCCTCAATCTAATGGACAAGCTGAAGCATCGAATAAAATTATTGAACAAATTTTACAAAAAATAGTTAGTAAGCATGCCAAAGACTGGCATACTCAACTGACTTACACTTTATGGGCCTATAGGACTAGTGTTCGTACTGCTATAGGTACTTCTCCTTATAACCTTGTTTATGGTACTGACACTATTATGCCTTTGGAACTGGAAATACCATCCTTATGTGTTTCATTTCATGGGATAATTGATAAAGATACTTTTCATGAACAACATTTACAAGAATTGGAAATGTTGGATGAACAACAAATACATGCATTAGATCATATAAAAGCTTATCATAAATCTCTCCAGAAATAATACAATCATAAGGTAATTGAATAACATTTGCAGTTGGTGATTTAGTTCTTTATGAGAATCAACGAAATGTGAATGCTTTACCGAGCAAAAAAGGAAAATTTAGCCCTAATTGGCTTGGACCTTTTATTGTTATTGAAAACTTTGGTTTGGGTGCTTACAAACTTGCTAATATGGATGGTGTTTCTTTTAAGGAACCCATTAATATTATGCATCTTAAATGTTATTACCCTTAATCTCATTTGTTCCATGTGAATTTATGTGTTCCTTATAATGATTTCTTTTATAGGTTATTTAGTTTTAGTAAAAATTACATATTGAATATGTTTATGCACTTTCTTTATTTTTTTTCTTTCTATTAAGTTTTAT
Organism: Chamaecyparis obtusa; assembly: GCA_027943335.1. NCBI lineage: Eukaryota > Viridiplantae > Streptophyta > Pinopsida > Cupressales > Cupressaceae > Chamaecyparis > Chamaecyparis obtusa. The sequence continues at coordinate 2,094,830 of BSBK01002625.1, forward strand.
ATTGATGAAAACATAGTAATCAAGTATAGAACTAATCAGTAAAGAAATTTTTTCATTTATCAGCAATACATAGTTTTTCAAAGTTCTGATACATATGAGGCCAATGGCCCTATCTATCACTACATCTATCACCATGCCGCTCTGATGGTCGATGACTCCCAAATCTCTCTCCTCTATGATAGGAAGATGAAGATTTGTGTGTCTATGTATGGCTCCTAGTATGCTCATGGCCTGAACACATTCTCGAAGACTCTGTATCTCTGTCATCATCTTCTCCTCCCTCTCTTTGCACATCCTCAACTCCTGCTAGATGCATACGAAGATATCGGAATGTCTACCTGGATCTTTGTGCCCAATGGAAGACTCTCACTCATCATCTGGAAGTCGGTAGGAAATAATGTTATCCTTGAGAACCTCGGATACAAAACTCCTCCATTCCACTACTTTAGCTGTAGAGGAAACATACTTTTATCATGCTAATATCATATTTTCATCAAATCATATTTGTAATCAAAAAATTCATAGTCCATACTTGGGTCTCCCTCTTGGACATCACTAAAGTGTCTAGATGGTGGGGGCATGGAGTGACTACTCTCTCCACGCTCGCTATGTCTAGGCCATGAAGGTGGTGTCTCTATGTGGGGTTGTGGGGGCCATCTCGATCTCAGTGGTGATGCAAGAGTGATAGGTATATCTGCACCAATGTCACCATCTAGGGGCATGTCCTCAGCTCTATCATCTACTCTCTCCTCCTCCTCCATCGGTTCCCCCTCAGAGATGTGTTCCTCATCTTCCATGTTGTCTGCACTATCCCGGTGTGTCCTCTATCTATACTCTAGATCACCTGTAGGATAATCCATGGGGAAGATAGGGTGGGTCCCCTCTAAGCTCCAGTACCAGATGTAATCTTGGCTAACCCCTACATAGGATACATCTGATGGTACCTCAATATCCTCTGTCTCCTCTACATCACTATCCTCTATGTCTACCACTAAAGGTCAATGCATAGTGTCGGGTCTCTAATGGTATCTCATCAGATGTGCATAGAGAGGTACTACCTTAGGGACTCCCTGTGGCAGGCCGAACTATCTCATCACTCGATTATAATAATATGGCATCACTATATGGCTCTGGTGACCTTTTAGCAGCTTACGCTACTGAGAGTGTCTCATCTGGAATCAGGTTTCTGGCCACTCTATCATTTGGCAGTAGGGTCTCCATATCACATCAGTACTAGCAATATGGTCAAGGTGTACTCTCTAGTAGAGCATATCTCCAAGTTGCCAGATATCTCTCATAGGATATGCAAAGGCTCTCATCGTACTCGCATCTACCATCACTGGCACTCCTTGTGGATGTGTACATGTGAAGTGCTCAAAAATCCAAATTTGTAGAATGGTCCATGTTGATAAACTCTCTCGCCGATACCTCACCAACTGACTCAACTCATGGTATAGCTGACAGAGCATGTTGTGACCCCATCAGAACATAGTCCTCTCTCTCTCCATCCTCTGAATCAAATGAGTCATAGGTGAACAAAATACAGTACCCTTTGAGTTGGGTAACACAACCAAGGCTACTATGCATAGCATCACCTTCCGTACTAAGGGAATATGGCCTGATACTATGGATGATAGTGAGATGTGATCTGAATGATTCTGCATCACTAGATGCCCACCTATACAGTACTCTGTATCTACATGAATCTCCTCCCAACCTCTATGTGTCCTAGGTCTGACAATCTCTCCTCGGACCAAAAGCCTCATAATCCTATATACATCCTCTAATGTCACTGTAATCTCACCGGTAGGAAGATGGAAGGAGCATGTATCCTCATCCCATCTCTCTATCAGTGCAGAAACATCTCCTGATGCAACCTGATTTGTGGAAGGACTGATACCCAATATAGTCCTACATCCCTCAGTAGTTGTAAAGCCTCATCATCCAAATCAGACAGTCTCTCCTTAACCTGCACTAGCAGTTCCCCAAAGGGATGCTCTTGGAAGTAGATGAGGTCCTACAGTCACAAACTAGCATCATATCAGTCATTTACATCATCAAATCTGAAATTACAATTGATCTAGGTCAAAGTCGACCTCAGTTAGGTCAAGGTCGACCTTACTAGGTCAGGGTCAACTTTTCTGGGTCAGGGTCGACCTTTTTGGTCAAGGTCAACCTAAATGGTTCAAGGTCGACCTAATTGGGTCAAGGTTGACCTCAAGGGGGTAAAATTGACCTTGCTCAGCAAAAACATGAATTTGGAAAGAATCTTACCTTAAGGAGTGCTCGTTCGGTAGCTAGACGGTGTCTCACAATCTCCAGGCATGTTGCTCGTAGTTCCTCCCTTCTCAGCATCTTGCTTCTAATTTTGAATCTATAAATGGTAAGAATGAGTAAGTATCTTTTTCATCTCTTTTATAGGTTTAAAATTAGGGTTAGGGTAAGAATTTCCTTTTATGCATTACGATAGACATTCATTCTTTTCATCATAACTTGAGTTAGATAACTCTATTTTATGTGTTGTCAGTGGCGTTGGAATCATGATTCAGATATCTAACTCCCTGAACCAATTTGGGAAGGGTAGGAATCCTTCTAACAGGTTTAGGAATGAACTTTTCAACACTCTACATATCTAGTATCTAAAGTTTTCTTATCACCCTGTTTCACCCTTCCAAAGTAGAAAGCCGAAATAGGGGGGGCATAAGGGGCTCCATATACTTCTCAAACTATCATATAGTAAGCTTTAGGTGATTATAGATTTTCATTAACCTGGTGTATTTCATGTTCTAATGGTTTTCTACAGGATCTTTACATCAAGGACTTGGCTATATCCTTTTTCATCTTTATGATATTTTCTTACTTTAGCTTGCATATTCACGTAGTGTCATATTTAAGCTAAAATGGGGGTTAAATGTATCATCTTAAAATGGAAGCACTTCCATTTGGATAGGTTTAGCACCCTCTTTCAATGCATGTATCATGATAAACCTGCATTTAGGATGCATTTGTATGTCCTGGGTGAAATTAGGGTTAGGATCCTGAGGATTCTCCTTAATTCCCCTCTTTTATGACTCTAATTTCTAGGTAGGATATAGAAATGGGTCCTCCTAGCCTTCATCATGTCAATCAGATGATCTTTTATCTATCACAAACATTCTATTCTTATCCAGCCTCATTTCTAAGTTTCTGGGCATCCTCGGGGCCTTTAAACTGCATTCTGGCAAAAGTTAGGGTTTCTGGTCAAGCTCGACCTCGACCCTGACCAGGTCAAGGATGACCTCAAACTTGACTAGGTCAGGGTCGACCTCGACCTTGACCTCATCTTGCCAGGATTTCAAATTTTCAATTCCCGCTTATTTAGCTTTCGGGATTATTAACTTCCTGCCTCTGGGTCAGCTATTTCAGGCTCCAAAATGGTAAATCCTTTATTTACATTTAATTTAGATCCATTCTCTAAAGTTTAGGACCTAATTGGGATTTAATTCTTCAAGGTGGCCCTTCTAGAGGAGTGTGACCTAATTCACTATAAAAGGAGGCCTTCCTCTCTCATTTTCACATCTCATCTCAAGCAATCAAGCTCTCAAGTTTTCAAGGTGTTCGAGCAAGCATTTCAAGTCTTCAAGCATCTTCAAGAATTCATATTTGGAGCAAGAGAGAATCATTCTTCCTTGATCCATCATCATCAACATTTCAAGCATTCAATCATGGAGTAACAACTATAGATTGTGAGAATGGTAGAAGTACTTTAGCCTTGGGGGCTTGGTATGATTTTCTATCACATTCAAATCTATGCATTGTTATTTCATACATATTCATGCTAGGGTTTTAATCTAGAGGATTAGATCTTAGCTTTACACTTTCAATATACACACACACATACTATTTCAATTGGCTATTCGTGGAGGTGGGAATCACCAAAATGGGGGTTTGACTAAGGCAAAACCCTATATAGCCACCCCAAAAACCCCTTTTTTCAAATATCTACAGGTGTTGTTTTGGGAATCAAAGGCCAAATTGGAGTACCCTTTTTGCTGAACTTCCAAGATCTACGAACAAAATTAGAATCAGACTTTAGAATAAAAATGTGGTCTTTGACCTTTTAAAAGGTCAAAGTCGACCTGTGTGATTCTGGAGAAAAGATTTCTGGGTTTTGTCCACCTCGACATTTCCAGTCCAAAACAGGTGATGGAACTTTCCAAAACTTCATACAGACTTCAGAAAATAGGTATTTCTAGACTAATATCATGATGAGGTATGTACTTTGATCTAATTAATTTCCAAGCATTTTTAGATCTATTTATGCTTCTAAACATCCTTTCTAAATGAATAGGTGATGAATGTTATGTATGCTACTATGCTTCCATTTTCACCTTATTCACATACAAAAAATGAAAAATCCTAATGTACGAAAAAAGTCCTAAAAATGCTAAAAACATACAAAAATGGAATTTACGAAGAGGCACAGTGGTCCACTTACCGAATGTCCATACTATGGAGGTCTCTGATGTCGCTGGCTATGCTCAATATGGTGGGAAGAGACAAGTACCTTCATCTCAGCCATTTTCTCACTCAGAGGGCTCCATAAATGTTTCAAAAGTCAAATGTGAATAATGAAGTGAAAATGACCTTTTTGGCCCTTATATAGCTTTTCACCTAATTTTCAAAAGTGCTCTGTTTTTCATGAAAACTGCAGCCCTGGCTAATTTCGACATTCTGAACCTATTTTCAGGATCAAAATCAAAATCTGAGATCATTTACTATGTCAAAATCATGATTTAAAATTTTCAGACCCAGGATGGCCGACTGCTTGCATAATCGACCTTCAATCATCACAAAAATCCAGAATTCAACTTAACTGTTTATCTTACATCAAACTATTTGAATTTCAACTTGGTCAACCATGGTCAACTCATGGTCAAACATAGTCAAACTTGGTCTCCAAGACCTCTAAACGATGCAGAACGCATTCTCGAACATGTATAACCACTTCTCAAATCAATTAACATGCTTCTAAACCATTCAACGCTAACTTTTCTTGTTAGATTTTGATTTTAATCCCGAAGGGGGCATGGTATTGCACATCGTTCAAGTCTGTAAATCTAATTCTATCAATCAAATTTCTTTCCTCGGTAATCAAGACAACAACCACGTCTAGTTGTTGATTCATCTAAAGACCTCGTTGCTTGGGGCACATCGCTTGGGGCATGTCAGGTTCATCAAGATCCATATCAATCTGGTATTCTCTATCTTGTAAATTGTATCAACTTTTCGTAACCATCAGTTCATCAGCGTCATTTCCTTGGTTCTTCATAACTGAAAGATTCAGATGTGATACCAATATGATTCCTCTAGACATTTAGGTCTAGAATTAGGTCACTCACTTCTCCGTAATCATAAGGTTCAGAATCAGGCATTTTGACACTTTTTTGTAATCACCAGTTCATTGTTGCTATAGTTAACATTATCTTTGGTCAATCAGGACCTAACATCTTCACATTCTTCAATCAATTTTTGTCTCAGAATCGGTCCATCTTTCAAATCAATTTCATACATCTACATCAAACATAGACTAATCTTTGAACCACTATGCTTCACACAGTAATTCAAAGAGGGGTAAAATGAAATACCCCAAAAATGGGCTATAGGTTCATTAACCTCCTACATTCTCAAATCGAACGAAATTGACATCAAAGTCCTAACCTAAGGCACATCTGCACATCATTTTATCAAAAATTGATTTTATCTTAATTTTGCATCAGAGAATATTCCTTGAAGTATTCCCTTTATCCTAATTATCTTTGATTTAATAATTATTTGGCGATAAATCCTATTTATCCTAAAGTGTGATTAATTGAATATTCTAAATATTTAATTAATCAGACTTAATTCTACCACTTAATTATTTAATTACATTTATTCCTAATTAATATTGTTTTTATTTTGACAATAAATCAAAATTCCTACAAACAATCAATTGAATATTTATTTAATTGATTTAAAATCAAAGTTGTCAAATGTAATGATTTAATTGGAATAAAGTTTGATTTAATAATTGATTAACCCATAAATCAATTGTTTTAATTCAAAAATCAGTTAAGTTGAGAATAAATCACTTTATTTTTAAATTAATTTATAATTAAATCATGCACAATCAGAAAAGCAGTCAACTAGAAATCAACAACCAATTTTAAATTTAAACTCAACATCTGATGATGAGTTGAAATTTGATCTAAACTCTATTTTGAGTTAAAAACTACTTTTGCATGGTTTTATGAGTTTATTTATTCTTAATTTCTTGATAACTCAAAAATCAGCCTGAATTTATCAAGAGTGATTTATGGCTTTTCTCAATGAATCCTCAAGCCTTGGATTTCTATAAAAAAAAAGGCTCACCTCTTCACAATTATCAACCCTCAAATTTGCACAATTACTCTGGTGAAATTGCATACGAAGGATTAAGCACTTGCAACAGGCGATTTGTGAGATCTTTCATTGTTGGTCATAGCTTTGCATATTTTTCATATCATAGCATTCATTCACTCATATCATTCTTAGAATAATCTGCATATCATTTCGATTCATTCTAGATTAGATTCATTCAAGTTTTTCATCTAATTGCATACAAAATTCAAAAATATAGATTAATCTACATCCATGCAGTTTTTCATTCTTTTTGCATTCAAATCCTTCGTTTAGGTGTTGCATTGTCACTGATCTTGATTTCAATCTGAGAACATCATACTCGCACCTACTAGAAGGCAGTAAATCACCTGGTTAGCTTAGTTTCAATTACTTGCAGATTTCAATTTTGCTAACCTCTAATGTTTTACTGAAGTGTTGTGTCTACAACTAGGTACAATTTTCACACACGCAACTAGGAACAAAGCAAGACTTGTATGTAAAGGGTATGCACAAGAAGGTATAGATTATGGTGAGACCTTTGCACCAGTTGCAAGACTTGAAGGACTTATAATATTACTTGCATATGTTGCCTATAAAGGATTCAAAGTATATCAAATGGGTGTCAAATCTGAATTTTTGAATGGGATACTTGAGGAAGAGGTTTACATTGAACAACCTGAAGGTTTTGTTGATCCAAATTAGAAAAACATGATATGTAAATTGCACAAAGCACTGTATGGACTAAAATAAGCACCGAGAGCATGGTATGAAAGACTAAATTCATATCTTATTAGTATTGGTTTTGTAAGAACAAGTGATAATAGCAATTTGTATTTGAAAGGTGAAACCGATGACAAGATTCTTATTGCTGAAATTATTGTTGATGATATCATATTTGGAGGACATGATAAACTATGCAAAGAATTTGCTGATGAAATGAGAAAGGAATTTGAAATGTCAATGTTTGGAGAGATTAAATTATTTCTAGGTTTGCAAATTCTACAACAAAATGAAGGGATATTCATTACACAATCAAAGTATATAAAAGAAGTGTTGAAGACCTTTGGAATGGAAGATTCAAAACTATTAGGTACACCAATGGTCACAGGATGCAAATTAACAAAGGATGATTATTCAATCAAGGGAAATCAAACACTATACAGATCTATGATTGGAAAACTGATGTATGTTGTGCATAGTAGACTAGATATTGCACATGTTGTTGGGATTGTAGAAAGATTTTTTGTTAATCCTAAGGAATCAGATATGACTATTGTTAAAAGGATTTTGAGATACTTGAAAAACACAGAGAATTATGGTTTATGGTATAAGAAACAAGGCAATTTTGAACTACAAGTTTACACTGATGCAAATCGGGCTGGAAATGTTGATGATCAAAAGAGCACAACTGATGGAGCATTCTTTTTGGGAGAAAGATTAGTTACTTGGATAAGAAAGAAACAGGCATATATTTCTCAGTCTACTGTTGAAGCAGAATATGTTCTTGTTACTGCTAATTGCTCAAACATTGCATGGATAAAACAACTTTTGGAAGGGATGAATGAAGAGATCATTGATCTAGTAATAATATATTGTGACAACACAAGTGCTATAAACATTTCCAAGAATCCAGTGATGCATGCAAAGATAAAGCACATATCTATAAAGTATCACTACTTGAGGGAACAAGTACAAGAAAAGAAAGTGAAATTGGAGTTTGTAAAATCAAAAGAATAACTTGCAGACATATTTACCAAACCCTTACCAAAGGATACATTTGAGTACTTGAGGACTAGACTAGGGGTCCATCCCTTGTCTATCAGTCACTAAGGTGATCAAGAGGTTGCATCAACCTATACTTTATCAAAAATTCAAATGATGTTGATGCATATTGTTCACACTTTAGGTCTCCTAAGGTTGTGAAAGATGGAATAGAGAAAATTGTATATTTGTACATGAAGGTACTTGATTTGAACCGAACACCAGAGATAATATTTTGGCTACTACATAGTTGTTTATTCTTTTTGGCATTGATGTCAAAGGGAGAGAAGAATCAATGAAATACCCATCCAGTGGGAGAGAAGAATAAAGAAAAAGATCAAATCCATAGGGAGAGTCTACATGAAATGTTGTGTAGTGATTAAACATATAAAATGTACAAGCTAGGGAAAGATTACCGAGTTACAACATTTATCTAGAGATTTTTAGTACAAATGTTTGGTATTCTATGGAATATTTCATATTGTGTTGCCATCAATGCCAAAGGGAGAGATTGATAACCTATAACTGATTGAATATCTTGATGAACTAAATAGACAAGTGAAAGACAGTGATTAGAGATCACTGAGTTACTAAAGTGATATGTAAGGTAATTAAATCAGTTAATGTATTGTCATTTATGTCAACTAGGTTTGGTTGTAATTATCATGATAGTTACAAACATCTGAAGAAGAAAAATGGTAAAGGAATGAGATATATACATGAAGATGAGATGGATATGGAAGATATGGCTAAGGTATACATTGGGTAACTTATTGATGATTCTATGGCATCATATGGTTGACTTGATTGTATTACGTGAATTTGTTATGTATTGAAGATCAGAACTGAACTAGTTAATGTGGTCGATAATTGAAGATTTTTGTATACACCAAGCTAGTGTTGTGTATACCAAGTAACAGTAATAATCGAGTTAGTTATCACCGACACATTTTGGTATTGACCGCGTGAAAGAAATAAATAAAGTTTATAACAGCCGACTGAATTAATGAGCTGGATGATTGCTTATGATTCTGAGGTAAAAGATAAAGTTTGTCCTGATGATCTAACAGGTGACAAAATTCAAGATTGATCGAATGGATAAGGATGAAACATGTTATAGACACATCTACCGAGGAAGCTTGAAGCGACAAAAGGAACGATGGATATTAAGAGGCAAAATCTAACGGATGATAAGAAAATGGTTTAAAGTCTATTTAAAGAGACATAAGATTCATTATTGAGCTTGGAGCTTATTGACATTGTAGGAGATTTCATGTGAAAGGACTATTTTCATGCACCACTTATCAAACTGGTTACATATAGAACCGAGCTAGACTACAGGCATTATCGAGCATCGGGGTATTATTTATCGAGCTGAATATATTGGAAGATATGAAGGATTGAAGTGATTATTGATCAGAGGAGGTATTTTGAGCTTAATATAGATTTGAAAATCTAAAAATATTAGTTGTATTTGAATTAGATCACTATTGTATCAATTTAACCATTGTTATAGCAAAATCTTTTAATAGAGTGGACTTAACAATCTTATTTGTATTTCAATATGCCATTCAAGGAATGTTGTTGGTTTTCTTGTTGACTCCATAGTGAATGTTGGTCAAGAGTTAACTGTTAGTGATAAATCCTTCAACCAGGTCACACCTTACAGTGTGTATTGTAACCTTTGACAAGGTTGGCTCCTAATCAAGCTCACTTCAAAAGAGTGAATTATTTTGGGTTATCGGTCCCAGGTGGTTTTTCCCCTAACATGGTTTCCTTGTTAAAATATATGTGTTATGTGTATTTAATGTGATTGGATTTTTATTTTACTTTACACATTGCATATTAGTTTGATCGGTAAACACAATATTGAATTGACTGTTAATCGGTAGATGAAGAGAAAGTTATTGTTGATAGCTTACCGAGTTGATAATTTATTTGAAAAGTTTGAATATATACATCTGAGATTTTTGGGACTATAGGATAACTGGAACTAATTGAGCCACCCTCCTCTCAGTTATCTAACACTCCTAACATAGCACTCTTTTCTACTGCAGTGGAAGGATTGTGGGTGTTATCCCTGATGAGACAAATTATTGTATCAATTTTGTTATAATCTTCATACTTTGTTGACACTCTTTATGCTCTGATAGACATTTCTAAAACATTTATGACTTATACCTATGAGAACTTATGCTAAGTACAACTAAAGCCACAAATTCTATGGGTAGCTAGAATGACATGTTTTGCTGACTATTATAAATATAATGCAATACTTCATATAGTTATTTTAAGTTGTGTTCTAACATTTGAGTAGGAGTTGAAATGTTGACTTGAATATATATATATATATATATATATATATATATATATATATATATATATATATATATATATATATATATATATATATATATATATATATATATATATATATATATATATATATATATACACCAAATGCTACTAACCTTTTAGGTAAACAAGGAGTAGTACAAATTGTGGTGCAACCACATTAAAGAAGAGCGTTAGAAGATCAGCCATAGTGGAAGAATCTAGCACAGTTCCAAAGGATATGCCACTTCTAAGAAGGAGTTGTCATTCTAGAAGATATAGTAAATAGTTATGCTATATTCCCTCAGTGTTGTTATTCTATTATTGACACTTATTGTAATATGTCATGGTTGTTTTATCTCCTCCTTATTTGGAGAGGTTTAATCAGACTTTTCTATTATGTTTTCAATAAGTGTCAATCCTCTTTATAAAGGGATTTGATCAAATTAGTTAGGTAATGAGAAAATATAGAATGATGTATTTAGTATAGTAGAAGTTTCTCTTTTATGTTCTTCATGAGTTTTTCAATTGTTATGTAAGAAGAATTTAATGGAAGAGTGATTTTGAAGTATCTTCTGTGTTAGTAGTTAGCAGAAGCCAACCAAGGGGGCCCACTTGGGAGGTGGATTAGATTAAGTTAGAGTATAATTTCTTACTGTATTTTCCATGCTTTCAAGTAGAAGTTACTTTTTTACTCTTACAGCATTACTATTGTGGATGTTCCTGAAGCACTTGTAGAGACAGACATAGTGAATGTTTTGAGTTGATAGATAGTTTTAGAATAAGTTCACAAGCTTTCTGCAGTAATTCCATTAAGTAGTCAAGTGTGTTTACTTTCCTACAACAATAGCATAGGTTCCTTTCATGCATTTTATCTTCCTGCAGCATAGGTGTTATGACTCTTAGAGGAACTTAGTGCACAAACTGTGCTATCCCATTTCAAGTCAACGTCCCTGGGTTGACAATCTAAATGCATTTCATGATGGTTAAAGTAATCCTTAGTATGAATATATCAATCCTAAGAGAGACAATGGCATGATTATTATTACCTATTGTGAGACTGTTCATTTTTGGCATCGCTACCGGGGATGGTGTCAAACTAGGAACCTTAATGAGTCATTTATTTTTCAGACTAATTTATTGTTTTTTTAGTCAATACAGAGTAGTTGTGAGCTTTCTTCACAAGTTCATCAACTTATGTGCATAAATTGAAGAAGGTGAGATGTTCATAGTAGATTTCTTCCAAAAGACCCTGTTAAACTAAAAGAAGAATTTGAAGAACTTGAGCTACCATTTCTCGATGCAAGTCCTGAGTTTGTTGCATCATCTTCAACAGAAGAAGACACTCATGATACATTTGACCTCCACCCTTTTGCATTAATATTAGCCAATTTCCATAATAATCCCAATCCAGGACCACCGGTTGTCCAAAACTTTCCAGTCAATAATACTTTCCAACCATAATTTCAATATCCAACACCTCCAATAATGGCAGCTCCTACATTTCCATTTCTTATTCCAAGTCTTATCAACAATCCTAACCTCAAGAACATACCTTCTTCAACACTACCAAAGTTCTATGGCCTTATTACAGAGGATCTTGACACCTTTTTGTTTGAGTTTGACATACTGTGTTGGAGTTTTGACTATAATACTGATAGTCATAAGCTTAAGCTATTTCCAGCAACACTGAAGGAGTCATCTCTCAGATGGTTCATGGGCTTAGAAGAAAATGCAGTAGCTAATTGGGATGGAATGAGAGATTTGTTTCTAAGGAATTATAAGGAATACTGCAAAGGAGGTGATTCAAAAGGAGATGACATCTTTTGCATGTCACAGAAAGAAGATGAGACATTGGAGGACTGCATATCATGCTTCCTATATAACTTGCAAAAGGACCCTCAACATGCATTGCAAGAGGATTCACAGAAGCTGATTTTTCTAAGAGGAGTGAATGACAACTGCCTCAAAGCATTGGACCTCATGGCTAGAGGAGATATATCTCAGTCTTACTGGGATGACCTTCAGAAGATTTTTATGAACTATTCTAGAGTAGCAATGAAGAAAGGAAGAGGATTTCACTCAACACTGGCCAAAGGAAGTGGCTCTGGTATTTCAAAGATGGAGATTTCAAACCTATTGTTAGACTTCAAGCAAGACATCATAAATGATGTCACTACACACCTAGACATGATGAATTCCAAGAAGAAGCATGTAGAAGCGGAGGCACAGCTAGCTGAATGTTGTCCCCATTGTTGCAAACAAAATAAGGATTGTCAATGCAAATTAGTCACAAACCTAGAGAATTAGCATCTTCCAACTGAATACTTAAAGATAGAAGGAGAGGACGAGAAAGTATTCTTTGTTTCTCAACATCAGCCATGGGCCATGGGACAAGGTATGCCTCAAGACCCACTATAAATTTCAAATCCTTATAATAGTTAGTGGCAAAACTAGAATGTCCAAAGTCCTCCACAGTATAATCAACCCACTTGGAATAATGCTTGGCCAAATAATCAATAGAATCAATGGTATACTCCACAACAACCCAATGGCCACAATTTCCAAACCAATGGCAACAACCACAAGAGAATTGGTAGCCCACTAACCAGTGGAGAGGACCTCAATAATGGCCTAATCCAAATCTTGGATATCCACCTCTACCACCTCCAATAAATACACCTGCAATAATGCCACCACCTACAAATATAGGTCCTCAAAAGCAAACACAGTTACCTACTTAACCATAGCCAAATCCCAACAGTCAACAATTATAGTAGCAAATGTATGCTACTGATGCTCAGCAGTACCCTACCTATGCACTTAACATAGTTGATATACACTTAAGATCAGGTACTACCTTGTCTGCACCTGAACCACATCTTATTACCAAAGTGCCAAAAACTCCTATAGCATTAGTACCAATTCCAGAGAATGCTTTACCAAATACTACTACCCCAAAAAATGTTTCCAATTCAGCTAATGTTCAAACATCAGTTAAACCACCTTTTCCTCAAAGGCTCAGCATGGACAAACCTATACCAAAAGAAGACCAGCCATTTGATATCCTTGAGCAATTAAAGAACATGCATATCCAAATTCCCTTATTTCAAGTAATAAAGGAAGTCCCTGTCTATGGAAAGGAAATAAAAGAAGCTTGTCTTAAAAAGCCTAGAAGAAAGAAAAAGGATCCTACAATAGTTCATGTTATTGGACAATTGGCAGATATCATGTTAGGAAAATTGGTAATTCCAAAATACTCAGATCCAGGGAGTCCAGTTGTTAACATCATCATTAATGGTCAGTCTGTCAAAAATGCATTAATAGACTTAGGTGTTTTCATTAATGTAATGACTAAGGATACTATGAATAAACTAAGCATTGAAGGGTTGAGAGCTACTCCAACAATATTGCAATTAGCAGACATCTCTACTTTCACCCCTGATGGAATGATAGAAGACATAATAGTTGCCATAGATTCTTGAGAGTACCCTACTGATTTCATGATTTTATCACCAAAGGTCAATCTTGTTGGTTACCCTATTATCCTAGGATTTCCATGGTTAGCAACAACTAATGCAAGCATTAGTTGTAGATCAAGGAACATGACAATTTCAGATGGGAAAGCCACTAAGAAACTAGCATTGTATCCTCCATCTCAACCTCAGCCAGATTTAAGTACACATATATGGCCAGATTTAGGAGAGGGGGAAGAAGAACTAAATTCTATGGTTTAGCTCATGATGTTACATAGGCAATCTTTTCTAAAGCTGCAAGAGGAAGATGAAGTCATTCGGAGCATTCTTAATAATGACTATGTTATAATCAAAGATATATCTGAGAATTTTGTGTTAGAGTTAACTACATATGAAGACAATTTTGAGAACTGTGTGTTACCTTCAGAACCCAATATCATCCATTAGTTGCTACCTAGTGAAGTAAATATAAGTCCTATCACTAAAGTATCCATGCTTGACCTTACAACTACTGTTGAGTTTTCTAAGGGTCATAATCTCCATGTGAATAATAAGCTACCTTCACAACAGATGGAGCAACTAACCAAACTACTGCAAACACATGAGAAAGCCTTTGCATGGTACTATGGGGACATGAAGGGATTAATCCCTAAACTATGTACTCATAGGATTTATATCAATGAAGGAAGCCTACCACTCCGTCAACCCCAAAGGAGGATAAACTCAGCATTAAGGGAGATAGTCAAAACAGAATTACAAAAGTTATTAGATGCTGGCTTTATATATCCTATATCTGATAGTAAATGGGTATCACCTTTGGTTATAGTACCCAAAAAGGGGGGTAAATGTAGAATCTATGTATATTACAAGGATTTGAATAAAGCTACCAAGAAAGATCACTTCTCATTACCATTCATTGATCAAGTACTTGATACCTTAGCTGGTAAAAATTATTTTTCCTTTCTTGATGGATATAGTGGATACAATCAGATTACTATTGCTCCAAAGGACCAAGAGAAGACTACATTCACATGTCCATGGGGAACATATGCATAATTTGTCTTACCATTTGGGTTGTGCAATGCTCCAGCAACATTCCAGAGGGCTGTAGTTAGTATTTTTGCTGACATATCACATGATTGTATGGAGATATATATGGATGAATTTACAGCATTTGGAGTGAAATTTGAAGAGGCTTTGAAGAATCTTGAAAAGGTGCTAATCCAATGTAAGGAACATAATCTATCCCTTAATAGTGAGAAATGCTTTATGATGATGCAGGAAGGAGCGATACTTGGGAATTTTATTTCAGTAGTAGGAATTCAAGTGGACCCAGCTAAAGTTGAGGTAATACTCACATTACCTACCCCTACTAAGCCAAAAGATGTAAGATTTTTCTTAGGAGATGTTGGATACTATAGACGCTTTATTTAAAATTTTAGTCAAATTGCTAGTCCTTTGTACACATTAATTATAAAAGAGGCTAAGTTTATATGGACATAAGCATGTGAAGAGTCCTTCCTGCAGCTAAAGAAACTTCTAACAATTGCACCAGTCCTCAAAGGACTGAATTGGTCCATTCCATTCCACATCCATACAGATGCATCAAATTATGCCATAGGTTTTGTGCTAGGATAAAAGTCTAGTAACCTTGAGAATGCAATTTACTATATCAGTAAAAGCCTCCATGGACCTGAATTAAACTACACAGTTACTGAAAAGGAACTCCTAGCTGTAGTTTATGCATTGAACAAATTCCAACACTATGTAATAGGCTATCCAATTTTTGTTCACATTGATCACTCAACAATAAAATATATGATGAACAAACCGGCTATAACAGGCAGATTGGCAAGATGGCTTTTACTATTGCAGGAATTTGATATAACAATTGTTGATAAGCCAAGGAAGGCAAATGTAGTTGCTGACTGCTTGTCTAGACTACAAAATGTTGATGAAGACACCACTCAGGTTGAAGATACATTTCCTGATGAACACATGTTCCACATAGCAATCAAAAACTTGTGGTATGCTAACATAGCCAATTATCTTGCAGCAAATAAGATGCCCCCCATTTTTCTTAGAAGGACAGGAAAAAGCTTGCAGAGAAAAGCTTTCAATTTTCATGGATAGATAACAATCTATTTACACTGGTCCAAATCAAATCATGAGGAGGTGTGTGAGAGAAGATGAGATATATGACATAATCGATGCTTGTCATGATGAGCCATGTGGAGGTAACTTTGTAGCAAAGAGAACAGCCCTAAAAATCTTAACAACGGGATATTATTGGCCAACATTACAAAGATGCAACCAGTTATACAAAAAAATGTGATAAATGCCAAAGGATGGGTCATCCAACAAAATTAGATGAGATGCCACTTAATCCACAAGTGGTGATAACACCCTTTAATAAATGGGGTATGGACTTCATAGGACCAATTGATCCTCCATCAAATGGAAAATCATATATCTTGGTATGCATAGATTATCTTATAAAGTGGGTGGAAGTGAAAGCAATGCAGAATGCTAGAGATCAAAAAGTAGCCAAATTCTTATATGAGGACATTTTTACCCGTTATGGAGTCCCAAGAGAATTAGTAACAGACCAAGGAGCACAGTTCACTTCAAATCTGATCAGTGAGCTAATTAAGGAGTATAGTATAAGACATCAGAAGTCTAGCCCTTACCATCCGTAGGCAAATGGACAAGCAGAGGTGAAAAATAGAGAAATAGAGGCCATATTAACAAAGATAGTGCAATTGCATCATAGGGATTGGAGCAGTCGGTTAACTGAAGCAGTCTAGGCTTATCGTACAACATGGAAGACCACAACAGGGCTCACACCATTTGAATTGGTGTATGGAAAGGAAGCAATGTTTCCCATAGAATTTGAACACAAAACATTGCACACAGCTCTGGAGTTGAACATCAATCTTCCTACAGCACAATCAAAATGCCTACTCCACCTCAATTCCTTAGATGAAATGCAAAAATTAGCATTAGAGAGAATAGAGTTAATCCAGAACCAAAGGAAGAGGTGGCACAATTCACATATCAAGAATAAGCACTTTCAAGTAGGTGATTGGGCTCTATTATATGATTCTCGATTCAAGGAGATTCCAAGAAAGCTATAGACTAGATGGCTGGGACCATATGAAATTCACTATGTTTTTTAAAATGGAGCAGTCCAATTAACAACATTGGATCCAATCCAATTTAAACTACTTGTTAATGGACACCACTTGCGCCTATATCACAAGCCACAAACCAAGGAAGAATTCTTGCAACAGTTCAGCATGAAAAGGTTAACAACACCTCAGGTAATAGTTCCTGTAGCAGAAGGTGAAAGCCTTCCTCCTACAGCCTCACCATAACATGCCTTCAGAAATCACCCATAATAAGACTTCATTTAATATGAGTTATATTTCTTCATTCACTTTTCTCTCTTCTTCTCTCCAACTCATCTCATTTCTCTTTCTACCACCCACTCAAACACCATGTCACCCACACTTTCTATTTCCAATACTTCAAATAAAATACCACGTCGGCACTCTTATGTAGATGCCAGAATTGACACTCTCATCAACTTGCATTCATGTGTATGGTAACTAATCACTAGGTACAACTTTTTTACTCCTTACTTTTATCACATAGGTTTTAATAATTATATATAGTACTGCATTACATGTATAATATTGGCGTTATGCCAATTTCCCATTCTCGTGCTAAATTTATCAAGTGAGGACACTTGTTAATATTTCATAGGGGGTAGGGGAAGTGTAATAAATTCCAAGTGTTATTCCTAAACCATCCTAGTCATATCCTTGTCACATCAATGTTGTACTTAGGGTGCATTCTATTAATTCTTTTAATCCTACACATTTGTCATACTTGCAAAATTCTGATTTTCTAAGCTTGATATGAATTGAAAGGACTATAATTAAATTGTGAGGTAACTCGCACTTAAATCTGTGATGTCCTTTGTAATCAATGTCATTATTATTGTTCATGTTAAGCATAACAGAGGTAATGTAAGCAAAAAAATTAGTATTTTCAAGAATTACAATTAGGATTTCAAGAAGAAGGTATTTGCAGAGTGTAAGAAGACCGAAGATTAGCAGTAAATTGGAGAGCAGCAAATTGAAGATTGGGCATTATTAAGATGGGTGGACAATTACAGAGGCATGAACCAGTTCACCATGGTATTTTACTGGCGGATGTTGAATTAGTCTATAGATTTAATGCATGCGGTTGGTTGGGGTATTTTCTTTAGTTAATGAAATTTAATGAGGAGGTTGTAGTAGAATTTATGGGCACTTTTGAAGAGGGACAAGCAACTGTGTGGGGTTTAACAGTTGTTTCCACCAAGGAAAGAATTGTAGAGGTCACCGGGTTGCCAGTCATTGGAGAACACTATCCTAACGAGCATGACGCCAGGTCATCTCAAGCTCAATTCTCCTGACCACGTAATCCTCCGCTTGAAATTACTAAGCAAGGATGCAAGAGATTGCCTCTTCCACCACCATTTCCAAAATTGGCTACCCACATTATTAGGTATTTAACTTGTGAAGAAAGATTCTCAAACCTGCATGACCATCATTTCAAATTGCTTAGGTGTATAAGGCATAATCTTTAAGTCAATGTTCCCAATTTTCTCTGTAATATGTTAAGCATTAATGTCAAGGAAACACAAAAGGGTAATGCAAATTCCATAAGCCACCATGCCTTAATAAAGCTTTTGGTTTAAAAATCCCTTAGGGATGTCTCTCCCATGTCCTGGGCAGAATTTGTTCAGTTTAAGACTTTACAACCCCAAGTTAACCCTGTTGCTCAACCTCTAGGGAATGAAGTAGAGTCTTCTAGGCCTACTGAAGAAATAGCTGCAAAATAAAAAGAACCAGAATTGTCACCAAAAAACAAGTCTTTTGAGCCCACTCCAAAGAGTAATATACCTACTTCTTCCACAAAGAAAGGAAAACAAAAAGTTGAAAAAGCAATCCCTAACCTAGAAGGTGAAATTCAAAACCCTGCAATTCAAATAAATAAAAGAAAAAGGTCAAGTCCTACAGTGTCTACTCCTATAGCACAAAAGCCAAAAAGATCCCACCAAAATAAAACTACAGTGATCGAGGAGGTAGTTGTACATAAAAGCCCTTGTATGCGAGGAAAAGTGTCTCCACCTTCCCTTGGAAATCCAAATGTTCCAACACCAAAACCTACTCCAGAACTATTGAGTACATTCCTGATGACTCCCCCTTGCATGAAGAACCTCAAAATATGGAGGAATCTCAAAATGTGCAAGAACATAGCAGTAACATGCCACATGATGATCAGGGAATGCTTGAGCCAAGCCATGATGTAATACAAGAGAGCATTCATGTGAATGTTCAACCTACTCCTCCATAGCACCCTGTATATTCCAATGTCTCCATTGTACCCTAGCAATCAATGTGGTTCACTGAGTATTTTCAGCAAGTTGCCAAAGAAAAGAAAAATAAATCTCAGATGCAAGAATTTCCCTCACCAACAATTTAGTCTGTACTCTTTAATCTATACAATCATTTTTTTTTTTAGAAGACCTGGTGGAGATAGGAAAGAGATCAAATGCAAAAAGAGATATTTGATAAGGATGAGGAAAATGAAGCTCTTAAGGAGTAGCTAAAGAAACAAAAACAATAAATGGACAAAGCCCTAAAACTAGCTAATCGGGTCATAGCTTATAGACCACCACCCAGGGTATATGCTATTTGTTTAAAAGAATAATTTCTTTTGTTTCAACTTATGATGACAATGAAGGGTATTAATTGTGAATTCAAGTCAGCCCAAGATTTTTATGGAATATATCAAACTCTTCCCCCATGGTAGAAAAATTTATAATGTGAGCTATATTTGCATAACTTTGTCATCCCACATGAAACTGAGTGGAATCCTCTGCTCTATATAGGGGATATTCACTTAAGGGCTTTGATGTCATGGATGCATAATGAAGCAAACTATGACAGGCAGCTGAATATTTATAGGGATCTACAAAAATTTGAACCCTTACCATTAAGGGCTAAATTACATAAGCATGATGTCCTCTTGAGGGATTGGCTCAACTTGACCTATGGAAAACAAAAACCAGAAATCAGGGACAAAGTCTTTCCATTAAGAGACAGGGTCTATAGAGAATACCAGGGACTGCCATACTTTTCATTTCAAAGAGGTCTTGCAGGGATAAGGAGCTGGTGGAATAGATTACCAGAGGCCTTCAAGAAAATAGATCCACACAGCCCAATCAACTTTGAGGCAGCAATAAATAGAACAACCAACTATATGCAGTTGGGGCGACAGGTTAGAAGGGAATTATGGATGCCTTTGTCTTTCCAACCACCTACACTCCTATGGCCCCTATATGACATCAATACTACTAGGTTGGATCACTTGTAGGATGAGCATCGAGGAGATTACTTGGAAAGAACAAGGGGATTTTGCTACACTTTCAGGAGTGGAAAGAAGGGAAAGACAACTGTCAGTGACTTCAAGTCTATAGCCAGGAAATGCAATGCTTGAGGACAAGCATTATGTTCAGTAGGGGGCAGATGATGAGATAAATATATTGTCTCAATTTTGTTATAATCTTCATACTTTGTTAACACTCTTTATGCTCTGATAGACATTTCTAAAACATTTATGACTTATACTTATGAGAACTTATGCTAAGTACAACTAAAGCCACAAATTCTATGGGTAGCTAGAATGACATGTTTTGCTAACTATTATAAATATAATGTAGTACTTCATATAGTTATTTTAAGTTGTGTTCTAATATTTGAGTAGGAGTTGAAATGTTGACTTGAATATATATGTACACCAAATGCTACTAACCTTTCAGGTAAACAAGGAGCAATATAAAGAGTGGTGCAACCGCATTAAAGAAGGAGCCTTAGAAGACCAACCATGGCAGAAGAATCCAGCACGGTTCTAAAGGATATGTCACTCCTAAGAAGGATTTTTCATTCCAGAAGATATAGGAAATAGTTATGCTATATTCCCTCAGTGTTTTTATTCTATTATCGACACTTATTGTAATATGTCGTGGTTGTTTTATCTCCTTATTTGGTGAGGTTTAATCAGACTTTTCTATTATGTTTTCAATAAGCGTCAATCCTCTTTATAAAGGGATTTGATCAACTTAGTTAGGTAATGATAAAATATAAAATGATGTATTCAATATAGAAAAAGTTGCTCTTTTATATTCTTCATGAGTTGTTCAATTGTTATGTAACCAGTTAAGAAGAATTTAATGGAAGAGTGATTTTGAAGTATCTTCTATGTTAGTAGTTAGCAGAAGCCAACTAAGGGGGCCCACTTGGGAGGTGGATTAGATTAAGTTAGAGTAGAATTGCTTACTATATTTTATGTGCTTTCAAGTAGAAGTTACTATTTTACTCCTATAGCATTACTACTATGGATGTTCTTGTAGCACTTGAAAAGATAGACATAGTGAATGTTTTGAGTTGATAGATAGGTTTAGAATAAGTTCACAAGCTTTCTACAGTAATTCCATTAAGTAGTCAAGTGTGTTTACTTTCCTATAGCAATAGCATAGGTTCCTTTCATGCATTTTATCTTCCTGCAGCATAGGTGTTATGACTCTTAGAGGAACTTAGTGCACAAATTATGTTTTCCCATTTCAAGTCTACGTCCCTGGGTTGACAATCTAAATGCATTTCATGATGGGGAAAGTAATCCTTAGTATGAATATATCAATCCTAAGAGAGACAATGGCATGATTATTATTACCTATTGTGAGACTGTTCAATCCCTACCGTGGTTTTTCCCTCTGACCAAGGGTTTCCACGATAAAAATAAGTGTGTTACGTGTGTGCATGTATTTTCATTTGTTTTGTTGTACTTTTACATTATAATTTTAGTTATATGATTCATAGTTTGGAAGTTTCTTTTATTACTATTTGAGAGCATCAGTAAAAATTTGAAAGTTTTATTAGTACTGATTCACCCCCACCCCTTCTTAGTACCTATTGTTTCCAACAATTGGTATCAAAGAATTTTCTCTCTAGAGGAAACATTTGACAACTTGGGGAGTAGATCTAAGGAGATGGAAATCTATAGGTATGAGAGACAGTTGGTGGAAGCCAATGAGATGATTGAAGAGTTGAAGAAAAATCTAAGGGCCTCATTGGTAGAAAAGAAAAGAATTGTTTGAATAACTGAGAGAAAATGTGGATAATATTGATGAACTATCTGAGGGAAGTGTTAACTTTAAGGAAGTTGATGCAGCAATAGTAGATATGGTGGAGAATAAAATGATCCTGACTGAAGAAATAACCAATATTAAAAGAGAACAAGAAATTCAAGCCATAAGGATGTGTGAAGTACTTGAAGGAATGAGAACTATTGAAGATGCAAAAAGGAATGTTGAAATTGCAAAGAAGAATGATGAAGATATGATCAGAGAAAAGGATGCTATACTTTAGAGGTTGACACATGAGAACCATGCACTAAATGAACAACTAAGTGACACCAATGATGAAAATACACAAATATGCACAAAAATTGAAAGATTGAGGCAAGAAAATGAGCAACTAAAGCAAGACTTGAAGATTGAAAGAGATACAAATGAAAAACTCAAGAAATATGAACAAAGAAGAATAGTGCACATAAAGTAGAATAGTACAAATCAAGGGTACCATCATCTATACTTCCTAATAAAATAGTGAGTGTTCTAAGAAGAAAAGGAAACATGAATGCCACATGCACTATTTGTGGAAACTATGGACACATGGTTGTAAACTATCGATTAAGGAACCCGAGAGGTAATGATGGACCTTGTAAGACTACATGTATGAGATGTTTTCATTGTTACAAGGTTAGACATTTAGCAAGAGATTGTAGGTACTTGAACTTGTTGAGCATCATTTTTACATGAGACAATGACTATGAATCTGTAGTGTGAATTCCCCTCTTGAAAGAATGATGAAAATCACTGCCAAGGTTCCTTTAGGCTAGGTTGCAACTATATGGATAGCTTAATCAAAGATAAATGTGAAATTATTCACAAGGAGGCCTTTTCTGGTTTGATTATTGAAGACGCTACTATATACACCTAAAAATGTCACCTAGACTATTAGCCCCTTTTGCTAAATCATAAATTGCTTGTTCTTGATCAAATCCTAGCTCTATCATTTATTCGATTATTTTCTATGGGCTAACCATCTTATCCTAAGTCTTTATTTAATTAAAAGGAATATTTCCTCCCCTTTTATTAAATAAAAAGCCCCCACTTTTCCTCTTATCCTAAGTTGCACAAATAAAGCATTATTCTTATTTTATAAAAAGGGAAAAAGCACTTTTTGTCTCATATGGACACAAAAGTCAACTCTTATTTTCCTATTGGAGGATATGTTAGGATTAACAAGGCAGAAATAACAATTATGTGCAAATATAACTAATATCAGAAAATAATAAACCACACAGAATAGAACACAAGACACACAAATTTAACGTGGTTCACCCAATCCCTGGGCTACATCCACCAACAGCGAGTCCAATATTATTATTATCCAGTGATTACAACCTGATTACAATTTGTAATCCCTTACAGCCCAATTCTGCCGCAAGTACTAAAATCATACATCATGAAAATCCCTAACCCTAAGCCATATTATACAATATTTTCCTGCTTTAGGGTTAGAATGAGTTATAAGTAGTCGGCCCAAATAATCAAAAAAGTAGTCGGCCTCAAAAAAAAATTCCTCGGGGGCTGCGCCCCCGAACCCCTGCTCTTGGGGGCTGTCGCCCCCAAACCCCCGCTCGGGGCCCGGCCCGGCCCCGAACCCTGGCAAGGTCGGGAGGAAAAGTGTACAGTACTTTCCTGATTAGTCACCACAAACTAACAATCTCCCACTTGGTGACTGATCAGTATCCACACTATACTAAAAAACCTCCCACTTGGAGACTGATCCTGTAGCAATACCGCTACCCACATGAGGCTCCCACTGGATTGAACCACCTTGGACTCAGTTGTTCCTTTATTTTGTTTAGTCTAGAAGACCAACTGAAGCTGAACATGAGTTCAACTTCTCCCTTGTTACTACCTTTGTAAACATATCTACTGGATTATCATCAGTATGAATCTTTTCCAGCCTTAACTGTCCATCATCCAAAATTGACCGAATGAAATGGTACCGCAACTGTATGTGTTTTGTCTTTGAGTGCAAAGCAGAATTCTTGGCAAGATGAATGGCACTTTGGCTATCTGTATGTAGAAAATTATCCTTTTGTAGATGTCCCAATTCTTCCATGAAGAATTGAAGCCATATCATCTCCTTGGCTGCCTCTATAGTAGCAACATACTCTACCTTTGTAGTAGATAAAGCAACCACCTTTTGTAGTTGAGAAATCCAACTCACTGTTGTCCCACCAACAGTAAATATATAACCTGTAGTACTCCGCCTGCTATCTATATCTCCTGCCAAATCTGAGTCAACATAGCCTTGTACAGTAGTAGTAGAACCCCCAAAGTGTAAACACTTACTGGATGTGCCTCTCAAATATCTGAGAATCCATTTGACTGCATTCCAATGCTCAAGACCAGGGTTACTCATATAACGGCTAACGACTCCCACTGCGTGTGCAATATCTAGCCTAGTACATACCATAGCATACATTAAGCTCCCTATAGCTGAAGCATAAGGTACCTTAGACATTTTAGTCTCTTCTTCTAGTGTCTTGGGACACATATCCTTAGTCAATTTCAATTGACCAGGCAAAGGTGTGCTGACAGCTTTGGCATTTTCCATAGAGAAACGTTGCAACACCTTCTCAATATAATCAGCCTGAGATAGAGACAATTTCTTATTTTTCCTATCTCTACAAATTTTCATACCAAGGATTTGTTTTGCTGCCCCCAAATCCTTCATAGCAAAAGATTTTGCTAACTGTTGTTTCAACCCCTTAATGTGATCCATGTTAGACCCAGCTACAAGCATATCATCAACATATAAACATAAAATAATGTAGCTATCATCATCCAACCTCTTAAAATAAACACAATGGTCAGAATGACACCGACTATATCCATGCCCATTCATAAAAGTGTCAAATTTAATATACCATTGCCGAGGTGCTTGCTTCAAGCCATATAAACTCTTCTGCAATCTGCACACCAAATTCTCCTTACCCTTGACCTCAAATCCTTGTGGTTGAACCATATATATTTCTTCATCCAAATCACCATGAAGAAAAGTTGTTTTAACATCAAGCTGCTCTAAATGCAAATCTTCAGTAGCCACAATACTTAAAATAGTACGAATAGAAGTCATTTTAACAACTGGAGAAAATATCTCATCAAAATCAATACCATGTTTCTGTGCAAATCCTTTTACGACTAATCTGGCTTTAAATCTTTTCGTACCTCCATCCTCTTCTTTGATCCTGTAAACCCATTTATTCTGTAAAGCCCTTTTACCTGCAGGTAACTTACATAAATCCCATGTCTGATTTTTCAGCAAAGAGTCCATTTCATCTGTCATTGCAGAGTCCCACTGAAGCTTTGTATCCACCTGCACAACTTCATTATAACATTCAGGTTCACCAGCATCTGTTAACAGAATAGAATACAAAGATGGAGAAAATCTTTCTGGAGGTCTACTTAGCCTTGTTGACCGTCTAACACTCACTGGGGTGTGTGGTATTTGTTGTTGCTGTTGTTGCGGAGCATAAGGAACTACTGGAACATGAACTTGTGGAGTATCATCCAGTACTACATAGTCATTTTCTTTCTTCTCATGCTGCAGCAACAGATCTTTGTACAATACTTTCTCATTGAATATGACATCCCTACTTCTTACAATTTTATGATTTTCAAAATCCCAAAGCCTATAACCAAATTCATCAATGCCATACCCAACAAATACACATTTCTGTGACTTAGCTTCCAGCTTGGTTCTATTTTCAGAATCTATAAGTGCAAAAGCTTCACAACCAAAAGTTTTGAGAAAAGAATAACTCACCTTCTTACCACTCCATGCTTCCTCTGGAATACCATAGTCCAAAGGAGTAGAGGGGCCTCTATTGATTAAATAAATAGCAGTGTTCACTGCCTCTGCCCACATATTTTTGGGCAGCCTAGCATGCAACCTCATACTCCTTGCACGCTCCATTATTGTCCTGTTCATGCGTTCAGCCACTCCATTTTTTTGTGGAGTCCTTGGTACAGTTTTTTGCCTACGAATACCATTAGAGGAACAATATTCTTCAAATTCTATGCTGCAATACTCACCACCATTATCAGATCTGAGACATTTTAACTTTTTACCAGTCTCATTCTCAACCAAGCATTTCCATTTCTTAAAAGTTTGAAATACATCAGATTTCTGTGTAAGGAAATAAATCCATACTTTTCTTGTTGCATCATCTATAAATGTAACATAATACAGAGAGCCACCAAGGGAAGATACCTGAGCTGGTCCCCATACATCTGTATGCACAAGCTCTAATCTCTCATTTTTCTTTTCCTTCCCACTCTTCACAAAACTAACTCTCTTTTGTTTTCCATAAACACAACTTTCACAGAAATTCATATTGACACATTTCAGACCAGGTAAAACTTTCTTTGAATGAAGTAATTTCATACCTTTTTCACTCATGTGCCCGAGTCTGTTGTGCCACAGTGCTGTGTCAGAATCTACAGCAACAGTTTGATGTTCTTCCTGCTCAACTACAGCCACTGTTCCTGAACATTCATTATCTTCTGAAACAATTAAAGTAGAAGGAATAGTATGACCTGTACAAAGATATAAGGTGCCTACTTTCACACCTTTTGCTACTACTAAGGAACCTTTTGAAACCTTTCAATTTTTATCATTAAAAGTAACTGTGCAACCCTCATCACCCAGTTGCCCTGCTGAAATTAAATTCCTACTCAGCCTTGGAACATGTCTTACCTCTTGTAGTAGCCAATGATTCCCATTCTGCAACTTAATCTTAATTTTTCCCTTTCCAACAATCTGACAGGGTTCATTATCTCCCAAATAAACTAGCCCAAAATCCCCTTGGACATAATCAACAAAATAACTTCTATGGGGTGTAGCATGAAATGAAGCCTCAGAATCTAAAACCCATGAATCATCAATACTTTCTAAGGACAAGAGCAAAGCATCCTCCTCAGATTTGTTACTTACCACATTTGCCTCCTTGTTTCCATCATTTTTGTCTCCTTGATCTTTCTTCCCAGACCAACAATCTTTCTTCTTATGACCTGGTTTTCCACAGTACCAGCAATCATTTGGCCCTTTAGATTCGGACCTCTTTCCCTTTGATTTTCCTCTTGATTTCCCATGATTTCCAGAGTTGTTTCCTCTATCTCTTGTTCTGCCTCTGCTTTCTGTGTTCAATACACTACCCGATGTGGATGCCCCTGAGCTTTTCCTACGAATTTCCTCACTTAATATAACACCAATAACATCATCATACTTTAGGGTATTAGAACCAGAAACAGAATTACTAACAGCCATTACCAAGCCATTCCAGCTTTTTGGCAAAGAACACAAAATCAAGAGAGCCCTAACCTCTTCATCAAAAGTAATTTTAACTGAGGTTAATTGACTTGTAACTGTATTAAACTCATTCAAATGATCAGTAACTGATCCACCTTCTACCATTTTCATATTAAATAAATGCTTCATAAGAAATACCTTGTTTGAAGCTGAAGGCTTTTCATACAACTTCGCTAGGGTTTCCATCAGATCTTTAGCTATCTTTGCTTTAGTAATATTGAATGCCACCGATTGTGCCAGGCATAGACAAATACTCCCCAGTGCCTTCCTATCCAAAATATCCCAATCTTCCTGAGACATTGATTGCTCTTTCTTGGCTACTCCCTCTAATGGCCGCCATAGATCCTTCTGATAGAGATAATCCTCCATTTGCATCTTCCATAACTGGAAGTTCTGCCCATTAAACTTATCAACCTTCAGCCTACCCTCATCTTCCATTTCTCCCACTTAACCGAGAGACTCTCCCACTAACTCGTGAGACCTGCTTCAGAGAATAGATGAAAGAACAAACGAAATAACCTCACTCTGATACCACTTGATAGGATTAACAAGGCAGAAATAACAATTATGTGCAAATATAACTAATATCAGAAAATAATAAACCACACAGAATAGAACACAAGACACACAAATTTAACGTGGTTCACCCAATCCCTGGGCTACATCCACCAACAGCGAGTCCAATATTATTATTATCTAGTGATTACAACCTGATTACAATCCGTAATCCCTTACATCCCAATTCTACCGCAAGTACTAAAATCATACATCATGAAAATCCCTAACCCTAAGCCATATTATACAATATTTTCCCGCTTTAGGGTTAGAATGAGTTATAAGTAGTACAGTACTTTCCTGGATAGTACTTTCTTGATTAGTCACCACAAACTAACAATCTCCCACTTGGTGACTGATCAATATCCACACTATACTAAAAAGGATATTTGTGTACATGGATTGCTCCCTCTTCAAGCTCCACCATTGATTAAATCTTTTGCCTCTTAATCTCCATTGTCCATTCCTTTTCATTTCTTATAAAAGAAGAGCTCTCTTCTTCATTCTAGATCTCCAACTTTTTATGCTAACTTTATGCTGCAGGATTTCTAGGTCACTTTGGAGCTTGTGAAGATTTGGAGCATTTTTAGCATCTACATCTCATTCTTGCATTCTTAGCTTAGCTTCATATTTATGCTTTCTTAGATTAGCTTCATTTCTATGCTCTAGATTAGCTCACATAGATTAATTAGCTTGGGTTGTAACACTTGCATATTTCCTTTCATAGCTTAGCTTGCATTTCCATTTCTAGCATAGCATTGCATTGCATTTTCATTCTTGATTCTTGAGGATATTGGCATTCTTGCCCTTGTCTTCATTGAATCTCCCATTGCATGGTTTACTAGCAAGGTTATAGGCTAAATAGCTCTAGCTGAGAGCATTCTTAAAAACCCTTGCACTCCATGCTTAGGGAGCTATGGATCGATTTGTGAGGGCTCATTCTTGAGTTTCCTTGCATGTAATGATCTATAGAAGTGTGACACATTTATAGCACACAGCTACAAAATAATCTTCAAAAAACAATCATTTTTTGTATTTTCAATCTTTTAAATGAAATGCAATTTCCTAACATGCAAATTTAATGTAATCTATTATGAGTGATTTCTCAAAAAATGGAAAAAGAGTAAGGTAATAAGAATCAAAGAAAAATGTAGAAAGTAAATCCTAATCTTGGCTCCTTTTCTTGAGTGCAACTGATTGATATCTTCTAGTCAAGCAAAAATGACCCCGAACATGCATGTAGTATGATATGAAACAAACCCTTTATGAAAATTAATTCAATGTCAAAATGGCCTAGGAATTTTGGACCCTGACCCTAACTCTGAAAATTGAAGTCCAAAAAATAGCTAAGTCTAAAACTTGGTTTTCAAAAACTTTTGTCCCAAGAATTTTTTGGACTTTCAGACTATGAAAATCCAACAAAAGTTTAGACTACGAAAGGGAAAAAAAACTAGCAAAAGTCCAGAACTTCAAGCTTTCGAACTCTAAAAAATCTAGCAAAAGTTTGGACTGCAAAAGACCAGCAAGGTCTGATCTCCAAAAATTCAGCACTGAAAAATGGTTGTGTCAAAATTTTCTGAACTTGTCAAAATTGAACACTTAGTGTTCTAGAAGAATGTTGGGGTGAGATTTTTAAAACTTCTTTGTCACTTCTTGGACTTCCTAAAATCTTAGCACCTCCATGGATGTCAACTTTCCTTGTTGTTTCTCTGTAAACCTCAAAAAGTGGGCACCAAACTTCTATATGCAAAAGAAGTTGTCAGTAATGTCTTATTGAAAGTGTAATGAATATTCTAACTACCTAAGATAATTGCACAAGAAAAACAAACCAAAACCCTAAAGACAAAAAAACTAGAAAAACTCTAAAACCAATCCTCTACTGGAATTTTCAGACATTTAGAATTTTGGACAGCAAAAGTATAATCAGAATCCAAGCTGATCTTTTGTGCACAAGGAAAACATGAAATTTGGAGGTCCCCTCTCCTTTGGATCTTCAGAGTGCAAAACTCTAAAAAGTCCAATAGACTTTGAAACTACAAAAAAAGTATGGTAGAAGTCAAGAATTCAAAAAATTTAGACTTTCAGACTACGAAAATCTAGTGAAGGTAAGAACTGCGAAAGTGAGAAAAACCAATGTAGGTCCAGCGAAACTCTAGGATTTCAGACTTTTGAACTCTGAAAAATTGAGCACTACCTTATCCATTTTGCAAGATGATCGGCCATTCGGCCTTTCGAGGTTTCAAAGGTTCATGGACCTCTAAAAGTTTGAAAAGGAGATAAAACATATAAGGCTTAAAAAACTCAAACCAAACACTAAACCCTAGAGGAAAATGACAAGCTAGAAGGAAGAGAGACCTACCAAGAAAATCTAAAACAATGCATTTAACTATCAGAGCACCAATGGGGCCCACAATATGACTTATTGGATACCTAGGTAGACTTACCCTAAGGACTCGAAACCACCTAAAATGTTGAAAGACCCAAAAAAGGGGGTCCCCATTAGGCCAAGTGGAAATGGGGCATGTTTTGTGGAACCACAACATAACCAGTCACCAAGAAATGAAGATAGGAAAGGTAAAAAGATTGTTAATCCTGAAGAAATCAGGAAGCAGATGAAGATAATATGGACTAAGAAAGTGAACTCAATTCTTATGAATTGACAAAGAACTCCACAATACCAAGATTGTGGGGAATTCATCATCAAACTAAGTTTTTTTTGTATTAGGGGGAGAAATTAAGGTTAGATCAATCTAAAACCCCCAAGAATAATGAGCGATAATATCTATTTTCAAAGTGAGATGCATTGATGTTAATTTTGATGTGTTACATTGATTTGAGTTGTCAAATACATTTTTTCATCATTGAATTTATCATTTGGAAAATTTATGTACTAATGCTACTTTTAACATTAACTGGTGGAAGTTGTAATCGATGGAAGTTGTAATCGATAAATGTGTGATATCGGTGAACTACATTAAATATTTGTACCTAACTAGTCATTGAAGAAATTTTGGGGAAAATAAATAATAGGGTAACCTATTCATTATTCACCTTGCATTTCAAAGAGATTTTACAGGAGCAGAGAGTGACTATCTATTGTGATCGATTGTGCAAATTTTCTATGTTGAATACTTAAAAGGATCGAGCTACAAAATTGAAAACACTAGTTGAGTTGTTGAGTAGAGTGGTGCTCAACATCAAAGGTATTTGGTGTATTTTGAGTTTAAGGGTAGGAAATTTATTGAATCATCATGGCATCAAGGATTGCAATACCGAAATTGGTCGAGACAACTGAGGAAGCAGAACCAGAACACAAGTTACATTTGTTGAAAGCTACAAAAGTAGACAAAACCGGTGCCCTATCCCTAATTCCACCTCAAGTGTTACTGATTGAGGACATGAGGACCTTTATTCACTACAACATTATTAAATTAAGAGATGAGAATATACAAGAAGAATACCTGACAATGTGTGAGAATGGAGAATTGAAGGACGAGTTCAAACATCTTCAGATGAAGGGTTTGATATACATTCTAGAATTGTCAAAAATATTTAAAGAGGAATGGATTTGATATGTCCCAAGCCATTTTCATGATCAATTCATATGGATGGATCAACCTATCAAGGTCACCAAGGAACTGATTCATTTGATCATAGGACTATCAACAGATGTGGAACCATGTACCCTAAGGAAAATATCAATGCAGATAGTTACGAAACTCACAAAGTCAAGGAAAGATCATCGAGTGATGATGATAGATGGCATAGAAGATCAGGAGGTTTGATTTGCATCAATGATTATTGGATACAAGGTCTACTAGTTGAGTTGGTTGAACAGTATGCCCTGCGAAGCTATTCATGTCGATTATAGAATTGTGAAGGAGGGTGTGAGATATGACCTAGCAAAGATGGTCAAAATATAGTTGATGGCTAATCTAAAGAGAATTCAAACTGACAAGAAGCAAGAAATGAAGTATGGATCACTGTTAGTATGTATGTTCTTTTATATTCAGAACTTCTTTCCCGGTAAAGGAAATGTTATATGGAAAACTGATAGGCTTGCTTTATATCAGATCAATGGGTATATAGGTGAACTAGGTGAAAACCTAAACAATGTCATGTGGGGATACTTCAGGATTTTTCAGGATAAAATGCATAAAAGATATCAAATTCCCCCACATATTGTAGAGAAGTACAGAGATACAATTTGTTTCCTAGTAGATACTGACACTTGAAAAATTCAAGCGGTAGAACCAAGAGTTTCATGGATACCGACAATAGGCTATGAGACAGATGAAGATTCATCAACCATATACATAGAACCTTTATTGCAAGTACCGGTTAACAAAACTACAAAGAGATATCGGACATTTGAGGAAGCATATCAAAGAATAACCCTAGAACTTAAAAATCATAGAGTGGAGAGGAAAGTAAAGAAAATTATAAGTCAATTGGAGGAGAAATTTGGAATCGATGAAGGTAGTAGTTCCACTGGTGAGAAGAATAAAATTCAAGAGTCTTATGCAAAGAGGAAGGAAAAGAAGACATAAACCAAAACACAAGAACTTCCATCGGTAAAGGAAACTGAAGTGGAAGAAATTGAGGGAGGTCAATCCTCTGACCCTTGTTAGGAATGAATGTTGAATATGTCCTATGGGGGATTATTTGGAGTCATTCTATAGTAGTTGTATGTTGCATTCATGATTGTGATTGTCATTGATGTCAACACAGTGATCTACTGGAGTTAAACAGAGAAGCAAACAATGTTTGAATTAGCACAAGTGGAGTATTGCAGATCAAGCTATACAAAGTTGATGATTTATTCTATATTTTTTCCTGAGATTGTGGTCAAGAGTGCATACGAAAATTCAATTATTCATGATAGTTATGTGTAAATTAGTGGAAGTAGTATTCAGACAGTGTTCTTGAGAAGCGGCTTGTGATAACTGGATTATATCTCCTAACCGGGATAGAGTCTAGGCATGTGGAGTTATACAGTTGGTGAAGACACTTTGGTGGTGACCTGGATGAGATAGCATGGTCAGAGGTTGCACATGTGAAGATTTATTTTGTTTTGAAGCTGATAATTTTATGTAATTATAGAATATTATGTAACGTGTGAAGGTTTATATTTTGTAATTGGTTAAACCTTGTTGGCCGACTCATTTGTAATTGTTTGAGTGTGGTATAAAGGAAGGATTTTTTTCCTTGATTGAAAGAGAGAGAACATAATTGGAATTTAATTGTGGAATTTAAGTAAGATATGATACTGTAAGAGGATATGTGAATTGTAGAGATCTGGTGAAGCATTTGGTGCGGTTTGGCACAGACAGAGGAGAAAAGATAAGTTGTTGAGATCAGTAATTATTGGTATTATTCTATTTGGATAATACAGAGATTAGTTGGATAGTGTGTTCAGTGATCTTTCCCTTGAAGTTGTTTGGACAGTGGGTCCTTCTATCTTCCATAACTCTTAACCAGGTTAGAATCTTTTAACAAGGATTCAAAGACTCCTAACAGGGACTCATATGTACTGAATGCATTTCATAAGGCTCCTAGTAGAGTTCATCCTCTCACAAGGAATATTCATATTAGTACATCTTTTTTGGGCATCATTCCCACTGAGATTTACTCTCTGATCAAGAGGTTCCCTAGTCAACATATCTTGTGTCATTGTGTTGTTGTGTATGTTTATCTTTCTATGGTTATATTGATTACATGGTTCAAATCTAATAATGGTGGTAAAATTTGTTATTATCTAATAATTGATTCACCCCCGCCCCCTGTTAGTTATCTTGGTGTACTTTACTTTCTAACAATTGGTATTAGAGAAGCAAGTCCTTGAAGGAAAAGTTTAACAACTTAAGGAGATCTATGGCGACTCATTTCAGGAAGGAAAGCCCTAAGTTTGATGGAGTAAACTATGACAACTAGAAAGAGAAGATGAAGACACATTTGCTATGTTTCGGACTAGGATATTGGTTAATCACAAAGAATGATAAGACTATCATTGAAGAAGACCAAATTGAAGAATTTACTGATACAGAAAGAGATCTATTCATGTATAACATACTTTCTAGAGAAGCACTTTTGTCAGCACTTTCAGAGAATGAATACAATCAAGTAAAAACTCTAAGGACATCTCATGAAATTTGGTTAGCTTTACAATCTACTTTTGAAGGTGATGTACATGCAAAGAGAGTCAGATTACATAACTGGATATGTTCATTTGAAGATATAAAATTGATGGAAGATGAATATGTTAGAAGTTATATTGGTAGGATATCAGAGATTGTTACTGGTATCAAAGCTTGTGAAGGAAACAAGACTGGAGATGAAGTGATATGGAAGATCTTAAAGACATTGACCCCTATATTTAAGCAAACAGCATAGATGATTGAGCAAGTTATACCTTGTACTGAAAAGTTTACAAGAGAAACTCTTCTTGGAAGATTAGAAGCAGCAGAGATAGGCTTGAGATAGTTAGGAGATCTACCTAGAATTGAGACAACATTTAGTGCACTTAGTGTTCGCCCTACCTTGTCAAGAAGTACTAGTGTTAGTGGAGATTATGCCAGTTGCAGCAAAGCTAAGACCAAAGAAGATAGAAAGATTGAGGAAGGAATTGCCTTGCTTGTGAAAATAGAACCTGAAGGTAAGAAAATCTTTAAATGTTGGACTTGTCAAGAATATGGTCATTTTGCATCTAAATGCCCTAAGAGAGTAAAGAAATATAAGAAGAAATTTAAACCTACAAGATCTAAAGAATGTTACTATGCTAATGATGAAGAATTTGAAGCTAGTATTGAGAAATTCTTGAGTGAAAGTGATAATGAGAATGATGATATAGGATTTATAGCAATAAAAGAAGAAAACTCTAAAACTGATGTTAGAGAAGAGAACACTTTAGTTTCCCAAGTAGAAAAGAAAACTGATTGGATCATAGACAGTGGTTGTTCACATCATATGACTGGAAATATAAAGAAATTTATAAAGTTTAACAACTATGATGAAGGAATTGTTAGAGTTGGAAACAATGCACCTTTCTTGATAAAAGGAATAGGATCTATCACTCTTGATGGAAAGACTAATACTGATTATGTTTATTTTGTGGATGGATTGAAACATAATCTATTGAGTGTTGGATAGTTAGTTGATAAGGGATATCAAGTTTTGTTTACTGAGAAAACTTGTGTGATCAAGGATAAGGATGGTAATTTGATTGGAACTAGATCAAGAACCAAAGGTAATGTATTTTAGTTGAACCCTGCTGAGATGACATGTTTGATTACTAAAATTGATGACAGTTGGTTATGGCACATAAGGTTTTGTCACATAAACTTTGATAACATTGTGAAAGTAAGTACTACATTTGTAGTGAGAGATTTTCCTAAGATTATGAAACCTACTAACATGATTTTCAAAGAATGTGTTATGGCTAAGCAGAAGAGAAGTTCATTTCCTAGTAAGAAGTTCACAACAGCAACAAAGTTGGAATTTTCAAATAGATTTGAGCGGTCCCACAAGGACTAGAGGATTTTATGGTGAAAGGTATTTTATGATTCTTGTTGATGACTATAATAGAATGATGTGGATTGCATTTCTTAAAGAAAAATCTGAAGCATTTGACAAATTTAAATTGATTAAGAACAAAGTTGAGAATGAATCTGGGATGAAGATTAAATTTTTAAGGTCTGATAGATGTGGAGAATTTACTTCGAAGGAATTTAATACTTTTTGTGAAGTGGATGGTATTAAGAGGCAGCTTTTAGCCCCTAGAACACCTGAACAAAATGGTATTACAGAAAGAAGGAACAAATTAGTAACTGAAGCATCAAGAGCTATATTATTTGAAAATGATTTAGAAAAGACATTCTGAAGAAAAGAAATGAATACATCAGTATATACAATGAACAGAGTACAAATCAGAGTAGACACAAATAAGACACCTTATGAATTATGGTTTGGACATGCGCCATCAATTAAATATTTTAGAATTTTTGGAAGTAAGTGTTATATTAAGAGAGATGATGACATTGGTAAGTTTGATCCTATAAGTGATGAAGGTATATTACTTGGTTATTCATTGAAAAGAAAAGCTTATAGATGTTTCAATAAAAGAACTAAGACTATTGTTGAGAGCACAAATGTTAAAATTGATGAGAAGTTCAAAATTCAGGAAAGAATGCTTGATTATGGATCAGATGAAGAAGTTTATCCTAGAATTAATCAAGAAAATGTTGAGTTATTTTTATGAAACTAATAGTGACTTGCAGAATGAGAGTTACATTGAGGAGATAAGAGAAGAACCTAGAGCAGAACATGGAGTTGAAACAAGAACTGAGACAGTGACACCTAATAAGAATCTAGCAAGAAATTTCCATGTTGATCATATTATTGGAAGCATAGAAAAAGGAGTTATGACAAGGAATAAGGTATAGGAAGAACTATTTTTTATTTCTCAAATTGAACCTAAATCTACTAATGAAGCTTGTAAAGATGAAAATTCGATTAAAGCAATGAAGGAAGAACTAGATCAAATTGAAAAGAACAAGACTTGGAATTTGGTCCCTAGACCTAAAGATAAAAATGTTATAGGAACTAAATGGGTATTCAAGAACAAGATGAATGAACAAGGAGAAGTTGTAAGGAACAAAGAAATATTGGTATGTAAAGGATACTCACAGTAAGAAGGAATTGATTATGAAGAGACTTTTGCACCTGTTGCAAGAATTGAAGTGGTAAGAATGTTTTTGGCTTATGCAGCTTATAACAAATTCAAAGTGTATCAGATGGATGTGAAGTCAACATTTCTAAATGGAGAATTGGAAGAAGAAGTCTACATTGAGCAACCTGAAGGTTTTCCCTTGACTCATGAAGGAGATATGGTATGTAAACTGAACAAAGCTTTATATGGACTTAAACAAGCACCTAGAACATGGTATGCAAGATTAGATAAATATTTGATAAAATTGGGATTTGCTAAAGGAACATCAGATAGTAATTTATATCTGAAAAAAATTGAGAATGGCTTATTAATTGTAGTTATATTTGTTGATGATATTATCTTTGGAGGTGAAGATGAAGCTAGTGATAAATTTGCTAATGAAATGAAGACAGAATTTGAAATGAGCATGATTGGTGAGATGAAATATTTTTTAGGATTATAGATAGCACAGAACAATGATGGTATTTTCTTATGTCAAACAAAGTATGTAAAAGACTTGTAGATATTTGGAATGGAAATTTGTAAGCCAATTGGCACACCTATGGTAACTAGTCATAAGTTATCTAGCATATATGAAACTCCTATAGTTGAACAAAAGAAGTAAAATTCCATGATTAGAGGATTGCAATATTTAACTCATACAAGACCAAACATATCACATGCAATTGGAATTGTTGCAAGATTTCAAGCTGATCCTAAAGAGTCACATTATGCAGCAGTAAAAAGAATATTCAGATATTTGAAAGGTACAATTGACTATGGGTTATGGTATGAAAAATCAAATGACTTTACCCTATGTGCATACACAGATGCAGATTGGAGAGGTAGTGTTGATGACAAAAAAATTACAAGTGATGGAGCATTTTTCCTTGGAGAAAGATTGGTTTCATGACTAAGTAAGAAACATAATTGTATTTCACAGAGCACAATAGAAGCAAAATATGTAGTAGTAGCAAACAATTGTAATCAGATAATATGGATGAAATAAATGTTGAAGGACATTGGAATCAAATTTGGTGAGCCGGTTATCATACATTGTGATAACACCAGTACATGAAGTATGTCTAAGAATCTGGTATTGCATTCTAAGACAAAGCATATAGAAATCAAGTATCATGTTGTAAGAGAGATAGTTGTAGAGAAAGAAGTTAGACTTGAGTATATAAGTACAAAAGAGCAGATTGCCTACTTTTGAGAAGTGATGCAAATAGTTGCATCAGTCCAGTGGTATATGAGCTCTATCTTTTCTAGACTATATGTTGATACTTCCTCTATGGGAGAGTATGTGTGTTTTGAGCTGAGTCATAAAGGACTCTTGTGAATGCATTTTCTGAACAATGTCTTTGGACATTGAGGTTTTTGAAGTGGATTGACATAGTGATGCTTTCTTTGTCATTGATGTCAATGGGGGAGAAGAATACAATATAAAATGAAAAACCTTTGAAGATTTGATTGATGAAGAGGATTTGAAAATATTTCAAAGCAGTAGTGTTGCAGTTTGGTATTTATGGAACTTGGATGTTTTTCATCTATGTTTCCATCAATGACAATGGGGGAGATTGTTAGGAATGAATGTTGAATATGTCATATGGGGGAGTATTTAGATTCATTTTGTAGTAGTTGTATATTGAATTCATGACTGTGATTGTCATTAATGTTAACACAATGATCTACTGGAGTTTAGCAGAGAAGCAGACAATGTTTAAATTAGTGCACATGGAGTATTGCAAATCAAGCTATGTGAAGTTAAGGATTGATTCTATATTGTTTCTTGAGATTTTGTTCAAGAGCATGTATGGAAATTCAATTATTCATGACAGTTGTGTGTAAATTAGTGGAATCAGTATTCAAACAGTGTTCCTGAGAAGTGGCTTGTGATAACTGGATTATATCTTCTAACCGGGACAGAATATAGGCATGAAGAGTTATATAGTTGGTG
This sequence comes from Chamaecyparis obtusa, assembly GCA_027943335.1. NCBI lineage: Eukaryota > Viridiplantae > Streptophyta > Pinopsida > Cupressales > Cupressaceae > Chamaecyparis > Chamaecyparis obtusa. The sequence continues at coordinate 2,133,590 of BSBK01002625.1, forward strand.
AAGACACTTTGGTGGTGACTTGTATGAGACAGCATGGTTAGAGGTAACACATGTGAAGATTTATTTTGTTTTGAAGCTAACAGTTTTATGTAATTATGGAATATTATGTAATGTGTGAAGGTTTATATTTTGTAATTGGTTAAACCTTGTTGGCCGACTCATTTGTAATTATTTGAGTGTGGTATAGAGGAAGGATTGTTTTCCTTGATTGAAAGAGAGAGAATGTAATTGGAATTTAATTATGGAATATAAGTAAGATATGATATTGTAAGAGGATATGTGAATTGCAAAGATATGGTGAAGCAGTTGGTGCGATTTGGCACAAGTAGAGGAGAAAAGATAAGTTGTTGAGATCAATAATTATTGGTATTATTCTATTTGGATAATACAAAGATCAGTTGGATAGTGTGTTCAATGATCTTTCCCTTGAAGTTGTTTGGACAGTGGGTCCTTTTGTCTTCCATAACTCTTAACCGGGTTAGAATCTTTTAACAGGGATTCAAAGTCTCCTAACAAGGACTCATATGTACTAAATGTATTTCATAAGGCTCCTAACAAAGTCCATCCTCTCACATAGAATATTCATATTAGTACATCTTTTGTGGGCATCATTCTCATCAGGGTTTACTCTCTGATCAAGAGGTTCCCTAGTCAACATATCTTGTGTCATTGTGTTGTTGTGTATGTTTATCTTTCTATGGTTGTTGCTTATATTGATTACATGGTTGAAATCTAATAATGGTGGTAAAATTTGTTATTATATGATAACTGATTCACCCCCCCCCCCTCTCAGTTATCTTGGTGGACTTTACTTTCTAACAACCCTAAGTCACTAGAGGCACCTCAACCTACAAAAACAAAGACATATGAGAAGAGGAAAACCAGAGGATAGTTCAAGGCCTCTCTAAGATAAAAGAAAAAGCATAAGATAGATGGAGATAGTGAGAAAATAGATTTTGACAAACAAACATGGGGAAGTCTGGTGCAATAAAATTTAATATCCATAAGACTGTAACCGAAGTTACAACAGTAATTATAGAACAAATAATGATCAGTAACATTAGTAACTTCAAGTTTTCTAGGTTATCTGATGAAGATAATAAAATCATTGAAGATGCTATTATATTTTATTTCATAAGTTCATTAGAATCCCTAGTCATCTCAAAGATCATATAGCTAATGAATTATATGAAGCAGTAAATGTTAGATGGGAGGCTATAGTTAAGATTTAAAAGGAAGTAAGGGAAAGAACTCTTATGTACACTATGCCACATTTAAAAGTATAAGAAATGCATGAAGCACTTGAAAAATACAAAGGTAGATTTAGTATTGGTAATAGGACTAGAAAATTATTAACTAGAAAAGAGAAAGAAGTTGAAGATGAATCGGTAATGATTTGGAGAAGGATATTAAATTTAGACCAACCACTAGTGCAGGACACTACTGGTACATCTCAAGTAGATGACATCTTTACTATGCAAGATTTAACATGAGGTACATTAGGAAGTGTTTCAAATGTACACATTGACCTAACAAAGGAATCAATAAATGATGATGATGATATTACTAACACTCTGGATTCTCCCATGGTTGGTGTAGACATGTAAAATTGGACAAATACTTTTAAATTGCAAAAATCAATTAAATGGATCAAAAATGCATTAAAATGGACATACTTAAATAAAGTTGAACAAAATCAATTAAAATAAAGGAATTATTAAATAATGATGTTAAATGATTAAATTGAAGCTTAAAAGGGACAAAAACAATGTATAATTGATTTTAATCAATTAATTGTATAGTTGTTTAATCAAAAAATCAAAATGAACCTATTACCCTTGCATGGCTAAATTTAATTAATTAATTGAATTAATATTCCTTATTTTCTTTCAACAAAGTGATCAACCAATGAGAATTGAGAACAAAAAGACATAAATCACTCAAAACATTTAAATTGTCCAAAGATTTGAAACCATATAAAGGCTTGTCCCCTCATTTGTCCCCCCATTTATGGACAATGCAAAGTTTTTGACTCAACCATGAGATAACCATGATTACTTCACTCCACCCCCTACCCTTGGGAAATTACTATAAGTATGAGGCATTTTGGAGAGCATTTCCATCTTGGAATTTCATTTGCAAAGCATTGTTACTATAGGCAATTGAGATCATTTCTAAGAGCAATTTGAGCATTTAGTATCATAATTTCATCATTCTTGAGCTAGAATCATCATAGAAGCATAGCATAAGCATAGTAGCAGCATTATTTCTCATTTTAGAGGTGTCACTAGTGAGGATTGTAGCTGAGAGCTTCACTTACCACTTCTATCTAGAGATCCATGGGATAAAATAGATTATAATTTCAATTCTAGTTAAATTTGCATTATATTTGATTAGATTGATGTTAGTAGATCTTAATTTCATGCAGGTGAGTAGCTTCATCTCACAAATGGTGCCCACCGTGGGGCTCTAAGCCTCACTTCATCATTTTCATCTTTATTTGCATGCTTGGATATTCTATTTTCTTTGAATTGCTTGCAGGAAACTGGAAAAGTCACGCTTACAGGAGGTTGAATCATGCTTACAATCGGTTCTCCGTCGCCTAAGAGCTCTGTATTAATGCCTACTAGCTGGAGATCTATGCTTTCAATGACAAAGTCTTCAGCCTTTACAGCTCACAGTCATGCCTGTGACTCAGGGAGTATCGCCTTGCTTTAATTTACTATCACTTAAGTTGATGCTTTGCTCCGCATGTTATAGTTTTAGTCACTCTTTTGCAATGAAATTTATCGCTTAGAACTATTAACATGTCACTTAGCATTAAATATTTTGTGCAATTTTAAGATTTGTTTATGCTTGTGCATAAACTTTTTACGCCTGTATAACTTTGAGTAACGCTTGAGCCCTACAAAGTGACGCTCAGTACTATCAAAGTTACGCTTGTAAGCAGTTTAGTCACGCCTATTAGCTGGATGATGTCGCCTTGTCTTTGCTGTCTATTTTGGTCTTTAAATTGATAGATTTCAATATCTAATTCTCTATTTATATTTTTAACAGTAAATGAGCAGACATCCAAAAGTGAAAAAGCCAGAAACTAGGTTCAACCAAGAGGGAAAAGTGTTGGCTAAAAGGATCAAGAAGGAAAATCAAGCACATACCAAAGTGGTTCTTGAATCAACATTGGATGAAGATGTTAAGGTACATGAAAAATACATTGCTATGATTGAAGCTTACAAGTGTAAATTTGTTTCATTAAATTGGATTTTTGATCCTTAAGCTCAAATAGATAAAAATGCAAACAAAGTGCTCTAAAGTTTCATTTACTTAAAATTTTTGTGTTGTTAAATTCAAATTTTGGTTTCCCCTCATTGTGAATTGGTTGTGTTGGACTAATTTGTTGGAGGAGGGAGCTGGAATGATCGCCACTAGGTGAGTGGAAATAAGATAAAAATCAATGATTCAAAAATGCCCCTAGCCTTTTGCTAGCTACAAGGAAAGGTATTTTACTTGATCAAGCTTGCATTCCCTTAAATTGTGGCATTTCATTTGAATCTAGCTTTAATAAGGAGGGAATTTATCCAAAGATTTCAATTTTAAGAACCTCCTTGTCAAGAGGTTGAAAAAGAACAATAAATTTCTTGAAGTGTTTGGGAAGAAAAGGGAAAGTTACGGATATGCTCTTCACCTTTTAAGTGAGCCAAATTCCCAAACACTTAACCTTGATTCCATTTCATTACTTTCTGTGAACATGTTATTTAAAGTATAGATTTAGTGGGCTTGCCTCCCAAGTTTGCCTTAACGAGGCTAGTGAGAGGGACAGCCTGAAGTGGGATACACTCACTTTTGCCGTGGGAATCCGACCCACTATAAAATGAAATGCATGTATCCTTAATGGGGTGCATGACAAACAGATTTTGATTTTTCAACCTTCCTCTAGTAGTCTTAACGGATTGCACAAAATCATACTTCGGTGCGTGTGGGAAGCCTCCTTGGAGGATTGAGAGATTGAAGTCTATTTGAATAGAATATTTATTAAAACCTGGTAAAATAGAAAAGCCACCTTGTAGAGCCATGTTTACAAGCCAAAATTGACTTTAGGTAGGCTGTTTGGAATTCTTTATTGTGATATACTTGTGAAAAACATCAGAGAACATACACATTAGAGTGTTTTTAGGGACATGATGACAAAGTGATGTGTGTGTTGTGCTTATTTTTCTATTTTCAAACACATAAATTTCCAAAAACTGATCTTACACATTTTAAAAATTCAAAATCTTATACCCTGGTCAGAGAAGTGTCGCCTGTGCACGAAACACACTCACCTATCAAAGGTTTAGTCATGCTTGTGACTTGTTTAAACACGCATAGACATACTAAAGTCACGCTTAGAAAAATTTCAAACATGCCTAGAAAATTTGAAAACCCACCTGGCATTAAAAAAGTCTCGCCTGGTAACCTACAGAGTGTCGCTTAACAAGAAACTAGTGCACGCCTACAGAAGTTTAAGTCACACCTATACTTGGTTCAGTGACACCCAAAAATCAAAAAGGGCAAATAGAGAGTACTTGCAGGGGGAATCAAAAAAATTTAAGAACATATTCGAGTACCCTTTTCCGTGTTCTTACTGCTCAGGCTTTCAGTTTGGTCAAAAATCCTATCCTGTATATTTTTTTAAAAATTTGGCAAAGGATTAGACCTCAAGTGATATTAACTATCATTCTTCAAGGTTCATGCCTGCATTTACTAGATCTTATTATATCAAAAAAACCTTGCAAGCTGACGGAACATACTTACGTCAAGAACTCCCTTACCCAGGAGAAGAATCTACCACTCCTAGAATACCACAAAAGTCACCCGAACAAGAAATAGAAGACAACATGATGTATTATGGTGGTTTGGGTGGCAAAGATAATAGTGGTATTGATCTTACTAACTAGGGTGAGGCCAATAATAGGGGCAATGACATAAATAACCAGGGCAACACTACTAACCAAGGCAATACCAACAATGGAGGAGCAAATCAAAATGCTCAAGGTATTGACCAAACTCACACTAGAACTCACACTGAAGAAACAACAAAAGATGCCACGGATGAAAAAGTTAGTGAGGCTATCCAATGTCCTTATTTCTGAAAGCTCATGGAAAGGCAATGGACAAAGATAGAGAAAAACACTTCATGGACTTAGCACAAAATGGTCTCAAACTACCCTGTGACTATGATGTCAACCAACTCAAAGCACCGAAAGTTGAGGAAAGTACCTTAGACATCATGAACAAGCAATTTAAGATGTTTCAAATGAAATTGGACAACATTAAGCAAAGCGGGACTCCTAAGCCTTTTTCCATAGAAGCATTGTGTCCATTCCCGTTTGATAAAAGCTTGGTTATGGTGCCATTCCCAATCAATGTTGTGTTCCCCAAGTATGATAAGTATGAAGGAACGACAGATCCCCAAGATCACTTATGGGAGTTTTTTGCATTGAGCTTAGAGTTCATGCATGATACAACATATTTAATGAGATTATTTCTGCAAAGCTTAGGAGGCATGGCTATGGAGTGGTTTTCTAAGTTACCCTCCAGCATTAAGATCTTTGAAGAGATAGCTTCAAAATTCATGGCCCATTACTCATATAATATTAAACATGAGGTCACAATGATAATGTTATGCAACACTAAACAAAAGGATGGAGAGGTATTCCTCACTTTTCTACAAAGGTGGAGGACAGTTTTTGCAAGATATCCTAGAAGTGTGCCTGAAAAAGAGAAGATGGATATCTTCATAAATAGTTTAAGCAATGAGTTGAACTATCGATTACGAATGCAATGTCCAAAGACCTTTCAAGATCTAATTGAAAATGGAGTAATAATGGAGGAAGTGCTAATCAAAAGTGGAGAACTCAAACTGTACAAAGATAACAAGAACAACTCCAAGAATGGCAACAATGGTAACAATGGCAACAATCAAAAGAATAATTGGTTCAATAGTAACAGTCATTATAAGAACAACAATAAGGGAATTGTGAATGATGGTGTAGTTGAATCTAGCAACTTGAAGGTGGTCCCCTTTTCTCTTACAAGGACACCTAATCAGGTGAATAATACCAATCAACTTCCCAATGCACCATCCAACAACAACCGTACCAATAATGGAAACCAAGGAGATAATTCAAGGAGTACTAATTTTGATAAATATTTGAGGCCAACCCCTCAAAAGAGCTTCACACCCTTGGGTGAACCTCTTGAAAAGGCATTAAAGACTCTCATGGCTAATAATGTCATTACTTTACCCAGAATTCAGCCTTATGAGCCAAATAATAAGCCTAGTTGGTGGAGTGCCAATAGCCATTGTGAGTACCACAGAATTTGAGGACACACAACAAATGAATGTCTGCAACTAAAGAATGTAGTGCAAGATTTAATTGATAATGGCATGATCATCATTGACGAACCTCCAAATAATGAAGATCATACAGTGTTCAAACAACCTTTCTACAAACATGATCAAGGGGAGTCATCTAATAGCAAGAAACAAAGTGCCAATAATCTTAACTTTGTGCCACCTTATGATAAAAGTGTGAATGCTATAATAATTAATGAGCAGCCACAAAAAGAGGTATCAAATGTCATTACAAGAGGGTAGAATTCTAGAATGACTCTACAAGGAGCTGCTCCTAACGTCATTAGCACTCCACAGTCCAACATCGTGGTTAAGTAACCTTCTACAGTAGCAAAACCTTATAGTTTGGTTGATCAATTGCAAAGAACTCTAGCACAAATATCCATCTTAGAATTGTTGAAGTTATCCCCAAATCATAAGGATATTTTGGAAAAAGCTCTAGTAGAGACAAATGTTCCTACTAACTTAGAAGAAGAAAAGTTCCAAAACATGGTAGGTCATCTTGTGGCACCTCATTGTCTCTCATTTTCTGATCAAGATGACATGTCTATAACCCATCCTCAAAATCTACCATTGCATATAGAGGTCCTAATAGAAAGGCATAGAGTCAAAAGAGCCCTCATTGATGGAGGAGCTAGCCTTAATATTTGTACACTAAGTCTCATCAAATCCTTAGGGTTGTCTGAGTCTTGCATTGACCCTACGAAAAAAATCACCATTAAAGCTTATGATGGAGCTAAAAGGGCCTCTAAAGGCATGATCATGTTGCCCATCCAAGTAGGACCAGTCAAGAAAGACACCAATTGCCAAGTATTGGACATGAAGTTAACTTATAATATTTTGTTGGGGAGACCATGGATTCATGAGATGCAAGCAGTCCCATCCACGTACCACCAATGTATCAAATTCCCATACATGGGTGAAGAAATCATGATGGGAGGGGACTCAAACCCGTTCCAATGTTGTAATGCACTCAAACCCCTTCATGAGCTATTTATTCCACATAACCAGGAAGGAATCATTCAAAGAGCCACCACTGAAGATACAAAAATGGATGATCCAGTCATAACATTAAATGCTACTCAAAATCCTCCTCAAGCTAGCTCAACGACATCAACTAAGGGAAAGGAAAAGGTGAGCTACGAGGGTCCCATTATTAATGAGGGTTCATATCAAACTCCTAAGTTAGAGATAGTATGCTATAAACCTACTAGAGAGGAAAAAGATGAAGCTAAAAAGGAAAATTATAAGCAAATGGATAAGATGATGGAGGCATTTGACAAACAGTGCAAAATTAGTTCAAAAGGAGTGGGGGAATACTCTGTTTCTCTATTTGACATGCCCATGTCTCCAAGGACACATGGAAAACCATCTAAAGAACACTTGCCTCACAAGTACAACTCTTGCTTCATAAGAGAAACTGATAAAGCAGCATTTGACAAGTAAGAAAATGAAGTACTTCAATCGCTCTATCACGATGAAGAAGATACCTCAAACACTCCCTTGGAATGAATTTAGCATGTTACTATACGAACCGAGCAATATGGGAAAGGTTTTGAGATTATGTAGAACATGGGATACAAGGGAAGAGGACCCTTAGGCCAAAGGAATAAAGGGTTATTAGAACCCATTGAACCTACTTGGAGGGAAAAACAAGAAAAATCTGGAGTAGGATACCAATACAAAGGCGAAAGTTCCCGCCCAATGTAAGATTTTTATCCTCAAATAAATGCCTTAGAATCCGATGGACATAGTGATGACTCTCAAGATTATGAATGGGATACCCTATCAAATGAATCATGTCAAGATAAGGAGGTGATTGCAATACATACTTATGCAAAAATCCCAAAGCAAAAAGTTCAAATCAATGAGGAACCTAATATCCAAGATATTAACATAGGGCAGGCACCTACCAATCAAGCATGGATAGAGACATTTTGGATGCCTTCGGAGGAGGGAGCTTCAAACATTAGGTTTAATCCACTTGTGGCTTTTCCCACATTCTTTCCCATAGAAGTTGAAGAGGACTCAAGTGAAGGGGATTTTGACCCTTCTTCCTTGGACCATCTTGAGGAAGATCACATCATAGATCTAAACGATACAATGTATGAACCCTCAAAAGAAGTCATGTCCATAAACCCTATTGATGAAATTTTACCCAATGAATCCTTACTTTTGATACATCCGGATCTCATTGATTGGGACCAAACTGAGCCAAATGACCTACTTTACTTTCCAAACGACCAAGCAGCAAACCAATACCTTAATGCAATTGAACCCTCTTTCACCAAAAAATTTGATACAGATGTGATGAGCATAGCGAGGGTCCATTCTCTTAGTCAAAAGAAAAAAATGAAAAAAAATAAGAAAAAGAAAAGTTCTAGTGTTGAAAACCATTATGTGGCACCACTAGAACCAAAAAAAAATGAAAATAAAAGATGTTTCTTTTGGTGAAAACCCAACTGTGGAACCAAAGGAAGAAAGATTGGATACCTTGCTTGAGCATGAGGAAGAAAGGTCACCTATACTTATAGAACTGATAGAAAAGGTCAACATTGGTATGGAAGTGGATCTAAAGTTTATACACTTGGCTACATCACTCACACCTCTAGAAAGAGAGGACTTCATAAAAAATTTCAAAGAGCACCAAATAAACTTTGCATGGTCATATGCCGACATGCCCAGCTTAGATCCTAACTTTATAATGTATCATCTGAATGTTAGACCAGGGGTTAAGCCCGTAAAGCAAAAGTTGAGAAAGATGCACCCACACATAGCTCTTTTGGTCAAAGCAGAACTAGAAAAATTGTTGAAAGTAGGCTTCATAAGGGCAATAGCTTATGTTGAATGGATCTCAAACATTGTACCAATTACAAAACATGAAAAATCTATTTGAGTATGCATGGATTTTCAAGATCTAAATCTTTCTTGTCCTAAGGATGATTTCCCACTTCCAAGTATTGATGCAATAGTTGACTTGACAGTGGGTCATTCCATGTATTCCCTAATGGATGGTTTCAGTGGGTATAATCAGATTAAAATTACACCTGAAGACCAGGAGAAGACTTCCTTTACTTGTCGTTGGGGAACTTCTTGTTGGAATGTCATGCCCTTTGGCCTTAAGAATGCCAGAGCTACATATCAAAGGGCCATGACAACTATCTTCCATGACATGATGCACACATTCTTAGAAGACTATGTGGATGATATCCTAGCAAAATCCCACAAAAGAGAAGAACATCTCCAAATTCTAAAAAAGATATTTGTTAGGTTGGAACAATTCAAGGTCAGATTAAACCCAAAAAAATGTGCCTTTGGAGTCCAATCCAGCAAGTTACTAGGCTATATAGTTTCCGCCAAAGGAATTGAAGTGGACCCGAAGAAAGTACAAGCCATAATTGACATGGAGATTATTGGAAATATGGATGTAGTAACTAAGAGGGGGGGTGAATCAGTTAACCACAAAATATTACCACTGATCCCTTAAATGTCCTATTAAATTATTTACTGTTGACATACAGAGAAATGCTAAAACTCGGTAATTGCAGAGAGTGTTAATTATAATTGTTCTTAAGCATTCATCAGTGATTAACATGCATGAATAAAGAAAATACCATGAACACAAGAGACACCAGATTTAACGTGGAAACCCAATATGGGAAAAACCACCAATGTAACTAGTTACTAATTTTCACTCTTCTGAAGTGATGCCCTGTTAGGAGCCAACCCGCTAAAAGGTTACAAAACACACTGTTAGGTGTGACCTTGTTAGAGGATTTAATCACCCTGCTAGGAGTGGCCTTGTAAGAGGTCTTGAAACAATTCAATAGAACTGTCACCTTGTTAGAGGATTTACAAAATGGTTGTTAAACCAACTTGGTTAGGAGATTTTGAAATCACTGCTACAATGGTAAGAAAGTAACAATGAAGTGACTTGAATAGTGATGCAACTGAATTGTTGATTACAAATCTTTGTTCTACTTCACTAGATCCTTCCTGATCAAATATATCTCTGCTGCTCTTCAAGGATATCTAATCATCCTTCAAAATTCGCTCATACTATTCTTCTCTTTCACTTGCTTTTTTTATCCTCATAATTCACAACTTGACCTTCTATATATATACCATTCGGATTGTCAAGTCGGCACTAATAATTATTACAAAATATTACTAATCATTACAACAGTCGGCTAGATTAAACCAACTTTATTTCTCAAATTGACAAAATCCTTTACTGGGCCGACCTTGCTCGGTAAACATTAATCCAAAAAAGATTTCCTTTGGTGACCGAGAGAACTTGGTAAGTACTGCGAATTCTTCAACATCCTTTGGAGACCGAGTGAACTCGGTAGACACTAACTTTCCTTTGATAACCGAGGAAGCTCGATTAACACTATTTTCTGCCATACTTTTCTTTTGACACCCAAGAGGTCTCGGTAGACACTAGGAACTGCTTTGCTGACCGACTGAGCTCGGTAGACACTGGGAACTGCTTTGCTGACCGACTGAGCTGACAATTGATATGACATTTATGTGACATCAAAGACAACACATAATCATTCCAACAATCTCCTTCAAAAAATTATATCCAACAGGAGATACCTAAGAACATCACCCAAATGAGATCTTTACAAGGCAAAATTCAATCCATACGGAGATTTGTCTCTCAATTGGCCGAAAAATGTCATTCTTTCACCAGGTTGCTACATAAGGATACTATATTCATGTGGGATGAGGAATGTGATCAAGCTTTTACATTGTTGAAGACTTATTTGATAAATCCACCCATTCTCATGCCACCAATTAAGGGCAAAGCATTGCTTCTATACATATCCGCTACCGAAAGATCACTAGGAGTGCTTTTAGCACAAGAAGATGAACAAGGAAAGGAAAGAGCTATCTACTATTTAAGTAGGACTTTGATCAAATATGAGCTTAATTACACATTTATGGAAAGAGCTTGCTTAGCAGTGGTGTTTGCATCTCAAAAGTTGAGACATTATATGTTGCTGCATAAGATCAAACTAATTGCCAAAATTGATCCTCTCAAGTACTTGTTAAGCAAAACTACCCTAACGGGTAGAATAGCTAAGTGGGTTATGATTTTGAGTGAATTTGACATTGAGTATGTCGATAGAAAGGTAATAAAAGGGCAAGTAATAGCGAATCATTTAGCGGAGAATCCCATAACTTCTACACAAACTATTCAAGTGGAATTTTTGGATTTTGCCATTGTCAACATAGAAGCAAAAACATGAAAGTTATTCTTTGATGGCTCTTATACTCAAGGAGGTTCCGGTGCCAGCATACTATTGGTCACTCCTCAAGGTTACACTATTCCAAAGTCTTACAAGCTTATGTTTCCATGCACAAACAATATAGCAGAATATGAGGCACTTGTCATAGGCATCAAAATGGCCTTAGAATGGAACATCAAAGAGCTACAAATTTATGGAGATTCTCAACTTATCATCACTCAAGTCAACAATGAATATAACACTAAAGATGAAAATTTGATGCCATATAAGACTATGATTGATGGATGGAAGAAATACTTTGCCTTGATCACTTTTGAGCAGATTCCTAGAGAGAAAAATAGAGCAGCTGACGCCATGGCCACCTTGGCTTCCTTGTTACAAAAACTAGATCAAAATGAGAAGTATTAGTTCTTGGTGGAAGAGTTGGTGAAACCAGCATTCAACCTTCCCGAAACCCAAATTGTTACCCTATTACATGGACATGACTCCCCTTGGTATGGACCTATATACACATACCTCAAAGACCAAGTACTACCCTTAGACCAAACCCGAGCTCAAAAATGCAACTTCATACGCCAATCAGCCCGTTACCTAATCCTTTCCAAAACATTGTATCGTAAGGGTTTTGATGGGACATTACTTAGATGTCTAGAGGAAGAAGAGTCTAAGTTAGCTTTACACAAGGTTCACGAAGGCATTTGCGGGTCACACTCCAGTGGTCTAAACCTAGCTAAGAAAATCCTTCACTTAGGGTATTTCTGGAAGACATTAGAAAAGGATGCTTACCACTTTGTGAAGACATGTAGTAAATGTCAATACCATGGCAACATGATACATGCACCGGCACAGGAATTACACCCATTTGTCACACTATGGCCTTTCTATCAATGGGGGTTTGATCTAATTGGCATCATACATCCACCTTCTTCAAATGGACACAAACACATCATAACCGCAATGGAATATTTCACTAAGTGGGTAGAAGTGATTCCTTTGATAACGGCAACGGGTAAACAAATTTCCATGTTTATCTTAAATCACATCATTTGTTGATATGGTATTCCTCATGCCATAATAACAGATAATGGAAAACAATTCAAGAATAAGGATGTTGATGAACTTTGTGCTACATTTCATATCACTCACCATTCTTCATTAATTTATTACCCTCAGGGAAATGGGCAAGCCGAAGCCACGAATAAGAATATCTTAAAGATTTTGAAAAGGTCGATCAATAAATCAAGAAGGGATTGGCATATGCAAATTAATCTAGCATTATGGGCCTATAGAACCATCATAAGAACACCCACAGGAGCCACGCCATTTTCATTAGTCTATGGGGCTGAAGCAGTTCTACCATTAGAGGTTGAAATCCTGTCTCTACGAGTATCATTACATAGATTGATCATAGATGAAGACTATAGAGTAGCTAGGCTTCAACAATTGGAGTTACTTGAAGAACATCAAACACAAGCTTATGAGCACCTGAAAGTGTATCAGAATAGAATCTCAAAGAACTATAATAAACATATTAAACCGAGAGTCTTTCAGGTAGGAGACTTAGTGTTGAGGGAAAACCCAAAGAATCAGGTTGAAAGAGAGAAGAAAGGCAAATGGGAAGCTAATTGGCTTGGCCCATTCATCATAGTATCTTCATTTGGCACAGGAACCTATAAATTATCAGATTGTGAAGGAGAGGAGCTCCAAGAACCCATCAACAGTATTCATCTCAAAAGGTTCTACACATGAGTCAGATGAAAGAGTATAAAGAGTATCAGATGAGAGAGCATCATATTTATTGTACATAGTTCAAAAGAGATTCTAAAAATATCAAAAAACATTTGAAAAGCATAAAAGATCAAAAACATTGGAAAATTGAGCATGAAGAAAGGAAAAACATTCAAAAAAGATGTTGTCTTGGTGAAAACCTAGCAAATAGGCGCCTTGATGATATAAAAAATAAAAAAAAGAAAAATACTAAAATACAAAAATACAAAAAAAATGAAAAGGAGAAAAAGTGCCTTGGTGAAAACCTAGAAATAGGCACCTTGGTAACAAAAAAAGTAAAAAGCTTTAAAAATAGAAAAAAGATCTTGATCCATCCAAAGGGTGAAAACTTGGTAAACAAGCGCCTTTTGTTCCCTTAAGTTTGTCTTTCCTAGTCACATATGTCCATATTGCATTTCCACCATCTCATTTGTACAACCACCATTGCATCCGTCATTTGTACATAGTCATAATAAAGTCGGTTAGTCGCATTGTTACATTATCTCTCAGCCCTAAGTTTGTCAAATGATCACATTTATCCTTTGGGGGTAGAAGAAGATTACAAATTTAGTACCGAAGGGATTCAATAAGTGCTACAATCAGTCACGTCAGAGGGAGATTTATCAAAGTTTTAGAAGCGAAGAAAGTTTATTGAGACTAAGTATTTGACCCTACAACATGATCCTTGAGACTTCATTAACTTTATTATTCGGGATTAAAAATGGACAAAAACACCTTAAAGATCATAATACTTGGAAATACTTGTTGGAAAATCCTAAAACATGGCAAAACATTCAAAGCTTTCTTTCTTGGAAAAATAATGAAACATGGTAAAACACTTAAAATCTTCTTGTCGATAAATCTTGATGAAATTGATTTCTTATCACCTCTTTTAGCCATTCAATGATGTTTCGACTAGATTGGCCATGATAAAGACATGATATTTTTCTTGCCTTTGAGTGACTGTTTTGAGGAAGATTCATTCACTTATGAGAATCTGTATAACAACATGGTCATTGAGGACTATCTCATAAGAGGAAGGATTAACCTTTGCTTGTTTACGCAAATGGATCCCTTGGATATTTAGATTTTCTATATCTTAATACCAAAAATCCACTTGCAACATTGAATCCGTTGACACTAGTATTCAAACTCTCATAGTTTGGTCATCCAACTAATGAGGGTTGTACCAATTTCAAAATGAGGTTACCAAAATGCGATAAAAAGCAGTATTCATATCATCATGATGTGGTCAGTGATGATTGTACTAGCTTTCCGGTCCCAAAAATGCTCAATGATGAAAATTTATCCTCAAGGCATTTATTTGCTAAAAGCTGGTGACACTTAGGTTGCATTATCATGTTAGGTTAATTGCATGGCACTATCATGTTTAGATTAATTACATTGCATTAGCATGGAAAGTTAATTGCATTTATTTATGGTAAATTTTCCAAGGACAAAAGGAGGGGCACATCAATAAATACTTGAGTTGTTCAAACATCAAGAAATGGGGGGAAGATTACAAATTCAAACATTCACTATAATCCTTGATTTTAAAAAAACAACGCAAGTGAGATTATCTTTGCATTCATGTATAGCATTAAACATTATTCATTACTCATATATCCAAAGAAACGAAAAGAAATCATTCCATATATCATGCATTCATAAGTAAGAGTTAGCATTGCATTCATCTAAATGCTTGAAAATAAAATTAAAAATTAAAAAACATAGGAACATACATATGCATTTCCATTAAACATTTTGCATCCATACATTGACAAATAGAAAAGCATATTATCAAAATCCATACTTCATTGCACTCATTTATCTATATCATAAAATAAGATAACTGCATCCATAGCATATATCGTAAATGCATAACACATCATATAGTTGCATAAAAGATAATCTCATAAAAACTCATCAAGATGAACCAAGGAGTATATCATAGATATCATCAATAGAGTGTTCATCATATGATCATCAAATCAAGTATCAAGGTACAATATCATCAAAAGGGGTACACCGAATGTGTCGATCAGTCAAATATCATGACATATGAAACAAAGAGGACATCATCAATGAGTCACTAGATCAATCAAGAGCCTGCAACACCAGATCCATTTGGACCTCTACCATCCTGTGGGGGAGGAGCCTGTGAAGTACTCACTCTGTCCTGTCTCGAAATAACCATGGCTAATAAAAACTACTATAATAAAGAGGCAACCTGATCCAACCGACCCACAACAATGGACATATCTATCCTTAATACCTGCATATCTTGAGATAATCCATCAATACGATCACCCTGTGCACCCTGTGGCTGTGGAGCTGGTGGAGGCATTTATGGAGCACCATCATCCTGTTGTGCCTGATCTTGCTGAGCTACATCATCATCATGTTGAGCCAAGGCTACTCTTTGTAACTGTACCAAGGGATCCAATCCCCCAGGAATCTACCTAGCTACATCAATCTGTGCCTGTCTCTGAGCTCTCTGATGTCTATGAGCTCTATCATGTCTATTTGCTCTAGGCTGTCTATCAATTGCATCATCCTGCGCTCTAGCTGGTCTATCTCTAGCAGCCCCATGATCATGACCTCGTCTCAGCTGTCCTCTACCTGGTGCAATCTGAGGATGTCTACATCCTCATCCTCTCTGATGTCTATCATCCCTATCACTGTCATGACGTCCAGGAATAGGCTCAGCTGGATCAGTGAAATAAGGAAACCTATTGTGAGCCCACTAATCTGCATACACATGTGACATCCCTGCATCTGCAATACCTATCAGTATCTCCCATCTGCAAATAGTCATACCCACAATCTGATCTAATGCAAACTAATAATCAATAGATGGACCCCATAGAGAGATATCTGCCTATACTCAAGCATATAGTGCATTGCCCTGAGGCATATCCTGTGTCTGACCATATTGTCTAAAAACCTTGCTGAAGCAGAAGCACTCAATAGTAGTGGTAGTCCGCCCAATCATTCAGTGAGGGGAAAATATGTATGGTAACTCATCCTCATCCTCTCTCCATCTATCACAACCAAGGAAGGGACACCGTGTAACCTGATCGAGGTTATCAATCTGATGTCTCTAGTAAACCAAGTGACCCAAGTGGTGTTGAATCACCATACCAGTGTACAAGAAAGCATAAGGAAATCCTCGATGTCAAACCCTATCAAAAATGGGTCTAGTAATGGGAAGATGCTCCCATATCCACAACTGAAGAACAATGGCACCTGCTGATAATGATGCACTCCCCTGATACACCACCTTGTGTAAATCATGATATAACTGTGCCAGAACACAGGAACCCCAATCAAACCATCAAGGATGAGCAAGTAAATCCTCCATGATCCTACCCCAACCGACTGAAAAACCACAACCTCACCGGTTGGGAAGTAATAAACCACCAATCACTACACCCAAAACTACTGGTAATGTAGGAAAAGATGCAAACTGAGGCCATGTAATAGTATCCCCATCTCCTATAGTGTTGTCCCTGAATACTCATCGGTAGATAGAAGAATCATAAATAGAATCATAATATACTATCTCTCCTCTGCATGGGATCCGAAGCAATCTATACACGTCCTCGAGTGTAATAATCATCTCTCCATATGGTAAATGAAAGGTGTTGTGGTCAGAGTGCCATCGCTTTGCCACTGTAGTTAGTAACCCATGGTTTAGCTGAAACCATGGGAGGTCAAGTAAAAATCTCAATCCACATCGCTCGATAACATGAAACTCAGCTGCTATGAGTCCCTGACTCAAGTTAATAACCCAAGAGGCAACTAACCAAACATACAAGGTAGGACTATGATCCTATTGGAAAAGTAAAAGGAATCATATCAGTACATTGTATCAAGGAATTATCTCAAGTCAATCTTCTCAAAATCTCAAGTCATCATACTAAGTACCCTCATTCGTTTCTCTGTATCCTGAGAATGAAGCGGTAGTATCAAAATCATATTGGTTTTCACACTGATTGATTTATCCTATTAATCACTATCCTAAATGGGATTGACACATCATATTCCAAAGTACCATTATCCAGATATCCTAAACCAATCATTTTGTTGACAATAACAGACCTACACTTATTATCTGAATCTATCATCAAGAGTTATCAAAATTTTCATCAAACACAATCAAGTACACATGTGACAAGTACACAAATTTTCCAAATAGTCAATAGGCATGATTTTTATCATACCAAGTGACATTTAACCTCATGCAATAGTAAAAACATGCCAAGCGATATCATTCTACTAGCAGGTGACAGTTTGCTACTAGGCGATAGTGAATTAGGCTACGCGATAGTGAATGCTAGCCTAGGTGACAATGAATACGTTAGGGTTCTTGTAAGCGACAACCTATCAGAAAAGGGGCAGATTAACCTAGCCCTAGGCGAGAGTTGTTCTCGTGCTAGGTGAGAGTAAATGATTCCTAAGCGAGGATAAAATACACAGAGGTAGGAGTAAAAACCATGAAGGTGATAGTAAAATACCCTAAGCGATAGTAAAATCATTCCTAGGTGAGAGTTCTTAAATACAAGGCAATGACAAAACATGAAATTGCAATAAATGATCATAAATGCACCATAAATGATCAATCAAGGTTTATAACAACTTACTAGAGCTCCATACTCAGGCGGCCTCGCATATCTCTAGCACCTCTTGAATTTGTGCTCCTGAATCGGTACAACCATCTCAAAAAATCACTAGAGGATCAGAGCAAAATCACCAAGATGAAAAGTAAAAATGAATGGTAAAACAAGGTTTCTCAACCTATTTAAGGTATGTTGACCTAATTTTGGAGGTGAAACTAGCTGTTGACCTATCTTAACTACTCAAACCAAACCAGGGCATAATCATACATCATGACATCTCATCAAATAGTCAGAAATGAAAACATATTTGATAAATCAAACATCAAATCAAACTTTTCGAAATCAAGAAATTAATATGTTTTAATTTATGAGGGGGCGTAAGGGTATCAAATCAAAGTTGCGATCAAACATCATGAAATCAGTGGAGCATCATAAAAAAAATTTTATCAAGAGGCAGCAATCAATCACATCAGGAATCAACAATCAGGACTTAAAGAATCTTTGAACCAATGTTCTTCGCAGATTAATTCAAAGAGGGGCATTTGTAGACATGTAAAATTGGACAAATACTTTTAAATTGCAAAAATCAATTAAATGGATCAAAAATGCATTAAAATAGACATAATTAAATAAAGTTGAACAAAATCAATTAAAACAAAGGAATTATTAAATAATGATGTTAAATGATTAAATTGAAGCTTAAAAGGGACAAAAACAATGTATAATTGATTTTAATCAATTAATTGTATAGTTGTTTAATCAAAAAATCAAAATGAACCTATTACCCTTGCATGGCTAAATTTAATTAATTAATTGAATTAATATTCCTTATTTTCTTTCAACAAAGTGATCAACCAATGAGAATTGAGAACAAAAAGACATAAATCACTCAAAACATTTAAATTGTCCAAAGATTTGAAACCATATAAAGGCTTGTCCCCTCATTTGTCCCCCCATTTATGGACAATGCAAAGTTTTTGACTCAGCCATGAGATACCCATGATTACTTCACTCTACCCCCTACCCTTGGGAAGTTACTATAAGTATGAGGCATTTTGGAGAGCATTTCCATCTTGGAATTTCATTTGCATAGCATTGTTACTATAGGCAATTGAGATCATTTCTAAGAGCAATTTGAGCATTTAGTATCATAATTTCATCATTCTTGAGCTAGAATCATCATAGAAGCATAGCATAAGCATAGTAGCAACATTATTTCTCATTTTAGAGGTGTCACTAGTGAGGATTGTAGCTGAGAGCTTCACTTACCACTTCTATCTAGAGATCCATGGGATAATATAGATTATAATTTCAATTCTAGTTAAATTTGCATTATATTTGATTAGATTGATGTTAGTAGATCTTAATTTCATGCAAGTGAGTAACTTCATCACACAGTTGGAATGAAGTTGATGATACACCACTCTAGTCCTCACTGAAAGTGAATCCTATTGATTTTAATTATGATGCATTTGATACATAAATAAATAAAGTTGAGGAAATAGAAAAGAGAAAAGAAATTAACAAGTGACTAAAGTCACCAATCAACCAAAGGATACTAACAAAGAGGAAAATCAAGAAATACAAGTTGGGCAGCAACACAACCAAGGAAAAGACAAGGAAATAATCTAGATGATAGTAAACAAAGTGAAGATGAAGAGACACAAAAGGATAGCACTCCCAGTGCTACACAAACTATAACATAAGATACCAGTGAGAACAAGAAAAGAAAGAGGATGGAAGAAGAACAAGAACAAGAACAAGAACAAGATGAAGAGGAAGAGGAAGAAGAAAATGATCTAGAATTTTCCATTCTGAAGAAATATTTCAATAAATTGAAACAAAAAGAACAACTATTGTTTTTAAAAAAGCTACTAGAAAAAACTAAGAAGAACCGGCAAAAGTAGAAGAGGTACAAAAAGAAAATACTAAGGAAAATCATTTCTATTCTTTCTGACTTAGTACCAGGAGTACAAATTGATGAAGAATCCAAGATTTATCAACTCAAAGATTTGGTTGATGCACAAGTTTAGACCATGACATAGAAGAAGATATGACACAAAAAACAAAGAAGAGGTTAGAAAAGGAAATGATGGAAAATTTACTGCAAAAGATTGCTCTTGAGAAAGTTTAATTGCTTGAACTTGTCAAAGAACTCAAAGATTTACTATTGGAAGTTGGTAAAATATTCAACAAAATATCTATACTAATCAACTTCATTGTAGATATAAAAATAAAGAAGGAAGAGCTAGAAATAGAGTCGATTACTGTGTCGTCTTAAAATGGAAGCAGTTCCATGTTAAGAGCATTTAGCCCTCTGAGTGAGTGGTCTGGTGTCATATCAAGCATCTTAATCAAGTCTTTTCTTGAATCTGGCTTTCTCCCCCATTCTGCTTCTCTCTCCACCTGATTTCACTTTATTTCTGCATTTCCTGGCATTATGGACTGAGATCCTAAGGTTTTTGACCTTGAGGGTCAAATTCAACCTTGACTCTAACCTAGGTCAAGGTTGACCTTGACTCTGACCTAGGGCAGAGTCTACCTCATATTTGACCTAGGGTTCAAATTTCAAGGTCCCATGATTTTTGGGTGTCAAGTTTCAAAGATATTTATTTTCCTGCTTCCGGGTCGGCCATTTCAGGTTTCAGAATGGTTATGTGTGTGAAAATTGTACCTGATCTATGGACACAACACTTCAGTAAAACATTAGAGGTTAGTAAAAACAAAATCGTGTAATGAATTGAAAGCTAAACTAACCAGGTGATTTACTGCCTTCTAATAGGTGCGAGATTGATGTTCTCAGATTGTTATCAAGATCAGTGACCTAGACGACACCTAAATGAAGGATTTGAATGCAAAACTGATATAAAATATGAATGCAATTAATCTTTTTCTTTTTTTTTAGATGCAATAAGAATGATAAAAACTTGATATGAAATCTATGATATGTAAAAACTGATATGCTATGAATTGATCTAACAATGATATGATATGAAAACTAAATGAATGTAAAAACCAAATTGATCTCACAATAGTCTTGATTCGCAATAAGCTTTGATTCTCCAAATTCCAATTCTTCAAAATAGTTGTGCAATTCGTAGACGACTTTGGCAGAGTAAGCTCGCAAAATTATGAGATGATTTGAGATGAGCTGAGGCCTTAATTTATAGAAATCCAGGGTTTTGGAGGTGCATGGATAAAAGCCATAAATCACTCAAATTAACTCAGCTTGATTTTTGAGTTATCTAAAAATAAAGATAATTTAATTCACAAAAACATGCAAATCAGAGTTTAACTCAAATTAGAAGTTTAGATCAATTTTAAAACTCAAAAATGATGTTGAGTTCCAAAAAGTCAATAACTTGCATTGATTTTCTAATTTGGAGTTTAACTGCTCTTTGATTGTGCACATGAATAATTATGAATTAATAAATAAATAGAATGATTTATTCTCAACTTAACTGATTTTTGAAAGAAAATAATTAATTTATGGGTTAATTAACTATTTAATCAAACTTTTATTCAAAAATAATATCATTAAATATGACAACTGGCCTTAATTAATTAAATAAGAATTTAATCAATTAATAATAGGAATTTTGATTTATTGTCAAATTTGAATAATAAGACTTAGGAATAAATATAATTAAATTCAACTTAATAATCAAGTGGCAGAATTAAATCTAATTAATTAAATATGAAAATATTCAATTAATCAAACTTAGGATAAATGTGATTTATCACCAAATAATCATTAAATTAAAGATAATTAAGATAATTAGGAATATTACTAGGAATATTCCCCGATGCAGAATTTATGATAATCAATTAGGATTCGATGATGCTCAGATGTGCCTTAGATTAGGACTTCGATGTCAATTTCATTTGATATGTTGATATAGAAGATTAATGAACTTATAGCCCATTTTTGGGGTATTACAATGGTAAATCCTTAAATTTCATTTAATTTGGGCCCATTTCTAGGGGTTAAGGTTAATTGGGATTTAATTCTCCAATGTTGGCCTGCTCTAGAGGTTTGTGCCCTAGATCACTATAAAAGGAGGCCTTCCTCTCTCATTTTCTCATCCATTATTCACCAAGCAATTTCATGATCAAGGAGCTCTTAAGGAGATATTCACAAGCCATCAAGTTCTCTCTCAAGCAAGATCAAGCATCCATTCAAGCATTCAAGCCCTCTTCTCCATTCAAGTTCTCCATTGAAGATCAAGCATTCAAGCCTTTGAAGGGATTTGGTTCAAGCATTCAAGATTCATCATTCAAAACTCTAGATCTATCCATCATGGTGGTGTGATCTTCCTTCAAGATCTTTTGTTCATCTTCAAGATCCATTCATTCTTCCCTCAAGGTGGATTCCAAGCATACAAGCATGGAGGTTTTGATTCACATTTATTAGTATTGATTCCAAGCTTTTATATTAACATACTTGATTACATTTCAAATACAATTGCATATCTATCGAATTGCATAGCTTCATTGTTAAATCTATTTCTACTACTTGCTAGCATTCTCAATTTCAATTTTATATTAAGGTTGATTCCAAACCGGGGTTTGACCAAGGCAAACCCCTCAAACAAACAACAAAAACCCTCTTTTTCTTGTAGGTACAGGTGTGGAACTGCAGATCTGAGCTTGGATTTGGATACCCTTTTTGGTAAACTGCCAAGATCTACAAACAAAGTCAAAGTTGACCTTCAGAATAAAATTGTAGCCTTTGACCTTTTATCGGGGTCAAAGACTACCTGTTGTCGAAAAGATAAAAGATTTATGGGTTTTCTTTGTCTCGGTATTTCCAGTCTGAAATGGGTTGTAGAATTGCTTGAAAGTACACACAAACATTAGAAATTAACATTTTCTAGATCTGCCCTATTTTGAGGTTAGTATTTCTTTTTCAATTATTTTAGATTTCAAGCACAACTCCTTTATAGGGAAATATAAGGTTTTCTTCCTCTTTCATATTCTCCATAGATTGATTCAATTGTGCATTAACCTTTTGGTTCATCAATTTGGATCTCTCCTTTGGGAATTTGAATTTAGAATTAGATCTCATATTTCCCCCCTACATTTTAGGGTGAACACTATTTCATCCTATTCAGTTACACTTGTCAACAAATTGGACCCCTTGAATAGTTCAATAATGGATCACAATGCAAAAATAAAAGAACTAAAATTCAAGGAGAAGAAACTCAAAGAGGGAGAGGACAAAATAAGAATGATATTGTTGGAGCTACAAGGATTCCTATCCCCTCACATGGACATAATAGAGGCATACATCAAGAAAGGTAAATCATGGACAATTTACAACATGGAAGAACTAGCATTTAGACTACATGGACACCATATTGCATTGGCAACTCTAAAAGATTCATGGGAGAAATCACTTGAAAGTGCCAAGGTACATTTCAAATCTATATTTGATAAGTTGTAAGTTATGCACATCCTTATACATACAATTTTGCCTATTATCTTTGGCATTGTTGCCAAAAAAGGGGGAGTATAAAGGTAATAAAAAACAAGGAGTACATAGTGTTAATATGATTTAGAACAATAGAGAGGGGGGGTGAATCAGTTGTTCTCAGGTCCAGATGTATAAAATAAACTTTCAAAACTCTTCAACAAATCATATCTAACAACCAAAAACTACTCGGTCATTACTGAATACATAACAAAAACATATAACAGTGTAGTCCACTATCCAATAATATTTAACTTGCAAAACACAAAAATGTTCAAACCAAAACATTCACACAAGCATTAACACCAGGATTTATAGTGGAAACCCAATTTGGGAAAAACCACTTTGTAACATGTTACTGATATTTTTACTCTTCTAAAGTGAGCTCTATGAAAAGCCAACCCTGTTAAAGGTTATAAACACACTATCAGGTGTGACCCGGTTAAAGGATTTCAACCACTTTGTTAGAAGTGTGCTTTGTTATAGGACTTACATACATTCCATTAGAATGCAACCTTGTTCAAAGGATTTATACAAATGACTATTAGGTCAACCTTGATTAAAGGATTTCAAACTGATACAATGGTTAGAAAGTAACAACGGTGTTTGATCTGAAAACATACAACTCACTTTGCAAATAATAGATCTAATTTTGTACACATATGATGGCTTACTGACTGTGATCCATTTCCATCTCCATCACTGATCTTCTCGAAATCCCTTCAAGCAATCACAACTCCTCCTTCAGCCTTTTCTACTTATACAATCAATAACAACAACAATAACTCCAACATCCTCTCTTTCTCAACCTCATGCTTAGGTTTCCTTAATACTTCCTCAATTAGGTTGATCCAACTTTTGTCACTTAATCTCCTCCGTAGATCTTAGGGTTAGGTCAGATTCATCGAATCCTTCCAACTTTATGTTCTTCATCCATACTTCTAGAAACATCTCAAATCTCTTTATGGAATCACAATAAAATGGTTTACAATGCATTAAATGCTTCCATACAATCAATAAATAAAGTCAACACATTTTACATAATCCAAGAATTCAACTATGTCGTCCAAGAATCTGAATTCTTCCTCAAATGTAAATTACTAATGCTCGGTCAATATTGTGTTCAACTCCTCGGTCTTCACTCGGTAGCCCGGTTGCCACTAAAATTATTTCCTCAGCTAATATTGTCTTCCTCAGCAATTAACTGATGTTTGGTCAACACTGAATTTACTCAGAATATACTGGCTTGATCGACACTAACATCACTCAACTTAAACTAACTTTATTCACTTTTGCTCAGTTAAGCCTACTTGTTTAGTCTTCATTCTTACTTAGATAAGCAATACATTATCTTATCATTGTGCCACATAATCAAGTACTCATTGAAGTATCAAGATAACTCAACCTTTCTTTAGGTGCTATTGTTATCAACCTTGCCCTAATCCTTCTCATCAATCAAATAAATATAATACTTTCTTAGATAACAGTCTTACCAGTTAAGGTTTGACATCAATGACAATACAATAATTTCTTCAATTGTAGTTTCCAACAATCTCCCTCATTAGCATTAATGGCAACACCATATGAATAACACATGAATCACCAACCAATCCAAAACTTATATGTCCATCATAAATATTTATAATATCCTTAGCTTCATTTTGATTTAGAATCAATTAGCCTTTCTTACATGACCGTCCACACAATAACATCCACTTGATCTCTTCTTGTTTCTTTCCTCTAAATTTCTCCCTCTTACTTGATCTTCCATGAAATCTCACCATGTGTTTTTATCTTATTCATCTCCCTCTTTGACAATAATGTCAAAGCAGCAACTAAAACATACATCCTTTAGATGTAGATGTCATCTTGTTAGTTCAATAACAATATTTCTCCCTCTGTCATCTTTGTTTATGACTGATTATCAGCTTTGCTATACTTTTCACAACTCTAGGCTGCTCCTAAAGTGTGACCTTTCTCTACATCAATTTGTTAGATACTCTTTGCAACACATTTGATGCAATGCTCCTAGCTTGACTAGGCAGCCTCAATTAGGGGAAGAACCCCTAATTTTCCTCTCAGATATTCATGAGCTTCTTTAGGTAAAGCTTTAGTGAATATGTCTACTAGTTGTTCCTTTGTATTCACATATTCCATTCTGACCTCTTTATCTTGTACAAATTTTCTCAAGTAATGATACTTGATGGCGATGTGTTTAATCTTTATGTGCATCACTAGGTTCTTAGATATGTTGATAGGAATTGTGTTGTCACAGTAGATGACAACTGGTTCAATGATCTCTTCTTTCATGCCTACCAACAATTGCTTTATCCATACCAAGTTTGAACAATTCATTATTGCAGCCACATACTCGGCTTCAACTGTAGATTGGGAAATACAATTTTGTTTCTTGCTTGTCCAGAAAACTAATCTTTGTCCAAGAAAGAAAGCTCCACCACTAGTACTCTTTATGTCATCCATATTTCCTGCCCAATCAGCATCAACATACACTCTCAGTTCAAATCTTTCATGCTTCTTGTAGTACAATTCATAATATGTTGTCCCTTTCAAATATCTCATTATCCTTTTTATAGCCATCATGTGAGTTTCCTTAGGATTGGCAGAGAAACTTGCCACAATCCCAATTGCTAGAGCAATATCTAGTCGGCTGTGAACAACATACTGCAATTTTCCAATCATGGATCTATACAAAGTCTGGTTTACTTCAGGAGCATCATCATTTTTAGACAATTTTTGTCCAGTATCCATGGGAGTACTTACTGGCCTTGAATCCTCCATACCAAAGGTTTTCAGTGTCTCATGAACATATTTAGACTAGGTGATGAATATACCTTTCTCCATCTGATATACTTGTAAACCAACAAAGAATTTGATCTCCCCAAACATACTCATTTCAAATTCAGTTTACATTTCATTTGAGAATTTCTTACACAGGTCATCTTGTCCACCAAATATAATATCATCTACAAAAATCTTAGCCAACAAGATTCCTTTACCTTCTTCATCTTTCATGTATAGATTGCTGGTGTCATTTGTCCTTGAGAATCCAATCTATATCAGGTAGTTGTGCAGCCTCTCATACCATGCTCTAGGGGCTTTCTTTAGTCCATACAACGCCTTATTCAGTTTGCAACCCATGTTTCTCTTGTTTGGATCAACAAATCCTTTAGGTTGTTCATTGTACACTTCTTCTTCTAATATACCATTTAAAAATGTAGACTTGACATCCATTTGGTATACCTTGAAATATTTGTAGGCAGCATATGCAAGTAGAGTTCTTAATCCTTCCAATCTTGCTCCAAGGGCAAATGTCTCCCCATAATCTATTCCTT
Source organism: Chamaecyparis obtusa (assembly GCA_027943335.1). Lineage (NCBI taxonomy): Eukaryota > Viridiplantae > Streptophyta > Pinopsida > Cupressales > Cupressaceae > Chamaecyparis > Chamaecyparis obtusa. The sequence continues at coordinate 2,160,460 of BSBK01002625.1, forward strand.
CTTCTTGTGCGTAGCCTTTGCATACCAGCCTTGCTTTTTTCCTTGTGATTTGTCCATGTTCATTCAGCTTATTTCTGAACACCCATTTTGTTCCAATGACATTTTTGTTTTCTGGTCTCAACACCAAAGTCTAGGTATCATTCTTCTCTATTTGGTCTTTCTCCTCATTCATGGCTAGGATCCAGTCTTCCTTTTCTAGTGCCTCCCTTGTTGTCTTAGGCTCGAATTCACATATTAAACATGTAGGATCTCTTAACTTGCTTCTAGTCAGAACTCTAGTTTCTTTGTCTCCAATGATTTGTTCAGGCTTGTGATGTCTCCTTACATATTATGCCAAAATAGGTTCTGTTATCCTTTCTTCTTGCTCTTTAGGTTCACCAACAAGATTGTCAGATTCAGCTCCTGAATGCTCAGCAACCTCTTCCTGATACTCGGAAGCTTCCTCCGGTCACTTAGCATTGTTTCCCTGATGCTCAACGTTGCTTACCCGAGACTCTACATTAGGTGCAAGTTTGTCACTTGCCTCTACTTCTTCTATATATACAAAAGATCTGTAATCTTCTGGTTCTCTCTTGCTTTCCTATTCATTTTTCTCTGCATACTCATCAACTTTGACATTTACACTTTCCACAATTTTGTTAGTGTTAGAGTTCAAACACTTGTAAGCTTTTATTTTTGTGGAATAACCTAGGAATATGCCCTCATCACTTTTAGCATCAAATTTTCCATTCCTATTATCTTTTAATATATAACATTTGCTTCCAAAAATTTTAAAGTACTTTACATTAGGTGCATACCCGTGCCATAACTCATAAGGTGTAATGTTTGTACCTTTTTTATCTATACTTGGTTAAGGGTATAAATAGTTGTACTTACAGCTTCTCTCCAGTACTTTTGTGCAACATTCTTCTTGATCATCAGTGTTCTTGCACAATCCATGATAGATATGTTCCTTCTCTCTACTATACCATTTTGTGGAGGTGTTCTAAGTGCAGACATTTATCTTTTGATTCCTCTATCATTGAAAAATAGATTGAACTCATTGGATATGAATTCTCCACCTCGGTCAGATCTCAGACACTTCAGGTTCCTACCCATCTCCTTTTCAACCTTAGCCAAATACCACTTAAAATTTTGAAAAGCATCATATTTTTCTTTTAGAAACATTATAGTCATCATTCTGGTGTAATCATCAAAAAATAGAATAAAATATCTAGCACCACAATAGCTTTGTACACCCATAGGTCCACAAAGGTCAATATGAACAAAATCTAAAGCATTCTCAGAAGTAAAAGTCTTGCTCTTGAAACTAGACTTTGTCATCTTACCCAACTAACATTGTTAGTACATTACATTCTCAAGTTTCTTCAATCTCGGCAATCCTCTAACTTTCTTCTTTTTACTAATTTCTACCAGATTATCAAAGTTAACATGACATAGCCGCTTATGCCATAACCATATATCATCAAGTTGTGCAATCATACATGTCTCTTTAGATAGGTCTAGATAGAACAAATTACCTCTTGTTTGTTCTCCACTTCCAATTAGTTCACCAGTGGCATCAAATATTTTGGCCTTTCTATGATGAAATTCCACTCAGTAGCCAGTGCTATTAAGCTATGCAACACTTAGCAAACTATAGTTAAGACCTTCAACCCAATAAGCATTTTCACAAGTGATCTTATTAGTCATCTTAATCAATCCTTTACCCCTAATAGGACATGGTGTATCATTACCAAATTTAACACTTCTACCTTTGTAATGATCTAAGGTATCAAACTTACTTTTGTCACCAGTCATGTGGTGTGAGAAACCACTATCAATAATCCACTTATCATTTTTGTTCATATAGGATACCAGTGCATTTTTCTCATCCTCATCAGACTCATATTTCATAGCAACATAGACTACTTCAATTTCAAAATCATCACTATCAGTGTCAGTTTCTTCTTCAGCAATATAGCAGGATTTCTTACCTTTCCCTTTGTAGTCCTTGTACCTTCGGTAACCTCTATCTTAGCTTTTGTCTTTATGCTTGCTATCTCTTTCCTTATCCTTGTCATCCCTGTCAGGACATCTTGCAGCTATATGACCAACTTTATTACATGAGAAACATATGATAGGGAGTTTACCTTTATACTTTCCTTTTCCCCTTTTCAATCTTCTAGCCATAAGAGCTTCAAGATCCTCTAGTTCTTCATCAGATGTGTCACTTACTTGGAACCATTTGTGACTTAAATGTAGATTCAACATTAGCAATAGTGAAGTTATCGTAGTTAGAAAGCTCAAAAGTAGTAATCTTACCAACAAGACTTTCCAAAGTAAGAGTATTATTAGGGTTACATCTAGATTCTTGAATTGCTGAAATTTTGATGGCATAAATAGGACGCAAAGTTCTCAAAACTTTTCCAATAATAGTCTCATCATCAATAGTTCCATTAGCTCCTCTAATAGCATTTACAAGTTCTTTTATTCTACCACAATTCTGAGCAATATTCTCACCTTCTTGCATTTTCATTTCATCAAATTTGCCTCTTAGGCTTTCATCTTTTGCCCTTAGTACATTTATGTCACCACCATAGATGTTTGCAAGAGTGTCCAACATTTTCTTTTCATTTGTGCAATCTTTGATGTCTTCAAATTTAGGATAGCTTAAGGAAGATGCAATCTCCAACATTGCTTTATTGTGTTCTTGTTTAGCTCTCATATCCTCGGCATTCAGAGGTGCAATAGGTGTAACATAGTCATGCTCAATGTAATACTTTATTGAATCACCAATACCAGCTAGATGTAGTTTAATCATACTCTTCCATGTAGGGAAGTTCTCCTTATTTAGCTTTGGTACCTCCTTCTTATACATCTTAGTCATTTACTTCAAGTACCTTAAAACTTTTTCTCTGTAAGCACCAACAGCTCTAATACCAATTGTTAATATGATTTAGAACAATAGAGAGGGGGGGTGAATCAGTTGTTCTCGGGTCCAAATGTATAAAATAAACTTTCAAAACTCTTCAACAAATCAAATCTAACAAACAACAACTACTCGGTCATTACTGAAACATAACAGAAACATATAACAGTGCAATCCATTATCCAATAGTATTTAACTTGCAAAACACATAAATGTTTAAACCAAAACATTCACACAAGAATTAACACTAGGATTTATAGTGGAAACCCAATTTGGGAAAAACCACTTTGTAACATGTTACTAATATTTTCACTCTTCTAAAGTGAGCTCTATGAAAAGCCAACCCTGTCAAAGGTTACAAACACACTATCAAGTGTGACCCGGTTAAAGGATTTCAACCACTCTGTTAGAAGTGCACCTTGTTATAGGACTTACATACATTCCATTAGAATGCAACCTTGTTCAAAGGATTTATACAAATGACTTTTAGGTCAACCTTGATTAAAGGATTTCAAACTCATACAATGATTAGAAAGTAATAGCAGTGTTTGATCTGAAAACATACAACTCACTTTGCAAATAATAGATCCAAGTCCATACACATATCTCAGCTTATTGACTATGATCCATTTCCATCTCCATCACTGATCTGCTCAAAAATCCCTTCAAGTAATCACAACTCCTCCTCCTTCAGCCTTTTTTGCTTATACAATCAATAACAACAACAATAACTCCAACATCCTCTCTTTCTCAACCTCATGCTTAGGTTTCCTTAATACTTCCTCAATTTGGTTGATCCAACTTTTGTCACTTAATCTCCTCCGTAGATCTTAGGGTTAGGTCAGATTCATCGGTCCTTCCAACTTTATGTTCTTCATCCATCCTTCCAGAAATATCTCAAATCTCTTTATGGAATCACAATAAAATGGTTTACAGTGCATTAAATGTGTCCATACAATCAATAAATAAAGTCAACATGTTTTACATAATCCAAGAATTCAACTATGTCAGCTAGGAATCTGAATTATTCCTCAAATGTAAATTACTGACGCTCGGTCAATACTGTGTTCAACTCCTCGGTCTTCACTGGGTAGCCCGATCACCACTAAAACTATTTCCTCGGCTAATACTATCTTCCTCGGTAATTAACTGATGTTCGGTCAACATTGAATTTACTCAGCATATACTAGCTCGATCAACACTAACATCACTCGGCTTAAACTAACTTTCTTCACTTTTGCTCAGTTAAGCCTACTTGTTTAGTCTTCCTTCTTACTTAGATAAACAATACATTATCTTACCATTATGCCACATAATCAAGTACTCATTGAAGTATCAAGATAACTCAACCTTTCCTTAGGTGCTATTGTTATCAACCTTGCCCTAATCCTTCTCATCAATCAAATAGATATAGTACTTTATTAGATAGCAATAGTCTTACCAGTTAAGGTTTGACATCAATGACAATACAATAATTGCTTCAATTGCAGTTTCCAACACATAAATGATGATTATCAAAGGTGGAGTATAGAGATGATAAAAATAAAATGACCATAATAAAAAATAAAGCATATATAGTCTATGGTACAAAGGAGTAACCGATTTAGGGGGAGTATATCAATTTTCACAAGTTTTTCCCATTAATGCCAAAGGGGGAGATTGTTGGCAGATTGATGAGTTAGATGGCATTGATGATGATTGAGAAGTGTATGGTTGTCATTGTTGGCAAACCATTACATTAGTGAGATTTTTTTTGAATTGTATGTGAAGTTACACCAATCGGAACACAATTATACCCAACTGATACATGATAAGGCAATCGGTGAACAAGACAACAAGTGAAGGTCAGACATGTAAAGGAAGTAGATTGATAAAGGATGACAAGTCTAGACATCGGTACATTGGAAGGTGTAAAGACAACTAATGAACTATGATTTGTGACAATGACTCTTAGGTCACATTGGTACAGGCAATAGTGAAGATACTATCAACTAGTCAGTACAACAAATAGGTAAAACATAAAGGTTATTGAACAACTTTGCTTAATTGGCTAAATCGGTTATGTCAGTTGAAGATTTAGTGAATTTGGAAAACATAAAAAATGTAGTACATTGTTTAAGGAATTGAATCAGTTAATTATTAGGGAATTATGTATATATTTATGCATGATTCCAAGGTATGTTTTGGAAAATAAGAATAAAGGAATATTTCATAGGGAATGACAACTTGAATTGTGATTTGGTCGATGTGGTAAGTATTTCAAGTTTTTGTGAGTTAGTTGTGATTGAAAAAGGAATTTTGGAGGAAAATGGAAACCCTAATTAGGTTTTACATTTGATGATGAAGATAATATATGAGGAAAGAGTTGTTTGAAAAGAATGATGAGAAAAGGAATCTATTGTTGTTCTTGAAAAATTGATGAAGTGTTAAGCTGCAATTACAGAGATATCAGTAAAGAAGGTACAAGATTGGATATAGAATTAGGATAAAACATCAAGGATTTGATTAGCATTGTAGAGTGCATATCACATGTCAATCTCTCTTTTTGTATTCCTAATAATTTCAACAAGTCTATGTAAATCCCTTAATAGGGTAGTATTTAGCAGGACTTTTTATGTAAATCTCTTAAGAGGGTGAATACTGTAATTATGGTATTAAATCCTCTAATAAGGTAGTATGTAATAGGATTGTTGATACTTCTAACAAGGTATCACTCACTCTTAACAAGGTGAGTCACCTAGAAAGTGAAAAATTGTAAGCTCCTAACAAAAAACTCTTTTATATTGTAGTGAAAGGATTGTGGGTGTTATCCCCACCATGGTTTTTCTATTTGAGCAAGGGTTTTGATGATAAAAATAAGTGTGTTATGTGTGTGCATGTATTATCATTTGGTTTATTGCACTTTTTCATTACAACTTCATTTATATGATTCATAGTTTTGAAGTTTCTTTTGCTACTATTTGAGGGCATCAATAAAAGTTTGAAAGTTTTATTAGCATTGATTCACCCCCCCCCCCCTCAGTACCTATTTTTTCCAAAAAAATCACCCCAAATGCATAGATTTAACCCTAAAAAATAGGGAAACAAGAAACATTGCATGCCAAGGTCAACCACAAAAGCTCAAAAGTATACATGATTTTATCCTAATTCAACCATTAAAGCCACTAAGACAAAGTGCAATAAACACGAAAGTAAATCAAATAAACACTCTGTTAGTGATGCCTCAATACTTTTCCTTTATTCTCAAAGATTATGATGTTGCTCAAATATGACAAAGTCCACAAAATATTGAAAGCAATAGGACAATAATGATGGAAGGAATACTTGGATTGTAATTGGGCAAATGAGAGAAATCAAATCCAATTTATAGAGTTGCAAAAGGGAACACAAAATTGGTAATTGGCATGGCTTATGAAAAATTGAATGTGCAATTGGAAAAATATCACAATTATATTTCTACTCTGGAGGCTTTTTGCTCTGCTAGGGTTTCATGCGTACGGCTCTTTGTCTGTGCTTTTTTTCTAAGTTTCCCACTTGTCACACTGCATTTACTGCGGGATGTTTTTATTAGGGTTAGTTTTATAATGGCTCTAACCAACCTCGGCCCAGTAGTTGATGCTAGTGCTCAAGTTGATGCTTCAGAAATCCATGGTGCCTCCTCTAAACAAATGTCCTCGCAAGTTCATCCTGAAGGTCTTTCACAAGGTAACCCTGATATTGTTCTTAAGATGCAAGAATTTGATGTTGCTTGTGAATGGTTAGAGAAACATGCCTTTATAGGGTATTTTGTGGGTTGCACTCCTCCTGAAAGTATTCTCAAAGAGTGGATAAACAAGAGCTAGACTCCTCATGGAGTTCGCCTTGAAGGTGTTCAAAACCTTAATAAAGGTTTTTTTTTGTTTCGTTTGTCTAACCCTTCCCAGGTAGAGCCAATTTTTAGCTGCAGTCCTTGGACGGTTAGGTCCTCTTTGCTTGTGTTTAAGAGGTGGTCTCGGGACTTCACTATCTCAAACAACAAGAAACTTAGGGTTCCTGTCTGGGTTGAGTTCCCTGGTCTCCCATTGCCATGCTAGCCATTTATTGAGTCTATTGCCAAAACCCTTGGCAAAGTTATTGTCATGGAACATGACAAGTTTTTTAATATCCACCCTCAAAAGTGTGTCTATGTTGAGGCCAACCTTTCTAGGGACCTCAAAGACTCTGTTGAGATACAGGTCAATTCCCTCACCTTTTCTCAAAAGGTTCTTTATTTGAACCTGCCAAACACCTATTATAGGTGTCAGTTGGTGGAGCATAAGATCAAGGATTGCCCTTTGGCTACCCCTCAAGTCAAGTCATCACCAAAGGAAATGCCTACTAAACATACAAAGGCTAGGAAAAAAGGGAATGGACCATGGTTATGTGAAAAGGCAAGAACACCCCAGTTTCTAAGCAGGCTCAAGCCGCTTCCGTAGCTGCTTCGTCACTGGCTCCTCCTACTGGAGAGAACCCTCCTACCGCAGAAGCGCCACCAGTTGCTCCACTTATTTCACACCCTGCTCCTTAGGGGAAAGCTCCGGTTGCATGGTCTACCACCCCAGGTGTGGTGCTCACTCCGTAAGCTATTTCATTTGTATCTTCTCAAACTTTGCATTGGTCTTGCATCCATGATGATCGTGTGGAAGACCCAGATGAAAAATGGTGGTTTATCTCCTCTAGAGATTTACCCACCAGTTTTGGTTCAATTCCAACCTTCTTGCAGAATAGTATCTCCTCTCTTAAGGATGAGGAAAGCATGCAAGATTTTTCATGAATTGTTTGTCCTGGAATGTGTGAGGTCTAACTGACCTCTCCAGAAAGTACTATGTTTAAGATACCTGTCGCAGACTTCATAGTCTGGATGTTTTGTGTTTGCAGGAAGTTAAAATCTCTGGTTTTTTGCTTACTTCTATCTATCACGTCATCTGGTCGAATGACATTATTTTTTCTTCTCATCATGAAGCTGGTAAGGGTCATGTCATTACTATTATGTCACCTCACCTTCAATCTGTTGTTATTACGCAAGGGTCTAACCCAATGCAACATGTCACTTGGATCTTGTTGTCATTCCATAATCATTCCTTTGGTATTATTAATATTTATGCTCCCAATGATGCTGTGGAAAGATCTCAGCTTTAGTGTTGGTTGGAAAATAATTTGCCTCCAACAACTTGGGTGATGTGTGGGGACTTTAATATGGTTGAGCTGGCCTTTGACAAGGAAGGGATTTTGCCTTTTTGATCGACAACTGGAGAGAGAGAAGCATGGTACTATATGCACAATAAATTGGGCCTTTTTTATCCCAATGCTAACCGTTGTCAGCAGAGTGGGGTTTGGCACACTTGGTCTAATTTTAGAGCTAGTTCTGACCACATATTTAATAGATTAGATCATGCTATGATAACTTCTCAATCTTTTTTCTCTTTTTCTGAAGATCAAGATTTTCCTGTCATTTCTTTGCCAGATGTGACCTTGTCAAATCATTACCCCATCTTTTTTACCATTACATGGCATACTTCTTCTTGGCGAGCTATTTGTACTCAATTTTTTCTCAACGCATCTATGTTGACGTATGCTTCCACCATTGCTTATATTCTCTGTGTCTAGAATTTAGAGTCTCGGCCCCACAACCACACTGGTTGGATCCAGTGGTGGAATGATGCCATCACCTGTACTGCCAGATTTCTTCGCATTTACGATCATTATTGGCTTGCTATAGGAAGTGTGCCTATGAAGCCAACACCAAAGCTCTTCGCAATGCTTCCGATACCCTTTCTTTGAACCCCTTTGACACTGAGCTTCATCTTAAACTTGCTCATCTTCGCCATGAGAAACAAATTGTAGACAATTATGCTGCTCAGGGAGCTCAAATCAAAGCTCGCCTCTACTAGTTGGAAGTGGGTGATAAAGCTTCTAAGGAATTTTTTGATGCTCTCAGAGCCCATCATATCAACTCTGGCATTCAAAAAATCAAACAAGGTCAGGAAACCCTTTCAGAGCTTCCTGATATTCATCAAGCTTTTGTTCAACACTATGAAAAAGTGTTTTCTTCTCAGGGAAATTTTGTTGCTCGGGATGAGGCTCTCAAGGTGTGTATTATTGTTACTCCAAACTACCTAGCGATCAAGCAGCATGCCTTCTGCAAGCAACTTCTCACCATCAGTGACCTTAAAGAGGTTGTCTCTTCTATGGATGATGACAAATCCCCAAGGTGTGATGGCTTTCCTTGTGAATTCTACAAGCATTTGTGGGATGCTATAGGTCCTGACATGCATAAAGTTTATCTCAGGGCCTACCATAATAAAAGTTTGGGTGTTATTATCAATAAAGGGAATATCAAATTCATACCTAAAGTTGGCGACCCTAAAGGTATCTGCAATTGGAGGCCCATCACCTTGTTGAATGTCTCCTACAAGATCATTACTAAGGCTTTAGCGCTCAAAATCAAACATCTCCTTCCGCTAATTGTCCGCCCAGAGCAAACTGGTTTCATTAAGTCCAGATATATCCTTGATAATATTATTGTTGTCTGGGAAGGAATGGAATGGGCTCATCAGTTCAAACAGCCCACATTATTTCTCAAAATTAATTTTGCTAAAGCCTATGATTGCATTGAATGCCCTTTCATTCTTGCTATGCTCCAAGCTATTGGTTTTGGTCCCAATTTTTTGCAATCTGTGGAAATGCTTTTTGGTGATGCCTCTACATGCATTACTATCAATGGGTCCCAATTCGATACATTTGGGATTTTTAGGTCCATTCACCAGGGTTTCCCACTGGCTCCTACATTATATGTGCTTGCTGTTGAAGGCTTTGGGTATCTTCTTTTGCCAATTCTGTCTCCTTTGGATTAGTTCATGGCATTTCTCTTCCTGATTCTTCTGCTCATCTTATTATTGGTCACTTTGTTGATGACTCCTTTCTCACTCTCCTTGAGGATGAGGAAAATATTTCTAATTCCTTACAATGCTTGGATACTTTTTGTTAGGCCTCTGGGTCTGCTATTCAATGGCATAAGACCCTCTGCTACAGACAATCTTTCCTGCCAACCCCTCCTTGGCTTGCTAAGTTTGATTAGAAATGGGTTCAGCATGGGGAAGTTTTTCGCTTCCTTGGCATTCCCTTTGCCTTTCATGGTTCTTCTGTGGACTTATGGAATGTTTTGATTGCTAAGATTGAGAAGAAGCTTTAGTATTGGATCTCTAAACCCCTTTCTCTTATGGGGAAATGCCAGATTTGTTCTAAGGTTCTAGTTGCTACTCATGTCTATTATTCTTCTTGTTGGGCTCCCTCTAAAGCCTCATACCACAAGCTAGAACGCCTTCTCAAAGACTTTCTCTGGGCTTCAGGATCTAATGGTCATGGGTTTCACAGAGTGGCTTGGGAGTATTTTTGTCTCCCTAGAGACTTTGGTGGCCTTGGTCTCCTTTCTACTCAGAAGCAAGGGCTCACTCTTTGTGCTAAGTGGATTATTTACGCTCTCACTGGTGATGAGGCCTAGAAAATCCTTGTTAGGCATTGTATTTCTTTAGGCTAACCTATCCATAGGCCTTCTTGGAAAGGAATTGGCCTTCAAACTCTTCTCATTATGAGGGAGCCTGTTCAAATCCAGGGCAATTTCATCATAAAGAGCATATGGAAAGCCTGGGAAGCAATTAAGCCTTAGCTCTAGTGGGATGGTGATGGATTTTTCAATGGTATTTCTTTCAATTAATAGAACCTTTAGTGGTCTTCATTCTTTTCCATTCAAGGCATTCCTCTAGCTAAAACTCAAGGAGCCAATGCTCTGCGTTTTTTCAAACGTGGCATTCAAACTCCTAAGGACCTCTTCGCCAGGGTCACTATGAGCCTCTGCTCTTGGGATGATATGTAGGTTCAATACCGTCTAGCTCACCCAGATCATCAGACTTTTGATCTGTTGGTTTCCGCCATTCCAGATCATCTACTTCATAAGCTTGGTGTTCAGTCTATTCGACCTTAGTGGAAGGATTGGAAATGGTATCCTACCACTCCTTTCAATAACTACAAGCCGAGGTTGGGTTATAAATGCTTGTCTCTTCATCTTCTCATGGTGGGCATAAGATGGCATCTACACTCTTCTACATACCACTGGAGCTCTCACTTCCAGACCATTTGGTCTGCCACTACAGAGCCCAAGATGGCTCTCTTTTCTTGGTGTTTACTCTTCCAAGGGCTTCCTATGGGGCCTAGTCTCAAACACTAGGGTGTTCATGACCCTTGGTGTCCCTTCAGTGGTCACCCTGAGACTTTTTTGCACATCTTCTGGTTTTGTAGGAGAGCTCAATAGTATTGGTAGTGGATTCATGATTTTTTCAAACCCTTCAAGCCTGAGCCTTTCTCTTGGCATATGATTGTCTTGGGAGATTCTCCTAGGCTTCCTTCCAAGTTTACCCAAATTTGGCATACTTTCAGGATGGATATTTTGTTCACTTTATGGAAAGATAGGAATGTTGTTCTCTTTTCTCACAGATTTTTGGATACAAATGTTGCTCTGTATAATAAAGCTTGTATATGTAACAATGTAATAATGTAGATTTAGGTGCAAGCTAAAGTGGCTCTAGAGGTGGCTCACCTTCAGGAGTTGCTCAATCATTAGGGAAATGCTCCTTGCATGATTACTTGGGTTCCTCCTGATTCAATTTCTATAGAGGGTACCCCACCCAGGGGTCACCGTCGTGGGCGTAGCTCTTTGGCCCGCCACTCCCATACTCCATGGTCGTAGGATCCCCGCCACCACTCTCCTAGAGGTGGCGATGATGGTTGGCGACACTGCTTGACTTCTCCACCTCATTATACCTCTGGGTGGTCTCTGGCTCTAGCTCAGTTTGCCCCTCTTGATGCTCCTGCTGCTCGCCATGGCTCTGATTGGCCTCCGGCCTCCTCCTCCAAGTTCCCTTGCCTGGCTCTGGCTATTTCTCCACCTCAGGTGGAGGAGAAAGATAAAAATGCTGAAGATGAAGGTTGGTTGATTCCCGACCCTCTTGTCAATCCCAATGATGTTTGGGGTCCTGATGATAAAGATCCTCCTCCATTTGTTGGCACTACTCTTGCAGCTTGATAGCTTAATGTTTTTTTTATGAATAGTTTCTAGTTTATGTTACTATTTTCAACTTCTACTATGTGGACTCTTGCAGGGTGATTTTTATGTCCCCCAACCCCTTTTTTGTGAATATGTAACTTTTATATTCAATTAATAGAAAAGGCACTATTCATCAAAAAAAATATCATGATTATGACAAATTATGACATGATTAAATGTACAAATTGGAAATGCAATTGAAAGGGAAATGGGAATCCAAATTAGTAGGAAATGAGGAAGGGAAGGTGTAAGAAGGGTGGAAGCTAAATTATAGGAGGTGAATCACAATCAGGGGAAATAGAGGCCAAAATTAAGGTATAGAATCCCATTTGGAAAATGAGGGAATATTTAATATTAGAAATCAATAATGCCCACATATTAGAAAATTATCTAATTAATTAATGAATTTAATTAAATGTGAGAAAAAATATGAAAAGGGAGATAAATAAATAGAATGTATTTATTATAGCTTAGGACTTAGGGATAAAGGAGAAATTAATGGTTAATTACCCCTGGAGAGAACAAATTTGGTTAATTGATGAGATTGACATGACTAGATTGAATGGATCATAATCAAGTAAGGTTAAAGGGTTAAATTGATTAGGATATGATGACAATGAGAGAGGAACATTAGTGATTAATTAAATAATTTTCATTATTTAATTAATGAGGAATGACACAATATTTCTGAATGATAAAGATCAAATATGAAATATAGAGGAACAATTAGGAAAATGTTGGCAAGTGGTGTTATGGAGCACTAGAGATCACTTGAGGGTTGTTATTCATGGAAACACTTATGCTAGAGTGATCACATGCAGACAATTTTGCTACTGGAGTCATAGTCATAGAAATGACTAAGTCCAGAATCACAGTAACAGGATACAGTGTTACAGTTTTGGTTAACGATGGAAATGTATGAGATATTATGGCCTGCGAAGTTAGTAGAAGGTATTTTGGGATATTTATATGCTTCAGTTAAGAGCATGAGTTTTGGTGATCAAATCAGTGAGATTTAGTGATCTGAAGGTATGTGAAGACAGAGAACCAATATAATAAGGCATATGAGCAGTTGCGAAGATTAAGGCAAGGTTAGTGGATATGGTAACGTGTTAAGTCAGGTGAATGAAGTATATTGCCAATAATTGGGTAATATAAGATCGTCAACTCCGTACTTATCATTTACATAATTAATTATTATGTTTTGTATAGTATTTGTGAAGCTGACTGGATGACAGATTTTGTATAAGTATAGAATGATTTTGTGGAAGCAAAGAGATATATGAGATGTGATGATGAAGAAAGATTGTGAATCTAAGAGTAGAGAGAAGATGTGAGATCAATAATAGACATGTATGCACCCTAAAATGGTCACCTAGACTTTGGGCCCCCATTCAACAATTTATCAAATCCTTGAATCAATATTTTCAAAAATCAACATTTTATCAAATATATCAATTTCCTTGATCAAGTCCTATTTTATCATTTTCGATTATTTGCCTTGGGCTAACCATTTTATCCTAAAATATTTATTTATTTAAAAGGAATATTTCCTCCCCTTTTATTAAATAAAAAGCCCCCACCTTTTCTTCTTATCCTAAGTTGCACAAATAAAGCATTATTCTTATTTTATAAAAAGAAGAAAAGTATTTTTTGTCTTATATGGACACAAAAGTCAACTCTTATTTTCTCATTGGAGGATATTTGTGCACATGGATTGATCCCTCTTCAAGCCCCACCCTTGATTAGATCTTTTGCCTCTTAATCTCCATCGTCTGTTGATTCTCATTTCCTATAAAAGAAGAGCTCTCTTCCTCATTTTCATATGCATTTTTGAATACTAATGTTATGCTACAAATTTTCTAGGTCACTTTGGAGCTTTTGAAGATTTGGAGCATTCTTGGCTTACATTTTACATGCTTTCATAGTTTATCTCTTGCATTCTAGTTCCATTATCATGGCATTCATAGTATAGATTTCCTTTACGCTTTAGATTACTTCATCTAGTCTAATTAGGAAGGATTTGTAACACTTGCATCTTTCCTTTCATAGTTTACTTTGTACTTTCATTTCCATAGCTTAGCTTGCACCTCTCATTTCTAGCTTGCATATTCATCTTAATCTAGTTTGCATTTGCATTTCATAGTGATTCTTGGGGATATTGGCATTCTTGCCCTTGTCTTCATTTGAATCTCTCATTGTGTGGTTGACTAGCAAGGTCATTAGCTTAATAGCTCTAGCTGAGAGCAAGGTCTTTTGATTCTTATCTCTTATTTTGAGACTTGACTATCACTTAACAACAATGGTGTTAGTCTTGTTTTTCAGTCGGTTTATTTTTGTCTTGGCATGTTCCCAGAATGATCACACGTCTGGATTGTTTTTTTAATCCCAAATCGATCTCACATTTCAATTCTTCTTTGACCACATGTGATCCCAAATAGATCTCACATTTCAATTCTTCTTTGACCACATGTGATCCCAAATCGATCTCACATTAGTCAAAGAGGGGCAAATGTATGCACCCTAAAATGGTCACCTAGACTTTGGGCCCCCATTCAGCAATTTATCAAATCCCTGAATCAATATTTTCAAAAATCAACATTTTATCAAATATATCAATTTCCTTGATCAAGTCTTATTTTATCATTTTTGATTATTTGCCTTGGCCTAACCATTTTAGCCTAAAGTCTTTATTTATTTAAAAGGAATATTTCCTCCCCTTTTATTAAATAAAAAGCCCCCACCTTTTCTTCTTATCCTAAGTTGCACAAATAAAGCATTATTCTTATTTTATAAAAAGAAGAAAAGCACTTTTTGTCTTATATGGACACAAAAGTCAACTCTTATTTTCTCATTGGAGGATATTTGTGCACATGGATTGATCCCTCTTCAAGCCCCACCCTTGATTAGATCTTTTGCCTCTTAATCTCCATTGTCCGTTGATTCTCATTTCCTATAAAAGAAGAGCTCTCTTCCTCATTTTCATATGCATTTTTGAATACTAATGTTATGCTGCAAGTTTTCTAGGTCACTTTGGAGCTTTTAAAGATTTGGAGCATTCTTGGCTTACATTTTACATGCTTTCATAGTTTATCTCTTGCATTCTAGTTCCATTATCATGGCATTCATAGTATAGATTTCGTTTATGCTTTAGATTACTTCATCTAGTTTAATTAGGAAGGATTTGTAACACTTGCATCTTTCCTTTCATAGTTTAGTTTGTATTTTCATTTTCATAGCTTAGCTTGCACCTCTCATTTATAGCTTGCATATTCATCTTAATCTAGTTTGCATTTGCATTTCATAGTGATTCTTGGGGATATTGGCATTCTTGCCCTTGTCTTCATTTGAATCTCTCATTGTGTGGTTGACTAGCAAGGTCATTAGCTTAATAGCTCTAGCTGAGAGCAAATTTTAAATAATCTTGCAACTCCATACATAGAGAGATCTAGGTCGCTTTATAAGGTTTCCTATTCATGGATTCCCTTGGATATAATGACTTAGAAAAGTGCACCATTTGAGTGTGTACAAGACAAAGCTATAACTGAAACTATTAGAGCAAGATAAGTGCTTGTATTGTTCACATTTTGGAAAACTCTTTGTGATAGTTTTTGATTGTAAGAGCAGTTTGCTCACCACCTTTAACTAGGTGTTTTGTATACCCCTAACAGGGTTTTGTATTCCTCTAACAAGGAAATGTACTATGTAATAATTAGCTCCTAACAGGGCTAGATCTCCTAACATGGATATAATATTTTAGTGCATAGTTGTGGGTACCATCCCCACTGGGGTTTTCCCTTGGCCAATGTTTCCTCAAGAACAAATCATGGTGTCATGAGTTATGTGTTGTGTTTTAATGTTCTTTTAATTTCTCCATTATTATGGTTTATTTATAATTGGTTGAAGTTTAAATTAAAGTGCAGTAATACTGATTCACCCCCCCTCTCAGTATTACCTAATCCTAACAATTGGTATCAGAGCTATTGGCCCTTGGAGAGAAATCCTAATAGCTTAAGGGAGATCAGAATGGATTCAGAAAGTTTTCAAGAGAACTTTGATGCAACACTTGAAGATCTGGACAAAGAGAAGGTTGAGAATGGTATATTAAAATTCAAATTGAGAAGAGCAGAAGGTTTCATCAGGAAACTAAAAGAGCAACTTGAAACTTCGAGATGTCAGAAACAAGATCTTATGGACAAGATCCAAGAAGATTCAAACAATGATACATCGGGTCAAGTGAAGAGGCTAGAGCAAGAAAAAGAGGAAATCAATCTTTTGATGATAAAAGAGATTCAACATGAAAAGGATGCAAGGAACAAAGTTGAAGAGTTACTAAAAGAAGCAAATGAGTAGATAGGGCAAATGAAGACTGAACTTGACCATTACAAAGATAAATATCATGAATTGGAGAAATATAATTAGATCATTAAAGGTGAACTCACTCAAGCCAAATTACACATTGAGAAGTTGCACATGAGCAGTGACAAAATTGATGAGCAAAGAGCAAGACATAAACCTAAAGGAGACATGACTAGAGTTGGATTCAATGAAGCAGAATATTCTAAAACTAATGAAGAAACACATGAAGAAAGACCTACTCCTAAAGAAAGACCTACTCGTGAAGAACCTAAAGAGCAGATTAGACCTTTTAGAGGTAGATGCTTTGGATGCAACAAAGTTGGTCATATGAAAAGAGATTGCGGAAGTAAAAGTACCTGTAAACCCTTTAATAGCTACTATTTTAACTATTATGATTATGGACACAAGAAAGCAGATTGCAGAAAACCAGACCGGTCTAGGTATAAGCAAGATTATGTCAAAGAATAATCAACAAACAAGATCACATGTCAAAAATGCAATAACTTTGGACACACTGCAAGGTATTGTAAACTATAAGTAAATCAGGATAGAAGGAGACCCCCTACATGTTACAAATGCAACAACCTTGGACACATTGTGAAGTTTTTCATATATAATGGAGAGGACAATAGAAGAGGATCAAGAAGATCAAGTGAACCGAGAGGAGCACCTCTTTTGGTTATAAGAAATAATGTTGGTGACAGTGGTAAGAGTCTTAATGAGTACATGAATGAGTTTGAGAATCATTTCAAGAAATCAGAGAGCAAGAAGGATGACAAGGTGAAAGTCTTAAACAAGGCATCAGTTCAGGGAGAGACAGTAGATGATACTGTGTCTTCGCATGATGAATTATTTGAGGCATTGACCTAGAAGGTCTCATGGCCTTAAGGGGAGCATTGGATGCAGAGAACAAAATATATCCATCCCTTGTATATGTGTAGTAAGCTCATGCCAGCTTAGGTATGGTGTGTGCAGACACTTTGGAGTCTGTGGATGAGAGCGCAACACTTGGAGATTCATCTTCCATGTTCACGAGTTTTATGTTGACTGGATGGGATGTGAAGTTGAGCTACTTATGTTTAATGCACTCACTCAACTTGTGAAGGATAAAAAGGTTTGGAAGATATCATTCCTACACCGTTTGTTGATCAATGACCAAGGAGAGAAGAATTGTGAAGCATTTCAAGTCATCTAGCAGAGAGATTGTCTGATCACGTGAAGCAGAGATCCAAATATTTATCACATTAAAGGTATTTAGACCTATACTCATTGAGAACTTATGGATGCACTAGTATTTTATGATGTCGTGGATAGACCTAGGTTCAAATTTAAGAGACATCCATTTAAGTATTTGTGAGGATGATCCAGAAGGAGAGTTTTCACAAACCCCTGTAGGCGTATTGCACATTGAAGACATTAGGGCATACATATATTGCAAGTATGAAATCATTAGAGGATGTAAATATTTATAGTGAATTGGATAATATGATAGAAGCATATAGATATATGGTAGAAGAGTTCAAACACCTACAAGACCAATCTATCATTAAACTAACCCTACTCATGGAATTCACAAAAACAAAATAGTTCAAGATTATCCTTAGTAGGATACATGATCATTTTGTTTGGATTGGAGAACAACCAGTGAAAATATGTGCACAAATGATCCATGATATAACATGTCTTGATAATGAAGGAGCCCTTCCTATTGTAGAAAAGAACCTAAGGAAACAGGCAAAATCCCTAACCCATTCCAAGTGGGATAAGAGAGCAATGACAGTCAATGACATCCTTCAACAAGATGTTTGGTTGGTGGCAATGTTATTGGGGTACAAACTGTTTTATAGTAGCAGACCAAACTTTCTATCAGCTGGAGTCATCATGATGGCATATAGAATGGTGAAAAAAAATAAGAAATATAACCTTTGTGAAGTACTAGCACAACCGTTCTTAGAGAATGTAAAGGCTATAAAGAAAGATAAATCTAAAGAATTTAGATTTGGGTCATTATTAGTTCATATGTACATTCATATCATTCGCAAGTTTCCTGGCATGCACCCTAGGGCATGGAAGGATAATGTACCTACTAGGATTTAGATTTCAGAGAGTTACAAAAGGCAAGATAAGAATTGGGTTGATGGTGAACTATTTGCTATGACAAAAATATTACAAAGGCAGATGAAGGAAAGGTATAGAATACCTAAAAACATTATTGAGAAGTATGAGGACACTATTTGTTTCATGGTTGAAATTGATTGTATCTATTTTGAGGTAGTGGAACCAAGAATGAAATGGTGTTACCCTATGGGCTATGAAGTCAGTGCTAAAATATTGACTATGCAGGTTGAGCATGTACTAGTAGCATAAATAGACCCTACTCAAGAGAGATGGGGAACTTATAGGGAGAAGTCAGGGAAGATCAAAGAAGAACAGGAGAAGGTAACAAGGAAGAGAAAGATTAGTAAAATTGTGGAAGATATCACTACGAAGGTAGGAATCACTAAGGAGCAATTGATAAACATAAGAAATAAGATGGAAGCATCTTCAAGCATGGCCATTGATGCTCTTATTCCTTCAGAGGCAGAAAAGACAGTAAGTCCTACTATTGATATTGTTGACTTATTAGTTACACAAAAGGAAACAGTATAAGAAATTATACCTACGAGCATTCCTAGAAGATCTAAAAGATCAACCAAGTAGGGCAGTCCAAAAGAAAAAGTGGTAGTAGTGGAGAAGAAGAGAAAGGAAGAAAAGGTAATTGAGAAAGAAGAAGAAATGGTAGCGCCAAAGGATCCACAAACCTTGTGGAAACCATACCTCAAATCATTACAGAAAAGAGTGATTAAAGATGGAAACTTGAAGACAATGGACAGGTATTATGAGAGGTATGATTCTAATAATCATTCACTCATAGAAGATACTATCATTGAATATCTATTAATCTTTAAGAAAAATTTGTTAGAGATTGAAGGAAGCATTTTGAAGGAGCTATATAGTAAGTTAGAGATCAGAAAGCAATTGGCGTAGTCACAAGATGAAAATATAAGGAACAAGGCTATAGAAGACATGCTACATGTTGTCTCTATATAAGAAAGGGAGAGGATAACAAATGAATTAAAACCCTTGCTGAGGATAAAAGCTAGACTAGTGAAAATTATGGCTATAAAGTATGATGGAGTGATTGGGACACTCAAAAGGCATTGGATCAGATCCTAATGAGTGATATGCCAAAGAAGACATCACCTCCTAAGATCGCCAAGCCTACATCTCTAGGATTACGAGAAAGTTCTAAGGCAGTAGAAGGAAGTGAGCAAGCTAGCATGCAACCAGACTTCTTTGTCTTTGGTGTGCCTATGACCCTTGACACTTCACATGATGTAAATGATCCATTTTTGGATAATTTGGACAATGTGATGGAATTTTAAGTCCAAGGACAGGTAGAGGAAGAGAAAAAAGAGGAGAAACAAGAAGAGAAATCATAGGAAAGGAAGGAAGAAGAGACTAAAACAGAGAGGGTAGCTAAGGTCAGAATAGAGCAAAAACCAGAGCCTGAAACCTCTTCTACTTTATTGTTGGAAAGCATGGGCAAACCAGTAAGTGTTGATGTAGATAGCATGGATGAGGATGAGCTTATGAGGCTATCCTTCATGGCCTTTGCTAAGGCTAAAGAAAGATCAGTACAGAAAGGGGATAAAAGAGCTAAAATAATGAGTAGGGCTGTAGAGATAGTAAACAAGTTACTTCCTACACCGATTGACCTTCAAGGAAAGGATGAATTAGAAAATCTAGGCATGGTACTAGATAGCTTTGATAGTCACTTTGAGTCATTGCTAAAGACTACAAAATAAAAGGCATAAAATAGGTTTTTAGAGAAGAAATTGAAAGAAGTATGTCAGTCCATCTCATGGGACTTAGAAATACTCAAGGCCACTACTCTTAAGGCTAAGAGTTGTGTAGCTCAAGGTAGAAAGCTTTACAATTACTGCATAAGTCCTTGCAGTCATGTAAAGAATATTAAAGAGATTATAGCCAAGGATAGGGCTACTCTTGATAGCGTGATGAATAGTTGTGAAACATCTTCACTAGCTATGATAGAAATGGACAAACAAGCATCTAAGATGTTGGATAAAATCAGTGTATTGGAAATGGAGAAAGGGAGAGTGGTAGACAGATTTGGTTTGTTGAGGAGCCTAATAACACCTAAGCTTTCAATGCTAGAAACACATCTATCAAAGATGGAAAAGGTGGAACGACCAATGTCACTATCTGCACCTACTGAGCTCAAGGCAACATAGACAACATCATATGTACTGAATGGATTGATCCATGTCAGTGAGCTATTGATCAAATCATGGGCTAAGGAAGTAAAGACCTTGGAAAACTCTTTCCAATATATCTTAAAATTGGTGAGTAAGAACTAAGTTCTTTTGCACTTAGTAGTTTTTGAAATTTTGAATACACCTTTGCCATTGATGCCAAATGGAGAGGAAGAGAATGAGAAAATTGTAAAGAGTAAAAGGAAGAGAAGAAAAATAATAAGTAGAAATAAAAAGATGTAAATAAAAAGTAGAAAAGAGGAAAAGAGAAAAATAGATATGTATAGTTAGTGCTTTAACACTTAGTCATTTTTCTAAGTGTTGCCATCAATGCCAAAGGGAGAGATTGTTGGCAAGTGGTGTTGTGGAGCACTGGGGATCACTCGAGGGTTGTCATTCATGGAAACACTTATGCTGGAGTGATCACATGCAGATAGTTTTGCTATTGGAGTCAGAGTCATAAAAATGACTAAGTCCAGAATCAGGGTAACATGGTATAATGTTACAGTTTTGGTTAGCGATGGAAATGTATGAGGTATTATGGCATGCAAAGTTAGTAGAAGGTATTTTGGGATATGTATATGCTTCAGTTATGAGTGCATGATTTTTGGTGATCAGATCAATGAGATTCAGTGATATGAATGTATGAGAGGATAGAGAACCAGTATAATAGGCCATATGAGCAGTTGCAAAGATTAAGGCAAGGTTAGTGGATATGGTAATGTGCTAAGTCAGGTGAATGAAGTATATTTCTAACACTTGGGTAATATAAGATCGCCGACTCCATACTTATCATTTACATAATTAATTATTATGTTTTGTATGGTATTTGTGAAGCTGACTGGATGGGAGATTTTGTATAAGTATAAAATGATTTTGTGGAAGTGAAGAGATATATGAGATGTGATGATGAAGAAAGATTGTGAATCTAAGAGTAAAGAGCAGATACGAGATCAGTAATAGACAGAGCTATAACCGAAACTATCTGACCAAGATAAGTGCTTGTATTGTTCACATTTTGGAGAACTCTGTGTGATAGTTTTTTATTGTAAGAGAAGTTTTCTCACCACCTTTAACCAGGTGTTTTGTATACCCCTAACAGGGTTTTGTATTCCTCTAACAAGGAAATGTACTATGTAATAATCAGCTCCTAACAGTGCTAGATCTCCTAACAGGGATATAATATTTTAGTGCATAGTTGTGGGTACCATCCCCATCGAGGTTTTCCCTTGGCCAGGGTTTCCTCGAGAAAAAATCATGGTGTCATGAGTTATGTGTTGTGTTTTAATGTTCTTTTAATTTCTGCATTATTATGGTTTATTTATAATTGTTTGAAGTTTAAATTAAAGTGCAGTAATATTGATTCACCCCCCCTCTCAGTATTACCTAATCCTAACAAAAACTAGAAAAACAATGTTGCAATCACAATGCCAAGATGTTCAAAAGTGACACCCCAAGTCTTAATCAATCTTTAGCATCTATAAAGCCATCAAGGCTTTGAAAGTCATCAATTATCAAGTGCAATATCTTCTTCATAGTGTTGTCATCATATGGTACTCAAGGAGATAAGATCTTCAAAATTCCACTTATCCATGAAGTATCTTCTAGCTTTATTTTCTAGTTGTGGTGTCTCAACAACTATGGTTGTCCCAAGGGAATTTTAATAGAAGCAAGGGACTACTGTATTAAAATTAAAGGTGACTAGTCCACCTTACTCAAGCATGATTCTACTGTATCTAGTGGAATCTCAACACCATCTGTGAGCTTCTTATAAATGTTGTGTAGTGCCTTTACCCACCATTGGTCATTGCTAGACACCATACTATGATCCAGAAATAAATTTTTTTAACAAGCTGGCAAGATCACCAGCTCTGATACCACTGTAATATCGCCAATGAAATATTTCCCAATTTTGTTCTTTTCCTTACTCAAAATTTGGTGAAATAGTTTTCTTATTACGATTAAAATAATTATTTTAGATCTCTCTACTAGTGTAGAGGCTGAGATTACTACCTAAGTATTATTAAATCATAGATTAATGAACATTTAGGAGATTGACCTCTATCAACAAAATGGTATGATACTACTCTGTCCAAGCCTCCAATGCTCTTATAGTTTATTTTAGGAATGTACTCAAGCACACTCCTAATATACTACAAGTATTCTATGGTAATAATCATTGTTACTTCTATAATACATTCCTAATTGCCAAGGATAGATATTTCATTCTATATAATATAAACCTTGTGAAGATAGACTCAATATCACCTTATATCAATTCATATGATAGGGGAATTAGTCGAATTGGATCTTGTCTTCCTAATACCTTAGATCTCATCAATTATACAATCACTTTTATTAGCTCCTATTGAATACAATAATGATTGCTCAAGAATATAATATTGTTGTCGATAATGATAATGTCTTACAAGATTTGAAACCCATGATGCCAGTAAGATCCTTCCATGCTTATTGTTATGACCCTCAATCTCTTATCCATGGAAAGCAAAGCCAATCCAAATTCGTACACAAATGAATTTAATTATATATTTGGAAAATATATGTAACAAAAACATTGATGCACCAAAAGCTCTATTAATCTTCCACACACAAGCTTGTCATCAACCTTGTTGATATGTTCTCCATGGAAACAAAAACCTTGTTATCATGATACGAGCCCTAATAATGACCAATAAGTGATGAAACATGTCATAGATCAAATCTTGCAATCCCAAATCCAATGGGAGGTTTCTCACTTTGATTTTTCACCTATCTCTAGTATTGAAAACCTCCTTGCAAAAGGATCACTCCTAATATCATCAAGGCTTTGAAAGCCATCAATTATCAAATACAATATCTCTTTCATGGTGTCATCATCGTACAATACTTGAGGACTTGAGATCTTAATTTTTTTTCTTATACATGAAGTAGTTGCTAGCTTGATTTCAACACTATCTATGAGCTCCTTGTCAATTTTGCATACTACCTTCATCCACCATTGGCCATCACTAGGTGCCATACTCTGATCCATAATCATAACTTCCCAACAGACTGGTAAGATTACCAACTCTGATACCACTGTAATATATCCAATGAAATATTGTCCAATTTTGTCCTTTTTCTTGCTCAAAATTTGGTCAAATAATTGTCCTATCATGATTAACATAATTATTTTAGATCTCTCTACTACTGTAGAAGCCAATATTACTACCTAAGTATTATTGAATCATAATTAATAAACATATAGGGGATTGACCTCTATTAACAAAATGGTTTGATAGTACTCTATCAAAGCCTCCATTGCTCTTCTATTAACATCAGGAATGTACTCATGTGCGCTCATAAGATTCTACAAGTATTCTATAGTAATGATCATTTTTACTTTTGTAATACCTTGATCTTTGCTAGAGATAGTTATTTATCTTGACTAATATATACCTTTTCAAGATAGATACGATATCACCTTATATTAGTTCATCTAATAGGGACATTGATGAATTGGATCTTGCATTCTTAATACCTCAGATCTCGTCAATTGTACAATCACTTTTATTAACTCCAGTTAATACAACAATGACCACTCATGAATATCATATGATTTTCAACAAAGATAATATCTTACAAGCTTTGGAACCTATGATGACAGTAATATCCTTCCATGCTTTGGAACCAATTGATCTCTTATCCATAGAAATAAAAGATAATCCAAATTTGTACAAAGATAATTCCAATCATATATTTGGCAAATATGTGTAACATCTAACCATTTATGTGCCAAAAGCTTTATTAATCTTCCATACACAAGCTTATCAATTATGCCACATCTCTAATAGATATCTTCCAGCGATGCCTCTAAATTGGCTTGAGGTGATCTTGTTAATGATAGGTCAGAGTGGGTTAATCGAATATATCAGATATTATTATATTTGCATTGTGAGGGAGCCTATATTGATAAGACAATGTGGTTAATATCTATATATGTGTGTTTCACTACTAATTGAGCTATATGGAGTGCCAATACTAGATAGGCTATGATCACCAAGTATATATTTTTTGATATGAGTTATATATTCAAAAGTCATACTACAAAATAGTACGATCTTAACCATTAATCTTTGATGTCAATACAATATTGTAAATATAAGAGAAAACTTCAATATATGAATGAATCACAAATTAGTCAAAATTTATATTTTCAGATAATATGGAATATCTCCAACTATTATAAATTTGTCTCGAAGTGAAGACTTCATAGAAAACCCGACAGACTATAGAGGATCTTGCACCTCTGAAACTGCAAACCAAAGGATCCCAATTCCAAACTTGAATTGTAATTACAAACATGAGATAGATGATCAATGATCATTAGAATTGCTTACCAAAATCCAAATACACATGAGGTTTAAACTTCTATTAACAAATAAGTTAGCAGTAACATAATGCAAAAGAGTAGCCCAAATAGGTCCACAAGTCATAAACATGTTTAGAAGTTTTCTTTCTATGAGTACCTTGTACTCACTTCACCAAACTTGTGCCTTGATTTGTAACTAATATAGAAAAAAATTAATATAAGTCGCATCAATAGACCTCAGATGAAGGTTGTATTTTTATTGTAAGCCCAAAGTTTTCTTGGATGAGTTGATGTAAATTGAGACACCGGAATAAGATACCCTCTAAACACTAGAGGGAATGACCATGATACATTATGTAGAGGATGTATGTCCTTAGGATCTTGTGGCAGATAATCCAACCCCAAACAAAGATTTTTAACTATTGTATCTAAAGAAAAAACAAATCACACACTTGTAATGAATCACCAATAAAGTAGTGTGATATGTAATGTAGACAAATGGAACAATCATATAAATCTCGATTCACAATGAGGAACAACAAACTATATGTATTTGTATAATTTTCTCCCAAATATTGAATCTGAATCTATAACATTGTTTCTAAAAATAATTCACAAAAATAGCAACTACTAGCAAACTGTGGAGGGTCTTGCAACTCCAAAACTATACACGAAGAGACCTAATTCCAAATGGAATTGTGAATAAAAATGATAGATAAGTGTGACCAATGATCATTACAATCACTTCCCAGAAGTTGAATAAGTATGAGGCTTACACCTCCATTAAAAAACAATTTGGCCCTAACATAATTCAAAAGAATCACCCAAATAGGTCCACAAGTTACAAATGGGTCAAGACAAGTTACATTTAGGAATGACCAAAATACAAAATAATTCCCTTAAAATGAAGGGACATGACACTAAGCCTATGTTGATATATCACGCTTCTAAGAGCATCTTCTCCAAGCCATTCACACTCCTTTTGGCATATCTGTACATTTAAGGCATCATTCCTTCTCTCATGTTTAAGCTTATCATGTTACATCCTTAGATTAGGGGATATCATGTATTCCTTCTTAATGTTTTCTAGCTTCATGGTTATATCCTTATATTTTGGGGTATCATGCCTTACCTTTGTCATATTTGAGGCTTTTATGGCCATATTATTATTATTATTATTATTATTATTATTATGTGTTCCTTCCCTTTGTCATATTTTACGCTTTTATGACCATATTATTATTATTATATGTTCTTTATGAACTACAAGGATCACATTTTTGCTCATATTTTACCTTGTTATCATCTATGTCGACTAGGGCCTTAAAGCCTAGGTGCCACAAAGCCACTCTAGGGATCTATGTACTTATATGGGTGGTTTTTGCCCTTATCACATCATCATTTTATATTAACCATGCTAGGTGCATAATTATCTCAACGATTCTATCTCCAACTACATATTTTGCATACATTATCTTTGTAGATATTACACACATGCTTATTACATGATACATTCACTATTGCTATTTTTTACATGATTCATCTTGTTACATGCTTATCCATAGTTTATATTTACTTCATGTATAATTTTCCCTACCATTTAATGCCTTGCATCCTATGTATTTTAACTAGTTGAAGGGGCATATATTATCATTGATATTTCTATATAAAATTTTTAGGCAATGACAAGTACCACCAATATTCATTACTATGACTAGATGGACCATTATCACATGACATACGTTGTGACTTCATATCTACCATACCCAATGCCATAATCATATTCCAAACATGTAAAATTTACTAAGTTTATTGATTTTATTATACCTAATTTTTTTATTGTATATAGTTAACTTGTATTTTGTATCCAATCTTTATTCCCAAAATAAAACTACTAATGATGTATTTTTTATTTATCTCACAAGTTCTCAGGGAGGATTAAGGGAATACTTAGACAATGGCAACAATCTTGGTCCATATAAAGATTTTGTACCCTTTAATGTTTGAACATTTACTTTACATGCATGTTTGTGAGTGCTACATGCTTTGAGATGCATGATCATTTTAGAATATACATCCACCTAAAAGTGGGGACAAAATTTATTGCTGAAATCACAAACCCATAACATTTCTATATGGTTATGTGCCCATTTTGAGATGTCTTGACAAGCGTACTTATTTATAAATGACACAATCTTCTATAAAGTTGGAATCAATCACCTAACCTTTATCCATCCCTATACACATATGTCCCTACACATTTAGCTCTCACCTCAACCTTATATACACATACTCTAATACATTCATTCAAATTATCCATTCATTTCTAACACTTAATTTGTACACCTACTTCCTTCCAACCATTATTCATCTAGATTTGATTGTTCATCCATTCAAGGATATTTTTTTTTACAATTTTAGCATCAACCTCAATATCACAAACTTGGCTCTTCTCCCTCTAAAATTCAAAATTCAAAATTGATAAATGACAATCCCTTCATCTTCCTAACTAGAGTTGACTAGGAACATGTTTCACAAAATTTGATGTCGCGTGCTAGTATTTAAAGACAACTAATTGCATTCATTTGGCATCTCTCATCCCAGAGTAGTAAAGTCAAAATTAACAATGGAACATATGGAGTTGGTGCACTAGCAATAATGAAATTGCATGCATTTGTTCTAGGGCCCTCATCATTTTCAACGTTTGGTACACATTTTTGAAGGTTGACCCAAGAGAACATATTACCTTGTGACAAAATCCTTTTTAGGTATTTCTAAATATCATCAACACTTAAATATAATAACATAAAAAAGTAGAGAAATGCCATTTGAATGAACAACATATTCTAATTCCACATTTTGCAAGGTTGAATCTAAGCTTAGAGGATGAATTTACAACTACATACTTGATTGAAGATAACATAAATCTAACATATGTCCAAATGTATTTATTCAAAAAGAGATCACATTTCCTATTTAGATAACAATTAAATCCTATAATCTTCAACAAAAGTACATTCTTTATTGATTGCATTTTTTTTAATAATCTATTAATTTTATAATACACTACTCTCTAGACTATTTCCTATTAAATACAGGTTTATCTATACTTATTCATATGCATCCTATTGATTTAGTTGTAATCAAACTTAATTTTTTTAGTTTCCTTTACAATAAAATAACATTTTATTTTACACCCTTTTTAAATACAATGAATATCAAGGGACCTCATGCAAATATAAAGACACCCAAAATTGGTTAAAATCTTAAAATAGAAATTTATCCTAATTTAAAAAATCATAAAAACTAACCTAAAATTCATTACAAAAACCTTCAAAAAGCATCTTAAGAATCATAGACTATACATACCTAGGTCCAATACATTTTTCAAATGTTTGACAACCTTTTTCTTATTATTAAATGGTAGTGTAGGTGTACACCCATTAGCTTACTAATAAAAGGTTTTTATATCTGCTCATCAAAAGATCACCATCTACCAACTCTAGGTTGAACCCATGGCAAATAGAAACCAGATACTATTCTGGCACCTATCAAACTTATCTTGCCAACTATCATAATTAATGACAACATCCAGACTATATATTACATAAAAAATTCTCCAATAAAAAAATGGAAAAAGATTCGTGATCTATATATTATATGACATAACTAACAAGACTATATTTGACAACCCCTTTACCCTAAAAAAAATAAATAATAGATTAAAATAAATATTATTATTATTTTAGAATAAATACATTAAATTTGAGGTCTTGTGGATATTCAAAACTCTTCACTAAGGTTTTATTTCCCTCTCACCATCGTTGCCCACCCAACTAAAAAAAGCTTTAGCGATACCTATTCAGCATTTAAAATGGAAATACATCTCCTAAATAAAGACGACGCTTCGCTGATACTAAGTTGGAACATCAGGAGGGCTTTTGTTTCACCATTGTCAAAATAATGTCGACAAACACACAGGAGCGCAATGGATCTGCCACTAAAGCTCCTGATAGTTCTCTGAAAGACCAAGGCAATGCCCTCTTCAAAGCAGGGAATTATCTCAAAGCGGCTGCTGTTTATACTCAAGCCATCAAAGCTGATCCCTTCAATGCAACCCTTTACAGGTACCCTTCCCAGAAAGAAAAATGCAAAGCTCTTACCATTAATTGAGTATTTTTATACTGGGATTCTGGTTTCTTTTGTGGTCAAACGGTGTTTGTGTTCGTTTCTGAACGGTTAAGTACTGTTCTACAGTATTGCACACAATTTCTGTCAGGGTTTAATAATATTATTGCTCGATATTAGGCGAGGATATGGGTTTCATTTAACATGATGCAGTGTAATTTTTCTCATTAAAATTATTAAATCGACATCTATGTACTCAGATAGTCTTATGTAACGCTCGAATTTATGCTCATGACCCCAGAACAACATAGAGCCTCGGTCCCTCTCCCACCCCAATGCATGCTCATAATGACACAAGCTCATTAAATCTGGATCATGACCAAACATGGGCTCTTTACCCTAGAACCTCATTAAACCTGGATGGTGCTCGAATGTATGCTATCATCATAACCTTATTGAACTTTGCTCACGCTTGAATGTATGCTCATTATATTATAACCTCTTTAAACCTGTATCATATTTGAGTATATGCTCATCTCATTTCAACCTCGTTAAACTTGGATCATGCTCGAATATATGCCTATCTCACCACAACCTCATTAAACTTGGATCATGTTCGAATATACGCTCATCTCACTACAACCTCATATGCTTGTTAAACCGTTACCTCAGTAAACTTGGACTGTGCTCAAATATATGCTCATCTTGTTACAACTCATTAAACCTGGCTCATGCTTGAATATATTCCATGTTCTGTACACCACAATCTTACTAAACTGGGTTCAGACTTGAATGCATTATCAGAACCTTTCTATATGTTCTCTGCGATGGCAGATTGTCTGATCACTGTGAGATGGATTGGACCCAGGTCATGCTCTTAATGAGTCCCTCATCACTGAATGAATCTCAGTCCTTTAGAACAAGTTAAATGCTTGTTTGTAATGAATGTTGTAGGGCTAAAATATTACTACTTCAAAGATCAAGATATATATTATCTATACGCCCATTTGTATATTATCTCAGACATGCTTAGTGATCCACTTGGCTATTTTCAATGATGATTTGATGAATAATTTCTCCCCCTATATGCTTATGGCTGTTGGGTTGAATTTATCAGTGCCATCCACAGTTGCCAGGGTGATTAGTTACCTTAAAGCTACATTACTACATTCTCTGCCCAGACATGGAAGTCGGAATTTGGTTCATACCAAATTCGAATTCAATTTGTATTCGTTGTAAAGTCATCGACAGACTAAGGAATTCGGTCTAAATTCACAAAATCGGACACTGCCAGAATTTTCAACGAATTCTGTCGACTTTCTCCCATCCTCCACGAGCCTGGACAGAATTTGCGCGAATGTGGAACAAATTTGCATGCTACGTTGGTTTTTTGACTTTTCAAAAGGTTTTTTTTTACTGGTTAGGTTTATTTGACCTTTTTAAACTTAAAACGGCCTATGTTATAAAGTTTTTTTCACATTGAATATTTCATTTGTGAATGCTATGTGAGTTTTCTGAAGGCAACATGAGTTTTGTTCTTGGTGTATGAACTTATTTGCTGCTGCTGCTGCTGCTGCTGCTGCTGTGTGTGTGTGTGTGTGTGTGTATATATATATATATATATATATATAAAATTCTTGTGCGGACGAACCCAAAACGAATCCAAACCCAACCCCCCAAAAATTGGGATGAATTTCGAACCCAAATCGTGAACCTGCATCCGTACCCGAATCTGAACCGACAACTTAGCCTTAAAGCAATGAAAGGGATCAGAACTTGAGACATGATCTGATGTGCATCCCTCATAATACTAAATTGCAATCCTTTAGAATAAGTCACAACTTTCATTAGTGGATGTGTTAGAAACTAAAATATTACCACTTTAGTGCTTGAAATGTTTTTGTACAAGGTTGTTTCTATATGCAAAGACACTTTGATATGTATTCTTTCTGTATGTACCTAAAATTATGTGTATTCTCAACATTAGATTGGTTCTCAATTGGGTATTTAAAATACTTCTGAAAACAATCTGATAACTGTTCCTTTGTATATGTTCACGGGCATTAGGTTGAGCATATCCGTACCATCCAAAGTTTTTCTGTCCCCACAGATTTCACCCTGTTCTTCTGAACCTATCCTGCAGGTGGCAAGATGGGGATGAAACATGTCCATTCCACCCTCTGGTCCCATCCTTATAGGGGATTGTCATTGGGAGAACACTGCACATATGAGGATGTTTTATGGAAAAACAGGCCCCTGCAACCAAAAGTGCCATAAAAAAGATAAATACATAAAACCTAACCTTAAAGATAAAAGGATGTGATGTCCCTGGACTAGAATGGCTTGAAATATATGATTTTTTTTCTGATATTGTGGAATAAAGTAAAGAGAACAGTAAACTGAAAATTGAAAATAGGTACTCCAAAACCCTCAACAACTTTTCAAACAATTCTCCTGACTCCATAGTTAGATCTGAGTTGCATTATATTAAGAACAAGGACTGATCAACATACCCTAAGTTCTGAAGCCTGAAACATATCAATTTCAATGACAAACATCAAACTCACTGAATTTTATACTGCAGGTCTCGTATAAGTACATACCACTTGTGGAGGGATGATGTGATGAGTGGATCAAACCCTCTTAAATGATAACTGGCTATGGGTAATGTTCAGATCCAACTGCAGTTAAGGAGTGGTGCCTTGGTATGGAAGTTTGCTTTCAGTTAAGGATGCTGGTAAGTCTGCGATCAGCCTCAATTAGTCATGAATCTCCTGATTGTATACTCCTTGTGATCAGATCTGCTGCATACAGCAGTCCATAGATCTGCAATATGCTTCAATCAGACCTACCATGCTGTGTTTCTTCTTCTGGAAGCTCATGCTCAGGGTATAAAGTTATAAACCCCATGTATGACTGCTGTGACCCCCTTATTTGCTGTCTGCAGCCTCTGTACAAGCTCTTCTGGGCAATTGAGCGGCTATAACAGCAGAAAGTTATGTTGGTGCATCAAATAAGGCCTGAAATATGTAGATTCACCACAAATATTCAATGTATGATTTATCTTGCAATGATGATTCGGCCCTAATCCAGTCGAGATGTCATGAAAATACTTCCTACAACAGCCGCACTCACTCCTAGAGGATGATGCTGAGCATTGTAGATGATCAATGGTCCACCGAACTTAGAAACTAGCGATGGCGCCCTTAGTATTTTCCTGCAAATCAAATTTCCCATCTGAAAAATTGACATATTTTCTCCAAAGTCAGATCCAAGCAACCCTTGTATGAGGATGCCTTAGAAATGAGGGTTTTTATCCCCAATTCCAACCATGAAGTCCAAGAGGGTTTTCGCCATCCCAAACATCTGAGCAGCCAAGGGTTTTCATCCTTGTGAATTTAAACATGAATGTTCTAGAGTGAAGAATACCAAAAATGAAATGTAGATGCCAAATGGAGCCAAGTGCCATCTTTATAAACCTTTCCAAAATGGGCGTTTGGAATGAATTTCCCTCCAAAGTGCTTAAAAATGCTTTTTATAAATAAGTGTTTAAATAAACACATTTTAATTTAATTGTAATTCTTGTATTAAGGTGCCCCTTAAATATAAAATTGTCGAGTCCAATTTAAAATAATATTATTAATTCTTTAGCTTAGAAAGGGGACATGACAAAGAAGGCCCTGCCAAGGACACCAAACATAAAATGGTTATAAATACTAACCCATGCTCTATGATGACTGTAAAAAGAGGAAGAGAGGTAGAGTAAAAGAACAGTCTTTTAAGATTAAATAAACCCAACCTTGCTCGGGGCTGCTGCCCCAGGCCCCCCACATTTGGCTATAAAAAGGACAAATAAAAATTACTTTGGGCAGCAGCAGATTAAATATTGAGTAATTGAATTCCATTTATACTTTTAGTTTGCCGAGTCAATCTCGATGATGAGAATTGCTACTATAGTTACAGTCAAATGACTTACAAAGTAAATATTATAGAAGCAAAAATAGTAAAAGAATCACAATTCTTTAGAAATCATAAATTGCCACCAATTGCAATTTCTTCCCTCTAAAAATTGTCGATTTTTTTGTAATTTATTGTCTTTATGTATTCCTAAATTTTGCCCTAAAACAACAATTCCAACTTAAGATGAGAATTCCAATATATTTATAGATATAATTTTATCAAAACTGAAGACATTTCATTATAATATTCAACTCAAAATTCTAAGATTAACTCAGAAGATAGAACTTATCTACTTATCTTGATTTTCTGCAACAACTTTCCTTTCAACTGTCTTGTTGAAGATCAAATAACTCAAATCAATAAATCATAGCATCATTATTATTAGGATCAATATATCATAGCATATTCCTTATCATCAACCATATTAGGAATTCATTGGAAATGTTTGATCATCCTTATATTGCAAGAGCATGGAAGGATTTTGATCCATTCCATTACTCGGTCCACCTTGGAGATTGGCAGCCCTCCTTGGTCAAGCCTAGGAGCACTCTTTTGCCTCCCAGTCCATGAGCATGGTAGAACCTCCAATCCATCCATCTCAAGGTGGTGTGCTTGATAAGACATATGAAGACTACCTTCTTTAACAAGCCCAGGAGCACTCATTCGTCTCCTAGCTCTTGAGCATGGCAGGGGAAGGCTGGCTGTCCTCCCTATTTGCAAGACACTTCCTTAAATTCAAAACTGATTGCTCAAGGAGTTTACTAGAGTTTGGCTGATTGCTTGATTCTCTTTATCATCCTTTCTTGTAGGGTTGATGAGTGAATGCTTAAAGGATACTTAACGAATTATTGTTTGAATGATTGATGAGAGAATGGTTGATGCTTGAAGAGTTGATTTTCACTAGATGGATGTTTGAATGATTGATATTAGACTTGATCAAATTGATGGAAACATTGATTGTTGGTTTGTTTGCTTGATTCCTTTATTCCCAGTTGATGATTAATGGATGATCAAATGATTTCCATCAATTTGATTATTTGGTATATTGATGAATGATGATTGAATGAATGCTGAATTTATAGAGTGATGATGATGATTGAGTGAGTGCTGATTTGATGTATTGGTGAGTAATGATTGATAAGTGATCTTTGAATGCTTGCAATCATTTCTCTTTTATTCTTTATTGGTGCAAGGGTCACCAACATTCATAAGAATTGAATCACCAATCTCCATTGTTGCCTTTTGAGCATGTTAAATTATTTTCCAAATTGATTTCCCTTGCATATCTTCTTCAAATGAAGCCTTCCCACCTTTATATCTTCCAATACGAGGGAGAAGTCACACCTCTTCGTTGTTTCTGTCCTTTGCAAGTGTCACCATTCTTTGAAAGAGTATAACCCTTCATAATTCATATCCCCTCTCAAATGAGCTCTTCTTCCTTTTATATCTCATGTTTGAAGGAGTCATGTTGTGAGGTTTTCACAACACCACCCCATCACGAATGGGCCCCCCCTTTTTTTCTGCCTTATTGCTGTGGCAGTTCGGTTGTAGAGCAGATTTGGTAGTGAAGATTTTTTTTAGATGGGATGAGCCTTTAGATCAAGTCAGGGTCATTTTTAGAAGTCAAGAGGCTATGGTATGGTGGGGGTTGGTCTCAGTCTTGTTACGAAATGGTTTTGAAGGGCTGGAAGGTTAAGTCTGGCATCAGTTTTGGAATTTCAGCCCCAAACTCATAATCATTCTAGCCTTCCAAGCAAGTTTTAAGGCAATGCAAGGCAGAGGGATGGCAGATTTGAATGAAGTGGTGTGAGGAGAGACAATTTCAGTGACTTGAGGACTTAGAGAAATTTTAAGTTTGGCTGGTTTTGCCCAAAACAGGTCTTAATCCGACCTTTGTTGGGCATTTTTTGCCCAAACTAAGGTGATTTCCACTCACCTCATTTTGGCAAACCCTTCGATACCTTAGAAATTCGTTTGGAACTTAGCCAAATTCAATGAAGAAATAGTTTGAAGGCTGGAATTTTTGAGTGAGATGACAGATATTTGGCTGGGATTGCCTAGAATACTGAGACTTCGGACCTCCCATTCTAGCTTTGATCATTAGTGCCTTTGAGATCTGCCTCCAAATTTAGCGAATTTGGTGAGAAAACAACTTGAAGAATGGAAATTTTGGTGGCTTGAGGACTTGCAAAAAATTCGAGTTTGGCTGGGATTGCCCAAAACAGGTTGGAATCTGATAATGAATAACAATGCTGAAGCAATTTAACATATGACAATACATATTCATAAATGTAACTCGTTTACAGATTACAAGTCTCTAGGGTTCCATGACGTAGAATTACGTATAAGTTAACTAATATACTAAGTACAATCCAACACATAATTAGATGATATATCTTAGGTTCATTTTAAAACCCAAATTGAAGCATTCCTAATCCTTTACTTAATTATAATGAAAAGAACTCAAATCATTAAGTACAGTAACATATTCATTTCAACTGAATAGTAAGATACATTCATTACATCAATATAATCAAAGATACAATCTATAGAGTACAACTGATACATCATGACATACATAATAATACAACTTCCATTTCACATGTCGCAGGGATAACAATAATACAATACAAGTACATATACGTTTCTTGAAATCAATGTCCCTAACCATACATAAAATGAAATACAAGATATACATCTCATGATGATAAGAAGAAAGTCTCCACACAATGAACAAGAAGATAGAAGCATCATCGAGGATCATCCAAGCACAAGTCACGAACGTCGAATTTCAATGGTAATAAAATCACTACCACCTGACCACGTGGAACCAAGAAGTCCACTCCCACCATGCTCAGGAGATAGCACCGGGCCTCACTCAAGGAAACATTCAAACAAGCAAGACTAATGCAATGGTACAAAGGGTAAAATAGTAATAAATGGTTACAAGGTTATCGAGTATAAATGATCATGACACAAAACAAGTGTACCAACTACAATATAGGAACCTAGAACACATATAGGGAAGTGCCATCACATAAGTCAACTCTAAGGTAACCGGGAAGACTCTTTGGACCCCGGCCCACTAGTGACTCTATGTGGTATTAGTAGTCCTTTCGTATAGACAAGGAAAACCAACTATGCTAGACCTCAACGTCTCTCTAGACGGGTAAGCATCTTCTCCCACTCCCATCCTAGACTGTACTAGCACTCAAGGCATGGGCAAGGAACAATTCTTTTTAATGTTTCTACCTTAATAAATTTATTTAGGTTATCACTTATTAATTCAACTTACAAAGGATACCCAGGCAACCACATTAGGACTCTGACACCTCCAAAGTAAGCCACTTCCCTTCTATGCTCCTAGATAACCTACCCTAATGCTCCTAGCGAAAATAACCAAAGAGAAAGTAAATCAAAACCATAAAAGATCTTCATAAATCAGTTAACCATAAATGTCATCAAAGACAAGTGTTGGAGCATAACAAATATATCAACCTATACAAGGATCTAAACTGTCCATCCCATATTATACATAACAATCACTAATCCACATGGTTACCATATCGCAAGATAAATCAAGTCATCAAGACAAGTCAACAATGACATCAATCTCCAACCATGGAGTAAAACATAATCCAAAGACCATCAATCAAATCGTAGAACAACCTTATCAGAAGAAACAAGGTGACCAAGTTAATTGATTAAAACTCAATACAATGGTTTGTCACCTCATGTGGTCAAATACAAATATTGATCAAGGTCTCAGAGAACACAAGGCATCATATCACAGATGCACACAAAGCAACACATGAACCAATCGTGAAATAAAGAGGTTATGAACTTTCCACAACATAAACCCCAAAGCATAAAAGTAAGACCCAAAAAATATTTTTAGTCGCAAAAGACAACATCCAATTAGGGCATTGATATCCCCTAACTGACCTTAATTAACAAGGCCAAACAAAACAAAAACCTCCACCACAAAACATCATGACCTAAAATGCACAAAAAGATAAAGAGTATTTATTGGCCTATCAAAACAGATTATTTAATGTTATTAATTTCAATAATCTTGTCATAATTGACTTGATTTATAACATAATATTCATTGTTAGGTTAAATGTAAATTCTAA
Source organism: Chamaecyparis obtusa (assembly GCA_027943335.1). Classification (NCBI taxonomy): domain Eukaryota; kingdom Viridiplantae; phylum Streptophyta; class Pinopsida; order Cupressales; family Cupressaceae; genus Chamaecyparis; species Chamaecyparis obtusa. The sequence goes on from BSBK01002625.1 coordinate 2,197,739, forward strand.
TTCAATTAATAGAATATCAATTTAACCTTTATAAATTAATTTGTAACATTCTTCATACAAATTAATTTATTAAATAAAATTACTGAATAACAATATAATTAAATTTTAATCATAATAATCATTAATATTAATCTCTATAAATTAATTTATAAAATTCATAAATATAAATTAACTTATCAAATATAATTACTCAAAAACAATATAATTACATAACATAAGTAATTAACATAAATACTAATTAATATTATTAATTTACAAATATTAATATTAATAAATTCAATTATTAAATATTAATAATTATTAATTAACAATAATTATAAATAATAAAATAAACTTTAATTTTTTTAAAAATAAAAGCTTTCGTGGGGCCCATGTGGGACAACGCAGGTGAAAGCCCACGGCTCCCTGCGGTAGTACTGCGGGACTGCCGTGGGTTTCCCCACGGCAAGCCCCAACAGTTTTTAACTCTAGAAAGCACTCTATGGACTTAAACAGGTTCCTTGAGTGTGGTACATCAAGATTGATCATTATTTGGTTGCTTATGGTTTTTAGCGTTGTCCTTCTGACAGTAATTTGTATATCAAACGCTCTGGTGATGATATTCTCTTTCTTGTTGTCTATGTGGACGACTTGATCATTACTGGCAGTTCAACACATTTGATTTCAGAAATCAAACAAGACCTATGCAAGGATTTTGATATGATAGATTTGGGGCTTCTCCATTATTGTTTAGGTGTTGAGGTTTGGCAGACTGATGGTAGTATTTTTCTTTCTTAGTCTAAGTATGCCAGAAACTTGCTTGACAAGTTTCGAATGTAGGATTGTAAACCTGCTTCCACGCCTATGGAGAAGGGATGAAGTTGTCAGCCAAGTCTGATTCTCCTCCTGTTGATGAAAACACTTACAGACAACTAGTGGGCAGTCTCATCTATCTCACTGCCACTAGACTTGATCTCAGTTTTGCAGTGAGCTACATTTCACGCTTAATGACAATCCCCAAGACTGATCATTGGGTAGCAGCGAAGCGTGTGCCGCGTTATGTGAAGGGCACTCCTAATTATGGACTTGTTTACTCTAGGAGTCATGATCCTAGACTCAGCGGGTTCACAGATTCAGATTGGGCCAGTTTGGTTGATGATAAGAAGTCAACCTCTGGATATGTGTTCAGTTTGGGATCTGGTGTAGTCACATGGACTAGTAAAAAGCAGCAGGCAGTATCTCTCTCCTCTACAGAAGTAAAATATCGAGGAGTAGTTAAGGCAGCTTAAAAAACAGTTTGGCTTTGTTGGATGCTTGTGGATATGCAGATGTCTCAAGTAGATCTGACTCCCTTGTTTGCTGATAATGAGGGCGTTCTCAAGCTTGCCAGGAACCCAGTCTTCCATGAAAGAACCAAACATGTGGACATTTATTGTCATTACATTCGACAGTTGGTTGAAGACGGAACAGTTAAGTTGCAATATGTTCTAACTGCGGATCAGACTGCAAACATTCTCACCAAGCCTCTCGGTGCAGATAAGTTTGCTAAAGTCAGGGGGCAGCTTGGTGTTGGTGATAGATTGACCATTAAGGGAGGGTATTAGAATATTACTAATTTATTACTTTAATGGTCATATTTTGTATATAATGTAATTTAGTTAGATAAGATCGATTACTCGATCTTCTTAAGTTTCTTATTAAAACTTTCTATTTTGTACCTATTGTAAATTCATTTATAATGATCATTCTGATCGTGTGTTAATACATCAATTTTTTTACCAATTACTTAGCGTAATAGGTGGCTGGGACAGAGCTTGATCATAACACAAGTTATCATCCTCAAACAGATTGGAAAACAAACTATAAATAAATAGCTTGAAGATTACTTGAGAAACTATGTTTGGGGACAGCAAAAGGCATGGACAAAGCAGTTACATTTGGCAGATTTTTGTTCCAACACTACACATTATATGAGCATAGCTAAGATCCCTTTCAAAGCTTTGTGTGGTTCTGAACCTTCTTTTTATCCCTCAATGAAGTAATAGGACCATGAAGGAACCATTTTTTCTTCAACTCTTCATTTGGTTCTTTTTCTAATTTTATTAACAATTCCTTGAGCCTTCATCATACACTCTCATGTTCTCCTGTTTCCCCTGTTGGGTGTTGCAAATGTTCGCAATACTTTCATTCTCGTCCTAGAGCAATATAAATTCTTCTTCAAAGCCTTTCGTAATTTTTCCTACATATTTTCTGTAATGTCCCCGATTTTGCTCACAAGGATTAAATAAACTTTTGATGGAATTTATGGCTACTAATTAAGTTTTACTTAATTAATAATAATATCAAGCTTATTGTGTAGTTGGCCAAGTTATTAAAAGGGGTTCATCTAATTAAGTCATTACATCTTGACGCCAAAGCTAAGTGGGGGGGATATTAAAATAATTTAATAATTATTAATTAAGTTCACTTAATTAATAATTAATTGGAGGTCGTTTTCTCATGTTATGACTAAGTGTTTTGTGAAGACACTTTATAAAGTGTATATTGGTGTCTTTTTGTGGGGAAGGAATTATAATTAAAAATTATAATTCAATTATTTGAACCTTGCTTTGCCGTGAGACATTATGAAATGATTTTTTAATTTTTTGAAAGTTCAAACTTTGGACTTGACAACATTTGTCGTGGACTCCATGAGAATTGTGACTTTCACGATATGGCAGACGGTGTAAGTTTTGAAGCTACAGAACCAAATTTGGAAGGGACACAGTGATAAACACCGTGGCTGGAGGAGGTGGATATTCATCTCCGCATTCTTTTTTCTATGAATTTGTGTTTTGGTGAATTGTTACAAAGAGTTTCGAAATTAGGGGCTAGAGAATTGGTAATTCTGTGTATCACATGTACTTTGGACTGGTGTACATTCAACCAGCGAATTGTGCTTGGCTTACCAAGAATCTGGGGTTATAATGTGTATTGGAAATTCTGAAGGATAGAATGATTCAGTGTTTATCCTTCTGAAGGTTGTGCAAGCCCGTGGATTGTAGTTAAACTGTTCGCAGCCTCAAAATGAATTGCGTTTGGGTATTTATGTCTGCTGTGAGTCCATACAGAGACGACATCATCAGATGTAGGCAGCAGCTGGAAGTTGGTAGTTCACGTGACCTGGTAAAGGGTGCGGTTTGGTCTCAGGGTGCAGACGTTGCCATTTATTACCCCACTCCAAAAGAGTTGGAGTTTCCAGGCAGCGTCAATTACCAGGCAATGCCATGTTATTGTGCTTCTGAAACCAGGTTCATATATATTTGGAAATAAGGCTATGATGTCAATATATTTATGTTCCCAATTTTGTAATTATTATGAATATGTTTGAAAGGAATAAGATCTGGTGTGCATAGTTGAGTTACAATTTTAATTACTTGCCATTGCAATTATTTTAAACATTGGGAAAACTCAAAAAATCATATATCCCCAAAAAACACAAAAATTGCAAAAACTCAGAAACTTAAAAAAAAAAACATACAAATTCAGTGCTTAGAGCTAGCAGGGCTCTTACATTTTCATTGGCTATTTGGCTCAATCTCTGTGTACTAGTTAGTTGGTAGACCTCTTAGGGTTGTTGGGAACGGTCGTAATACGTAACTATGCAGTTTATAATTTTGTCGATTTGTTGCTCAAATGGCTTTTACAAGTCTTATAGTGCCTTAGTGGATCCTTTGGTCCATTTTATGTGTACTTAGGTAGCTTTTACTTTCTATATTTAGGAAGTCACAAGGGAGTCCTTGATGCAAATTCAATAACTACAACCTTCTCCATAGGAAATTCTGATTTGAACAGTCTAGTGCTCTTACAATACTCTTGGACATGTAAGAATCCTGAACTCTCTTGGAGACTTGAGTGTTTTGTACAATCATATCGCCTTCAGGTTACCTTTTCTTCACTCCAAACCCAAGTTACCAATTTGGGTGCGGATGCGCAAAAATTTGTTTTAGGGGATGCGGATCAGCATCCGCTTCCGAATCCGAGCTACCCAAGGACGCATCGGTATCTTAGCTCCAAACTCTTTCCCCAATGTTTTTGACACGGTTTATTCTTTGATCAGAAATGCTTCAGTACCATGAGGATTGTGTTCATATGCTTCCCTATCTTTTCTTTTGAAGAAGTTATCAGATTTAGTTTCTTGATGCAGGCCTTCCTTGTATAGAGAAGGCTCTTTTAGGTTCTTGTTTCAAATTTAGTTTGCAAGATTCACAAACCTATCTTTTGGAAGGGGAATTATGTTTGGTGTTATCAACGGACTGTTTCTCTATATTGTATAGCTTGTTGTTTGTAGTTGTTTGAAATTTGAATGTTTGGACATTTGTGTTTTTGACTATGACCTTTGTTTCTACTTTGGTTCTTGCTTCAACATCAACTTTTATTTTAGGTTGATGGATTTTTGGAGTTGGTTGCCCCCTCTGTAGTTGTCATGGGTATTGGTTGACATAATTTCTTTGCGACTCAAACTTGATTTTATATAGACAATGTCACCAAGCATTTACTACCAAACAATTACAATATCAATTGCAATATAAATTGAATATGTTAGTACATAACAACTAATTGTAGATGAAATTGACAAATATAGTATTTTAGGGTAGTGCTTGTACAATCCAAATGTCGAGTACAGAGGATTGTGTAACTGTATACAATTAGATTGCCTTATCTAACTAAAGAAAGCTGAAGGCTTCTGTAATTGTGTGCGATCAAGATTGCCATCACTTGAACCCAGTCTTTTTGCTGACCCAATGTTGATCTACTTAACAATCTAAATGTGGCCTTTATGCTGAGTGTTCCCACCTGGCAGTAGATCGCAGTGGCCGAATCAATTTGTCTGCGTGATTAGCTTTTCACTTAAAATTATTAAGTGCATTGTTTTCATTTTCTTTTGTGCTGTTTTATTGTTTGTAATATTTGGTTGTCATATTGCAGCAACCGATCTGCAGCTTTTCTAAATCTAGTGAAGCTCAGCAAGGCTCTTGTTGATGCTGACACAACAATCAAGTTGAATCCAACATGGGAAAAGGTCTGCAATGTATTTTTTGCTGTTCAGTTTTCTACTATCCTTTAATATGGAGAATTACAGTAATTAAATTTTGCTTTAGAAGAGTAGGATCTATGTTGATAGGTCTTGTAACACACATTGGGATGAATTATAAATTCAAGATGAATACTGAAGTATGACAGCAGGGTGATTGTGTGTACTGGTAGGGCTATTTCAGAAAAGGTTGTGTATTGGAAGCAATGGAGCGTTATGATGAGGTATAACTCTTATCTTCTTACTGAAAGTTGTAGCTCATTCCATAAAGTGGGATTAGTTCTGGAGCTCTGATATGAATGTTAATGGTATAGCATCTTAACATCTCAGAATTGTCAGAAATAAATAAATGTTTTCATTGATTTGCTGCTTCATTTCCATGTTCTACTTGCAGGCTGTTGCTGCTTTTCGTGAAGCCTTGCAGCAAAATCCCCAGAGCACAGAGGTGTCCTCTAAAATTAAAAGACTCTCTCTGTTGGCCAGGGATAAAAAGCGGGTGCAAGAAAAACAAGCCATTAGAGCCAATGTTAACATGGCAAAAACTCTTGAGTATTTAAAGTCTGAACTGGTAAGTAATCTTTGGGGATTTATGTATACCCTTTTAAACTTGGTATTATTCAGGCCTATTACCAGGGAAGAGCATACTGGAATTTAGTTTCATCCCATGTTATGTTTCAGGCAAACATTGGGTTGTTTATACTTTTCAGCTCCCATAAAAGGTATATTGCTGACAAACATTTGCAGTGAAAACGGTGAATTATACAACTGTATCTAAGAAAATATATGTTATGACTGTCACTAACCACATGCTTGGTTGAGTTTGATGCCCATTAGGCATTAGCAACTAATTCAGTACCAAATTCGCCCATTAGCAACTAATTCATTACCAAATTCTATAGGGTAAGCATTCAGGCTTATGTGTTTCCTTTGATACTTGCTTGTAAGAGTGAGAAGGTGACCGTGACCACTAGAGCAAGATATTTAAGCTCTTCTTGTGGTTGTTCAACAGCTAAGTAATTTTTTCATTTTCCTTGTTATGTCTTAGCTTATGCTGAATCCTCAACTCTAATGAGTACTTAAATCTTCTTAGTTAAAAAAAATATATTACAGAGGTGTGAAGGTAAATAAAGTGTTGATATTGAGTCTAATATTGAACCAGATGAGAAATTTGGAAGACACAAAATCACTGCAAAATGAGAATCCTTAAATGCCCTGTTGTCTGCTGTAAGGTTAGTATGAATATGTTACAATGTCAAGAATGTCATGGTGTCAAGTATGTGACTAAAGATGTCCAAGCTACAATTCCTATTGTGACAATGAGTTTGAGCAGAACTAATGTTATGATCATCAACACCTCTAAAGGTGCTCTCTGCAAGTTACAACTTTTTGCATGTATACATCACTATGACTTCTATATTCGCGAGGCTCACTTTGTAGGCCTATTTTTGATACTTGATTTGTATTGTAACTTTGTAAGTGACATGAATCCCTTTATGGCATGGGGTGTCAATGTATGCATTTCTAGGATGAAGATGTGACTCCTTGACACTTGTTAGACCCACTAGCTTTATGGGTTGAATTTTTCAGGATTGAGCTTAGGTCCTACTGTTTGGTTTTATTTTTTCAACTATCTTTTACCAATGTATGATCGGTTATAAATAGAGAACCCCTTACTGCATTCTTTAGTGTTGTTAGGCATGTTTCTATATCTGTAGACTTTGGTCCATGGATGATCTTGCCTAGGGTCAGGGGAGATCCTTTCTAGCCCTTGTTCTTTAGATTGAGGTACTTCATTGACTTTTCCTAGATGACAACAATGTTCCTACTTTGAACTTAGTTTGACTCTCTAATCTATTGGCATTCCTATGGATAAATTTAGGTAACTTTGATCTTATTAGAAAAATATTAAATAATTAAAAGATAGGGCTTATAGTTTTAATAAAGCCACCTTTGTGACAAGTATTTTCCTTTTATTTATTAAGTTTTCTTTTTAGCGAGTTATGTAATGTTTGCCCCTTTGGATGGTTTCTTCTCCTATCTCTATATAAGGATCCATATATCTTTGTAATATTCAATCCATTTATTCAATAGAAGATTAAAATACTGGGTTTTATTATTTTTGCAATATTTTGTCAATCGAGCGACATTGTTTCCCACACCATTTCCAAGACACTTTGTCCAAGCTGACACTTATGGATACACTTATCAGACCTATTGTTCTGTATGGTTCGTTGGTGTGGGGTCCTTTGTTGGATTCGGATTGGGCCCTCTGCTGAGCGGGTTCAGATTCTCCTCCTCTGACATATCATCCGATGCAAGCAATCCATCCTGCACAACATTATTCTTGCAAAGTTTGGGGCACATCCCTTTAGGTTGGAGGCCATCTTTGATTTGGTCTGGTACCTTCATCGCCTTCGGGGCTTTGCTGATTGGGTGAGGGGTGTCACAGATACTCCTAACTTACCCACTGTTCTTCAGAGTCTATCGCTTCTTTTGTTGTCTCCTTTGGTCGGGCTTGTGGATGGTTTGCTGAGACTTTGACCCTTCTTGGGTTTATTTGGATTGTTATGGATCCATCCCTCCCTTCCAGTACTCTCTAGATGCCCCCCCCAATCTTCTTTCCCCCCCTGCCAGGAGCTGCATAGGTGCATCAGAGATGACATTTACAAATAGTTCATTCACACTATTTGGGTTAATCCCCATGGGGCCCTTTGCCCTAAGATGACCTTTTATGTAGAGAACTTTCTAGATCTGAAGGACGAACTCATTGTCCGCCCTTCCTACTTATCCCACCACTAGCCTCATTCCCTCAAGATCCCCCCTTGCTCCTTCAGAGCGGGTTCACGTGGGCTCCATTGCGAGACTGAACATTATATTGACAGAGTGCATAGGATTTGTCAGCTTTGCAACATTGGGGAGGTTGAGTTTGAGGAGCACTTCATCTTTCGTTGTCCTCTACTGCGAGATCAAAGGGAGGTTCTATTGCCTCTTTAGGAAGGCGCGATCACTCTACACCTTCTTCAGATATACGGACCAAAGGTGCCTTGCTCTTTACTTTTAGGAAGCCCTTAGGTTTCAGGACCGCACACTCTAGCACAGGCATCCTGCGACGCCCCCACCCTGTGAGCTCATTACTTCTTTCTTCATAGGGCTTCATTCAACATGCGGTTCCAAGCTTCTGATTGGGCCTGCCCCTTTTTCTAGATCTGTGAGGCCCAAGCTAGGCTCCTTTTTGTAGTAGCCTTCTTCTTCTAGGATCACTCCAAGGCAGCCCAGGGTTTTGACTGGTCCCATTGCTTATCCTTCAGTTCGGAAGTTCTTCACGGCTGTTCGAAACCCTTAATTGGGTTCAGGAGGATTTCTTTTCCTTTGGACCCCCCTCTCTCTGTTTTTATTTCAGTTGTTGCTTTCTTCTTAGGGCACCGTTTGGTGTCTTGGCTGTGGGCTGACCCTGCTTTTTGCTGTACTTGGCAGTCCCTTTGACCCTTTTTGGTCTTTTGTTGGACATTAATAAATTTGTCTTATCTTACCCAAAGATGGCTTGTTATTTTGAGTATTTTTCTGCAGATTGTAAATGGTAAAACCATGTATCCTAACTATATTTTGCATCATTTGTCTCATCACTCTTATGGTCTTTAACATTGGTTTTGTCAAGGTGAGGGGAAATACCAAATTAAAATTTAGAGTGAAACATTTTTTCCAAGGCAATATACTACATTATCTTTGCTTTTGTAATGTCCCTTGTCGGGACTTACTTTAATTTATTGTAGATTTATCAATTAGGTTTTGGATTGTTATGTCCATGATAGGATTAATCATTTATCTTATTAGATATAGTTATTTTTAACACTCATATCCAACCTTATTACTATTTTAACTCCATGAAGGGAAGCGTAAACATTATCCAAGGTGCCTAGAGACCACTGCAATGGGCTCCCTCAAAGTTTACAGGTCCAAGCCCAAACTATTGGGACGCTGACCCCCACCTTATTTTGGGACAGATAGCCATTGCTTGGATTTAGACAAGCCCCTCCTTGGTAACACTTTAGTCTTCCTTCTTAGCTAAATAGTAATAGGTTCTATATATCTGTTCTTATTTTATTTTAATTAATATATATATTATCACTATAGATGTTTACTCATTTATGAACGCTATATATATATATATATATATATAATCTTGATTATCAATAACAATATATGAATATATATATATATATATATATATTAGATCTTTGAAATATATAGTATAGATTATTCAGATATATAATTCAGATGTACATTTCATATATATAATACATATTCATCTTTCATATATTTTAACCTTTTATTAGATTTTATTATTATTAATGTACATATATGTATATATTTATGCATCTATATGTAATACCATTATTTGTTAGTATAGTAAGTAATTCATAGATATCCATTCTTTCCTTCCAACTTATTCACTGTTGTATATTATAATTCTCATTTCCTCCCTTATAGATATTTATATGATAACTTTATTTGCTTTCGATTATGCCTTAGCCGATTATGATCATATTCAATCTCAGAAGACACTGTTACCACCAGTCACTCTTCCTTGATTCATAATGTCTTTCCATAATTATCTTTGAAAATTCTTATATTTCCCTCATTTCCGTTTTCTTCTCTCCGACTCATCCTATCCATCTCCGTGTCCTCATGTCTTGTTTCAAAGCAATATTAATAAGAGTCTGAACCATCACGACCCTTCTCCACATCATTCATATCCATAGGTTATTAGCGTTTGACAAGTCTTATCAACTTGTTATATCTATTGATTAAATATGTCTACCGTTATTCTCCCGTTCATAGAGGAATTGACCATAATACTTTGTGGTGTTTGGATCATGCTACATCGAATGAATAAGGACGGCTTGCTTTTATCGCTGGTTTGTTTTCAACGATTAAATGACCAATACCCATTCCGAGCCATCTCTCAATCCCTATCGCTTATCTCCTCCTGGTATCGTGGACGTTAGCTGGTGCCTACATATTATTCTATATGGATGTGTTCATCATCTTCTATTCGTATTTGTGTAACAAGGATGTCTTTATATAACAGATATATATCAATATCGGTACAATGGAATTGACACTCAGCATATAATGTTTTACTGTGATTATAAATGGTTCAGTCTGTATATATATTATTCTTGATATATTGTGATAATCATTGTTGATAGAACACTAATAATGCTTTCTTCATAAATCAATGTCATAGGTGCTTATGATAGTATCATTGATTTTTATATATAATTAAGATGATTTCTTATATATATATATATGATATATTATTCAATTAATAACATTGATATTTGATTACTATATTCTTTTAATTTATTAATATATTTATTTATTACATATTAGGGATATTCTTCTCCTCGATATTCTGCACTCCATGGAGTTTGTCTATCAATATCTCATCTACCCAACATATCTATTTCTGTTGCATCCATAATCTGTCCACGATGTAGCCTTGATATGATCTCCCACTCATGTTCAATTGTATTTTGATTATTGTGTAAATCATTGTCATCTTCAGAATCATCATGATTTTCAGTTTCATTTTCAATAGTCCTTTGATCCACATGCCATGGATTATAATTGAGGGACTCGCAGTTTGATATAATTGTAGTATCATCTAGTCCAATATCTCTTTGTATATTACGAAATGGCTTGTACAGTAATAACTCTGACCAACAAAAATCAACCCATTTTTCTGAGTTTTGTGAAGGCGCATTAGTAAATCTTGGAAACACTCTCACAATAGCTACTATTTTCCTTGCTTCCCATTTGTTATCTCTTTTTCTCTTGGAGTTATAAGTCCAAGATTTAGTTGCATCAATGAGTGTGACACTTTCCATTGCATATGGTCTATCCATATATCCTTCAATGAAATGTTTCAGGTGACCTTCATCTTCATTTTCTTCATTTTTTATCACGGGCTTGAACACTTCTCTTGAAACATTTGATGTAACAAATACTCTACTACTTTCTACCAATGGCAACTCCAACAACATATGTCATGTTTCTTGTGCGCTGATGTCTCTTTCAATGAGGGTTTCAGTTAGTAGCCTCCTGTATGCCTTTGATGTTGCTTCATCTGGATTTTCAATATTTGCAAGTCGCAACAAAATTTGATGATACGTCTCTGAACTCTTTTCTGCTTTTGCTGCATACTTTGCAATATAATTCATTACAACATGTCTTGAAAGATCAGTTTGTCATTCTACATTTGCTCTCCATAACTGAAGTATGGTACGATTATGTGTGTTTACTTGATCGTCGTTTCTTGCTGGTTCATATATTTTATCTCCGGTTCTTGGGTCTTCAAATAATCTTGATCCATCTAGATGTAGTGGCCATGGTGCATTGTACCTATAAACATAAAGGGAATTGTTAGCTTATACAATAATTTTTAATTTTTTCGCAGTAAAAAACATACAAACCCATATAAATATCTTACCTACAGACCATTCTTCCTCTTTTTTTATGAAGACAAGTGCCCTCTTTACAGATTGTATGACGTTCAACACAATTGAGACACTCTTCACAATCATGATCGAAGTCTATTTGGTTTAGTTGTTGTGTATTTCGAAGGCACGGATGTTTTGTAAAATTTTGTAGGACCTATTTTTTTATGATATAACATGTTTTATTGGCTAAAATACAATTATTTAAGCATAATATGTTGAATGACTATAGAATTGAGAATTGATATCATACCTGTATGTTTCGTTGATGTGGATCTCCCCATGGATTCCATGCATGGATAATAGATTTTTTTCTGGTTTTTTTTAATTAATTTTTTATTGTTTTTAATATCCTAAACAAACAAAACATTAAAATAAACTATAACATTAAAATAAAACAAATCCTAAAATAATTTATGTTGCTGCATTAAGTACAGGTGTGATAATATTTGATTTCCCCTTAACTACTCACTAATTACTCATTAAAAACAAATTGTTTAAATAAATTCACTTAGAAGTTAAAAAATTTACATACAAAAGACATTATAAATTTATTTAAATAAAATAAAAGAACATGTTAAATTTATTTAAATAAAATAAAAGAACATGTTAAATCTAAATTATATTAATTTGTAAAACAATCTATGCCGTGTACTGTGTGCAGTTCTGACAATATTTGTTTTTACTGAACAAGTCAGTAATTGCAAGGTACGCATGTGTATGGGGATGGATATGACTATGTGTATGGGACATGACATCTGGCAGGTGCAAATATGTTGCACCATAGCCGTGCCCTTCCATAACAGTGTGCCCCATTATGCCCCAACCTTGTTTTGTAATTTCGTTGTGAATTGTTTCAAAAGAGACTTAGGATCAAAGGAACTCTGAAATTTGCCAGTATTGAGGAGGGGCAATTAATATTTATAGTTACACTTGCCATGGAACTCATGGTGTGGGTTTCATAGTCACCCCTTTTTGCTTCTACATTTTCATTAGCCTTAGGTGCATAAGCGGATTCAATTTCACTTTGAACCTCAAGCTCTTCCTGGCTCATGCCATTAGAACTCACAGTGACTCTGCAATTGACAATATAAAATTTATAAGTTTATAATTCTAAAATTAAAATTCAAGCTATGCATGCAGTGTAATGCAAAGGAGCAAGACACAGATTTTGTTTTTGTTCTTATTTCAGGTTGCACAGAGTGCAGAAGCAAAGGGCACACAAATGAAAATCTTTGTTCTTTATCTTTGTCAACCAAGAATTTCACTTTTAGGCTACACTACTTTCTAAGAAACTATGCCTGATTAAAAGATAGTGGCTAGTGGCCAAACCATTTGATAAAAAATAACAACAATAAATTCAATTACTAATTTAAAAACGAGGATGATGATCAACGCTTTGGTCATAGAATGTCTATAGGTACAGCTATCTATCCTTTTTTTTGCTTATGCTCTTGCCCATATGATATTTGCAACAAGCTCTTGTTATTTACTTTGCATAAGCTGACAATATGTTTCACTTGAAAATGTGTTTGAGAAATTGCAGCAGTCTGTCTCAGAGAGATTCACAGTCCTATCAAGATGGTGGATCAATGGGTTCCAGATAGAAGGTAAACAAAGGAATACCATTTCTGAAATCTTTTGCCTGGAACTCCACAGCCCTTCACCACTAACTTAATGGGGATGCCATGACAACTGTGCATTGGCTTGTAATGTTTGTCAGATTCAAGGACATGGTATTAGGTTTTAATCCCCTGATCTCAATTTCCAAAACAAGATCTCAAATCACTTGCAGCATACTCAAATTTGACTGGATAAAACTCAAATTCTCAACTCATGGTTTGTTCATTGTGATACTGAACACCTGGAATTCACAGCTCGCACACTCAAGCCCATATTCTACATGAAATTGCATAGTGATAAGAAGCAAGTTAACTATCTGGTGAGCAAGTATGGTTATTTGCTACATGTGTTTATGGCATATGATGGGTCAAACAACTAAGCTCGACTCCCCAATGATAATCAAGTTTAAATTTTAGTCCTGCCAATCCTACCATCTCTAATGCCACTTTATAATAATATAAGTAAAGACTTGAGTACTAATCATAACTTGTGATTGGTTAAAAAATAACTATGTTACCCCAAGTTTCCGGGATGTTTTATTTTTTGCCGGAGCACGGGATGGCAGGGGACGGCTATATATATATATATTTGAATCTTCAAATATATTCATGAATTTCAGAATTACATAACATTGTCACATTTATCATAGCAACATAATCTAAAATTATCAATTCCATTCATGAAATCATCATAGAACATAGCATCAAGTCGAATCATCATCTAAGAATACTGAAGTCTAAGAATAGGAACATAGGATGACATCAAATGAATCGAATGAGAGAATGAAAAGCATCATAGATTAATATCATAAGTCTGCAATTTTCAAGTTTCAAGTTTCAACAAAATGAAAACATTGAAAAGTTAAAGACTTAAACTTTTAACTTTTAACTATAGTCTATCAATGATCATATAATCATTCCATCAATGTATCAACTATCAATGATGATCCAAATATGAAGTCTGCCGCAGTCTTCATTAGACAAAACCCTCTGCAATCTCCTTTACAAACACTCCTCTGTGACGTGCGTCCAAAACCAGCTGGAATGTGCGTCCAAAATACCCCTGTTCTGTGCATCCAAACCTGTTCTTCTCTGCATGCATTCGTCGTCTGTCCCACAGCAAACAAATAAAAGAAAAAATAAAGTGAACAAAACTTTAACATATGATATGTTAAACATAACATACATATGTTATTTTAATTATTTTTAATGACATCCAGCTTGTGGGGCCCGTGAATGTGCAAAAATTTGCCATTTTTTAATTTTTTTTGGTTCAATATTTTATTTGGAAATCAGAAACCTTAAGAAGTCCCTGGGACGGATGGGAAACGGCTAGGCAGTCCCTGGGACGGTCAGCGCCAACTGGAAACGTGTGACCGTTTCCGAAGTTTCGGGGACGCATTTCTGATTTTCCTGCCTGGGTGGGGACGGCTTGAAAACGTCCCTGATCGTCCCCCCATCCCCGAAACCATACCTGTTTCCAAAACGCATTTCCGGGTAACGTAGAAAAATAATGAATTCAGTGCACCTTTGGCTTTTTGGTCAAAACTCACAAAGCACTAGGTCAGTGCAAGTACTACTTGCAAATAAGTCATGAGGCAATGCATAACTTAGGAATAACTTACCTAGAAAATCATTTGTAAAAAATAATTAATTTAATATTTGCTGTACATGTTTAATTCTGAGTACCTCTGATACCCTTTGATCACACATATTCAATTCCAAGTGTGAGTTGGGCTACTATTTGTTAACACATTAGTAAGCAGTGAATGTTTTTGTTCTCTTTATTAAGGAGTTTCCAATGCACTGCAATGATAAGAACCTGACTCCTTGTCTGTGAGAGCATATAATGGTTATGTGTGTGTATGTATTTGTGATGCTTATCAGTTCTTTAGCATGCTAGACTTTATCTGTTTTTCTGTTTGCAGACAGCGCCCATGGATTTCATCATTAAATCTATTTGGTAATAACGAACACATGGTAAAATGGTCTTTCTTACAAACTAACAAATGCTTTCATTTCAGGTTCAGAACGTTGGATCCCAAGGAATTGGTGAAGAACTGTTTACTTTCATTACCAATTTAATGGAGACATCTGTAAAACAGTGGCATGTAAATGGAATTGTAGATGCTAGAGTTACTTATCTATTTGACAAAACAAAGGAGCTCTCTGATGAGGCTGCCACTGTTGTAAATGTCGATAAAGTAAGATTCATCTACTTTTTCCATCTAAATGCATGAATTTTGTACTTTTTTTTCTTGCATCCTATAATGTCCCTGTGCAACATTATACACAGAGAAAGTAAAACAAACCCTTGTTAATTCTTTTCTTATCCCTCCTTTCACATTGAATGGAATTTCTTTGTAAAGTTTATGGGAAACAAGTGATTTTTTTCTTTTTGGATCATCTGTATGAATTTAGTTGCAGCATTTATGCACAGGTCTATGGTTTTATATTATGCATTGACTCCTAGTTATGGTTGTGAGCCTGAATTCAGTTCTTGTAAAATTGTGTTGCACTAAATTGCTGAATGTTACTGTGAAACTTTAATGTGACTAGGAGCTTTATATTTTGTTTTCAGGCATTTGAGTCACCAGATACTTTAAGAAGCTGTGTGTCATATCTTAGACAACATGCAGTGGATGTCTCATCCAAAGCAGCTTGCTTAGTGGTGCCAAAGAAAGTGATTGCATTTCCCCAGGTAAATCTTCCTTTAAACTATTTTTGTGAGTTTGATGTATGCATGTAGCTGGAACTCCATGAAGTTTTTCCAGTCATACACACCTAAAATCAGTGAATTATATTATATTAGAATTAATTTAATAATAGGTGGCTTTTCTTTGCACAAGTTTAATGAAATTTCAAGCCCAGTCTATGGTGTAAATGACTTGGAGGGTTGATTGTCTGGCTTGTATTTCCACTCTGGCTACTATTTACTATAAAGTTATTAACTAACCACCATCTAGCAATGTTATTAGGACTCTCTCTCAATTTTGTGCAGGACACGAAGGACAAGTGTCTTTAACCAACTTTTGGATGCTAGAGTTGACCATAATGGGATTCCAGTTCCTCATGAATTGCAGATTGCAAGAATGTTTACCAATATAATTATACTTCTGTTTATAAGTTCTAATATCTCTATGTGGAAACAAGATGGTGAAAGAAAGAAAGAAATTATATTAATATCCATGGGTGACTAAAACTAGGTCGATGAACCTGAAAGGGGAAGAAACTGAGTGAGTATTGGAGAGATAAGAGACAAGCCCCAACAAATATCTTTGTCTAGGCCTGAAATGTAAAGTCATAATATCATCGTTGGTCACTCTAAAAGGACCACTATGAGGTCTAGTAGTGCTTATTGAGGATTGTCTAATGCTAGGAGAGTTGAGATGGGAAATTCTAAGACAATGAAGGCACTCCCTCTAGAGTCACATCTAACAACCAAGGTGGATGTAACTCTCATAGTATTGAAGAAGCTTGCAATATGCTTTTTTCTCTATGCCTGGGGAGATGGCCAGAGTGTAGTAGATCTAAGTTTCCTCATGTAAAATACAACCATCATCCACATCCATATTTTGTTGAGGAAACTCCTCTAAGTCATCAATGTAAACATTGAAGAGGGTTGGTGAAATACCCTCTTCTTTAACTGCAATGGTAGTCTTCACAAAGTCTGAAAGATTGTGAGAAGTATGAAGTTGTAGAATAACTGCCTTAGAAAGCCTCCAAGCTGTGGCAATGAGAGAATTAGGAATACCAACATTGCACATCCTTTAGAAAAGCAGGTGTCTTAGGATTGAGTTGAAGGCATTCTTGAAGTCTAGTAAACAACAAAGGAGTAGGGAAGACCAATGACGAGCCTCCTCAATAATAGCCTGGAGTGTAGGGATGTGGTCAATGATTCGATTAATCTTTGTTGAAGCCAACTTGCTCCGAGCTCTAAGATTACCTCTCTCTAGGTGCTTGGAAAGCAGCATTTTAACATCATAGCATTAAGATTCACAAATTTATGCCCAATCATGATGGCCATATAATTGCCAAGGTTAAAGAGAACTCCAAATTATTTAATCAGTGGATTATGAGTTGGGACCAAGATTGAGGAAATATTGCGAAATGAAAAAGAACACAAAAATATTCTATTAATTTTGATCTACGATTACATTGACAAACACTTTCTTATATAGAGTTTGGAGTGAAGATAAATATAATGCAAGAAATATGCATGACAAATTATCTAAAAATAATAAAATAATAATAAAAATAAACTAATCAAAATTAACTCACGAAAGTGACTATGACAAATGTCAGTCTTAATAATCTCTAATAGAAAAGTTTGAACAAACTGCCTTGTTAAAAAGTTTTGCCATAGGGAAAGCAAGGAGATTCACATAGTATTTGATGAATTCAGGTGAAAAGACTTTTGGAATTAAAACCATGAAATTTCCAGTCCATAATGATTTCTAGCTTATATTAATCTGGATTTGACCCTGTAGTTTTTTATCGCCACTAAAAATTTCCACATTGATCTGAAACCTTGGCAACAAAAATATTAAGTGGTCAAATCCAGAAAAAGATAAGCTAAAGACATTTGGAATTCTTGCTGCCACTGAAACATGGATTTCAACTTCCTCATGAATGGCAGATTGCAAGAGTCTTTCCCAGCATCTTTCTTCTTTTTATTTGTTTAAAATTCTGTATGTGGAAACAGGAAGATATGGAGACTTTTGGACTTCTGGCTGTGAATGAAACAATATTTTATGTGGTCTAAATCTATCTTCAGAACTGTCCTTAAGGTCTAAGATGCCTTATCCTGTAGAATTTTTATTTTCTTTGATCGGTAACAGTTATAATTTTATAAATATTGAAAAAACATTACATTGCAAGACTTCAGAATTTCGAAACAACAGGCTTCATAAGGCAGATTTGCCATACAATCAGCTATAGACCACCACCACGAAGTATAGACAGCCAAAGAAAACCAAAAA
Organism: Chamaecyparis obtusa; assembly: GCA_027943335.1. Lineage (NCBI taxonomy): Eukaryota > Viridiplantae > Streptophyta > Pinopsida > Cupressales > Cupressaceae > Chamaecyparis > Chamaecyparis obtusa. The sequence continues at coordinate 2,215,896 of BSBK01002625.1, forward strand.
ACTACTAACAGCGTCGGCAGATATACCAAAAACACAAAAAAAGGCTCCGTCTAACAACAAACACACATATTACTTGAACCAACCGGCAACCTCTTCCCTGAAGAAGTTTCGGAGTGCAAAGGTAGCTCCACCATCGCCCGCCGCTGCCCAACATTCAGCTTCGCCACCGCCACGGCCCAAACCATGTGCGGCCCGTCCAGAGGGCATCCCCACATCCTCTAGACCACCACCACTCGAAACTCCACAGGTCCCCACCCTTGGTTGAACTTGTCTGCGAATCATGGGTCGGCCATCCTTCCCCAAGGGTGCCGTAGATTTCACTGGAGTTGCCTTACTCAACCTTCGCGCGGCAGCCAGCGCGGCTCTTTCCTCTTCAGGTTTTTGTAGGAAGGAGGGCAGGGCACGCCATTCTTTCTTGGCGCTCACCAGATGCGCCTCCTTTGATCTGGTGGAAGACCACACTAGCAAAGGCTGCAACTCTTCAGAACCCCCACCTATGAGCCACCATGGGCCATGGTACATATGCAACCCAACACCAATCTCCGCCTGTGCCACAATTCCTTCCAACGCGCCTGCCTAGTTGGGTTCCAGGCATGTGCGGGCCACCCAGATTACCTCTTCCTGCGAAGAACCCATCATCAAAGCCAAAGCAAGGAAAACAAAAGAAATGTCAAGATTGATCCTAGGCCTTAAATTGTAGTTAAGAAACTCCTCTCCTAGAATCTACACCATCGCGTCCTAGAAATCCACATGATCAATCTTGAAGATGTTGCGCATCCTTTGGATTGAAATGATCCCTGTGAAATTAGGGAGCTATCCCGTTGTTTGCAAAGAAAAACTTGCCTCCATCGCCAAGTTTCATATACCACTAACCGAGAAAATGAAGATGATGACGATGTTGAGCCAATTCATCCCCACTTAAAGGCCGGACCATACCTTGAAAATCGCTCGTACTCGTGCTAGCTGTCTAGACTTCATTCTGTACTCCACATGAGTCTACAAATTTTAGCAATCCACCCCCGTACATCCCACACTCTACCTTCAATTCAATTGTCCTATACACTTGCATTGGGAAAAACACCTATACGACCCCCACCTCCAAAATCATAAAACCATACCTCACTTAGGGTGGTGATAATAAATTCAAAGTGACACATGAGAATCTGGCAGCGGTAGATCTCAATCCCAATCGAACCAAGGAGCGTCGAAGTCCCAACGAACCAACAATAGACTTGACTAGAGGTAGAAGATGCAATAGACTTCGAGGATTAGTAATAAGCAAGGTAAGGGTACCTGTGGTGCCCCAATTTGGAATCAATGAAAACACGGAGGCAGTGTTAGAACCAAATGAGCTCAAAGATGGCCTCAAGTTTGAAGGGGCGGACACCAAACTTAGCAAGGATGATGTTTTGAGGTATGGACTGCTTACACCTGATGATGTTCTAGCAGAGATCTTGGACCCACTCAATAGAGGCCTAATCAGACTCCAACAAGGAGGGCCCCCAAACCACAGTGCCATAAAGAATAGTAGGTCAAATGAGTTTCCAAAAATGTCATCTTGGACATGATGTTTTGGAAGTGATGCCGGAAGCACTGTCTCTCAAGAAGGGTGAGTGAGCCATACCCCTTATTAGTACGAGGCTAGATGGTGGGTCTCAAGCTAAAATGGGGACCATAAAACTTAACCCCTAGATAGGTGCAGTAAGGGACAATCTCAATCTAAGTACCAACAAAGAAGTGAAGATGAGAGGTCTTGATGCCATTAAAGACTATCACCTTAGTCTTCTCCAAATTAACTGTTAAATGCCTCAAGTCACAAAAAGAAGCCAAATAGTCAAGCTGCCTCTGTAAACCCTCCGGGGAGGAGGCTAGAAGAACCACACCATCCGCAAACAACACGATAGAGATCAGGACCCAATGGAGAAGACAACCATCCCCATCTAACAAATGCTCACGAAGAAATCCCTCCAACTCATTAATGTATATCGCAAACAAAGTAGGGGACAGAGAGCAGCCCTGCTTAACCCCGATGGTACTGCTGATGAAATTGGAGAGCCCAAAAGAAGTCCTGAGATGGCTTTAAACGCTCTCATAAAGTCTCATGATGGCGGTTAGAAGGATCTTCGAAATACCAATGTCATGAAGCCTTTGAAAGAGGGGGCACTACGAAACTGTGTCAAAAGATTTGCGGAAGTCAACAAAGCAACAATAAACCTTCAAGGAGCAATGATGAGCTTCCTTGATGAAGGTACAAAGAGTCAAAATATGGTCCATGGTCTGGTAGTCCTGTCTAAAATTGGCTTGTCCCCTTGCCCAAAGATGGTGCTGATCCAACACCCCGGAGAGGAGACTATTGAGAGCCATGGCATAAATCTTGGAGAAAGTGTGCCCAACTGTGATGGTCTTGTAATTGTTGGGATCATAGCTAGGGCCTGCCTTATGAATCAGATGGATAATGTGGTGGGACCAAGAGGGGGGAACCCCATGCAAACCACCTGATTAAAGAGGTTAGATAAGTAGGCAGTCAACACATTAGAGCCATGTTTGAAGAACTCGGTCTAGTAGCCTTCCTCATCTGTAGCTTTGCTAGTATTCATGATTCTTGCCACTTCTCTGATGGTCGTGCAAGTGAAAAGATGGGAGGAAGGTGGGCTGATTTGGAGGGAGGGCTGGTTAGGGATGTCATAGAAGGCAGAAATATGGGAGATTGGGAGATCAATGTATTGTGATCTAAGTCAAGGGGGAGAAGGGAGTAGCAGGGGAAGAGAGTGTGCCAAAAGGTCTTGGGGGAGCGGAAGAGGGAGGTCCTAAGGGCTACTCTACGGAGGGAGATGAAGATGTGTTTCTTGCGGTAGTGGAGCATTGATGTTCTTGAAATTTTTAATGATTAATTGCAATTCAAATGAAGCAAGAAATCTTTGGAAATGTTACAGATCATGTTTGATGTCATATGGAATTTCTCTGTAGTTTGAAACTGATGGAATTGCTTGTGGCTCATATTTTATGGGGGACACCAAATTTGTAATTACATTGCCTATGCAAATTATATATATTATTTGATCAATTTCTTGAGGCCCAAAAATGACTTAGACCATACAATGGGATGCTTGAGCTAACCTCACCATGAGTAAGCTCTGGAGAAAGTTGGCTCTTGTCTAATCTATTCTAATGCTAGCCTACACTAACATTTGCAGGGAAAAGGGATAGGCTGTAAGGGTTTATAAAGGTGACCAAAAATTACTATTAGTCAAAAAAAGAAACTCGCAAATAGAAAGGGACATCTTGCAGTTGAGGATGAGGAGGTGTAAGTACTCTACTAGCAACATCAAATGCCACCAGTGTTCATTCAAATAGCAAGAGAACCGGGATCCAATCATTAAAGAAATTTTAAGAATGCATCCAGTCTTCTTCATAGAGATCACCTCCGAAAAGAGTAGGACTCTTATTTCTAGTTTATCCTAAAAAGAAGTGTGATTCAAAGCCATTGGGTTAGCAAGATTTGGTAAATGAGATTTCTGGAGAAATCTATCCACTATCATTACACATTCCCATTTTTGCATACATCAAGGAAGAGTGGTTCATGCCATTATAGCTCATATGATCTTCCTTGACTTGCACAATCATATGAGATATTTGTTTGAATTTATAAGCTTCACATTAATTTACTTGCTACATGCTCCTTGTTTGGGGTTTAGAGAATTTATTTTTAAAGAGAGCTACAAATCAAAATTTAATATCAACATGCAATGTGATCCACAAAGTTTTAGTAAAATGGAGGTGTTTATTAAAATTCTAGTGAAATATTCTCTAGAACATCCATTTCCATAATTTTCTAGTTTATGTGCATCTTGCTGCCCAATTGGCAAGCGTGATTAAGTCAGTGAGGTTGTTACAAAATTCTTTTTGGGGTGAATAGTTTGGCATTTTCATATTTGCTTCCCTCTTTGATTTTAACCATTGCTTATAGTCTTAGAGGCACATTTGCATAGTATTCTCCAAGTATGTTATGCACACATCAATTGAAATTGTTAGAACTACCTCATGTGTTTAGTTAGTACCCAAGTTTGCACTTGCCAAAACTAACTTGATATTTTGAATAGATTCAAGAAAATTTGTGGCTTGCACCAACCTACTGTCATACAACCTTGTGGCCAAAATACTCTCCTCAAAATGTTTCAAATGCTTAATAAGATTTTTACCAATGTAACACAGGAACTTGTCCCCCCCAACCCCCCGCACCCGGGTCTGGGAGATCCTCGCGTCAAGGACTTGGCATTCCCAAGTCCCCTCACCACCTTTGGGCTACCATCTCCCCGCTGCGGGTTTCTGCAAAGGTCATTGCTACAGCCACACACGCTACATATGCATATTTATGAATATATGTACATGATTTTGTACTTGTTTTGATATCATGCTACTCATTGTAATCATCTTTATGATATTGTTGATATTCATGTTGCAATTTTGCTATGTTCAAGTATTTGGTATTATAATTTATTAGTTTTTATACTATTATACATCATTTCTTAACTAGCTTTTCAAGTACTTTATGTATAGTATATTACAACACCCCCCACTCTCGCTCCCCCGCCATTGTCCCCATCTTTCCCTCGCTGTCCCTAAATTGAAGCCCTTTTTTCCCCATCCCAACATCCCCTAGTGCCCATGTTACACTAATTATTACAGTCCACATCTCCCAATTTCTAGTGAAAAAAATTCTTGTGTTCCAATTCAATGTTTGATAGAGGTTCCATTGCGTTGAATTTGTACTTTATGTTGGATTTTGGAGAAATAAAAGACAGTTGGCATGAAGAATATTTGGAGATGAGCAAAGAATACATATGGACAAGCTCCCTTTGAACAACACTAGGAGGAACATGAGTGGACAAAATTTGGGTTGCATGCTCAATGGGTAAACTTGCGAGAGAGAAGTAGAGAAGTGGAAAATGGTAAGGTAGAAAGGGCAAGTGAGATTGGAAGGAGTTGAAATGAAATATATTTAGGTTTTTACCCAAGAAAAGGGAGGGACAACAAGTGCCATAATTACACTCGTGTGGAAAAGAATGAATCAAGAAACAATTATGAGAATGAAGTTAAAATGGGGACATGAAAGATGTGAGTTGGAGTGCAAAAGTCTAGAAAACTACTTCAAATGTATTTCGTTTAAAAGGAGCAGGATAAGTGGAGTTTGGGGATGAATAAGCTCTACAACAGATGGGTAGTGAAATTTTTTATTTCACTCTTTAGGAAATAAGTAGGGTTTTAGGATGTTGAAGCTCAAGAATACACCTTTAAAAAAGATATGCTTTTCCCGCTCCACAAGAAATTATTGGAAGGGGGAGAAGTTGGGAAAGTGAAACTTTCCTACAATTTTGCTCCAGAAACATGTGTGTTTTAAAAGTATGCATTCTCCCCGTGTATCTTGCAAAGATAACTTAAGTAGTGGGAAAAGTGAAACTCATTTTAACATGCTTAAGAGTGCATTTCTAACAAAACATACCCCTAGGCTATGTGAGTCGTATTGCCAAGGATTCAAATGTAGCTGGTAGAAATGCTGTAGGGGATGATGACACCAATTACCCAAGTAAAAGATAGAGACCATCTTTAGTGGTGACATTGAAAGGGTTTGGAAGTTCCATAACATGCCTCGAGGGCTTGAAAAGAACCTTGCTATTGTTGACAAAAAATTAAGTCTTGATCCATTTTCTATTCAACAAGATGTTCAAAATATTTGTTAAAACTTACATGTCATGGAAAAGCTCACCCATTTTATTTACCTCATTGTTTTGTGGAGGAGCACGAGCCATTTTCCCAAAGTCAATTGTTTCTAACTCTTCTAGTCCCCAAATATTGATTATATTAGTTCTAAGTATGCATTAGTTGATTCTCAAATCCCACAAAATGTTACAATATCATCTATTGGTGCAACTTACACCTTTGATTCAATTACTCTACTTGCAAAGTCTCACCAAGTCCCAACAAATGTGAGTCATAGGAAGAGATTAGTCAAATCCGTTGTTTGCAACTTTTGATGTTGTCTTAGCTTTAACACAATTCTAGCGATACAAAAATGCCAAAACTCGTTAACCACAGTGATGTGGGATGTAGGGGCAACATCCCCTTGCAACATTGTCTTTGCCATTGGGATGTCGTTGAGACTTCGGGAATAGCATGGCATCCCAAAGATGTCCCATGAAGTCCTAGGAGTCCCATGACTATCTCGAGGACGCCTAGGAGGCTCCCATAGCCTCCCAATTCAAAATTTGAACCCTAAACATGATGAACAAATTGTGAAAATGACATTCATAATGAAGGTTTGTGAGGTTTTGGAGGTCTTATTTGTGTCCTTGGACCTAGCAAGGGGCATTGCCCCTCGACCTTGTTTGGCACTTTGGCCCTAGAGACCCACAAGGGTGCTGCCCCTTGATCCCAATGGGAGCTTCTCTTGATGACCCCAAACCTTTAGCAATTACTATAAACTTCACTTATTATGCCAAACTTGTAATTGCAATTCTTATACTTATTCTTGGTTCACTCCCAAAGCTCCAAAAAAACCCCTCCTTCCATCCCAAAACTCCATGGAACATTAGCCAAAACCCATAGCATGCTTCAAGTTGATTAATTTGGTAATTTGCATACGATTATCAAAAACACGATGTGGTGATGGGAAAGGTGTAGATTATCAAATGCACAGTTAAAGGATCATTTAAATCATTTTGGAACATATATTCAACAACTGTTGAGAACAAGGTTTTCACGTTGAGCCCAAGTAACTAATCTAAATACCTAAAATAATATAAATAAACCTAAAGAAGCTGAAATTACATTAGGCAACAAGCTTAGAAATTGTAGTTATCATCCAATGAATGTCTTGGAAAGTGCTTCTTTTCCTGCTCTTTTGGTGAATGTGACATACCAACTACTATGAGTTTCCATTTTATAATTGTTCAGGGGCTGCAATTAGGCCGCCTCTCTTTTAGGGTTTCATTTGTTTAGAATTTGTTGACATTCTTTTTCATTTTTTGTATGCATTTGATGTGGGAGATACACTAAAGTATTGGAGGCTACAAGGGGATGCTAGGAAGTCGACAGGAAGACCCCCTCAAAAGAGAGATGCCCTTACAACATTACTTTTTTAGGTGATGATCCTAATACTTTAAAAAAAGTTGGGGACAGGGAGGACACATCCTCTCCAAGTCCCTAGGATGTCTGAGCATCATTCTTATTCAGGGGTTGCATCTTTGTGGGACGTTGATAAGATGTTAAAATGCAGATGTATCCGATACATATTGGCAGTGTCAATATTCATGTGTAAAAACTCTTTGTGAGAATCATGCTTCAATCAATTTTATCATTCTCTTGAGTGATGTTATAATGTGCTCGTCATAAATTTGATATTGTCAATATCCAATTGATTCCAATATGGCATGTACAAACTTTTTCCATTTGGATGTGACAAATTAAGTTGACAAAGATATCGTTAGTTGTTTCCTTTATGTAGAATACAAACTTGATAGCCCAAGGGCCTTCAAATTGTTTTGAAAGTTGAAAAAATTATGAGTTGTAATCACAATAAATAATCATGCAAGTAGCTCAAACATTTGCTATTGTTGAAAATGAGAAGCTTGCAAGTAGGTGGTATTTATTGTTAAGTTCCTACATTTAGTAACTTGGCACTGACAGTAAGACAACTTTAGTTCCTTACAAAGCTTTATATTTTTATATTATCAACATTAAAACATGGCTATGGATATGGTTACCTAATCATGGTGATTGTAATGAATATTGAATATAAGGTTGTAGCCAAGTGTTCCAAATATAAGACTTTTTGTATGAATAACACCTTGAAACTGTTAAAGATCCATTTTCAAGACAAACTGGATTGTGTTTCTAGAAAGGATAGAGACATTAATTCAATCTGGTAGAGATGAATTGGAGGGAAATGGTCTGCATAAAGGTGGAACTTCTAAGTGCAACTTTGCATAGGAATAACAACTTGTCCTTCTGTATATTTATTCTGGTTAAGTGGTGTGTATAAAGTAGGCTACATATAATGCATGAAAATTATTATTAATAACTCAAATTAATGTTCTTGTTACAAGTGTGATTGTTGTTGGACCAAAAGATTGACCTGTCAATGCTCAATACAATCACTAGACTAATAGAATCCATAGGAGGCGGTTAAGCCCATGTCACAAACCCAAATGCCGCGTTGCACAACACAAGGAGACCAAGGGCACACACCTTGCAACAACCCCCAAGTGCATGCGAGGGGTTTGAACCTGTGACCAGGCTCTGATACCACTTGTTACAAGTGCGATTTTCGTTGCACCAAAAGATCAACCTGTTAATGTTCGATACAACCACTAGACTTATAGAATCCATAGGAGGTAGTTAGGCCATGTCACAAACCCAAGCGCTGCGATGCACAACACAAGGAGACCAAGGGCGCACACCTTGCAACAGTTCTAGCATTTAAACTTTGGAAGCTAAAGTAGGGAAAGGAAAAGCAAGGAGAATCACCAATTGAGAGAAAACAAAATTGGTGTCATTTGTTATTGGCAAGAAATCATGGCTAGTACCATTAGGAAGGTGGACATATCTAAATTATCATAAAAATTATGGTTTCTATGTGGATGCTAGTACCCAAATAAATGAATGGTTCTAAAAATTATCATTTCTATGTGGATGCTTGGAATTGTGCAACAAATGGCCATGTTTAGTACACAATTTTTTCATGTTTAGGAACTTTCCTTAGCTTTGGTTGCTTGAGTTGGAAGAGTATGGCATTTGATGAAGGTAACCTTCGTAACGATTGTTTGCAACCTATATTTAAGGTGGTACACATGGTATCATAGAGTGATGTGTCAAATGATTGATAAATTTGTGTTCTTGGAAGACAAGTGCCTTGTTTTTCCAAGATTTTTTGATGTTGGGTGTTCTATTTTTATGGTGGTTAACATGTTTCAAAGACCAAAGTTCGTTGTGGACCATTTTAAGATAAATATAGGACACTAGTTGAGTTATGACTTAAGATATTTCAATTATTCATAATTGAGTGATTACAAATGGAGACGTAGTCTCCTTATATAAAGAAATAACCTGAGAGCCAAAATAGAAACTTTCTAAATATCTAACAAGGAAGATTCTAAGCTATCTAATTGAGAAAATAGAAATTACCTAATAAACTAAATATTCCTAAATGACCATCAATATAACATTAATTACTCTATTACCCTCCCTTAATGGTCATTATACTAACTACACTGACACGGGGCAAAACTTTCAAGTCATTTGGCCATGATTGCGTAGAAGGCAAGCTCCTTGGACTACTTTGGTACATGAGGCCATTGCTGAGATTCTCCCTGGTTGGACTTCTGATCAGCCAACTGCTTTTTGCAAAACCTTTGGATATGACCAAGGTTCCCACAATAGTGACAGGTGATATTCTTCTTGGAACCCTCCTCAGATGTGCACTGTTCTTTTTGCTGAGTGGACACGCCTTTGCCTTTATTTGTGGCAGTAAATGCCTTTTCCACACTGACCATGTCACCAGTGCTACCAAATTGTTGTCTCCATGTAGCTTGCTGCAATAGCTTATTGCACAACTCATCAAACTTCAAGTCGACATTAGTGGGGATAATTTTGAGCGTCTCAATAAATTGTTCATAGGCCGTGGTAGACTCTTCAGTGTAATGACCACCATGTCCTCTTCCATCTTGCGACCAGTGGCCTCCAGTTGATTGCGTATATCCTTGATCTTCATAAGGTGCTCCTGCAAAGACATCTTTTCATCCATCACAAGGGAAAACACCATACTTTTCAAAAAGGAATCTCAGCTTTTATCTAACGTTTAATGGAGACTTTTTAGGTGCACCCAAATCTTTGCAATAGTCTTGCTAAATGGTACTTCCAGAAGCATTTCATCGGTGACTGATAACTTTAGCAACATGATTGCTTCTCTATTACGTTTATCAAACTTGTCTTGGTCTTTGCGTGCTGTTGTGGGACGAGAATACTTACCCAGAACAATCTGGTCTAGGCATTGGTACTAAAAAATCAAGAGCATCCTCTGCTTCCAAGTATTGTAATTCTTGCCGTTGAACCGTTGATTGCCCTCTAACATGATGTTGGTCAACAACACTATCCCTCCCGTTTTCTTATGCACAGAAAAGAAGGCAAGCACAAGCTTCAAAAGAGTTTGATTTTTCTATCAAAAACAAGAAAAACCTTCAACGGGCTATTGGTACAAAATGCCGAAAAATTTGATTGTCAAGTAAAAATCAGTCAAACCATGGCACAAATTCCAAGACAAATTTGCTTAGAATACGAAACTTTGTTTTTTGAGGAATAAATTCTAAAATCCTTTAAAAAAATTTATATTCTTCAATTTTTTATAAAAAAAGCTGGTAAAAAAAGCTATTCTGAGAATGTTGATGTTTGTAGCTTCAATCAGATAAATATTATAGACATTAATATTGTGAGAATAAATGATATATATATATAATAATAATATTAATAAACATTATTATTATATTTATATATATACATATAATTAGTTATTTATTCACATTCTGTAGTTATGATTTATTCTCATAATATTAATGATCTGATATATTAAACATCATATGAAAATAAGAATCTAACAAATGAATATTATTTGTCTCCCTTATTACCGAAAATGAAAGTGCACGATAAACTTATAATACCTGATCGGTATTCATACTTGATACACGATGTGTAATACCAGTTTGTTAGTGATCATAATCACTATGAGATCGGGCGTTGTTATTATTAGTGCGTCTTCATAAACAGCTGTAATTATTACGAGGAGGCATGCCTCCTCAAGGAGACATGTCTCTACAATGGCATGGCTCCTTGATATATATATGATCACTTGGTGATTGTGGAAGACAAGTATATACAGCATTAATACAAGTCCTTTCACATACAATCATCAAGTGGTCATATCTATATCAGCATTCTTCTCTTTGTGACATTTTCATATTCTACATTATAAAAGGATAACTTTTGAATCTGTATTGAACATCATAGTACAACATACCTGCAAAAGGGAAAAGGCATTCATTAGTAGACAGAAAATATAAAATTGCATGTATTTTTCATTATCTATAAAATCTAATTAATTTAACATGGTATCAGAGCCAGGTTCCTTTTATAAAGCCTAAACTGCTTGAAGGAAGATCAAATTAGATTGAAGAAAATATATGCAAATTTGAGAGACAATCAAGATCATAAAATTCTTTTGGATACCTTGTACTTTCAAAATGGCAAATGGAATCAGACTTGAAGGTGCTTCAAATTTTGAATTGTGGAAACTTCGAATGATGTTGGTTCTAAGGAAGAATGAGCTAAAGACAATAATAGAAAATCCTTTTAAACCTGGTGGAAATGATGAGCAGAGTCAATGGAAAAGGACAAGACTAGAGCAATGGAATTATTAGTAGATGGAGTAAAAGATCATCTACTACCTATCATCACAAAGTTAGACTCTGCATATGACATGTTCAAAGCCCTAGAAAACATGTTTGAGATCAACAACACCAGCAAAATCCTTACCCTTAAAAATCAACTCTCTAATACTAAAATGAATAAAGGAGAGACTATCACCGCATATTTTATGAGGATAACAGAATTAAGGAATCAACTCTCTTCAATTGGTCACATTTATGATAATAAGGAGTTAACTATGATAACTCTAAATGGGCTCCTTATCTCATGGGAAAACTTTAGACAAGGAGTAAGTGCTCGCGCCAAACTCCCCAAATTTGATCGACTAAAAGCTAATTGCATTCAAGAAGAGTGTAACTGTTGATGTCAGTTTTGTACTACTACATAACATATAGCAATTGAATACTTGGTATAGAATACCAAACACTCAACCCTCTCTTGAAAAGTAAATACTCATGAAGAACATGAGAAAACTCCAAGGTTCCTTACACTTGTGGATACTAACTGAGTTATATTAATGTGATTTGCTGGTTAATTGCGTAGGCGGGGGCTTACGTTGTTCGTTCAAGGATGTCGAATTCTCGTTATGATGATGATGGGATCTAGCTTTGCAATGTATACTCAAATTTATATCACTTCCAACTTTGCTCTTCAAAACTTCAACTATTGAACTACTTACTGCTTTACCACTACTCTTATGGAATGGAAAGATTAGCAAATGGACGGGGATCAAATCTAATGAAAGCTTGCTAGCGGCGCCAACTCCATAGATGCAATGATTCAAGGGGAATTAGATTAGATTACCACACAAGGCTTCCTAACAAGCCGCTAGGATGCTAGTGGCCTAGTGTATAGATCCCTATCAAACATTTACTAACATCACAATACAACTAGCCATCTACTTCTATCCTTACTTTAACCACTTTCTTGAAATGAAATCTACTTTAACAATTGGAAGTAGAAACCATGCAATAACACCAAGTGTTCTTAATCACCATGCAAGACAACACAATTATAAGAGAAGCAATTTTGGTATTATATAAGCAACAATTTTCTTCAACCCTTTACAAATGAGAGCAAGTGGCCTTATATAGAGGCTCAAAATACAACCAACGGTAGAGATTAAGAGGCAAAACCAACGATCTAGATTAAATCCCAGAAACCCTAATTAGGGCTGCCACCCCATCGGCCAATGAGAAGACGCCACCTCATCAATGGACCAATGAAAAAAAAAGGAAAAGTGGCAACCAATGAGAAGGCACCAAAATGGTAGCCAATCAGAATAAGACACCTATCCTACCCAAGAAGAAAGGAGAATTTGCCGCTTGGGCTTACATCAAGTGATCTTCTAATACAATTCTACCCTTTTCTTTCATCTTCTTAGCCAAGGCAATGAACTTGACTAACATGTTGTTGACTTCCTCCATGGGAGGACAAGGTGTATGTCTTATTCTGAGTTGAGTTGTGTTCATCATGTTCTTTGCTGCTTGCAGTGTCTTCTCACTCTCTTTCTCATAATCCTTTGCAAACTCGATAAGGGCCCTGAGAGAGGCAAGGGTGCCCAAATGTTTCTTCCTGATGGCAACCTTCCCTAACTCATCCAATCTCGATCCAAACTCTGTCTCATTAATGTTCTCCTCCCTGATTTCTTCAAAATCAAGTGCAACCCTCGCATCGCTCAGCATGTTTGAAATGTAAGTGTCGATGCTTGGACTGTATTGTGCAATCTCATTTCGTATCTCTTCAAGTGTCTTCAATCTAACAGTCAAGGCAACATACCAAGACTCAACAATACTTTTTCCTCTTTCATTTACCAACTTGGCCCTCACCAAGAATCCTTTTGATAGCCTTATAGCCGCTTGTAGCCTGGGAATGGCTAAGTCTCGGATTGGAAGGAAATCTTTCCACTCCCCTTCAAATGCTCTAAATGTATCTCTAAGAGACACAAATGACCTGAATGTCAAGATAAAGGCAGGCAAGAACTTTCGCCCATCCTGTATTATATCATTGATCCAAGCTTTGGTTTCTTGCACTTGAGCTTATATCTCCTCCATATTGCTCCCACTATCCTGTGGAAGGTCTGCCTGATGCAACTGTTGGATAGGCTGGCACACACCTTGATAGCAATCTCTCCAATACTTGTTTTCAGCCTCCAACTTCACAATCTTTTCGTTTGCCTTCCTCAGCTTTTCTCTAATTGAAACCATGCCTTCCTGAATCTCCTCACACTCCATGTCATCTGTGATTCTTCCCATGTCATGCTCTACTATCTCATATTCCTGGGCTACAATCTCGCCTACTGCCTTGCTAACCTTCGGTATAGCAATCTGAACCTTTTGGTGACCATCCTCATCAGTCCTGACTACCTTTGCCACTGTTCCTGCAATTTGTTTATGTCTCCCATCATCTTCCTTTTCCACTAACCCTTGGATGTCTTCAACTATCTGGATGGCCACAACCTCGCCCCTTGGCATAAGCATCTGTCTCAACCATAGTGGTGCAGTGCATCTCCCCAAATTTGGATTTGGTTCGACTAGCAAAGCATCACCAACAACCTTAGGCGCTTGGCCTCCTTCCTCAACGGATAGAGCCTCAACATCGATTAGTTTATCTCCTTCACCACTAGTGATTGTCATATCATCCTTAACTTGGTTCTCCGAGAGAGGAGAGTACCCTGTACTGTTACTATAACCACTTGATTCCGAATTAGAGCTCACCTCTACCGCTGCCCTTTGCTCACTTGTATTAACTTCTTGGCTCCTAGCCTCAATTATGCTCTTCCTTGATGGCACTGTACTTTGTTTCTTTGCTGGAGGCTCTTGATGTTCTTTATCTCTCTCAACCTCCAAAACTCCTTTTCTTGCTCTTAACTGATTGTTGCCGCTACTGGCTACTACCCCCACCTTGCTGTCTGACTGACTCCGCTGGATTCTCCTCCTCTGGCTTCATCTTCTCATAGGTAAGGTGTACCTTCCGACTTTGTAATTGCCTTAACTTCCTATTGTACCACCATTCATTGTGTAGATTGACCGCTCTTGTAACTGCTTCTAAGGATGGGTCCTGATGATCATCCCAATCCACTGGACTCAACTCTGTTCCCTCTATTGTACTATAGTCTTCCCTTAGCACATCTTCATCATCTTCCAACTGGTCTGGAATGTCAAGACCTCTCCATCTGATGGCCCACATCATGCCCACCGATAACCTTGAGAAAGCCAACTTCCTCACATGAATGTCATCCTGCGCATTGGCCCAAAAATCCTCTATAGTAGGGATATGCCTGAATGGGTCCCCATGAGATGCCTTGATTAGGCCATTAGGATCGAATCCTTGCCTTGCCCTATACCATCCTAGATGATATTGCTCTAACTCTTTCTCCGCAACTGCAAAGGCGACAGGATTGGGGCAACTATCATTGCCTATCATGAGTGAGAAGGTAACCCCTGTCTCACCTTTGAGCTTCATCACTTTGTCATATTGCTCAAGTTGCCTAGTCAACTCCATCAAAACTATCCTATCAGGTGGGTACCTTGGAAGCCTCTTGGGACAAGTTGTGCATCCCGCCACTCTGATATATGTGAACTGCGAAAACTGGATGAACCAACTCCCACACTTCTTGACTTTTGTCTCTACTTATGGTGAGAGCCTCCTGGCGGGTGTCCCCTGCAATACCCTTACTGTCTTCATGGCAAAGGCATCATAAAATATCTTGTAGTCCTTGGTGCTGTGCAAATGAAGCTGTGGATAGCACTCATGCACCAAGCATTGTCTGGGCCCATTGCGAATCACTCCTAAAGCCCTAAGTCCAAGATGTTCATACACCCTTGCAATCAAATAAAAAAGGTAGGACCCCATGTAGAATTGCTTCTGATTTTGCATTGTCCTAAGTTGCAATTCTAAATTCTCACTTATGATCCTAGCCCAATCAAACTTTTTTTTTCCATTCTCAATTCCTTCAATAAAATAGTACATCCAAGTTTCAAACTGCGTACCTTGAGTGAAGCCCATGACTCAGTTGAGAAGCACAATAAGATCGCCATACTCTAGTTTGAAATCTGACCTGGTGAGCCTTGACGACTTGGTAACTCCTTTCTTGCCTTCGTGCAACCAATTCTGCTGTAGTAGAGCGAGGTAGGAATCCTGATTATCTTGAAAGAACTTGGCCGCTTAATCCATCAACACCACTATCATGCCCTTGCGCTGGGGTATATTGAACACTTCCTCTACCACCTGCCCACTGATGTTAGCCAACACCCTCTTTCCTTCATCAAAGACGATAGACTTAGTCACAATATCTAGCCGAGATTCACACTCCATCACCAACTCCGGACAAGGCAAGGTAGGAGGGAAGGCGGCAGCTTGCACGATTCCACACCTGTAGATCTTCTTCGCTATGGGGGAGTGGCCTTCCTTCAACCTATCTCTCAACTGTATCATATCTGCTGTGCCGATGTTGGTGTCACCCACTCGCTTCAATTTTGAGAAGAAGGTGGTCTTGGGCATCATGTCTTCCTTGTCTTTCTTGGTATACATTCCCTTTGGGTTCTTGCTTGCACTAGCATCCGCCATCCTAACCCTTATTTCTACCTCTTCTTTCTACAATGAGATGGGACTACACTTATCTCCGCCCCTCCAATCCTAGGGATGGAACTACCATTTATTTCTGCCTCTTCAATTCCTATCACACTACACTTATCTCTGCCTCTTCGCCTAGGGATGGGACTACCACTTATTTCTGCCTCTTCCAAAACTTATGAGATGGACCACACTTATATCTCCCAACTTCGTTCTTAGGGGTGGGACTACCACTTTTATATCCTTTCGCCAAATCCTATGAATGAAAACTACATTTATATCTCCCAACTTCAAGCCCTAGATGAAATGATGAAGTGGTGGATGAATGATGCAAGTAAGAAATGGGAAAAGAACCAAGTAAGAACAAGGGAAGACATCTGATGCCTTACTAACTAGCTTTCATTAACAAACTTGAAGCTCCTCTTCTACACCAAACAAGCCCTCAACTCCACCCAAGAAGAAGAAGACACAAAATCTGCAATCCTTCACAAAAAATTCGCAATTCCTCACTCTTAAAAAAAAAAATCGCAGATCTGCTCCAAATAGCAGCTTCTTCAAATTTCGCAATTCTATGGTAATTTTTGTTGGCTCTCATACCACATTTTGCAGCCTTCTCTCAAAAATCGTTGGCTCTCTTTTTGATTTCGCTACCTCGTCCTACCACATTGGCAGCCCTGCCCAGATTTTCGCTGCGTCCACCCTTTGGGATTTTCGCAACTCCACCAAGACAGATTTCGCAGGTCTGCCCTCTCAAAAATTTCGCAAGTCTGCCTCTTCTACAGACGTCACTCTAAAATAGCAGCCTTCCTACTAAATTCGCTGCCCTTCTAGACAATTCGCTGCTCCTTCTCTGCTCGTGATTTTCGCACCTAGACACAAGGAGAAAGAATGATGAAATGAGGTGTGGGAGAGCTTGCCTCTTATACTTGATTTTTCCATCCAAATATAGGGCCGACTTGGCCTTGGAGGGAAGAAAAAAAATAAAAATAAAAATTGCCAAGTCTAACATGAATTAAATGAAAAAAAATTGCAGATCCCTAGGGATATGAAAATTAATTTCGAAATTGCCCAATAATTAATGAAAAAGATTGCAAGAGGGCTGGGATAGAGCTGGGGTGTTGGAGAATGAAAAACAATTAGTTTATTAGGCCCATGACAAGCAAATTTCGAAAATAAGATGGGGCTGCCAGTTGTAATTTTGGGATTTCCCCAAGAAATTTAATTTTAATGCATTTAACCACAACAACCTCACCAAAAATCGAAAATTTGCAAGCCAATCATAATTCAAACAATTTCAAATTTTCATTTATTCATTTCCCATCTAGAATTTCGAAAATCTCCCTCCTTGGCAATTTGATTTTTAATATTTTGCAATCCAAAAATCATTTATTCATTTAATTTCCATTTGGCAATTTAAAGTTTTATTTAATTTCCATTTTCACCACCAAAAATTTATAAGGTTTTCCCAAAAAAAATCCAAATTCACAATTAAATTTTGAAAATGTTCGAGTTTTTCAATTACATCAATTTTCAAAATTCATTTAAGTCCAAAATTTGCAATTTAATCCCACCAGATATCATTCTAACAATCGAAGAAAATGTTCTAATTAAATTTCATTTGGCCTAGAGACAAAATCGACCACTTAGGAAAACCAAGTTTCCGTGCAAGGTGAAAACGAGCAATACTCTCCTAGGCACTTCAAAATATCCAAGGTGTAAAATTTTCATTCCAAAACCTTTGGATTGCCCAAAATTCGCTAAGGCACCCAAATACCCGGATCTAGGAAAATTGTCAAGGCCTGCTAAAAAATGGGGGTCCCCAAATTCTTTGGGGCAATGGTGTGAAAACCTCACAACAGTAACCTAATATCTAGAGGAATTGTGGAACCCACAAATGAAGATGTTCAGGTTCTCGTCACTAGTTTGATAAGGAAAAAGGGCAAGAAGTCATATGGTAAACAGTCGTTCAAGAAACCTAGAGACCTCTCTACAATACAATGTTTTAGATGCGACAAATATGGTCACACTACAAGAAAGTGTCCTGACAGACTTAAATTGCAAGCTTCCCTTGCTGAAGTCAGTAACTCAAACGTGTATTTAGAGAAATATATATTCTAAAAGAAATTCAAGATACCTTGTGATTGAGAGGGAGTTCATTGATAAAGATAGAACACTTCTGAGGTAAACTTGACATGATTATTGATTATTATACTAATGTTATTTTATAACTATATGGGCCCTGTGTAAATCATAAGGAAGTGACGACTTCCAAATGATTATCACTTGTATTTGTTAAAGTTATTGAAAGGTGATGATCTTACAATAACTTGATCATCTATTGTGATTGCTGAACCAGATCATGATAGATGGCATCTTCTATTGTGATAGACATCTTGTGATGGTTGAAACAGATCATGATAGATGACATCTTCTATTGTGATAGACATCTTGTGATGGCTGAAACAAATAGTAATAGATGATGTGAATGTTCTTATGGTAAGTGCACATTACCTATGAACATTTGTTGAGTACTTGGTGGATATCATGAGACTTGATATTGTGCAGGCCATTACTTTGAGCACTTGGTGAATAGCACGAGACTTGATATTCTGTAGGCCAATGCTCACGATATCATGAGATGATATCTTTATAAACTCTTGAGTACTTGGTGGACATCATGAGATTTGATGATGGTAGGCCATTACTCTAAGAACTTGGTGAATATCTTGAGAGTTGATATTCTGCAGGCCAATGCTCTCAATATCATGAAATGATATTTTTATGAATCTTTGAGTTATGGTGAATATCATGAGATTTGATATTCCTGGTCAGACCATATCTCTGATAAAAGAATTTATGAACAGACTTTCACAATTTATGAACTTATTGTGATTTACATTTGATTTTTATCTTCCCTAGCTAAGAGGGAGTGTTGATGTTTATAGCTTCGATCAGATAAATATTATAGACATTAATATTGTGAGAATAAATGATATATATATATATATATATATATATATATATAATAATGTTATTAATAAACATTATTATTATATTTATATATATACATATAATTAGTTATTTATTCACATTCTGTAGTTATGATTTATTCTCATAATATTAATGATCTGATATATTAAACATCATATGAAAATAAGAATCTAACAAATGAATTTTATTTATGTCTCCCTTATTACCGAAAATGAAAGTGCATGATAATCGGGTGTGTAATACCCGATCAGTATTCATACTTGATACCCGACGTGTAATACCAGTTTGTTAGTGATCGTAATCACTATGAGATCAGGTGTTGTTATTATTAGTGCTGCTTCATAAACAGCTGTAATTATTATGAGGCATGACATTGTAGAGGCATGCCTCCTCAAGGAGACATGTCTCTACAATGGCATGACTCCTTGATATATATATGATCACTTGGTGAATGTGGAAGACAAGTATTTACAGCATTAATACAAGTCCTTTCACACACAATCATCAAGTGGTCATATCTATATCAGCATTCTTCTCTTTGTGACATTTTCATGGTCTACATTATAAAAGGATAACTTTTGAATCTGTATTGAACATTATAGTACAGCATACCTGCAAAAGGGAAAAGACATTCATTAGTAGACGTAGAAAATATAAAATTGCATCTATTTTTCATTATCTATAAAATCTAATTAATTTAATAGAGAAAGAAAAGGGTTTGGAACTCTAGCATGAATTTCAAGGCAGGCAGCCTAGAAAATAAAAACCCCTTGAGAGAACCGACAAACAACAAGAAAAACCCTAGTCGTGGGTTTCATAAATACACACAAAGCCCACATTTTTTAGATGCTTCTAAAAATCAGCAAAAACCCACATCTCTTGAAATCCACGAACGGCTCCCCAAAATAGTTTATCTTCGTCTGCAGGTTCTAGAACCAAAGAAATGGAGGATGCGAGGCCCTTCAACTAAAAAATGTTAGCTTGTGGTGACTAATCAGGAAAGTACTATCCAGGAAAGTACTGTACACTTTTCCTCCCGACTTGTAAATTTTTTTTGAGGCCGACTACTTTTCGGTTATTTGGGCCGACTACTTATAACTCATTTTAACCCTAAAGCGGGAAAATATTGTATAATATGGCTTAGGGTTAGGGATTTTTCATGATGTATGATTTTAGTACTTGCGGCAGAATTGGGCTGTAAGGGATTACGGATTGTAATCAGGTTGTAATCACTGGATAATAATAATATTGGACTCGCTGTTGGTGGACGTAGCCCAGGGATTGGGTGAACCACGTTAAATCTGTGTGTCTTGTGTTCTATTCTGTGTGGTTTATTATTTTCTGATATTAGTTATATTTGCACATAATTGTTATTTCTGCCTTGTTAATCCTAACAAAAAATACTACTTGGATGTTCCTCTGCGCGGACAAAAAATGTAGGTTGTAGAAATGTGAATGCACAAGCCAAAAATAGTGAAACTCTCGTCGCACGTGATTCAATTTGCCCTCGAAAACCATTGTTATAGAAAAAACGTGCAAGAAAAAACTCTCAACGCAAGGTTGAAGGTCGCAGATTTTGCAAAAATGCGAGCTCACCCAGAAACATTGATTGCAGGAAGAAAAAATGCAGCATTTGCAACTTTGCAAACTCTTCTTCAGCCTAACCAAAAAAATGCATGGGAAAATGTTGCGTGACTCAAAGAACTGGCAAAAATAATAATATGACCTTCTGCAAATTGCCAAAAAAACTTCTTCAATTGCTCAAATAAATACCTGCGACCAAGAATAGACCATGGCAAAAAATTCTAGAAGAAAGTCCAGGTAAGAAATATGGTTTTTTAAAAATTTGTTAGAAGATCATTTTTGCTCTAATACGATGTTATGATATTTCATTATTCATAATTGACTGATTACAAATGGAGACGTCTCCTTATATAGAGAAATAACTGAGAACGAAAAAATAAATTTTCTAAATAACTAACAGGAAAGATTCTAAGCTATCTAATTGAGAAAATAGAAATTACCTAATAAACTAAATATTCCTAAAAGATCATGTCAAAAGGTGTTATCTTAGAGTGTTGCTATTGAGGATTTGAGGAGGATCCTTTGATTTGTAAAGTTTGAGATATGTTGAAGACAACTGAGTTAGTGAAGTTTGAGGCATTTGATATTGACATGTTTGTGATGGAAAGAGGATCATTGGATGGTTGCTGATGTGTTGAAAACACGATGTGTTTTCCACACTCCGTGTTGGTTTATCGGCAAGACATCAGTGGATTGCTAAGATATTTTCGTGAGTCTATCCGATGTGTTTGTTGTTAAAAATGCATGTGTTTTCTACTGCAATAGAAACATAATAACGGGCAATAGAAAGAGAAAAGATTGCGACAGAAGTTTTGATGTCTTACATAAACTCAGTGGTTGTTAAATGTTAATATCCCTTGACATTATAGTGATCTTCATAGCTATATCTAATGTTTGAAACATTCTGTCGTATTGTGTAGGTGTGATACATGAGTATTTTGGATTTCAAAAATCCCAACAGCTAGGAAGCTGAACAATGGTCGATTCAGTTTCAAATGTATTTTTTGATTCAACTGATTGATGAGGATATAAAGCATGGAAAAACTTGTTTGTGGAGTTGGTGAAAGTAGATGGAAAAACGGTAAATTTGTGGATTGAATATTCTGAAAGGAGGCAGATTGTTTACCAGATAATGTCTGCTGTTTGAGTGTCATGTATATGTTGTAACAGATGATTTGTGATGGAGTTTACTGATTCTAAATGAGTAACAAAATGAAGTTTTGTAACCATTGAAGGTTTGTGAAGATTACAGTGTTTTCAGATTGCTGAAGTCAAGATGTAGTGAACTTGGTGTTCTGCAACGAAACAAAGTAACCCTCTGAATTCTTGTTTATTATTTCTTAAAAATTGGTGTCCAGGGGTTGGTGCTCCTAGAGTAGGTGTACTAAATGTAGCCAATGAGGTTCCCAGTGAGGGTTTGGTCTGTGAAGTCTTTTGCCAGTGAGGTAGACTTGTAATCAGTGAGATTTTTGGTCAGTGAAACCTAAAAAAAAACGTCTTTTATAGTGGTTTTTCACCCTTTGTTTTCTTCTCAAATTCTTGTGTTTTGTCTCATATGTTTCTGATATTCCTAATGCCGCTATTTAGTAAACCAATGGTCTGATATAGTCTATTTTGTTTAAGGGAACAAACATAAAAGTTTTATCAATTTTAAGAATTGATTTTAGTGACCATTGATTCTGCCTTCCGCCCCCCACCCCACCTCTCAATGGTCTTCTATTCCAACACCTTAATTACTTTATTAGTTTTGCCATATGCTTGATTAAAAATCATGGCGGAGAAAGTTACAAGTGGCTTAAAAAAGTAAAAAATAAGAGCAATTTGATGAGTCAGAAGTGCTGTGAAATATTATCTTGTTCCAAAGTGGTTTTTATCAATACATCAAGCTTTATATTAAATTTAGGAGAAAGCTTACTATATGAGCCTTGCTTTATGTGGAGGGATCTGTAAACAGACATTTGTAGCACAAACAAATTTGAGTCGTTGGTCTGTCTGCAATATAGCCACTTCAGTCTACACAATAGCTAATCTAAACAAAATTAAACAAAGTCAGCAAACAAAAAACATCACTGTGGTCGTTGACCTATGTTCACCCTTAAATAATCCATCAACTATTATATCACTCATGTAATGGTAATTGTATATTTAATAATGAAAACAAAGTTACATTATATAGGCAATTACATTACAATGTTTCTAAAAGAAACAAACATAAACAGAAGTCGGAAATAGAAACAAGCTAAACAAACTAAGATGACCATTAAAGTAACATTCCAATTGTAATGTCCCCTATTGGGACCTTACTTATTTATCTTGTATTTCTCAATTAAGGTTTGGGTTGTAATGTTACCTGATAGTTTTAGTTGTTCATCTTATTAGATTTAAGTTATTTTTATCACTCATATCCAATCTTATTACTAATTCAGCTCATAGATAGGAGTTGATGTTATCCAAGTTGCCTAGAGACCAACTATCAATGGATTCCCTCAAAGTTTACAGATCATGCCCTTAAGCCTTTCTTGGTACGATGCCCTCAAGGCACCCGGGGTCGCCCATCCCCACCCTATCTTGGGACATAGATCCATTGCTTGGAATTTATACAAGCCCCTCCTTGGTAACATCATAGCCTTCCCCTCTTGAGTCAAATAGTAATAAGTTCTGAGCATATATATATATATATATATAAGGGTTCCTTATCAATACTAGAATTCTGATAAATCCGTCAGAATATTAATATATATTTATTTTATAATCAATACTAATTTATTGATGCTTGCCAGCCATATATAATTTATTTCTTTTCTTATATCTTCCACATCAAGAACAACATTTATTCTGTAGTCTCCTACTCCATGATCCATATAATCTCCTATTCATTATGTATATGAAGGAGTCTAAGTATGTCAATCAAATCTCTCTCTCTCTCTCTCTCTCTCTCTCTCTATGGCTATTACTGATATCTTACTAAGACGAGTGCAATAATAATAATGATCGCTGTTCCTGGGTAATAATACAGTGCACTCGATCATGAGGCTGGTCCTTATTTATATCTTGAGATCATGTACTTCCAGATTTTCCATTTCCTGATTTGGTCTGCTAAATTGAATTCCGGCCATTCATAAGATGGCTCTGCTCTTCGATACTTATGCTCCTTTTCCCTCCACCTTCCTATATTTTCGAAACCATATTTATATATCATCAAGTTAAGGGTCGCGGGACATGACCATACTCTCCCCATTATTGTCAACATTTTAGTATTAACAAAGACAATTTTTTTATTGTTGAATTAGCATAGCGACTCATTGTTATCAAGTTAATAATACCGTCGACTAATTATGTATTACTGACTTATATTAGTAGCTTATTACAAGTATCATTGACGTAGTATTAAGTCGATTAAATATAGACGATATTGTTAATTACATAATTGATATTATTATAGATAATGATAATAATATGGATAATATTAAATAATCGATATTGTTAATTACATTGCTTATATTGATTAATATGAATTAATATTAATTGTATATTTGATTGATAAATTATAAAGATTGATTATTGATATTGTATCTCATCATATTGAATAATTGATTATATTAACACTAATATGGTTTAATATTAATATTGCTTACTATTGTATTGATAGATATTATTAATTATGTTTATTCATATATTTACTATTCTTGATTATTTTACTAATCTGTCATTTGTTTATTTATTATTTCAATTCTATTATGACTTTTAAATTTCATTTCTAGAGGAGGATATTACACCAATATTTTAATACCCTCCCTTAATGGTCATCGTTCTAAGTTTCTAACCATAGTTTACAAGCTCGAACTTGGATAGTACTTGGCAAGCCCAAAATTTTCTATTTGGCAAAAACTCGACGACTTAGAATGTGCTAAAAATTAAAATCTCTTAAAAGAACATTGATTTTGTAAAATGCTATTTCAAAATGTATTAAATTAAAAATTGACATCTCAAAAGAGAAAATTCAAAGTTCTATAGCAAAAGCAACATGAGAAAAATGCACTTTAACTAGTATTTTACCTATGTCAATATTTTTACCTTTTTTTTGCATCTATAAAACATGAGAGTTAAACTTGTGAAAACTCGCCTAGCAAAAATACTCGAGAGTTCACAAACTATGGTACTGACCACCCTATAGAAGACATAATCTGCAGGTCTTTTGGTCACAAATGCATAGAAGGCTGCCCCCTTCTCTTCAGACCGCTTTGCAACATGAGTTTGCTTGTGAGACCCTCCCTAATGTTGCAAAACTTCTGGAAATGATCCAAAACTGTCCCTCTCTATAGCCAAAGACACCGAGTTCAACTTTTGAAATTGAAACCAAGATTTTGAGAAAATTGTCAAACCTGAATTGCTTCAGAAAAGCAGCCACAATTTTGTTCAAAAAATTGGCAAAAACTTTTGTAGATGAGCACTATGACCCAAAATAGAGTGCAAGAAACCACAATTTTTGTGGAGAAAATCACCAAACCCTTGATGTGATGTCAAGTTCATCCACTAAAAACTACCTAGTTTTTTTTCTAGGAGAAAAATCAAATGAGTAAGTTTTGAGGAAATGGTTTCCTAAGGTTTTTCATCTTCAGTTTGTGGATGACACTGCTCTTATGGGGATGGCTGGACTTAATGAAGCTCAGTCCTTCAAGAGAGCGTTGGATATTATTTAGCTGCTTTGGGTCAAAAAGTCAATGAGCACAAGTCCTCAATCTATTTTTTCAATACTCCAAATCCTATCTAGAGGAGGATTGCCAACATCTTAAGGTTTCAAATTGGGTCTCTTCCCCTGATTTATTTGGGCATTTCTATTGTTGTTGGTAAGCAACAAAGACTCTTTTGGCAGGATTTGCCTTATTAGTTGCACCGAAAGGTTAACAATTGGACTCATCAATGGCTTTCTACTGCTGCTTGGGTGACATTCCGATCGGTGATTCAAGCTCTTCCTATTTACAGAGTTTGGTAAAGGCGACCCCTATGTATTTTCTTAAGGAATTTGATGCCCTCTCGCTCCAGTTTCTTTGGAGTGGTAGTTTGCAGAATTCTAAGTGGAGCCTATTTAAGTGGGAATTTGTGTCGTCCGAAGATGGACGTGGGTCTTGGTCTTCGTTTTGCTATCCTGAGTGGGCAAGCTCTTGCTGCCGAATTATATTGGCGGCGGTGTACTGGTCAGAATCAGCTTTGGGCTAGCATTCTCTTGCATAAGTATTGACAAGGAGTTGATTATTTGGATATTTCTCGTTATCCTTTGGAAGGCAGGGGCTCTATGGTTTGGCTTACTTTGAAAATGGTAGCTAAGTTGGTAAAGAGGGACCTTTTTTGGATCTACAATAGGGGCTACACGGCTCTCTTTTTGGCAAATTCTTGGGATGGTCATCCCCCTCTTCTTTCCATGTATCCACATTTGCAGGCTCTTTGTGATTGCTTTATAGCAGCTGGGTGAGATAAGGTTGTGCATTGTAAGACTGTTCAAAATTTAGGCCTGATTGTCGATTATAGATGGAAGGATTCTTCTGAATGGCCATCGGGCAGCTTAGAGAGGGATCAGAATGAGTTGACTTGGATTCTAACTTCTAGAGAGTAGAGTTCCTTGGTGGGAGCAGATGTCATGGCCTGTGGCAGTGATTTGTCTGGTAAATATTGTATTTTTCTAGGGTATTTGGAGCTTAATAGGTAGTTGTTTGGAGGTATTGAGGTGCCTTGGTGGAAACAGGTTTGGAATAAATTTTCTTGCCCCAAATTCAATTTTTTCATGTGGTTGGTAGTTCACAACTGGTGTCTTATATGGTATAATTTATGCAAGCCCAACTTTCATGGCCCCTCGAGGTGCATCTTGTGTTATAGTGAGGAGTTTGTTTCTCTTCTTTTCTTTTAGTGCTCCTTTGTCAAGGAGATCTGAAAATTTTGGTGGGGTGCTTGGGGTCGGCCTTGTTGACATGTCTCCTCTTTGTCTGAGTTATGGGCTTGATGGGGGTAAAGCCCCTGCTAAAACATTTTTCTCTAGGTTGCTTGGGCTCTTGGTCCCTATTTTATTATTTGGCATGTTTGGTTGGAGAGGAATCAAAGGACTTTTTAGGATGCAAGGATGGGTGCTATACACTTGCAATGGAAAATTATCCATTCTCTTCGTGAGACTGCTTTGGCTAAATGTGATTTGATTGGAGGAGTGGATCTTGGAAATGTTATTTGCAATCGTCTTAACTTTTCTCTTCAAGGGGGTGTTGTGGTGTATGCTAGTCATGGTAACTGTAATAGAGGCAAACATCCTCTGCGGATAATCAATCGGGAGGGTCATTGGTCACCCCCTACTTGTGGAGTTTTAAAATTTAATACTGAGGCTCTTCTCAAGGGAATCCTGGGCATGTTGGCATTTGAGGACTTGGTTGGGATAGTTCTTGTGAAGTTCAGTTCATTTTTTATGTTGTTGAGCGTTGTTGTGCTCTTGGCCGGTGCAAGATTACTTGAGTCCAATTCTCAAGTGGTGGTGACTTTGTTAACTAGGCTAGAGCTAGGGAATGCTAGTTGGCACTTAGCTTTGGTTATTAGATAGATTCTCCAGTTGTGCAACTCCTTGGAATCTAACATTTACACACATCCCTAGGAAGTGAAATGGTGTTGCGCATTGTTTGGCCAGATGGACTTCGGATCAAATGTAGGATTAGAATATAGTGGATAAAGGGCAATTGCCTCTTGATATGTCTCATATGTTAGATCATTTAGTGGATAGGGACAAGGTTCTATAGTGTTGTCCTTGCTGGGCACTTTGCTTGTTTTGTACCTCTTTGTGTTTAAATCAATTTTTACCCCTCTTTTAGTGAAAAAATTATAAAACCTTATAGTAATTTTTTAGGAAAGAAATAGAAAACCTAGAAACAGTTTTTGAGAAAATAAAAAAAACCAAACATTACTCATGATTTTTTTTTTGTGGAAAAAATCAGAAAACCTAGAAATGATTTTTGAGGAGGAAATTTGATCAAAACCCAAGACCTTGATTTTTGGGAAAAATCGCACAAAACCTTTTACAAACAATCGCATAAAACCCATGAAAAAATACCACATTTTTTTGGAAAATGTGAAAAATAAAAAAACCCATTGCTCAAAAACCCTAGCCACTGTAGAAGAACATAAACCCATGATTTTTGAGGGAAAATTGTGCAAAACCCTAAAGCACGAACATGAGCTTAAAAAAACCCAGAAAACTAAGGCGTTGCCTGGAGGAATGAAATGGTGCAGATGTGGGCCTTGGAAGATGAAAAACAGCACACATGCCAAACAACGGTGCCAAAACACTTCGCCCTTCCATCTACAAGTCGCTAAAAAACACAGAACGCTGGCCGTTACTGTGAAAAATGGTGCAGAAAAGTGACTGGAGGTTGCAGGGCGCTATCGCATGCCCTAACAAATGCACAGAGAAGGAAAACAACTATGTGGGGGCTGAGAAAACGTGACCAAGAAAATCACAGCTGCAAAAAAATGTAGGAAAAACCAGCATGCACAAAGGAGGAACATTGCTTAGAAGAAAAACACAATAAATTCCACGTGATTCTGCACGCGACTTGCTGCAAATAACCGTTCAAAAATGCAGATGAAAACCCTTGATGCACGAGTAGAAAGATGGAAAACAGCTCACGAAAAATTCCATGTGAAACCCACTACTAGAAACCCCCAAAAAATGCAGTTTTTTTTAAAAATGATTAAAAGAATTTCTGGAATAAATTCCTGGAAGCCACAAATTTTTATGATAAAAATCACCAAACTCTAAAAAACCCCATCGATCCGCTCTGATACCATGTAATGGTAATTGTATGTTCAGTAATGAAAACATAGTTATGTTATATAGGTAATTACATTACGATGTTTCTAAGAGAAACAAACGTAAATAGAAGTCGGAAATAGAAACTACCTAAACAAACCAAGATGACCATTAAAGAAACATAACAATATTTTAATAACTCAAAGAATTCATTTTAACTGACTAAAAGAGCACCCCTCGGGGGGACATTTATGATCCCATGGATTTATAAGCAAATCTTTGTAATAATGGAGTTGGTTGCCAAGCACAGAGTGTGATCTATATACTTGAAGATGGAAGATAAAATGTAGAGATTGTACATCTCAAATTTGAAGAAAACAAAGTAGAACCAGTTCAATCCTTTGTTGTTGAGGCAAATGTCCTCCTGTTCAGAAGTTTGTTGTGATTGGTGGTTTATAATTTGGTGCATGTAAATCATCTTATTTGTTGATTTGTTGCCCCCTTTTCAAATGGAAAGAGTTATTAGTTCATATTAATGTAGAAGGTAGAAGGGGTAGGGTTAGTAGTAGGCTCTGCATGCAGCAGTTGTGAGTACAACTACATATGGATTTTTTAATATTTTCTTTTAAAATTATGAATAGAATATTCACTTTAGGTGACCTTCCATGTATATCCAACAGGTAGATTAGTGTGCTGTGTAGCTACAGTATCCAAGTTGTATTTTTTGAACTGAGCAGCAATATAACGTTCATTTTTCATGCTTATGCCTGAAATCAGTTTTGTGATTGCAGGTTTGGAAGGGTCAAGGGATCAGAAAATGGAAACATGGGCAGGGTGATGGTTTTTTTGTCCAATTTGAGTCACCTGTTATGCGTAAATTGTGGTTTGTTTCTAGCTCAATTGAGAAAGGACAAACTTTGTGCAGGTACATTTTTGCTTATGTAAATTGTATTGGAGAGTTGGAAGAACCTGATCTTGAATGTTTCCTTTTAATTTCTCTCTGCATTTTAATGCTTAGTATGTTATTAAAAATATTCAAGCAAAAATAAACTAATGTAACATTAATTTGGTTTGTTGGAGATGCTATTTTAAGCATATCCATTAACAGGGTTTCATTTTTTTGCAGGGATCCTGAAGCATTAGATTTGGATGCTCACCAAGTGCTTCCACCTCTCTTCAGATAGAAAGATCACTTGTTTTCAAGTATTTATACTGTACCTTGAAGAGTGTATTTACAGTTTTTAGTTGTCAAGGAAGCCCTCACAGCTTGCAGACGCCTATCAATATGAGGGAGGAATAAGGTGAAAACTTGAATGGCTAATTTTGTTGGCCAGCTATTGGTTATCATCTATAGAAAACAAGAGGGCTGATCCATCATCTGTCGTTGTATCTTTACATGTGAAAATGTCATGCAAAAGAATTTTGTATTTCTAGCTATATGTTGGGCTAGTCATTTGATTTTAAATTCACCCTGGTAATTTTGTTATACCCAAACATACATTCTGAAGGTAGCTTTTGCAATTAAAGAAACTTGACCATTTTCTCTGGAACAGTTTTTATCATATTTGGATGTTTAAATATTGTGATGGCTTGTGATGGTTTAAATCCATATGTAGCATAATGATCCACAAGTGTTGCGTAATTTTTGGTTTGTTATGGATCTCCTACTGTGGATGAACTATTGTTCCTTCACCCTATATGACATGATTATATTTGAAAATATGCAAAACGTTGTAGCCACTGTTAATTTAAAGTCTACTAGCACTATCAAATGCTAAGCAGAACAGTCTGGCCCTGGGTATATCTGTGAAAAAAGCACTCCAAACTTTGCTGAAACAAGCATACACAATGATGTTGGGTGGATACATAGTTTATGATAAGAAATCACTCTGTGGCCCTTGCTTCTGATTTTAGGAAAGAACTCTTTTTGGTAGGGGAAGATGAAATGGTCCTACAAGTATACGCAAGCATTTGTCTTGAGAACTTTTAGCAATTATTTGTATGATTATACTGTTGGGTGTATCTCAGTGAATATTTACACACATGCTATATATATATATAGATATATATATCAAAGAAGATCATTTAATGGTCCTAGCTGTTTGCTTTTATTTCATTCCTTTTTCATCTGTTATAGGCATAGCTGTACCAGTGTGTCCACCCATTACAGCTGTTCTACCTGTTAATTTACCCTTTAAAGTTGTTTTAACTGTCCAACTTATTAATTAATTTCCATCTACTATTTACAGCTGTTCCTGCTCTCAACTATTTTATGTCCAACTACTCTTATATCATATTATTATTAGATCATTTGCATGTGAACTAATGCTAATTTTTTGAAATACGGAGGAAGGGGATTACAATTATTTTTTACTCTAAAAAATTAGTATGAACATGTAGCTGTGAAGATGACCCACGAGAAAATAATATCTGGCATTTTGTAAACTGCATCTAAGACACGAACAGTAAATGAGGGGCTTCCTAAGCTAATATATAATCTAAATGTTTAGTGGGAGTTGGAACACCCAGGTTTGAAATATCAGGGAGATTGTAATGAAATCTATGTCAATTTGATGTAGGATGATGTACAAATTTGAACGGAATATCTTTGTATTATTATTATACTAAGAAAATTGAGTTCTCGGGTTATGAGTCTGGGCCATAATGAAGGCCCAGGCTGGGTTTGAGATTTCTTTAGAGGAGAGACTCTAGTGGGTGAGAATGAAGGAGACCAAAAGTTGAGAAATATGGAGGCAGGGCTTTTTACAATCTTCGATTTTTAGGGTCCTCCACCATAGGACATTGAGCCATGGGATCCGAACTGGTGCGCAGAGTATGTGGTCACGAGAACTCCACAAGAACATGCATTAATCCAGGTGCAGAGAGGCATGTCAACAGTTCACTTGCAAAGGACTGCAGATGTTGAGGCGAATGCGGCTAAAGGAAGTAAGAGAGGAAGAGGAAGAGCTCACAAATGACCAAGGGGAGGCTAGTTAATTTCCATTCAAGTTTCAAAACAGATTGCTTGACTCCTTTTTTGTCATTTTGATTTTAATTCTGGAAGCAAAGAAAGAGATTATTTACAGTAGGGACCATAGTAGAATTTTGTTCAGACTTTATAAGGAGCAATAGTAGTTTGTAGTGCTAGGCTTTATTTGCTCTTTAGACTCTTATTTGCTTTATAAGACATTATGCCTATTATGTATTATTTCAGACATATAACTATTTTAATATAATTTTGGCATTAGCCTTTACTGATAAAAAAAAGAAAAAAACTAAATCATTGATATGATATATTGGGGTGAGTTTCGTAGTGATTGTTTCTATACAACAAGCCTCTTTATTCGTTGGTTTATTTACTTTATTAACTGGAACAATTGTATATAGTCTCTTTACAGCCTTTTTATCAACTCCAAATTTAATTGTTTTTGAATTAAATATGCAGCCAAGCAAGGGGGCTGACCCAAACATAAACAAGACTTGAAACAGTGTCAGCAGAACCATGATGCAGAGCAGGAGCAGAATCAGTAGGAGAGGAAAGAAGCAGGGACAACAGTTGAAGTTGCAGCTAGTGCTAGACTGACAGCAGAAGGCAAACCCCGATCAACAGCAGTGGCAACATTCAGATTTTCAGTAGGGGTTTCATCTTCATCAACAGCCAGATCCTTACACAATTAATTGTTCTCCAAGCATTATCTATCGAATAAAATGAAAGGAAACAAATGAAAATGTTTTTTTTTGGGTAAAAAGAGGGCATTGCAAGTACTATAATGTCTATAAGCAACTATAAAACAACAAAATGATTAATGAGAATTATGCTTCAGACAATTTGTAGTGAGAATTTTAGAATTGAAAATTTTACAGCTAAAAGTTACAATATAAGGAACATTCTGACATAGAGATAATAACATTGGGCTTCACGGTTGTAAAACATCTAGGAGCCAAATTCAAGACACTGTAGAGGGTACTCGAATTTCTATTGAATGTTGTGTAGGGCATTGACAAAGGCTTCTTGCTTCGGCCTAGTGCCACTAAGATAGATGTCGGACAAAATGTACATGTGGTGCTCCGATCTTAGATGTTGGCTTTACTATATTTAGCATTGATTTGAGACGTTGTTGAGAGTCAAATAGAAACCACTGAGGCTGTGCTCGTGGGTTTTCAAGATTGGACTTTTGAGGGTTTTGTCTCCTTCTATTGTACACCTTTTTGGTGGGCTCTAGTTTTCCCCTTTCCTAGAAATTTTTTATTTTATTTAGGTTGCCTCCATTAGACACACAAGTATTTGGCTTTGCTCTTTTTTTTTCTCCTCTTATGGCAATGAAAACACATCCAGCATCATACATGGAAAATGGTCAAGAGTTATCCAGGTCCATTGAAACAAACCATTTAGGTCAAGTGGAAATTCCATCTTCACTCAAAGTAGGGAAGTGGGTTTGGGTAAATGCCAAACAGTTTGGGGTATCTTGAAACATAGACTTGCCCCTCAAAAATGGGAGTGGGTAAAGAAAAATGCTTCTAAGAGAAAATGCATTGGCCTTATGTAATAAGCACTTTTCAAACAAGTACCTTTTGCAAGGATGTGGTAACAACAAGTCTAAACAAGTCCACTTTGCAAGGGTGTGGTAACAACAGGTCTAAATGCAACAAAGACATTGACATCTTCACCTCACTTGATCATTTGAACTTTTATGTGCAAGAGTCGTTAAATATCAAGCGAGGGTTGGAGGTTTCAAAGAGTGGGGACAAGATCATAAAATTCATGCATTAATAGTTGTAGACCAATAATTAGCAGAAAATAATAAGGTTTTGAAGGAGCAAGTGGCATTGTTGCAAGTGACTCTTTTGGTAGGGAAGTTTGAATGGCAAGACATGAATGTTGCTTGGAGAATCATGAAAGAACCTATGATGGAAAGTAAAGATGCGTTGAATTCTAAAGCATCTCAAGTTGAAGGGAAATTGGTTGACCAAGCAAACAACCATGGAATGAAACAAACAAAAGAAAAGAGGTTCTAATTTTTTTTCTAAAACTTGGATAAAGTGTTTAACAACTTTGGTAATATAGAAAAAGTAGCAAACACTTAGTTGATAGTATGTGAGGTAGAGAAGTCAAAGAAAGGCAAGTCAGCGCTGCAAACATAATATCAAAGGGGTGAAACACTGGAAAAAATGAACTTACTCTCAATCTTGCGACTTTTTAAAAGACAAGCTACTTTGGTGAGGACAAATATACCAAGCGTAAAGGGTGGGCAAGCTTGGTGATGCGAGAGCTAGGCCAATAAAAATCACGATGTCAAGTTTATGAGACAAGAAAAGTCTCCCAAGCAATAAAATTTTGGAAGGGCTCTTGCTTTTTTCTAGGTGCATATATAACTATCAAGCAACAAGAGGAGAGAAGGAAATATCAAAATTTTGAGCAGTAAGAGATGAGAGGAAAAGGGCATGATTATACAAAGGTAAAGCTATTTTTACCTTTTGTTGGCCTCATTCTCAAATAGAATAAGTTGGCAACAAAGAAGAGACAATAAATTCTTTAGTACAAAACTCTGGGTCTTGTATGCCAAAACAAATAGCAATCAAGTTCTACTCGGGTTTCCTTAAGATCAATTTGTTGGAGTTGTAGAGGTTACCCTTGGAGGTAGGGACCTGGGTTAGAGCCTATTGTGGAAGATAAAGACATAATTTGTCTCATAGAAACTCATGAGCATGATGGGTGCAAAACACCTTTGTTTGAAGGGTATTTGAAGATGGCAGTGTGGAACAAGGTAGTATGGACTAGCAAAGGACATGGGAGAAAACAAAGGTTGTTTTATTCAGCTTGAAATAGAAGACTCAAATAAACAATTCATTTGGATTAAAATCTCTGGAAAATAGAAATCTCATTAGGATTGCACCACCTTATTTTTCTCTACAAGTTTCAAAAACTTTCAAAGACCACAAAGACCCCTTTGCAGTGTTAAAAAGGGATATTGTAGCATATTCTCGATTAGGGGAAGTCTTGGTGGGTGATTTCGATGATAGGATTGCAAATGAACAAGCTAGCATTCTTTGTTGTACGAAAGGTTGCAATCTTATTTGGCTTATAGAAGAAAGTAATCATCAATGGGCAAGAGTTTCAAAAGACAATGAAAGTTGCAATCTTTTTAGGGAGTAATTGCCTACTCTTTGTGGGGCATTTGATTTAGTCATTTGCAATGGTTTAGCTAGATGTGTGAAATTTGGCACTACTACTAAGCTTTTCATTGTGCAAGAGATAGAGATGGGTATCAAGAAGTTTGATGTTGGGAAAGAGAAAGACAATTGATCTTTAAGCAAAGTATCTTAAGTGGAGTATGAAAACTCTTGCACCTCACATTACAAAAATTTCCAACATCATCATTTAGCAAGGGTTCCCCTTAGATTGGACAAATGACCTTGCAATTTCTCTTTTTAAGAGTGGTGACGTCAATGATCCCACTAATTATAGGACTGTCATGATAAATCCTTTTGTTTGCAAAGTTTCTTGGAAGCATGCTAGAAAATAGAATTAGCAAGTGGGTGGAAGAAAAAGATAAATGTGCTTAAGGGCAAGCAAGTTCAGACCTAAGCATTCCACAATTGATCACAATATAACCTTAAGGCACATCATTGAAAAGGTCTAGGAGGAAAAGGAGGAAGACTTTTGTTGCTTTGCAAATTTCAAAAAAGATTTTGAGACTGACCTCTCTAGTGATAAGCTTTGGCACAAGATAAAGGAACTTGGGGTCCTATTCATCTTAGAGTAGTTGTTTGTATGTGGAGGTTAAAGTCAAAATCAAAACTTTAGCTAGCATCTTTGAAAGCTTTAGGAGTGATATAGGTGTCAAGCAAGAGTGCCCATCGTCACTACCCTTTTTGGTTTATATATTGACCAACTTGTAGAGTGGCTAAACTACAAGGTGGCGATGGTGTCTGTTTGGGGAGTTTGTCATAAGACTTCTTTCATATGTAGATGACCTTTTTCCAATTACTAAATATGCTCTTGGCTTGCAAGATTGCTTACTTTCCCTTGAGTATTTTTGTAGAACGATGGGAATGCAAGTCAATATTTGCAAGACAAAAGTGATGGTGATATGCAACAAAAGAAAACATAACCAATATAAGTTTTACTTTGAAAGTAGTACTCTTGAAGAAGTGACAAATTACAAATACCTTGGCTAAACTACAAGGTGGCGAAAAGTGATGGTGATATGCAACAAAAGAAAACATAACCAATATAAGTTTTACTTTGAAAGTAGTACTCTTGAAGAAGTGACAGATTACAAATACCTTGGCTAAACTACAAGGTGGCAATGGTGTCCGTTTGGGGAGTTTGTCATAAGACTTCTTTCCTATGTAGATGACCTTATTCCAATTATTAAATATGTTCTTGGCTTGCAAGATTACTTACTTTCCCTTGAGCATTTTTGTAGAACGATGGGAATGCAAGTCAATATTTGTAAGAAAAAAGTGATGGTGATATGCAACAAAAGAAAACATAACCAATATAAGTTTTACTTTGAAAGTAGTACTCTTGAAGAAGTGACAGATTATAAATACCTTGAAATTGACTTCAACAAAAAATTAACTTCAACAAAAAATTAAGTTGCAGAAGGAAGCAAACTTTGGGAGGTTAGAAGATATTTTATGCTTTCCAAAATAGATGTAGAGAGGTAGAGCTAGGGGATTGGAAAACTACCCAAACTCTCTTTGGGTTGTTAGTGCTTCTAGTTGTACTCTATGGTTGTGTATTTTAGGTCACTAGTACTTCTGATTTACAATGGAAGGAAATTGAGAAAATTCTAACACTTGATTACAAACAAGTTCAAAATTACAAGTTCAATCACTTATGATATCATGTTGAGTGAAGTGGGGGCTGCTCCTATAGAGGCAATTGCTATGGTGCGATTCATAAGATATTTAAAAATAATCGAGCGAATAAAAGAGGGAAAATGGCCTAAGGTGGTCTTTAGTGACATATTGTACAAAAGAAATAACAATTGGATGTAGAAAAACAACATTTGGTTGAGTAAACGGGATATTTATTTGAACATGTGCCCCACGAATAGCAAAGAGATAAAGGCTTTTATTTTTTATACTAAAAAGCATAAAAAATAGGGTGTTGTCCCTTGCAAAACTACAACCCAAGGGTATAAAATATATAGGCCCAACAACTATTTACAACAAGATTGAGATAAGGCTTTTGTTATGGATAAGTTTTACAAGCATGCCGATGAAGGGTACTCACCTTACTAATCCAAGCACACAACACAATAGGGAAATAAACAAAAAATTCTAAGAATCGAACAATTGCAAGAATAGAAACACTTGCTTTTTATTATCTTCAATGAAATGATATTACAATATTTTAAAAAATAACATGTTACAGCCACATGAGCATTTTCATTACAATAATCAACAAGAAAGAGCCACAAACCACCCTTCTGGAATTGAACACGAAACCCACCTTCATCCATATATATGTAGCACCAATAACTGACTTAGAATATTCTAGAAAGTGAAAATTTCTCGTTTTGGCGCCCAATGGTTCAATGTCTTGCATAACTAAATTTTCTCTCTTTCTTTTTGTATTGAAACTTGAGTTTTGATGGCATGACCTTTGGAAGCCATAACATTTGAATTGTGTACCTAGTTTTCTATTATACCACTTTTCAAAAACCTCTCGAAGCACTCTATAGCTAGGATCATGTAGTGCCATTCCAAACAAGTTTTGACCCCTTTTAAAGCATCTAAGGCCTTCAAAATTGAGTTCAAAGTTTTCATACCACCCCATTAAAATAAAAGAATTCAATATATTTGAAACCACGACTTGATTTTTCCATGAAACTTTGTTGTCATGCTTATATATCGAAAATGAACCTCCAGAGAAGTAATTGGAACAATTTGTGTTCAAACCAAAAACTTACTAAAAATAGTAAGCTTTCCAAAAATAGTAAACCAACGCAAAATAACCCTTATTGAAAAACTAGACAATATTTTTGGGTGATGCAAGATTGCTCTTACACCTTGGATGCTCCTGCATCAGATACCCGAGATAATTTGAGAAGTGACCTTGTCACATCTCAAGTGTTTAGAGGAAAACCAAGGTGGTCAACCTCTACTTTTGATAGCCATGAGGAATTTTCAATAGGTCATCCTTTCCATTTAACCAGATACTCTTCATATTGTATGTTTCTTGTGCTTCTATCCACATGACTATACAAGATATCCACTATCTCTTCTTTAGCTAAAGTAGGTGCTAGAATATTCCACTATTCTCTTGTATTTCATTTTCAATACTTCATGATACTCTATCAAATCTGAGATATTAAACACAAGTGAAATATTGAGTTCACTGGGCAACTGTACTTCATTATAAGCATTTCTTGAATCTCTCCTTTCTCAAATGAACCATGACTCCATCTCCAATCTAAAATTTTGTATATCTCCTTTTCTGATATGCCTTAGCCTTATAATGAATACTCATTTTATTAATATGTTTTCTCACCTCTCCATGTAAATTCTTTCGGTGTTCTATAAAGTCTTCAGCTTCAACGTTACTCTTTTCTCCTTTGTCCAACTTCCTTAATTCTTAAGCATTTTTAGGACTACTTACATATACAATCTGAAATGGTGATTTACCAATGCTCTTATTGACACAATTATTGTATGCAAACTCCTCTTGTGGTAAAATCAAATCCCACCACTTTGGTTTATCTCCTACTAAGCATCTCAACAAGTTCCCTAAACTTCAATTCACCACTTTTGTCTACCCATCAGTTTGTGGATGGTGCACTAAGCTGAAATTCAAGTATGTCTTTAGCTTTTTCCACAATGTCCTCCAAAAGTAACTAACAAAATTAATGTCTTGATCTAAAACTATGCTCTTTGGTAGACTATGTAGTCTCACCACTTCTTTGAAAAACATTTCTTCCACAAGAACATCATTAGTCTTTCTACAAGGAATGAAATGTGTCATCTTTGAGACCCTGCCTACCACTACAAAAATGAAATCATGTCCTCTTGGAATCCTCGGTAAACCAAGAGAAAAGTCCATACCGATGTCCTCCAATGGCCTCTCTAGTAGAGGTAATGACTAATATTGTAATACCCCAAAAATGGGCTATAAGTTCATTAACCTCCTACATCGACAAATCGAACAAAATCGATATCAAAGTCCTAACCTAAGGCACATCTAAACATCATCGAATCATAATTGATTATCTTAAATTTTGCATCGGGGAATATTCTTAGTAATATTCTTAATTATCTTAATTATCTTTAATTTTATAATTATTTGGCGATAAATTACATTTATCCTAAGTTTGATTAATTGAATATTTTCATATTTAATTAATTAGATTTAATATTTGCCACTTAATTGTGTAATTAAATTTAATTCTATCTATTATTAATTATATTATTTAATTTTGACAATAGATCATAATTCCTATCTTTAATTGATTAAATTCTTATTTAATTAATTAAAACATGTTGTCATTATTTAATAATATAATTTTTAATAAAAGTTTGATTAAATAGTTAATTAACCCATAAATTAATTATTTATTTTCAAAAATCAGTTAAGTTGGAAATAAATCACTTTATTATTAAATTAATTCATAATTAAAACATGCACAATCATAAAAGCAGACAACTGTCAATTATCAATTAAAGCTAAACTCTATTTTGAGTTAAAGCTTAGCTTTTGCATGTTTTTGTGACTTAATTATCTGTTATTATCAGATAACTCAAAAATCAAGCTGAGTTAATTTGAGTGATTTATGGCTTTTATCCATGCACCTCCAAAGCCCTGGATTTCTATAAATTAAGGCTTTAGCTCTTCACAAATCATCTCATATTTTGCACAATCACGCTGGAGAATTGGAATTGAAGAATCAAAGCTCTTGCGAATCGACATCTTTGTGAGATCAATCTTATTTTTTTTGCATTCATTTAGATTCATATTTCATATCATTTCTAGATTAGCATAGCATATCAGTTTTCAATAGCATAGATTCATATCAAGTTTTTATCATTCTTATTGCATAGAAAAATCCAAAAAAATAGCTTAATTACATTCATATTTCATATCCATCTTTTGCATTCAAATCTTTCATTTAGGTGTTGTCTAGGTCATTGATCTCGATTACAATCTGAGAACATTAATCTCGCACTTATTAGAAGGCAGTAAATCGCTTGGTTAGATAGCTTTCAATTTTGCACGATTTCAATTTTAGCTAACCTCTAATGTTTTACTGAGTGTTGTGTCTACAGATCAAGTACAATTTTCACACACATTTTTGGCGCCCACCGTGGAACCTATGGTAAATTTCAGTCACGCCTATCAGTATTTAAATCACGCCTGTGAGTATTTAAATCACGCCTGGGCACATTTCAGTCATGCCTATCAGTATTTAAATCACGCCTGGGCACATTTCAGGCACGCCTATCAGTGTTTAAATCACGCTTGTGAGTATTTAAATCATGCCTGAGCACATTTCAGTCACGCCTATCAGTATTTAAATCACGCCTGTGAGTATTTAAATCACGCCTGGGCACATTTCAATCACGCCTGTGAGTATTTAAATCACGCCTATGAGTATTTAAATCACGCCTGGGCACATTTCAGTCACGCCTATGCTCATTTCAATCACGCCTATGCCTATTTTGATCATGCCAGCTTTCTGTTTTCTGATTTATTTTTTTTGAAAATTTTGGCATTTTCAGAATCCGTGCCTCTCTGGAAAACTGGCACCCATTTTTTGTGAAATTTTCACATATGGTATTGAAAGTTTAAGTGTGATATATCATTAGAAAGCTCTTTCCAAGCCAAATCCAAGCATGTTGGTTTCATTTTCAAAATTTGCCATTTGATCACAGAATTTGCATATTTGTCCTTTTAGATTATTGATTTCTAATGCTTACAGTTTACCGTTGATTTGTCTTGGTTTTATACTTTCGGACGTGTGCTAAATTCTGGATTGCAGAGCATTGGATCTAAGGTATTCTTCTCAAGCTAATAATATTTCAATTTGGATCCTAAAATAAATCTCTTACGTGTCAAGCTTGTGTGCATCTTTTCATGCTTTTGATATATTTCTACACACTTGCATAATTGATACTAGGTTGTGATCCCTTAAGGATTCATTAAGTAGTCTTAGAATACTTGTGATTGATCTTGATTGCTATCTTGGGTTATTGGACTTGCTAATCCGTCGGCCCCTCATTTCCGCCCCGTGGTTACAATCTCAGCGCCATAAAAGGGAGGGGTCAACAGGACAGAAGCGTTAAATGTTCCACTTGGCAACCCTTTTGTGCTTTTAGGAACTCACTTGTTTTCTAAGTTGGGGACTCGTTTTCAGCTTTTGTGAGGTGTTAAGTGTTCCACCTTGTGGACTTATTTCATATTCGCTTTAAGCGTTAAGTGTTCCTCTTTCTACTTTTTGGGTACTTTTGGTAGATTTACTTTCGGAACATACATCTGTGCTCACATAGTAATTAGGCCCTATGAACACTATTCGTGATTCTTGAGAGATTGGATTCCTAGAGAAATCTTTCTTGACGACAGAATCCTTGTAGGTAGGGAGGATACTTAGTGCATTTCACATTCAACTTGGTTAGTGCATCCTCTCTTATTGATCGACACATTCTCTCTCCGGAGAGGTTGATAGATCACGTAGGGTTGATATCACAAGCTTTGGTGAATCAAAATTGGTTAGTGTGTCTTCTCTTATTGATTGATACATTCTCTCCCCGGAGAGGTTGATAGATCACGTGGAGTTGATATCACAGACCTTGGTGGAACAAAACTTTGTCTTAGCGTGTCGGATTAATCTGCTTGCTTTGTTTGGGTTAAAAGTGAAGAGGTGTCAAAACCTTGAATCTGGAGCCAAGTCCCCTTGTGGTATACTATTGTGAGTCATCTTTAGAGAGGGTTAACCGTAGCGGACAATCCCTTCACAAGGCAAACTGCATTGACGAAACCTCAAGCGGTAATAGCCATTTTCGCTGTGGTAGTGACAGCCGCTATATAAATGTCCTTGTAGAAAAAATCTCCACGGGTATGGTTCATTGTTGGGTTGTCAGATCTCCCTAGCAGCTCTTGAAGATTAAGTTCTCGGACTGTGTTAAAACCCTGGTGCGCCGGGATTGGAGTTCACCCCTTTGAATCATAAAAGTTGCAGAGTCAAACCATTACTAAAAACCCTAGAGAGGCCAATTTTTCACTTTCAGGTATATGTGTGTTATTGCAAAACTTTTCAGAACATACACAATTAGTACTCTTAGGGATTAGCACAATTTGGTCACTTGATTGTTCATGCACAAGGTTATTTTTGCCCTTGTTCATTATTTTCAGACGTGCTTGGAATCACTTGCTTGCTGTTATGCGTGCTTATTTATCTACTTGGCTATTAAAAACGATCAAATCTGGTATAGCCTTCAAAATCTGGACAGTACAATTTGCAAACAATCCAAAACTGAAAACCTTAAATTTTGCAAAAATTGACGTAAAGTTCTTTCTGGAGTCAAAAGTCGTTTCAAGAAGTCAAAAGTCGTATGACTTTTTATCAAATGTCGTTTCAGTAAAGCCCATATGTCGTATGATTAAGAACCCAGTGTCGTACGAGTTTCGCAACTGTCGTTTCATTTATACCCAACTGTCGTACGAGTCTGCAGAGTGTCGTTTGGAAAAATTTGAGAGAGTTGTCAGAAATTGTCAAATTGCAAGATATCCAATGTTTCCAGCCTAGTTCCAGAATCTGTCAAAAATATCATTGTGTCAGGAATAGAGCAATAGCTATTGAGAATCAATACACATGTCTCAAAGAATCAGTAAACAAGAGGAAGAAGCTCTGATCGCCACTATAATGAAACAGATACATGCTATGCAAGTCCAGCTTGACAAACTTGGGAAAGAAAAGGAACCTCTATACTCTTTTCCATTTGATAAAGACTTGTACATGTCACCATGCCCCCGGAAAAAAATTGAGCAATATGATACCTCTTCCACGGAGAGTGACACATCTAGCTTTGAAGACTATGATGACTATGATGACAGAAAATGTAATGATACCTATGACACCTCTGTTCCTAAGAGTCCTCCTCATCGTTCATTCCTGCTTACTACAAATGGGCCGTCACGTTGGATAGATCGTGATGGTGATCCATATGATTCTGATTATGAAAGAGACTTTGATGATTTCTATGCACAATACCTAGATGATCCATCTATTTCACTTGAGGAAGAGAAAGTTTACCACGCTGATTATAAACATGCATACTATAAGGATCTCTCCTCTAAGAACTCTCAGGCTGAAAATAAAGATTACACTCTCAAGCAAGATCATGTTAATGTTGGACCTTTGTCTTGTGATGGTTCCCTTCCATCCCCTACTTCCTCCAATACCCATACATTTCCTAAAGCTTCCGAGTCTTTCAAATCTTTCACAGAACCTTCATCTGACACAAGCCCTGATACTTTTCATGTGGTTCCCTATAGTTATCCCCCAGGGCTACCTCTTAAAGAAACTCAAGCTAACCTTCACTTGGCTGCAAAGACTTTCAATAATGATAAATCTAAAGAGCCTAAGCCTTCATATGCTATAATCCCTACTTCAGCTAGTCCTCCACCATCTCTTCCAAAGTCATCCATACAATCCCAACATGCTTCCTTGTCCTTAGAAGTGGCTCCATGTCAAGAGGACTCTAAAAATGATAAAAAAAAGAACATAAAGAAAGATCAAGATCAAGAACTCTTCATGTCATCCACTCATTTTCCCGATGTCTCTTATCCGCTTCATGGTTCTTTTGATCCTATACACCCTTTTTCATGCATTCCACCATGTCTTAAGTCTTCTCTTAAGCAAGATCAGGCTACTACTTACACTAATGAGCTTATTGACAATCAAAATGCCCTTACTATGCTTTCACTTTCCAAAGATGATACTTCCATTAAGGTTGGTAAAAATGGTGTTCCTTCCAATGTTAAGCCTATTGAAAAACAAGAGAAAAATTATGCGCTTATGCTATCCGAAGATCCTTGTCAAGATCAAAGTCTTTCATCT
Organism: Chamaecyparis obtusa; assembly: GCA_027943335.1. Taxonomy (NCBI): domain Eukaryota; kingdom Viridiplantae; phylum Streptophyta; class Pinopsida; order Cupressales; family Cupressaceae; genus Chamaecyparis; species Chamaecyparis obtusa. The sequence continues at coordinate 2,259,363 of BSBK01002625.1, forward strand.
TCTTGTTCTACCACTCCATGTTCACTTCCACTTTCTACTCTTCCTAAGTCTTCGCAAGCTTTGAATGATCCTATCAAAGAAAATGCTCTTATTCAAGATGTTCATGATTTTCTTGAAAATTCTAATGCTCACTCTAAAGATGTTGATATCCTTGGTTGTCATATAGATGCTGATGAACTTATTGATTATCCTTTTGTGTCTTCCACTTCCATCCTTGGACCTCTTCCACCACTACAAAGATCTTCGCGCCTTCCTTCCATCTTGGGTCCTTATGTCCCTTCACTTTCCCCTCTTAACTCTCCTAATTTGCCATCCATCTTGGGTCCTTACATACCTCCATCTCCTATCTTTCCTCAAGATCAACATAGATTCATACCCTTGAATCTTTTTTATCCACCCACCCATCTAAACTAGTCATATCCTCCTTCCACAAATCCCAAGTCTTTTGGAAGTAACTTGAATGTTCAATACAAGAAAAAGAAGCAATACAAGAATCCATCAAAAAAAGAAAATCACCATGTCTCCTCTAAACGACATGGAGGCATAAAGTCAAAAGAGATATCTAAGAAAAAAACTACAAGACAAGTATGGGTTCCAAAATCCATCATTGAAGATATTATCTCTAGATCATCAAAAGAAAATAAAAAGCCTACGGCTATATGGATTCCAAAGTCTCTCTTGAAAGATTCTAGTGTTGAGCAAAAAGTGAAATTGACATTGAAGCTTCCAAAGGCTTCCACTTCATCTCCCTCCAAAAATATTCTTCCATTCCACCTGCCTAAACCACAACCTCTGCTATCCATTCACCATATTCCTTCACGTATTCCTTCATTCATGATTCCTACATCCTCTTGCCACCTTTCAAGGTGTGTGTTTACGTTGATCTTGCCTTTCTTTTCATCTACCCTTTCACAATCCTTCCATGCATTATCCTTCTACCTTTTATCCTTTTTCCTCATTTGCCTATTCCTCCTATCTTCCAACCTCACTTGCTTTACATAAAACCCTATCCTCCATTTTTCTCTTCCATCTCCCTTTCCCTATCAACATCTTTGAGCATATCATTTTGAATCCTTGGCATATCATGGTTTATCCTTTCAAGGAACATTATCTAAAAAGCTTGCCTTCTTCCGAAAAAATAAAAATAAAAAAAAAAAATTTGAAAATGTGCCTTGGTGAAAACCTGGAAACAGGCACCTTGGTAGCAAAAGTAAAGAGAAAATTTTTTTCATCCTAAGGTGAAAACCACTCCCTTGTGGCACCTTGGATAAGTACCATGATGAAAACCTGGCAATCAGGCATCATGCGTAGTTCTTCTACATATTTCATCCATCCCACCTTCTTTCTTTGATCTTGACAAGGTTGACCTATACATGAACATTTGGCTATTTTGTGAGCTATTTTACGATGATCTTGCTTTCATTCCTTCCATGTTTAGCCTTCATATCCATCTTCCTCCATTCATTTTCGCCTATCACTATCCTTTTCCCCTTTGGTCTTGATCTAATAAAAAAAAGAAAGAAAGAGTAAAACACGGTGCTATGAAGCCTCTTGACATGTCTACTCCTTTGGATTGCATCTTTTCCTGCTCTTGCATTATGATTTTGTGCTTATCCTATACTAGCCTTTCATTACTTGTCCAAATGCGCTTTACATGATGATTTTTCCCTAGCTTGAGTATTCTTGAGGAGTTTTCCCCTTGAAGATTTCTTCCCTTCATTTTCCTTCATTCTCTTATCTTCCATCTCTTCCACCAGCTTGCTAATCCCTCTTGTTCTCCACCTTGCTAGACATTGGGACTGCACGATATGATCTTGCTTGGGAGTTTGAAAATAGAAAAAGATGCTATCAAGTATACCAAGTATCAGAATAATTATCAAAATCAGTATTAGAATCAGTATCAAAACAAGCATCAGAACCAGTATCAGAACAATTATCAAAATCAGTATCAGAATCAATATTAGAACCAGTATCAGAACAATTATCAGAATCAATTATCGGAATCAGTATCAGAACCAGTATCAGAACCAGTATCAGAACAATTATCAAAATCATTATCAGAATCAGTATCAGAACCAGTATCAGAACAAGTATCAGAACAAGTATCAGAATCAGTATCAGAACTAGTATCGGAACAAGTATCAAAATGAGTGTCAGAACAAGTATCAGAACACCTACTGGGGCTACACCTTTTGCTTTAGTTTATGGGTCTGAAGCGGTACTGCCTATTGAGGTTGAAATCCCATCACTCCGGATCAGAATGCATGGACTTGTCACTGATGAAGACTATAGAGTGTCGAGGTTACAAGAACTTGAACTACTAGATGAGTGCAGACAAGCAGCGTATGATCATCTCAGAGTATATCAAAAGAGAATGTCTAGAGGCTACAACAAGAAAGTCAGACACAGAGAATTTCAGATTGGTGATCTAGTGTTGAGAGAAAATCCTAAAAATTAATTACATCGAGAACGCAAGGGGAAGTTCGAACCCAATTGGTTAGGTCCCTTTGTTATCACTGCTACTTTTGGCTCTGGTGCCTATCAACTCTCAACGACTGAAGGAGAACAGCTCCAACAACCAATCAACGTTCTCCATCTGAAGAAATTCTATGCCTAAGGCATTTAGTGCTTGGTAAATGTCCTGAAAAAAATCTTAAAAATCTGAAAAAGTCCTGAAAAAATGAACATCTTGGTGAAAACCTAGCAATAGGTGCCTTGATGATTCACAAAAAAATCAAAAAATATCAAAAGTACAAAAAAAATTGAAAAAATGAAAAATACAAAAAAATGAAAAAAGAAAAAAAAAGTGCCTTGGTGAAAACTTGGAAACAGGCGCCTTGGTAGCAAAAATAGAATCTCTACCAAGATGGTGAAAACTTGGCAAACAGGCACCACTTGTTCCAAAATGCTCCATCTATCAGCACAATCTTGGTCTTTCCCAGCTTTCAGTCTTACTTTAGTTTGTACATATCTCCCGGTTTGTTTCTGCATATTCTGATTTCAATAAGTCGGTCTGTACACCAATCAGCTCAAGCGTCTGTATCCTATCAATGTTCAAACTTGGGGGCAATCAATGTCATATCCTATGGCCTCCAATGTATCTTAGATGTGTCATATCTAGCCAGAGTCCTTTGAAGCTTCATGTGAGTCAGTCAGTCAGTCTTGTCTCCAGAAAGGATTTTGCATCTACAACAATCAATCATCAAAACTCAAACTGAAAATAATCTGTGCTTTTTACATGCTTTTATCTCCTTGTATGCTTACTGATTCGCATTGAGATTTTTGCATATTGTGTCCCTTCGAGCTCTTCGATGATGTCCTTTATAGGATTTAGAGAATGATGACTGGGGGCATAATCTTTTCTTTGTCTTCTGCTTGTATGTGAAAATCTAATAGCTTTGAAAATTCTGGATTGAAATGGTGTCCGACTATAATAGCCTCTATCTCGAATTGGATGGCCATGCGTACCTCGACCATTGATACCCGAAAAATTCAAGGAAGTTTGATCTAACTATTGTCTTTTTGAGTAAGTTCTTTCTCCTACTGTGGAACGCAATCTTGCCTAAGGATGTGAACGATAAAGGGTCACTACGGGTAATTCACATTGGATTTAGAATGATCTCTTAGCTGTTTGATGTGTTTGTAACGCAAGGCGTATTCAGGTCATCACGACGTTTATGTTTTGATGCTTATACAAATTGCTATATCAAAATGGACATGATATTCAAGTCATCCTAGCGTTTATGCTTTGGTGCTTATATCTAATCCAACATTCCGAAGATAAATCAATATTCATATGTCCATGGTTGTATAACCAGTGGGTGTTGTATTGATTCTTGCACATACAAATCGATATTCATATGTCTATGGTTTCATGGCTCGTGGGCATTGTATTGATTTATCCGGTTACCTAAAAGTTCAATGATGATAACAAATCGACATATGATCAGTGACTAGGTCCTAGGTCTTAGGTTGCATTTCATTTTGCATGTCTCATTTCATTTTGCATGTTGCATGATCTCACAATGATTAAACGAACTCCAATGCTTAAATGATTCTTCAAATCACATCTTCAAATCTAACAAGAGCTGAATCCCACACAAAGGTTCCTCCAACGAAGCAGCAAGTAGAATCCTTTTTCGGGATCAAAATTCAAATCTGAGATCATTCATATTATTAACTACTTGCATAATCAACCTTTAATCATCACAGAAATCCAGTATTCAACTCAACTGATTATCTAACATCAAACTATCGACATTTCAACTATGGTCACCTCATGTTTTAACCTAGTCAAATTCGGTCTCCAGGACCTCCAAATGATGCAGAATGCGTTCTCGAACGTATATAACCACTTCTCAAATCAATTAACATGCTTCTAAACTATCAACGCTGACTTTTTCTTGTCAGATTTTAATTTTAATCCCGAAGGGGGCATGGTATTGCACATCATTCAAAGTCTGTAAATCTTAAATTCTATCGATCAAATCTATCAATATCTTTCATCAGTGATCAAGACAACAATCACGTCTAGTCGCTGATTCATCAAAAGACCTCATCGCTCGAGGAAAATCTATCATCACTTGGGGCATATCAGATTCATCGATCCATATCAATCTGGTATTCTCCTAATCTTGTAAACTGTATTAGTTTTTGCAACCATCAGATCATAGTGTTCTTTCCTTGGTTCTTCGGCAACTGAAGGTTTGGATGTGATACTTGCTAGTTCTGCTAAGACAATCGAGTCTAGAACGGGTCACTCACTTATCAATCCTAAGGTTCAGAATCAGGCATTTTGACACTTTTTCGCAATCATAGGTTTATTTTCTATTACAGTGAACATTATCTCTGGTCATTCAGGACCTCCTATCTCAATATCTCTCAATTGGTTTCTATCTTGAGATCGGTTTATCTTTTGAATCAGTTTCATATCTTTATCAAACACAGACTATCTTTGAACCACTGCGCCTCGCACAGTAATTCAAAGAGGGGCAAAATGTAATACCCCAAAAATGGGCTATAAGTTCATTAACCTCCTACATCGACAAATCAAACAAAATCGACATCAAAGTCCTAACCTAAGGCACATCTAAACATCATCGAATCATAATTGATTATCTTAAATTTTGTATCGGGGAATATTCCTAATTATCTTAATTATCTTTAATTTTATAATTATTTGGCGATAAATTACATTTATCCTAAGTTTGATTAATTGAATATTTTCATATTTAATTAATTAGATTTAATATTTGCCACTTAATTGTGTAATTAAATTTAATTCTATCTATTATTAATTGTATTATTTAATTTTGACAATAGATCATAATTCCTATCTTTAATTGATTAAATTCTTATTTAATTAATTAAAACATGTTGTCATTATTTAATAATATAATTTTTAATAAAAGTTTGATTAAATAGTTAATTAACCCATAAATTAATTATTTATTTTCAAAAATCAGTTAAGTTGGAAATAAATCACTTTATTATTAAATTAATTCATAATTAAAACATGCACAATCATAAAAGCAGACAACTGTCAATTATCAATTAAAGCTAAACTCTATTTTGAGTTAAAGCTTAGCTTTTGCATGTTTTTGTGACTTAATTATCTGTTATTATCAGATAACTCAAAAATCAAGCTGAGTTAATTTGAGTGATTTATGGCTTTTATCCATGCACCTCCAAAGCCCTGGATTTCTATAAATTAAGGCTTTAGCTCTTCACAAATCATCTCATATTTTGCACAATCACGCTGGAGAATTGGAATTGAAGAATCAAAGCTCTTGCGAATCGACATCTTTGTGAGATCAATCTTATTTTTTTTGCATTCATTTAGATTCATATTTCATATCATTTCTAGATTAGCATAGCATATCAGTTTTCAATAGCATAGATTCATATCAAGTTTTTATCATTCTTATTGCATAGAAAAATCCAAAAAAATAGCTTAATTACATTCATATTTCATATCCATCTTTTGCATTCAAATCCTTCATTTAGGTGTCGTCTAGGTCACTGATCTCGATTACAATCTGAGAACATTAATCTCGCACCTATTAGAAGGCAGTAAATCGCTTGGTTAGATAGCTTTCAATTTTGCACGATTTCAATTTTAGCTAACCTCTAATGTTTTACTGAGTGTTGTGTCTACAGATCAGGTACAATTTTCACACACACAAATATAACCTTATATTCCATTTGGTTCCTTTTTCCATCTAACATATTCTACAACTTTGCACAAAATTCCCAACATCTTGTTGTAATTGTGGCTAATAATAATGCTCACTTACAAGAGCAACGATTTTATTTGAACGAAAGTGTCCAACCAATCTTCCACTATGCTTCTCTTTGATTAGGTTCTCCCTCATGGAACTCTTTGGAAGCACAATTGGCTACCTTTGAATAACATACCATCTTGGATTATAAAATCCAAACATCTGGTCCTATCTAGAGTAACAGGTTTTGTGCAAGCTCCCTAGGCCTTGCCAAAATCAAGATCCTCAGGATACAAATTCTTGAGTTCTTGAAACCCAACAACTTTGATCTCAATCTCTGTCAACAAATTCTGCCTCTTTCTCAGGGCATCTGCAATCTTATTAGACTTTCCACTTGTGTGTTTCAAACCAAAAGTGTAACTCTGTAAAAACTCAACCCATTTTAAATGTGTTTTTCAACTTTCCTTGGCTATTCAAATACTGTAAAGCTTGATGATTAGTAAACAAAAAAACTCTTTAGGAAAAAGATAATGTCTCCACTTCCTCAATGCTTGAACTATATTATAAAACTCTTAATCATAAACAAAATATTTTCTTTTGGCATCATTCAATTTCTTGCTAAAATAAGCAATGGGTTTACCTTCTTGACTCAAAACAGCTCAAATGGCATTGCTACTAGCATCACAATCTATTACAAATACTATATTAAAATTTGAAAGTGAAAAAATGGGTTATTCTATAAATTTTCTTTTCAACAAATCAAAACTCTTTGTTGCTCTTGTAGTCCACTTGTTTTCTATCCCGTCTCATTGTTTCAATTAAGGATCCACAAATACTACTAATTTTTTTGATAAACTTTATGTAAAAGCTATCCAAACCATGAAAAGATCTTACCTAAGTACTTCTTGGAGTAGGTCATTCAAGGATAGCCTTCACTTTCTTTGCATCCATTTTAAGACCATCTACCGAGACAATAAATCTCAGGTACACTAACTCTTTCAGAAAACTGCATTTCTTAAGGCTAACAACTTTTCTTTTGTTAACTTGTCAAAGACCCTACAAATATGCAATATATGCTCTTCTAATGTCTTACTGAAGATCAAACTATCATCCAAGTAAACAATAACAAACTTATTCAATAATTCTATCAATACCTCATTCATGAGCCACATGAATGTGCTCGGGGCATTGGTTAGCCCAAAGAGCATAACTAACCACTCATGCAAGCCCTCCTTTGTCTTGAAGGTTGTTTTCTATTCATCTCCTTCTCTAATCCAGATTTCATGATATCCACTCTTCATACCTATCTTTGTGAAGTACTTTACTCCACTCAAACAATCTATGTCATCTATCCTCGACAAGGGAAACCTATACTTGATAGTAATCTTATTGATAGTCTCCAAATTTTTTTTGGTGCTAGTGTTGCTAGTACTACACAAGGACTCAAACTCTCTCAAATCAACCCCTTCTACAACAAATCTTGCACTTGTTTGTTCAACTCTTCACTCTCGGTTGGATTCATTCTATTGGATGTCTTATTCAACAAACTAGCTCCAAGAGTCAAGTCCATTTGATGACTAATATTTCTTATTGGTGGAAATCCATATAGTACATTATCAGATACAATATCCTGAAACTCATCCAACAAACTTGTGACTTCAACAAGTACATCTTCTACTTCCTCTTTATCAACTTTTAGAATTAAATCAAAAAAACATATGCTCATGCTTCATGCCTTTTAGAAACTTTCATCAACTAAACATACTCTTGCATTACTACATACCTTTTCCTCTACTTCCTTCAATGGCTTTAGCTTGTGTCAGACTCCATCCTTTCTCAAAGAATAGGTATTTGCATACCCATCATGTTCTGCATGACGATCAAATTTCAATGGTCTCCCTAACAAAAGATGACATTATTCATTGACCAAGGCCTTGTGGTCATTCTGCAACTAAGCAATCTGATAGGGATTTAGATGATTCCTTCTCTCTAACTTCAATTCATTAACCATTTCCTCTGAAACAAGGTTATCACTACTACCACCATCTATAATGACATCGCATACTTTTCTATTACACTTACATCTTGTGCAAAATAAATTCTTCCTTTGCTCAGGTTCCTTCTCATCATTTAGCAAGGATCTTCTGGTAACAATGACCTCTCTTCTTTCAACATCTTCAAAACGTGAAGACTCAACATCCTCATCTCATTATGCATTTCCCTCTAGTATCCTATTTTTACTTCCACGATGTTGGGAACACTCACAAGCTTTATGTCCTCCACATTGGAAACGCGTTTAATAAAAACCTCCTCTTCCCAATCCTTGTCCTCTTCCTCTTCCTCTTTCTCTTTGATCTCCATTATTTTGATCATGAGGGAAATAGGAATTATTTCCCCTTTGATTCTTACTGCTACTATAGTCACCATTCTTCTTCTTATCTTCATTTTGGCCTCTATAAGACCATCCACCACGACCTCTTCCATTTTTCTCTCTCAAACTTCTTTTTCAATTTTTTTTCTACCTTCAAAGAAAATTGGTATGCATCTTCAATGGTAGACATTATTACCATTGTCAAGTATTCTTGAATACTTGGCCTCAACTCATTTATATAGAAAGAAAGCTTCTCCTTGTTGGCTATAGAATGACCCATTCTGATAAGGACTCGTTATAGCTCTTTTGTATACTCTTGGGCAGATTTTTCTTTCTTCAACCCTTGCATTTTCTTTATAAAATCAAGCTCATAGTCAACAATATTGAACTCTCTCTTCAATTTGTCCACCATCTGATCTCATATTATTATCTTCTCCATCCGTCTTCTATTTCTCTTCAATTGAACTTCTTTCCACCAAATGTTAGCATGACCTTTCAGCTTGGCCTTTGCAAATTTGACCATCTCAAGATCTTCTACTTCTTCATGCTCAAAGTACTCTTCCATATCATTGATCCAATTGATCAACTCTTCTAGATTAATTTTTTTAGAAAAAGTGGAAACTTCAGCTTTTGGTCTATTTCCAATCTTGGAAATGACCCTAAAAAACCTAGCCTCGTCAAGTTCTCTGGCCATTTCTTGGTCTTCTTCAAACTGTGCTTTTGCTTTAGATTCATCCTCACTTTCATCTCTTTCCCTAATATCAAATCCTCTATGCAGATCCTCTTGGAGTGCTTGCACTTGTCTTTAAAGGGCTTTAAAACCCTCTTCTGTCACACCAACGATCCTTCCATCACGACTCCTTTGTGGAGACATTTTCCTTATTTCTTAGACCCACAACCACAGTCTTGGTGCAAACTACATCATGTTCAATGATTTGTTTACATACTCAGGAACTTCTACTATGATACCACTTGATGAAGTGTACTCCCCTTACTAACCCAATCACACATAATGCAACAAGAAAATAAATAGAAAATTGGAAGAACTGAACAATTACAAGAACATAAACACTTTTTTCTATTATCTTTAATGAAATGACATTACAATATGTAGAAAAATAACATACTTTAGCCACATGGGCATTTTCATTATAATAATCTACAAGGAAGAGCCACAAACCACCCTTCTGGAACCGAGCCCAGAACCCACCTTCATCCCTGAATATGTAGCACCAATAACTGTCTTAGAATATTCTAGAAAGTGAAACTTTCTCATTTTGGCGCCCAACTGTTCAATTTCAAGCCTAAGTGATTTTTCTCTCTTCCTTTTTGTATCAAAACTTGAGTCTTGATGGCACAAATTCTAGAAGCCATAACTTTTGAGCCATGTACCCGATTTTCTATTATAACCAATTTTCAGAAACCTCTCAAAGCACTCTACGACTAATAGTGTCATCTTGGACAAGTTTTGATTCTTTTTGGAGCCTCTAAGGCCTTCAAAGTTGAGTTCAAATTTTTTGTACCACCTTGACAAAACAAAAAAAACTAATACCTTCAAAACCAAACTTGATGGGTGGTATTGATTCTTCTTATTAAATTTTATGTTATAGTATAGCTTGGAACACGTTAAGCATATCCCCTCAGGATTCATAACATGGTTTAAAAGCCTTATGTGAGATCCTTAACTAGGATGGTAGTGGCTTCCTAAATAGGTTTTTCTTTGAGAAAAATGGTATAAGATAAAGATCGTGGGTTCAAGTCCCCTCAAGTGATGCTAAGGGGGAGATTGTTATAACATGTTCAATATACTCCTTCATGATTTCTGACATGCTCTAATAACCTCTTGTGATATCCTTAATTGGGATGGTAGTGGATTCTTGAACGTGTGCTTTGAGGAAAAGAGCTAGCACAACTACCTTTAGTGTATGTAGATGATGTAAGGAACTCTTATTTTAACACGTGTATTTAGTTTCATTGTCTTGGACATATATACTTCACAATTTTATCCATATGCTAAATTAGAATAAAGGTGTTTATATGATATGGAAGAGATACTAGTATTTATTTTTAGCTATACACTTTATAGTATATTTCTCCCATATGTATGGGTAAGAACCTATTTCTATCTATACTATATAAATTGTAATTACATAGCAATTACAAAGCATACATCTTTATTTTCTCTATTGGAAAATCACCCCATCTAAAAAGTGCCTTGAACACTAAAATATTTTTATTATCATTTTAACTATATTCCTTAATTGATAATTTCTATTACATATATTATATTTTGTAAGGTCTTATTTATATTTTTAGGATCCTTGCAAAAGGTGTCAACTCTTTTTTGGGATCCTTCTTAGAAATTCGTGATCTTATTATGTAAAATAGTGCATATAAGCACATATGATAGATTAATAACATGCTATAGGATTAGGTGCAAATTTTGATCAATTAATCGGAGGGAATACTTGAGCTTAAAATCAAGCACCCAAAAACTCATTATCATGAGCACTAAAGAAACCTCAAAGTAGTTGTAATTAAAGGCAATTTTTTACCTATATTTCTTCTTAATTGAGATTTTCTATTACATATATAATATTTTGTAAGATCTTATTTATATTTTTAGGTTCCTTGCAAAAGGTGTCAACTCTTTCTTGGGAAAATTCATGATCTTATTATGTAAAATAGTGCATAGAAACACATATGATAGATTAATAACATGCTATAGAATTAGGTGCATATTTTGATCAATTAATTGGAAGGAATACTTGGGCTTAAAATTAAGCACCCAAAAACTCATTATGACGAGCACTAAAGAAACCTCCAAGTATTTGTAATTAAAGGCAATTTTTTACCAAAAAGGGTCAATGGCTCAACCCTTAATTTTATCACATTTTACCTTAAGTACTTGTGAGTTTTCAATAGGAGGCAAATACCATGGCTAGAATATTAACATTGGTTACCTTGATTAGAAAATATTTTATATTTAGAGAGTAGTACTTGATTAAAAAATCTCATGGTCTACGAATTTTTTCCTTACTGGGTAGTTATAACATTTTTTATCTTAGCTCTTTAGAATAGACTTTTGTTAACACTAGTTATCATTTAAAGTTGCAAACATCAATTTGAATAGCTTGTCAAACAATAGATTTGTACAACTCCTATATAGTTTGATAACAAAAATGTTTGGGGTAAAAGTTTCATAATTTAGGAGTTTGGAAGTTCTATAAATAATTTTTCCATGAAGTATTATTTAAAAAAAAATTGGTTTAGCTTTTTGAACTATATGACTAACTTAGATTACTTTAAGTGTTCTATCAATTTGATTGCATTAGTCTATATTTTTGGTAACTTCCTAAATTTTCAAGGTGAAAGAAAGGTTGTGCTATAAATAGCTAGGTGAGGTATAAAAGAAAATTTTCCTCTCTCATTCTTATCTCTCTAATCCAATCTTGACTTATTCTATCCATTTCAAGAAATCAAGCATTGAATTTTTCAATCCAAGGAGAAATCAAAGCTATATTCACATTGATATTCATTCCATTCAAGCATCAAGCATGGAAGACAATGAGTAATGTCTATATCAAATCAAATGTGAAGACATCCATGTTCTTCCTATCCTAGATACAAGGCCAAGACAACATCAAAGATCATTTTTAAGAATCTTCATAAGTAATTCAACACTATGAAGGCTTGTGAAGGTATTGCATCTTATCAAGCATCTACTAGTAACAACACATTTCTATTTTTTAATAATTTCAATTAAATTTCAAGGTTAATTCTTAAACAAGATTTTGACCAAGGCAAACCCATTTTCTCCAATCTTTTTCCCATTTTTTGTGTAGGTGACAGGTGACACAATTGCAGAGATAGCTATAGGAAAGTCTGACAAAGAGCAATAGTTGACTAAAGTTTCATTAGAATGATTCCAAAATCCTTACCTAGTGTTCCTACCTACACTCCACATATCATTAGTACATATATTCAAAATATCAATCCTACACACATTAGTCTTGAAGGAGTTAGTAATCCTAACATACCTCTTCTTGCAAGTCTTCCATATATTTCCCAACCATCATTCATACCTACTTATCATAATGTCCAATTATCCTATTCCAACACTCCATCCATTTTCCATAACATTCCAAATCCCTCATTATCCAACATGTCCAATACCAACATATGCACTGAAGGAACCATTAACAACCTTGCCCAAAGTGTTTCATCTTTGCAAGAACAACTTGCTTCCATCACCCAATACGAATACAACATCCCTACTTGCGACTTCACTAGCCCATTATCCAATAATATTATTTGTGAAATTATCTCTAAATACATGGAAATACCTACATTGGAGACATGCAATAGAAAAATGATTCCTTGACTGATGTTAAGACATTCCAAACCTTGTGCAGTGAATTTAGAGATAAGGAATTTTAATGGTTTTGTCCTTTATTCTAATGATTCATTTCAAAAACTTGCTAATGCTTTCATTCAAAAATCTCATAATAATATTGGTCCTTCAATTTTTTAACTGATTTGATTCATTATAAGTAAGGTGTTAAAGAAAAAGTAACAAATTTTATTGGTGCTCAAAGACATTGGTAGGGTAATGACAAAGGGGGATGAAAATGGATGGTTGGATGAAGTGGGATAAGGGTTTATGCAAAGGATTGGATAAGTGGTATGGAAGGATAGAAAATATGTGTTGGATAATAGAGGGATTGCGAGAAGACTTGTTTAGGATTATGTGGAAAGGATGACAAGGTCAACATTGGCACACACCTTGAAGGGTGTTGGCGTGATGGAGGAAAAGAAGATTGTGGATTTAAAGGAGGAATGGCTATACATTTTAGATTTGATGGGGAAGTGAATATGGATTTGGATTTTGGGAGATAAGGACCCAAAATGGATTTTTAAGTGGATGGAAGTTGTTTGTATGGTCGATCTAAGGAAGCCTTTGGAAGCTTGAATGCCAATTTTGATATTTCTTTAGTATGTAAGTTTTTTACGAGAGACTTGGGAATCCACATATTTCTTTACTTTTCTTTGCTTCGTAATTCTTTAGAACACATTTCTTCAATGAGAGATTTAGGAACCCTCATTGTCTTTGATATTTCTTTGCTTTGTGATTCTTTAGAATGTATTGCTTCAATGAGGGATTTAGGAACCCATATTGTCTTTAACTTTTCTTTTTGTTCGATGGGCCTTTGGCCTTTTGGATATTGATTTTTTCTTTGTATCTACATGTCAATTATTTTGGGCATGTTGATTCTTTGATGGATGTGGATTTTTGGACTTGGTAAATTTTATGCTTGGAATTCAAGTTTCTTTCCAATCTATTAGGGTTTATGGATGGATAGGAATGATATGGAGGCTTTTGGATGGGTGGAAGGTTCTCCAAGAGGTGTTCCTTTGTTGACCTTGATTTAGGAAAGCATAAATGGATTGTGAATTATTGTATGGAGGAATATATGGACCTAAGATGGAGGGAAGGGATGAAGGGGAAGGTATACGTTTGGATTTGAATTTGGAAGGATATCGACGCCTTGAGAGTGAGCCTTGAAAGTAAGGTGATGACCATTATAATTCTCTTTGACATGGAAGGTTTTTGATATACTTTGTTTATGAATGTTTAACCCTTTGACTTGATAATGCTTTTGAACAATAGGAGACTTGCTACAAGACATGAGTCCATTTTTAGGTAAACATGGCATGGAGGGAATAGTATGATTATGAGATAGACTAGATTGAATGGAAGTTGAGGAACCCATTTGACATGTATGGGGTTCATGAACAACTTGTGTAGATGTGCTTGGATCATGAGGGGGATCAAGAGGGATAATAGGATCTTGGGATGGAATAGGAGGAACGATAGGATCATTTGGTAGGATAGGATCTTGTGGAGGACATGGAGGATTGTGACATGGAGATGAAAGAATGGTAGGTTTAGTAGGAGAATCTAGAGGGATGATGGGATCTTGTGGTGGAAATGAAGGTGAAGGGATACTTTGATCTTGACTTGGAAGGGGATCATTTGACTTGATTTTAAGGGTGGCTTTATCTTGATTATGAATAACATCATAGGGAATAATAGAAGGGGTGACACGATCTTGCTTAGGAATATGAAGTGGAAGGTCCGTGAGACTTAGAGGGAAACTTTGTTCTTGGAATAGATGGGAATCCTCATTGATAGGATAGACATGGATGGTAGGATCATTATTAAATTCTAAGAAAATAGGATCTTGGTCAATAGCTGGATAGGTTTGGTCATTCTTGGGATCTTGATTTATTTTAGGACTCATTTCTTCATGGTTTGCATCACCCTCTTGACATGGGGTATGAGTTTGGACATACATGGAGGATTCTTGGAGGATTTAAATAATTTGGATTGAGGGAGAAGGACTTTGAATGAGACTCTTTGGAGTAGGTTTGTTTGGGAATGGAGCATATGGTGGCATTGGATCTAGGACTATTGAATTGTAGAAGGTAATTACATCAAAGAAGGGATTGGCTTGGAAATTCACCATGGATAGCCCTTGGTAGGTCTCATCACTTGATATGTCATTTCATGGAAATGGAAAAGATTTCTCTTGTGACACTTCAAGAGATGAAGGACTGGTGGGAAATATGGAGGATTCTTGAGGGACAAATTCTTCAATGGAGGCAGATGTGTCATTGGTGTGATTATTTTGGAATGTGCCATTGGTAGACATTGGTAGATGATTTTGATTCTATTAAACAATAAGATGATGATTATGGGCTAGTTTTTTACGCAGACGATAGAAAGGATTAGATTGGAGCTTTTTGGTGATACCACATTAACATTTGCATGTTGTGAAGAATTTTTTGATTGAACATGTGGTATAATAGATTTCCTGTTGATCATGCTTGATTGATGTCCAAAGGATGACATATTTGCAATTGAGTTTGTTTGATAAATCCTCGATGATGGATATGAGGAAGCAAGAATATTTTCATTGAGATGTGATTGAATTAGAGGCCTATATATTGATTGATCAACGAGGTATGGATATAAGTCCTTTACGATGTAAGACTTTAGTTCTCTCTGAATTTTAAGATCATCTATTTGGGTTCATAGCTCTATCATTTGTTGTACAAGGATATCATTATTCAATTATTATTGTGTCATCTCATGGAAACTTTCTGAATAGACAAAGGGGTCTATGTCATCATAGTAGTTGGTTTCTTGTTCTTCTTTATATGGGGGAGATGAATTGAAGTATATGTCATTTGGATTGTTTGTCATTTGAGATATGATGAGTGGTCTCCAACCAAAAGGATATGGAAGAGACATTTTGCTATTGTTTTGAAGCATTTTTAGTGTGGTTCAAATTGTTATAGCAATGATTCCAAGACTAAAATGTGTCATTTGAATTGAAGTCTGGTAGAGAAAGAATCATGTCTATGATTAAGACTTATTGATGTTTGATTGTGATCTCTTGGTTCTAAGGACCTAGGATCCTTGATGGCGAACATTGAAATCTTAATCTTAAGGCTATTTTTATGACACTTGTAACATGAAACTTGAATGCAATAAACAAAATGACAAGCACAACACTCACTTCAATCAATAATCCTAGCAACTAAACACTGAGTGTATGTTCCAGAATGTTTTGACAAGTCTTGCATAAGAAGAGATTCTAGAAAATCTAATTAAGGTCAATTTGGTTATATATGTCTGAAAAATGTGGCTTACTACTTAACCAGGTTCTAGTAAGGATTCCATTTAGAAATACTTGAGTCTATCCCCCATTATAGAGGCCTCCTACATGCATAAAAATATGATTTTGCGCAATCCCAGAGGACTACTAAAGGAGGTATCATTCTCAAGTTTTTTTGTTACTCACCCCATTAAGGATGAATGCATTTTATTTTATTGTGGGTTGGATTATTACGGCGAAAGCAATTGTATACCACTTTAGGTTGTCCCTCTCACCAACCTCGCTAAGGCATGTTTTCGGGAGGAGAGCCCTCTAAAGTTCTAATTTAAATAATTTTTTTATAAAAGTAATAAAATTGAAATGAGAAGTAGGTATAGGAGTATGATTACACTAAGAAGGGTAAGAGAATATCCCTATTACTTACTCACTTCAAAACATGTTTAACAAGATTCTTTCGCAAGCCTTTTATTCTAGGGGGATTTGAGCATGTTTGGCATTCTGATCTACTATGAAAGTGAAGAGAATAGGCCTAATGCTTTTATACACAAACAAAGAGGCTTAAATTTTAGTGTTTGTTCATTCTTTGACTCCTTTCTATTGAAAAGCTTGGCATGTTTGGCATTTTGATTCACTATGAAAGTGAAGTGTGGAATGCCCCGCTAGGGAATCCAGGAGAACTTAACCTAAACATGCATCTAGGTTTGCAGAATAATTTTTTTTTAAAAAAAAGTTAACATACAAGATATACATCAATGAGGAAGCAATAATCATTAACTCACATTAACATAATCCAAACAACACAGGTTACAACTCTCAAGGGTTCCTTGACGATGATTATGTTAACATTAATTAGTATATATTAGGGTACAATTTTAAAACTCATATAAACAAATGAAATCTAAAAGCAACATCACATCAAAGTTATCATAAATACAAATGGTACCAAAAGGTATCCATAAACCTGCATCCACTGCACATGTCGCAGGGTATGTCAAAACAAAAACTGAAAGGAAGTACAACAAGATATCACTGAATAATTGATACAAAGATACATGATCATAAGAAGAAGAGAATGAAGAACATGACTCCAACAATAAAGATCAAGAAGGAAAAATTGCTACAGGGATCATCCAGCACTGGTACATGAACGTCAGAATCTCAAATGGTAAAAGAACCACTACCACCCAACCTCGTAAACTTAAATGGTCCACTCCCACTGTGCTAAGGAGATAACAACATATCCCACTTGGATAACAAACATCAAACAAATCAAGCTAAGGAAAGGATCCTAAAAGCATATAACCCATAAGGTACAACATACTCAACCCGAGGAAACCAACACATGTAGGAAACCTAAGATTCATAAAGGAAGTGTCATCACATGAGCCAACTCTAAGGTTATTTTGGTAGTCTCTTCAGACCCCGGCGCCCTAGTGACTCTATGTTGTATCAGTAACCCCTCATGTAGAAAAGGTACTAACTATGTCGTATCCAGTCCATGTAGGCGGCAAGCATCTTCTCACTCCCATCCTAGTCAAAACTCAATCAGGAATTCAGGCATGGGCGAGGCACATAATATCTTATTAGGTTCATTTTAAACTCTCAATGTTATTAATTATCACTTATTAAGCTACTTATAATAGGATATCCTGGTAGCCACTTCTAGGCTCCGACACCAATTACAAGCCACTTCCCACTATACACTTAGATAACCTACCCTAGGGCTTTACAAGATCAAGAGTAACTTTGAGTTAACACAACTCATAAATCTCAATAACTAGATCCAACGATGACAGAAACATGCAAAGCTAGAATCATCATAGAACAAGTTCACTGACGCAACAAAATATGCAAGGTAAACAAACATGATAGATTAAACATCCAAAACCCCACCTCTGGAATTACATCTCCCAAAAGCTAAATTAATGCTACCCATACCAGTAATCAAGAAAAGAAACCAAACTCCAATAATAAACACATCATTATGAAATTCTCATAAAATAATTATTAATTATATAGCATTATTCTTCTTATTTTTTGTTATTCTAAAAGAATTCTCATGTATGAATTTTATTTATCTCTCAAAATAGAATTTCTAAAAATAGAATACTACTACATGCAACTGAATATGCAACTGAATATGTCTTCCTTAAATAACATGCACTGAATAGATGTTCAGAGCACTGAGTTCTACACTAGGAACTCTGTGAAGTTGTGTGCCCATTAGATGTTGTTTTTTACCTATCTAGTGTGTTTGGGTACCCTCTCTAATGCATCTAGGGTGAGGAACCTTTGGCTGCAATGAAGCGATTACTCCCTTGAGTGTGGCTACCACTAGTCACCTTGTTATGTGAATGTTGTATGATTGATAATTTATTTTGGTTGATTTATGAATTGTTCGTGATGTGTGGGGGCTAGCATTGAAATTTTGAACTTTCTTATGATTGGTTTAGTCACCTAACTCTCTTTTCATTATCTATTTTGTGGCACTAGTCACACTTATTTTATTGTTGAAATTGAGAGCTCTAATGATTTAATGTTGGACTTGTGATTCCCCCACTTGGGTTTTACCTTTTTGAGTTTTGTGGTGGTTACTTCGAATGTTTGATATTGTTTGCCCTTTTCTGTGATAAGTATTATTTCTATCATGTTCATCATGGACCCCTGATAGTATGTATAAGGGAGGACACTGCGGAGATGGTACTATGTTTGCATGAGTGTTACATTGGCTATGTTTGCATAAACCTTTTTAACTGATTATTTGATGTATATATGAATATGTGTTTTGTATGCAATTGATTACTTGATGTTTTCTATAAATGTTGAATGAATAAAGTTTAGATCTATTTGAATTGTTAATGAATGAATATTGATCAATGTGATTTTTAGTTTATTCATAAATCGGAATTATATTGTCCTTAATGACTGTATATCATGTTCTTATTTTATGGCTTGTTTTTAGATGTTATGTTTTGTTTTTAGTAAATGCTTCGTGCTTGGGGGATATATATCCTCATCTATTTGTAGGCTTCCAAGAGTAAGCCTAATCCTAGGGGGGTGGATGTAGTACCCCACCCCTAGTCTGATTATATATATATATATGTTATGATTATTTAAGGATGAAAGATTATATGTTAAGAAATCATTGATACTAACCCCATACTTGCATGTGTATGGTTGATGTGTTTGTTTTATATTTTTGTTTGACGTACCTGATGTGGTTGAGGGACGGAGTCGTAGTTACTTGCTTGCGAGATCCACATGATCGTTCGATCCCCGCCATTGTCTATTATATATTTATATATGTATGTACATGCAGGTTTTGTATGCAAGTTTGTAGGTACCGGGCATCGACTTCTTTGAATTGTCAGGATGAGCGTGCCCTATCGCAATATCTCAAATGGTAAGAGAGGGGAGATAACACGGGTCCAAATCCTAACCTAAGCCATATTATTGTCCTGAAATAGTGGACAAGATTCTGCTATTTGTACCCTTCCTAAACTCATTTAGTTGATGTGAGTTTATAACCCTATCCTTGCATATGAATGTGGGTCTTTAGGTCCTTGTGATGCTTTCGATTTTGGTGCTTGGCATGTTTTCTATAATTAGATTATTTAATTTGATTAAATAGTGCAATTTTATTTTATTTTTGATCGATAAAAGGCCGAAGCCATAGAGAAATATTAAATAGTGCAATTTTTAATATATGGAATATTTTCTATTTTTAGCCATGAGAGATTATTTAATTAATTATAAATTAATTTAATGCAAATGTTAAGTTAGTTTATTATGTGGTAGAAGTATTTAATTAATGAGAATTAATTAAATATCTTCACCTTAAAAATTATTTAATTACAAATCTAACATTTGATTAATTGAAATGTATTTATTAATTTGAGTGTTAATTGAGCATGTGGGAATTATTTTAGAGTAAATAGTTTATTTTATTTTAATTGAATGCATTAAAGTTGCACAATCAGTAATTGTTTAAATTAAATTAAAGACATTAGTTAATTTTGGTTAAGTGTTCTCAACAAAAAGCAAAGTGAAAATAGACTTGAGTTCAACTGAAATCAAACTGCAAATCAAAGTCTAATTTCATGCAAGCCCTTTTGGGATGTTGAGTTAAATAATTCTTTTATTTTTAAAGTTGAGTTCATCTTATTTTTTAGAGTTGCATTCTTTTAGCTCTGGTATTCGGGTTTTCTATATAAGGGAGCTAAGAGACCATTTAGAAAGGGAATTCAATCAGGTTTTGAAGGATTCTCTCTTGGAAGATTTTTGGAGGATTAAAATTTTGGTATTTTTGAAAGCTCTGCGTATTCAAGATTTGGCATTGATTTTTTATTCAGCTTTGTGTATTAAGGTATGGTTTTAAAATCCTCAAAAATTTTCTGTTAAAATCATTGTCTTCTTCATGTTTGATTAGATCTTGTGTGTAGATGAGTGTTTGTTGAAAAGATGTGTTTATTTGATAATCATGAATGCTAGGGAATCATTTGGAAGGAAAATTTGGATGGGAGTGAGAAGATGCTTGCCGCCTACATGGACTGGATATGGCATAGTTAGTACCTTGTCTACACGAGGGGTTACTGGTACCTGTGTGTGTGAGTTTTGTACCTAGCTGTAGACACAACACTTCAGTAAAATATTAGAGGTTAGTAGAAATCAAAATCGTGCAGTGAAATGGAAACTAATCTAACCAGGTGATTTACTACCTTCTAGTAGGTGCAAGTATGTATTCTTAGATTGGATTGAGATCAGTGACCTTGACGACACCTAAACGAAGGATTTGAATGCAGAATCTAGATATGAGATGAATGCAAATTAATCTATATTTTTTATTTTTCTATGCAATTATGATGAAATAGACTGATATGAATCTATTCTAGATGAAAAACTAATATGCAATACAATTAATCTAACAATGATATGCTAAATATGAATGATCTCACAAAAGTTGTTGATTCGCAAAGAAGCTTCAATTCTTCAGATGTCAATTCACCAGCATAAGTTTGCAAAACTATGAGATGATTTGTGAAGAGCTGAAGCCTTGATTTTATAGAAATCCAGGGCTTTGGGGGTGCATGGAAAAAGCCATAAATCACTTTAGTTGATTTTTGAGTCAACGAAGAATTAAAGATAGTTAAATCACAAAAAATCATGCGAAAACAACTTTTTGATTTAAATCAGAAGTTGAGATCAGCTTTCAACTCAAAAGAGAGTTGAGTTTATTTTTAAAACAACTTGAATTGATTTTTTGATTTATAGTTTAACTATTTTTTGGATGTGCATAATTAATTATGAATTAAATAAATAAATAAAGTGATTTATCCTCAACTTAACTGATTTTAAAAATAAAATAATTGATTTATGGGTTAATCAATTATTAAATCAAACTTTTATTCCAAATTAATATCATTAAATATGACAACTTGCTTTAATTAATTAAATAAGAATTTAATCAATTAATGATAGGAATTTTGATTTATTGTCAAATTTAAATAATAATAATTAGGAATAAATATAATTAAATTCAATTAAATAATTAAGTGGCAGTATTAAATCTAATTAATTAAATATTCAGGATATTCAATTAATCAAACTTTAGGATAAATAGGATTTATCGCCAAATAATTATTAAATCAAAGATAATTAGGATAATTAGGAATATTCCCTGATGCAGAATTTAGGATAATCAATTAGGATTCGATGATGTTTCAATGTGCCTTAGGTTAGGACTTTGATGTTGATTTCATTCGATATATCAATATAGGAGGTTAATGAACTTATAGCCCATTTTTGGGGTATTACATTTTGCCCCTCTTTGAATTACTGTGCGAAGCGCAGTGGTTCAAAGACAGTCTGTGTATGATGTTGAAACTGATGTTTGAAATTGAATTTGATATGAAAGATGAATCGATTCCGAGATAGAAATCGATTGAAAGATTTGAAGATGTTAGGTCATGAATGACCAAAGATAATGTTAACTATAACAGCAATGAACTGGTGAGTGCCAAAATAATTGATTCTGAACCTTATGATTGTGAAGAAGTGAGTGACCGATTCCAGACTCGATTGTCCTTGTATGAATCACATTGGTATCACATTTGAACCCTTCAATTACGAAGAATCAAGGAAATAACACTGATGAACCGATGAGTTGATACAGTTTACAAGATAGATTAGGATACCAGATTGATATGGATGTCGATGACTCTGATATACCCCAAGTGATGATAGATTTTCCCCAAGCGACCAGGACTTTTGATGAGTCAGCAACTAGACATGGTTGTTGTCTTGATTACTGAGGAAAGATTTGATTTCAGATTTAGATTATAGACTTTGAATGATATGTAATACCATGCCCCCTTCGGGATTAAAATTGAAATCTAACAAGAAAAGTCATCGTTATAGTTTAGAAGCATGTTAATTAATTTGAGAAGTCGTTATACACATTTGAGAACGTGTTCTGCATCATTTAGAGGTCCCGAAGACCAAGTTTGACTAGGTTAAACCATGAGTTGACCATGGGTGACCAAGTTGAAATTTTGATAGTTTGATGTAAGATAATCAGTTAAGTTGAATTCTAGATTTCTGTGATGATTGAAGGTCGATTATGCAAGTAGTTAATAATATGAATGATCACAGATTTTGATTTTGATCCTGAAAAAGGATTCTACTTGCTATTTCGTTGGAGGAACCTTCGTGTGAGATTCACCTCTTGTTAGATTTGAAGATGTGATTGAAGAATCATTTAAGCATTGACATTTATCCAACCATTGTGAGATCATGCAAAGTACAAAGTGCAAAGAGACATACAAAATGAAATGCAACCTAAGACCTAGGACCTAGTCACTGATCATGTGTCGGTCATTCTCATCATTGAATTTTTAGGTAATCGGATAAATCAATACAATGCCCACTAGTTATGAAACCATAGACATATGAATATCGATTTGTATGCACAGGAATCAATACAATACCCACTGATTAGGAAACCATGGATATATGAATATTGATTTTGTTTTCGGAATGTTGGATTAGATATAAGCATCAAAGCATAAGTGCCAGGATGACCTGAATATCATGTCCATTTTGATATAGCAATTTGTATAAGCATTAGAACATAAACGTTGTGATGACCAGAATATATCTTGTGTTACAAACACATCAAACAGTCACGAGATCATTCTAAATCCAATGTGAATCACTCGTAGTGACCCTTTATCGTTCACATCCTTAGGTAAGATCACATTTCACAGTAGGAGAAAGAACTCACTCAAAAAGATAATAGTTAGATCAAAATTCCTTGAATTTTCTGGGTATTAATGGTTGAGGTACGCATGGCCATCCAATTCAAGATAGAGGCTCTTATAGCCAAACACCATTTCAATCCAGAATTTCCAAAGTTGTTAGATTTTTAACATACAAGCAGAAAACAAAGAAAAGATTATGCCTCCAGTCATCACTCTCTAAATCCTGTAAAGGACATCATTGAAGATCTTGAGAGAACATAATATGCAAAAATCTCAATGTGAATCAGTAAGCATACAAGGAGATAATTAAGAATAGATTGTTTTCAGTTTGTGTTTGATTGTGTTGTTGTAGATGCAAAATCCTTTTTGGAGACAAGATTGACTGACTGACTCGAATGAAACTTCAAAGGACTCTGATTGGATATGATACGTCTCAGATACATTGGAGGCCATAGGATATGACATTGATTGCCCCCAAGTTTGAACATTGATAGAATACTGACGCTTGAGCTGATTGGTGTACAGACCGACTTATTGAAAATAGGAATGCAGAAACAAACCGGGAGATATGTACAAACTAAAGCAAGACTGAAAGCTAGGAAAGACCAAGATTGTGCTGATAGATGGAGTGTTTTGAAACAAGTGGGGCCCGTTTGCTAGGTTTTCACCATCTTGGCAGAGATTTTATTTTTGCTATCAAGGTGCCTGTTTCCAAGTTTTCACCAAGGCACTTTTTCTTTTTCTCATTTTTTTGTATTTTTCATTTTTTCAAATTTTTATTTATTTTTACTTTTGATATTTTTCCAATTTTTTTGTACTTTTGATATTTTTTACTTTTTTTGTTAATCATCAAGGTGCCTATTGCTAGGTTTTCACCAAGATGTTCATTTTTTTCAGGACATTTTACCATAGACTGAATGCCTTAGGCATAGAATTTCTTCAAATGGAGAATGTTGATTGGTTCTCAGAGCTGTTCTCCTTCATTTGTTGAGAGTTGATAGGCACCAGAGCCAAAAGTAGCAGTGATAACAAAGGGACCCAGCCAGTTGGGTTCAAACTTTCCCTTGCGTTCTCGATGTGATCGATTTTTAGGATTCTCTCTCAAGACTAGATCACCAACTTGAAATTCTTTGTGTCTGACTTTCTTGTTGTAACCTCTAAACATTCTTTTCTGATATACTCTAAGATGATCATACGCTGCTTGTCTACGCTCATCTAGTAGTTCAAGTTCTTGCAACCTAGACACTCTGTAGTCATCATCAGTTACTAGATCATGCATTCTGATTCTTAGTGATGGGATTTCAACCTCAATAGGTAGTACCGCTTCAGACCCATAAACTAAAGTGAATGGTGTAGCCCCAGTGGGCATTCTAATACTTGTTCTGTAGGCCCAGAGAGCTAGATTGATCATGAGATGCTAGTCTCTTCCTATTTTATTAACTGTACGGTGCAATATTTTCAATAGATTCTTGTTAGAAGCCTCTGCTTGTCCATTCCCTTGAGGATAATAGATAGATGACCAATGTTATGTAATCTTGAATTTAGCACATAAATCATCTAGATCTTTGTTCTTGAATTGTCCACCATTATCTATGATTATGGAATGAGGTATCCCATATCTGCATATGATATAGTTCAATATGAACATAGATATTTATTTTCTAGTTGCTTGTGTCAAAGGGACTGCTTCTACCCATTTTGTAAAATAATCTATAGCTGTGATTATATTGGTATGTCCATTAGAATAATGAGGATGTATAGCCCCTATAAGATCAAAGGCCCATTGATGAAAAGGCCATTGTGTAGTAAAGGGAATTAGATCTCTCCCTGGAGCATGAATTAAGTTTCCATGCACTTGGCACTTTTGACAGTTCTTAGCAAATTTGATAGACTCTTTCTCCATTTCAAGCCAATAGTACCCAGCCCTAATAAGTTTTTGAGCTAGTGTTAAACCGTTTGAGTGTGACCCACAAATACCATCATGGACTTCCTCTAACGCATGTTGAGACTCTTCCCCTTCTAAACATCTAAGTAGCGTACCATCTAGACCTCATTTGTATAGATCATGACCAATGATGACATATCAGGATGCATTACGGATAAGGTATCTCTTTTCATGGTGGTTGAAGGTATCAGGAATGATTTGGTCTTGGAGATAAGAGAATAGGTTTTTGTATTTGGATGAATCATGACCAACAACAGTGCAGATCATACGGGTTTCAGGGGAATCATATGCAAGATAAGATAGTGCTTCCACCAGAAACTTATAGTGTAGCTCATGTTTAGGCTGTTGTAATAGAGTAGATAGTGTTGGAAATATTCAGGAATTAACCGAGTTACTGAGAGGGGAGGGGTGAATCAGTAACTCCAAATTTTTTTACAATTATAGATGTATTAACATATAGTTCACTTTTTTTTCTTCTGCATATAGAAAGCATGAAACTTAAAAGCATTCACAACAATGACACATAGATTTGGTTACCCAGAAACCTTCCAAAAAGAAAATAAAACTGGGGTGGGGATGAAACCCACAAAGCTTTAGTACTGCAGAATAAAGTTGGCCGGTTAAGGCTTACAATTTGATCACTTCTGATGATCTGCCCTACTAGGAACAATAAGGATTGCTAAATCCACCCTGTTAAAGGATTTACAAACATACAATGAAGTATGCACTCGATAAAGAGATTTTACAAAAGACTGTTAAGTCTACCTGGTTAAAGGATTTTAGTACTGATTCACCTGTTAGGATGAAATAGTAGATCTCTTGCTTTGCAACTGGATTGCTGATTGAGATTCGCTGATGTACTGATCACCTTCTGTGATGAATTTGTCTTTGTTGTTCCCTATACTGTTGTAGCCCTTTGTAATTTTCTTATCTCTGCCTTTCTTTCTTTTTCACATTCATACTCATTTTATTACATCTTGACATTTTTACAACATTGTTTATATACAAGTCTAAACAATTAATTACAATTACAAAGTCGGCTTGACAAATAAACATAAGTGCCACTAAGTCGGCCCAAGTATGGTTACACGGTTCCTGCAAACTAACTCGATGACTTTCTGATACTCGGCGTCCACTGCATTACTCGGCATCGTCATGCACTCGGTAGAAGTGAAGGCACGGTTCATACTAACCACTTGGTAGGTTTTGAACTCAGTAAATACTGGTGACTCGGTAGACATAATGTTACTCAGTTTACACTGTCCTGCTTGGTTTGCACTATCTTGTTTGGTTTGCACTGTCTTGCTCGGTTTGCACTGTCTTGCTCGGTTTGCACTGTTCTGCTCGGTTTGCACTGTTCTGCTCGGTTTGCACTGTTCTACTCGGTTTGCACTATTCTGCTCGATTTGCACTGTTCTGCTCAGTTTGCACTATTATGCTCGATTTGCACTCAGAATGCAAATAAGTGTTGTCACTAGTGGCAATTCTGCTTAATGCCAACAATCTCCCCCTTTGGCATTAGTGACAAAAACACTTATTGCCCAAAACTTATATACATGAATCATGCTGAGATTTATTTTTTATTTTTTTCAAAATTTGTCTTTGTCATAGGGCTTTATACATTATCTCCCCCTTTCAATGTGCTAACTTTTTCTTCTATACAAATCTTCTTCTATACATATCTCCTTCTATACATATCTCCCCCTTTTTGATGATAATGCCAAAGGTGTATATACAAGTGATTTACAGAGAGAATCCAAAATTTGATAGAAAATCAGAATGTACCTTCATTATTAGTGCCAAGGTTCTGTCCCAATTTTCTTGCAGAATCTTGCATGTTTGGATTGCAATTTGGACTTCTGCAGAGAGTTCAATCATGTGATCTGCTATAGAGAACTGATTGTCATGAATCAATGTTTTGGAATGTTCAATGTGCTTATACATTGTATTCATGATGGGAAGGATCATGTTCTGGATGTCTAGTAGTGTGGACCGGATCCTTGTGTCTTCTTTCAGTAGATCTGACTGCATATTTGATAGGTATGAGATTTTCATGTGATGAGCAGAGCTTGAACTTGGTTCAAGTTGCAGCTTTTGTATGCTGATCTTCATATCCTCATCCATTTTATTCATTTTATCCTTGACATCCTTTGTGAACTCGGCAATATTGCACAGTCTGGCCAAAAGAGAGGTGACATTCGAATAAGTAGATTCAATGTTTGACAAAACTGAAGACAATTCCACTTGATTAATAGCTATGTGCTGAGCAATGTGCTCAAGCACTTTATTGTTGAATCTCTTCTCGGCTCTTTCAACTAACTTTTTTGTCCCAGATGAATCCTCATTGTATTTATTTACTGCTTCTGCTAATTGTAGCAAAACATGTTGAGAGGAGTCTACTTTAATACCTAATGCATCAGACAAAATGTCTTTAGCATCCTTAATGATTTGATATTCCTTGTCTCTCTCCTCTTTAAGCTTCTTTTGCTTTGCTTTCCTTTGGAGGATTTCACCTATATTTTGCATTTGGTTCGCTGATAGATTTGCAAAATCTAATGTTGGAATCTCTATTTCTTCATCTAGGTCTATATCCTCTACTATATTCTTACCCAAAAATTTTATACTCGGTTGAGCCTTAGGCTTATCTGTACTTGATGCCTTAGTAGTAGTGATAGTAGACATAGTAGGACTGGCTATAGAGACTGGCATACTGTCTACTGGAGAACTTAAAGTATTTACACTTGTAGAATCAAAAATTGGAATACTTACTGCTGGAAAACTTGATGAAGTGGGAGACTGCAACTCGGTAGAAGAAATGGTGGTTGCTTTTGTTGTTGCTATAGGTGATTGGACAAAAGTTGAAGTTGTCACAACCATGCTTGAAGGTGTCTCCGAGCTAGATGTAGAAACTTTTACTGGAGAGGTAGGAAGTGATGCAATGACTTTTGCTGCTATCCTCACAGTATCATCTACCTCAGTGGCTTCTTCTTGTTCATCACTGTCATCTTCAATATCTTTTATTATTACTGTTTCAATACTCGGTTGGTGAAGATGGTATATGTTCTTCCATGTGGCATTTGCAGCCTTCACAACCGATTCAATATTGTTGATCAGAATCAAACAAGTATTGAACTTTAGTGTCATCTTATTTTCATTTTCCTTTAATGCCTTCTTTATTTCATCATTTTTCAAGCTCGGCATTAACTGTCTTAGGGTTTGATCAAATATGTCTATTACAGTTTGCTTTGCATTGCTCCATCTCATTTTTATTGGATCTAATAAGACTACTGGAACCTGTGGGGCTATTTCATTAGGAGATTATTTCCACTGTCCTATCTTTTCAATAACAGCATCTTCTATTTCCTTCTATTCTATTTCCGATCTGGTTTCATATTTAAAAGATTTTATGTTACTTACTCCAAATCCTGATCCTTCTCTAAAAAGTTTGATCCTCTCTTGAAAGTTTAGAGGAGGCCTTTTGAATACTATATCTTTGTCTACCTTGTCTGCCTTGTCTGCCTTGCCTCTTGCACTTCTCCTTGTAAATACAGTAGTGGGAGGCTTAGGTGCCTTAGTGATGAATACCTTTCCTTTCTTCTTTGCAGGTTCTGGTTCCTCTGTTTTCTCATCCTTTTCCTCTTCTTTTTCATCATTTTCTCCTTTGTCTTCGGTTAGCATTTGCATTTTGGCTATCCTCTTCTTTCCTTTGTTTACCGCCTGTGGAAGCTTTATGCTTAATTCAATTCTCACCTTTGCTTCATCATATGTTCCAAAATATGGAGCTTTGGGAT
Source organism: Chamaecyparis obtusa (assembly GCA_027943335.1). NCBI lineage: Eukaryota > Viridiplantae > Streptophyta > Pinopsida > Cupressales > Cupressaceae > Chamaecyparis > Chamaecyparis obtusa. Next base: position 2,288,635 of record BSBK01002625.1, read on the forward strand.
TAACAGGTTGATTAAGAAGGGCTTCAGTGATATTCTTGGTTTCATCAATATTTACCTCATAAGGAAGAGATTTTACATATACAATCCTCGGTTTAGCTGCTTGAATATATACATTGTCACAGTCTACCATGAAACAAATGTCATCCTTATAATCTTCCACCAACTTCTGTGGAATCCAGAATCTGTCATTCATTTTCTCTTTGAAAGACTCAAAATAACTATCCATGACGCTTTCAAAATTTTCACCCATTTCTGAGATGTATTCATTTATCTCATAAAGGACTGGCACATCTTTTCTCCATACAACTTTTCCTTTGGAAGGGAAGAATTTCTGAACATAGAAGAATAAACAGACCAGTAGAGATCCAAACTTACATGGATTGTTTTTGGAAGTTTGAATGCTTTCCATGTTCTTGTTAAACTGTTTTAACAATAAATCTGCAAGGTCAAATGATAAGTTATTCTTGACCACTTTGTATGCTAGGTCAATAGCTTCACAGGAGACACTATTCTGTCGACTTGAACTGTATATTTTATGGGCAATTATGTGTGTACCAAACTTCAGTTCAGCATTGGTAATGCTGCTAACTTTCATGCCTCTACCGTCCCACTTGGCTAGGGTTTTCTTCTCCAGTTCTGACCGACCTAGGGTTTTGGTAGTTTTTGCTTTGTTCAACATGGGAAGACCGGTGATTTGATGAATCATCTTCTTGGTGATCTCTATGGGTTGCTCAAGCCAAATCTTGCCATCATGTACACGGCTGAGAATGTATCTAACCCATTTCTCTCGAAAGTTTCGAGGTAAATGTGCAATGTGAACTAATCCCTTATCTTCCAGATGTTTGTGCTCGGGTTTTAGAATACCATCCACACACAGTTCCTCACGCACAATATCTAGCTCTAGGTTTCCCATTTCTTGAATTGCACAGTTGAAATGATTGCGAATATCGTTAATAAGTAGTACCTTAGGAGGAATCTGAGATTGAGCTCCGTTCGGGTCTAGGGCTACTACAATTGCGGGCACGATCTTGAAATCTGGTGCTCTCCATTCCCCTTGGACTAACATTTCTGATCCTTTCTTCCCTGAAGTGCTGGATGATGCCATGGTAGCTCACAGAAAATTCTTTTCGCAAAAGTATTTGAATCGCTGGATTGCTCTTAAAATTTTCTGCTCTCAAAGTGTTAAAGTTCGCGGTGAGGAATGAGTTCGATTTCTTGCCTTTTGTTTACAACTCTGTCATTAATGCTCAGTACAAATTAGGGTATGAATTCCGACAAACTGTCACCCACTAAGAATTAATTTCTCGGTAAAGACTTCGCAACTCGGTGAACTCGAGAATTCATATTGCTCCGACCTCGCTCGGTAAAGACTGGTACCGACCTTGCTCAGTGAAAACTAATACCGACCTTGCTCGGTAAAGACTGATACCGACCTTCCTGTGATCTTACTGCATCTTGTATGCTGATTTAGATCTTTCTTTTAATTCGGTTCTAGAACTGCTTGAAGTTTTTCTATGAGAATACAGTTCTAGTGCTTTCTTGGAAATTTAGTTTGAGTTGATAGAGCCACCCATTCCATTACTTGGACTGGTTTGCTCGGTAGATTTAGGAATCCACTTTTGTCTCACCTGTTTCCTGACCTTAGTTGCTTCATTCTTCTTTCCATCTTCAACTTCACTAGCATTCATGCAGTTTCTGGCTATGTGACCGAGTTTAGTGCATTTGAAGCATCTTATGGTAGTATCTCTTTTCCTTAGATGATGTTTTGTGCAGTTCATGCCAATGTGTCCATATTCTCCACAGTAATGACATCTACACCAGGTGTTGTAGTCCCATCCAAACATTGCTTTCATAATTTGTTCTGTTGGATTGAATGTTTTGGATCTGCACTCGGATGCTTTGTGACCTTGTTTGTTGCATTTGTGACAATTACCTCTGAATCTTGGTTTTTCCCTGCATTCATTTGCTTTGTGACCATGTTGATTGCAGTTGTAGCATTTTCCATTGAATTCTGCTTTTTCATTGCTCCAACATTTATTTGAAGTATGTCCTATTTTACCACAATGATTACAAGTAGGTTTCTGATTTCTTTGAGTACCTTGCTTAGAAGATTCACCTTCTCCTTTGTATCCAAGTCCTGCTTTTCCTTTCTGCCTATGAAGATTTCGCTCATACAGCTAATTCAAGTCTTCTTGGCTTTTCAGCATTCCTTCATTGATTTGTTTTTCAGCGTTTAGGTCATCCACCAATCTTAGATTGATTTCCTTTTCAGATCTTAGTTCTTCTCTTGTGCTTTCTATTTCTTATCTTAGATTCAGAATTTCCTCATTTGTATGGGAGATCTGATCAATTAGGTTTTCTAGCTGAAGGGTTTTATTTTGGACTTCATTGTTCCTTCCATCTAATTCATCTTTCAACTTATTTCTTTGTTCTAAGATCTCACAAAATCTTGTTGAGTGTAGCTCTTGTTCTCTTTTTAATTTTCTCACTTCTTCCTGCAGAGACCCATTCTTTTCTAGGAGTTCTTTGACAGCATTGTTTGCTTCATCTGAGCTATTTGAGGGAAAAAGATCTTCAATCTTTTCTTCAATGTAATTATGATCATTCATCTGATTTGCAAGTTCCTTCCTTCTTCTTAGGGATTGGGAAAGATGTTCTTTTTCTTCTTTAAGTTTAGCTATGGCCATTTCCAGATCTAGCTTTTCATTTTCAATCACCTTGTTCAGTTTGAATACCTCCATTGTCCTGGATCTTTGCTCAAGCTAGTTAAGCTTTATCTTGAGAACCAACTCTGCTCTAATACCAATTGTTGGAAATATTCAAGAATTAACCGAGTTACTGAGAGGGGAGGGGTGAATCAGTAACTCCAAATTTTCTTACAATTACAGATGTATTAACATATAGTTCACTTTTTTTTCTTCTGCACATAGAAAGCATGAAACTTAAAAGCATTCACAACAATGACACATAGATTTGGTTACCCAGAAACCTTCCAAAAAGAAAGTAAAACTGGGGTGGGGATGAAACCCACAAAGCTTTAGTACTGCAGAATAAAGTTGGCCGGTTAAGGCTTACAATTTGATCACTTCTGATGATCTGCCCTGCTAGGAGCAATAAGGATTGCTAAATCCACCCTGGTAAAGGATTTATAAACATACAATGAAGTATGCACTCGGTAAAGAGATTTTACAAAAGACTGTTAAGTCTACCTGGTTAAAGGATTTTAGTACTGATTCACCTGTTAGGATGAAACAGTAGATCTCTTGCTTTGCAACTGGATTGCTGATTGAGATTCACTGATGTACTGATCACCTTTTGTGATGAATTTGTCTTTGCTGTTCCCTATACTGCTGTAGCCCTTTGTAATTCGCTTATCTCTGCCTTTCTTTCTTTTTCACATTCATACTCATTTTATTACATCTTGACATTTTTACAACATTGTTTATATACAAGTCTAAACAATTAATTACAATTACAAAGTTGGCTTGACAAATAAACATAAGTGCCACTAAGTCGGCCCAAGTATAGTTACACGGTTCCTGCAAACTAACTCGGTGACTTTCTGATATTTGGCGTCCACTACATTACTCGGCATCGTCATGCACTTGGTAGAAGTGAAGGCACAGTTCATACTAACCACTCGGTAGGTTTTGAACTCGGTAAATACTGGTGACTCGGTAGACATAATGTTACTCGGTTCACACTGTCCTGCTCGGTTTGCACTATCTTGTTCGGTTTGTACTGTCTTGCTCGGTTTGCACTGTTCTGCTCGGTTTGCACTATTCTGCTCAGTTTGCATTGTTCTACTCAGTTTGCACTGTTCTACTCAGTTTGCACTGTTCTGCTCGATTTGCACTATTCTGCTCGGTTTGCACTCAGAATGCAAATAAGTGTTGTCACTAGTGGCAATTCTGCTTAATGCCAACAGATAGCGTTGCCATTGCATCAGTAGCCTTGTTCTTTATTCTAGGAATTTGCTCAAATGTGATAGATATGAAATACTTCTTTAAATCATCTACCATTCTCTTATAAGGAATGAGCTTTTCATCTTTAGTTTGGTACACATCATTGACTTGATGGATAACAAGTTGAGAGTCTCCATGAATGTGTAGCTCTGTCACTCTCCACTCAATTGCTAGTTTCATGCCATTAAGAAGGGCTTCATATTTTGAAATATTGTTTGTGCAAGGGAACTTTAACCTAAATTCTTTTGGGATTGAGTATCCTTGAGGAGTTATGAACAATATGCCTGCTCCTGATCCATTCTGTGTATAGGAGCCATCAAAGAATAACTGCCATTCTCTAGAAGAAAGAGTCATGATAGAGGAATCTGGAAATTCCATTTGCATTGGTGTATCATCAATCATAGGTGCATCTGCTAATTGGTCAGCAATAACCTATCCTTTGATAGCTTTTCTTTCCACATATTCAATGTCAAATTCACTTAAGAGCATGACCCATTTAGCTAATCTACCTGTGAGGGAAGCTTTGTTTAGTAGGTACTTGAGTGGATCAATTTTAGCTACCAAATGTGTGGTATGAGCTAACATATAATATCTCAATTTCTATGATGCAAAGATCACAGCTAGACAAGCTTTCTCAATCATTGAATAATTCTTCTCATATGCAACCAATGTTCTACTGATATAGTATATAGCTCTTTCCTTTTTGTTCTCATCATGTCGTGCAAGCAATGCCCCCAGTGATGTATCTGTAGCGGAGACATATAAGATCAAAGGCTTCCCTAGAATGGGAGGCATCAAGATAGGAGGATTTGATAGATACTTCTTGATATGATTAAAGTTGTTCTCACATTCTTCATTCCATGCAAAGGTCACACCTTTATGTAATATTTTTGTAAAAGGTTGTGATATGTCTGCTAACTGTGATATGAATCTTTTGATAGATTGAACTCTTCCTTGCAATGTCCTCATTTGACTAATATTCTTTGGAGGTTGCATCTCCATTATAGCTTTCACTTTAGCTCAATCAACTGTAATGCCCTTCTTTGAAACTATGTATCCTAAGAGCTTTCCAGAAGTGACACCAAAAGAACACTTCTTAGGATTTAGTCTGAGACTAAATTTTTCCATTATGTCTAGTATCTTGCTCAAGTCATTTAGATGTTCAGCTCGAATCATAGATTTTTCTAAAGTATCATCAACATAATCCTCCAGTCCTATGCATCATGTCATGGAAAATAGATGTCATAACTCTCTGATATGTAGCACCAGCATTCTTAAGCCCAAATGGCATGACATTCCAACAGAAGGTGCCCCATGCACATGTAAAAGCAATTTTCTCTTGATCTTCTGGAGCAATTTTTATTTGATTATATCCAAAAAAAACCATCCATTAAAGAATACATCTCAAAGCCTGCAGTCATGTCCACTATCATATCAATGTTAGGTAATGGAAAATCATCCTTAGAGCATGCTCTATTTACATCTCTAAAGTCTGTGCACACTCTGATTGATTTGTTGGATTTTGAAATAGGTACAATATTATAGATCCACTCTGCATAGTCAATAACTCGGATGAATTTGGCTTTTAGGAGCTTCTCTAATTCAGCTTTTACCAAGAGTGCAACATGAGGATGCATCTTTCTCAATTTTTGCTTGACAGGTTTGACATTTGGAGCTATAGATAAATGATGCATTATAAGATTAGGATCCAACCTTGGCATATCTGAATATTTCCATGCAAAGTTGATCTTCTTCTCTGTTAGGAATGTTGTAAATTTTTGCTTCTCTTCTTCTGATAAAGATTGTGCTACATGAATCAACTGTGGTTCTTCTATTGTTCCCAAGTTGATGGATTGAGTGGGCTTAATTAGAACTGGAGATTTGTCCTATAAATGACTCAGAAGGACATCAAATGTCTCATCCTTAAGCACCTCAGAGAGGTTTTCACCTTTGGATACGTCTTTTATTTTTACTTTTGTAGGTTTTGAGACTACCACAAAGTGGTTTTCACCCTCAGAACTCCTTCTCTTTTTATTCTTATTCTTATTTTTTTTGACTAAGATACTTGATGTCCGACTCCGTCATGCTAACGCTCGGTTCACTGATGGAAGTCCTCATAGGCTTAACTACATTGAGGTAGCAAGCAAGGGCATAGTCATTTGGGAAGGTATAAATACCATGGCTCAGATTTGCGGAGGTTTGATCATGAAGTTCAGGATGTTGGATAGTCAAAATGGGGAAAGATTGGGAGATAGTGTTTACGGATATGGATCTGTCATCATTGGTCCTGTCTACACTTAAAAATGGCTTCGTTAATTAATTAAATATTTATTATTTAATTGATATTGACTTGATAAATTAATTAAATATTTATTATTTAATTAATAATTATTTTCTCTATTTATTAAATAGATTATTCAATTTATTTAGTAAATTCACTATAGTCTATTCCTCTATCCTAAGTCTTCTAATTAGTCTTATTAAAGTGATTTAATTAAATACACAATCACCTAAATATGACTAAGTCCCCTAGTCCACCTCACCTACCTAGTCACCTGACACATCACTTTGGCTAAAATAAATAATAATTATTAATTATTTATTAGTAATTATCCTCACCCACACATGTCCTATTCTTAAGGGCTATGTGGCCTCATAAGACTTGGTCTCATGACCACATGTCCTCTCTTAAACCAAGTCAAGAGACATGCCCTATTCCTAAAGGGCTTCTCAAGCCACATCTAAGGGTCAAAGGTGACTCATGGGACACTTGTACAAAGAGGCCTCATGAGGAAAAGGTCTCTCCCTTTTTCTCTCTTTGGTCTTTGTGAGACACTTGGCATGTGTCTTTCCCTTCCACCTTGTTCTCCTCCATGTCAATGTGAGAGGAACATCATCCCTATTCTTCCTCTCACATTCCAACTACATCCCCCTTTCTCTCAACTCCTTCAACTAAGTCAATCCTAGCCTTAGGATCTTCCACCTTTCATTCTCAATCGTAGGATTGTGCCACCTAGGCCTAGATCCTCCAAAAATCTATAAAAGGAGCCTCATTTCCCCTTTGTGAGCTAATAGGTATTTTTGTAATCAAGCATTCAAGCAATAGGCAATCAAGCATTCAAGCATCCAAGCACTCATTATCAAGCATATTCATATCATTTTGTGAAGCATCCATACTATCATCATCTCATTTGCATAATTAGGATTTAGTTTTGCATTCAAACATTCAATCTCCACACTTTGGTATCATCTTGGGCAAGGAGCTTCAAATTGGAAATCTGAGAGCTCAACACATCCAAGAAATCAAAGCATAGGAGGACAATGGAGACAAGCTACATGGTAAGTGAAGGTAAAATCTTATTTTAGCTTCAATTTGGTGTATTCTTCATTGTTGTTTGCTAATTAGTTAGATTCATTAATCTTAAAATAGTTAATTTATCATTTATAGTAGTTAGTACAACTAATTTGCATACATTTTTGGTGCCCACCGTGGGGCCTCCCCACATTTTTAACATTTTATTTTGCAATTTTTCATGTGCAGACATTTCCAAAAAAAAAATTTGCGCATTCATCCACGATTGATGTGCATTCATCACTCTATGTTGCACATTTATTATCTATTAAACTGTCATTTTTTTTAATTTCTATTTTTTTAGCTTACTGGTAAACAACTGCGCATTCATCTCACTATCTTGCACTTACATCATACTCTGTTGCGCATTTGTAAAAATAGCGCATTCATACCATCGCCTGGCGCATACATTTCATTTTGCTGCACATACATATATTTTGCACATAAATTCACCTTTGTTGTGCATTTAGTTCACTGTTTTGCGCATTTGTTCATTTCTGTGGTAAAATTCACTTTTTTGTTAGATTTCATTTTAGCTAACTTTTTAACAAGTTTATGTTCATTCTGGTAGTATTTTAGGCTATTTTTGCAGGATGTTATTTTGAAGACCCCATTGCTAAGAAAATTTCTAACGGTTTGTTTGCAGATTTCCAAGGGGTTTGCAAAAGAAACTAAAATCTTGTTTGGGCTTAAAATACAACATGCTTTTGCTTTGTGTGTTTTCTTTAGCATAGATTTGAGTGTCTATTGTGTTTTTCTTTTTAAGCTATCTGTAATCCCAAAATTATAACAATGTATCCTCTCCCCTCGCCATTCTTGGATCTTGGGTGTAAGAGAAATTGTTATAATTTTTAGAGGCCGGTCTTTGGTGGGAAAAGAGGTACTCACCCCAAGGAACGACCCAATCGGTAATAGGCTAAAGCCAAGCCCTTCCAAACTAGTATATAAAAAATGCTAGTGTGATTAATATCACATTAGATAGGTGTGAATTCATTGTGGCAACCAAAATCTCTTTCAGTACCCCAGTGGTGCGTTAAAGTCCTACTTAGTAGAGGTGAAAGCCTTGCTTTGAAAGGATTGGGAGAGCCCCCTTAATTGGGAAAATGATTTGATCACAACCACCTGAACGGATGTCCTTACTAAAAACTTTTGTTTAGTGGCCAAAAACCTTCTATTTGCTAGCTCAAGGGGTCACCCAAGCCCGTGAAGACACCCCACATTACTCACGGTTCATAGTAGAGATAGCAGTTCTTTGGGAAGTAATGACCCATTGAATTTGAAACTTGGTGTTCCTGAGAAGTGAGTGCACTATAAGGAGGAGCCTGTACCTTCAAGTTCCTAGGTTGTTCGCTATGGATTTGCGTGGCTGGATTTTATTATCCTAGCAGGGATTCAGCAGATATTGTCCTTGCCAACCTTAGGATCATAAGCGTGTTTGTGCATTCATACTAGAATAATTAGATTAAATCATTTATGTCTTGTGTGTGTGTGTTTATGCACTTTCCATTTGCCAAAAACCAGAAAACATCAGAAAATCAGACAAATTTCCAATCTTGCAGTTCTAATTTTTCAAAAATACAAACCTGCGCATTCATCACAATTTTTTGTGCATACATTAAATTGTTCTGCGCATTTGATCATTTTCCCATGCATCAATTCAAACTTGTTGCTCATTTGTTTCATTTTGTTGCACATTTATCAATCTATCTTGTGCATTTGTTGCTGAGCATTTACAATAGTGAGCATTTCCACCAACTTTGAAAATTTCAAAATCACTTTTTTAGATACCCATTTTCGTCCTTAGTAAGATTCTATAAAAAAAATTGCGTTACACAGACTTCTAATCTTTAGTTTGACTATTTTCATCAATTTTCATCATTCTTCCTTCACCACAAGTCATCAAATCATCTTCTACAATTCCAAATCTAGTGTTGAACCATTACCCTATCTATTAGATTTTGATCTTTGTGAGTTTATCCTATCAGGATCTATCATCCTCTATCAAACTTACCTAGGTTACTATCTCTTGATTTTATTTGTCACATCATAGAGAAATTTATACTTCCTATTGACTTAGATTTTATCAAGTTGGCTCCTCACTTTTCAGCACTTTTTCACTATCTTTTCTATCAACCACTCTTTCCATATCTTTTCATCAAACATCTTTCATCCCACAAATTAATTTTCCCATTTTTATGGTTCAAACTCGATCTTAGAAACTAAAACAACCCGTTGATTCAGAATCCCTAGACAAAATGAAAGGAAACAAAAGTAATGACGAGAATCCTTGGCTCGAAGCTCCTAAGAAAACTTCACTTTTTAAATCTGAAGAGGAACCCACAGATCAAAAACTTAGGGATGCTACACAAGATCTTAGATTTTATCATGTCATGGAAAGACTCCTAGACCTAGATAGAGAGATGTATTTCCTCATGCTTTCTCAATAAGGAGCCAAACTACCAAGTGATTTTGATATTTCTCATCTTAGAGAACCGACTATTGTAACCAATCAAGAAATTCCTAGTAGTTCTCAAGATACTCATGGAGCAAAAGAAACCAAGCAGCCATCTCATGCTTCTCAAAATGATCAACAAAACCATGTTTCCCAAAACATGCTTCCCATAACAATGCTTCTCACAACAATGTTTCCCAAAACACTCAAGGAAACACGTTATCTTTGGATCCCATTCTACAACAAATCCAGATGCTTCAACAACAAATCTGTGACATCCAAACTGGATCATCAACTAAGAAGTATTCCTTGGATGATATATGTCCTTATCCTTTTGATAAGAATTTAGCAATGATTCCATTCCCTCCTCATTTTGAGGTCCCAAAATTTGACATATACAAAGGGAATTCGGATCCACAAGACCACATTCGTGAGTTTTGTGCTGCTTGTATTGAAGTCGCTCACAATGACACTTATCTTATGTGACTATTTCCATGAAGTTTAGGAAGACAAGCCATGGAATGGTTCTCCAAACTACCCCCAGGCATCAAATCTTTCAATGAGCTTCTTGAAAAATTTGTGACTCATTATTCATATAACATCAAACATGAAGTCACTATGCTTGATCTTTGCAATGCACATCAAAAGAATGGAGAACCCTTCCTTACTTTTTTGCAAAGATGGCGTCAATTGTTTGCCAAATATCCACGAACAATTCCTGAACAAGAAAAGATGGATATTTTTGTGCATAACCTTACACCAGAAATGAGTTATAGGTTACAATTGCAATGTCCGTCAAACTTCAATAAGCTCATAGAAAATGGTATCAAGATTGAGGAAGCCATGGTCAAAAAAGGTGATATAAAACTTTATTCTAAAGACAATGTTGGATCCTCAAATTCCAATTCCAACAACTACAACAATGACAAATCAAAATTATGGAATAAAAACAAAAACATTGTCAATGATGGGATTATTGATAATCGTAATGTCAAACCAACACAACCCCTTCTCAATCTCACAAGTTAGGCCAATGCTACTCAAGGAACCTACAACAATCAATCATCAAATCAAAACACCAACAAAGATTCATCTAAACCAAGATTGCCTTTTATGTCACCTCGAATAAATTTTACTACTTTAGGGGAATCCCTCGAATCAGCATTATGGAAGTTAATCACAAAGAAACTCATTACACTTCCTGAAATGAAAGACTTTGAACCTAGAGTAAAACCTTCTTGGTGGAATGTGAATCATTATTGCGAGTTTCACAGAGGAAAAGGACATAAAACCAATGACTGCCTAAGACTCAAAAATGTAGTTCAAGACTTAATTGAAAGTAGTGAAATTGGTGTTGACAGACATACCTCAAATGAATCACATACGGCTTTCAAAGATCCACTTCCTGAGCATGAAAAAGGAGGTTCTTCCAACACTAAGGGTGACAATCAAGCTAATTATAATTCTACTCCTGATCGATATGTTGGTAACATTTCTAAATGTCATCTTTCTAAGTATTATGCCAATGTCATTACCATCAAAGGAAAATCAGAGAGTCAACCAGTCCATGTTACTACTCGTGCTCAATCCAAAGTTACTCTCCAAGGAGTCTAATCTAAACTAAGCACATCTCAAAATAAGCCAGTTTATGTCCCAAAGTCTACACCAAATATTTCCAACCAGTACAATCTTTTGGAACAACTCAAGAAAACACTTGCCCAGATATCCATCCTAGAGCTTTTGCGTCTATCCCCATCTCACAAAGATATCCTTGAAAAAGCTCTCTTAGAGACCCAGGTCCCCACAAATCTAGATCATGATCAATTTCAAGCTATGGTGGGCCATTTAACAACCCCGCATTACCTATCCTTCACTAAAAATGATGACTTAGCTATTACCCAACCTCATAATGCTCCCCTACATATCGAATTCCTTGTCCAAAGTCACAAAATCAAATGAGTACTAATAGATGGAGGAGCTGGCTTAAATATCTATACATTGAAACTAGTCCTTGCATTGGGATTTTTTGAAAATGTTGTTGATTCCAAGAAGAAAATCATGATAAAAGCTTATGATGAGGAAGAGAGGTCATCCAAGGGGTTTTTTGTTCTACCAATCAAAGTAGGTCCTATAATCAAAGATGTACCTTGCCAAGTTCTAGACATGGATCTTGCTTATAACATTCTCTTGGGAAGACCATGGATTCATTCCATGCAAGTTGTACCATCAACTTATCATCAATGCTTGAAATTCCCTCATAATGGTCAGGAAGTCACTATTAAAGGAGACACTAATCCATTCCAGTATTGCAGCTCTATGAAGACATCTGATTCTTTGATACCTTATAACCGTACTGGATCTTCTACAACTACACCCAGTGATCCTAATAATATAGCATCAACTTCTAAATCCAATGGGATCAAGATAGACATAAAAGAAAGAAGTATGGGAGAATACACTTTAGGTCAAGCTCTTTGCATCACAGAGTTACCTTTATCTCCTAGATCATATGGTAGATCTTTGATCACTAAACAACAATCAGAACCCCCTTCAACACTTGTTTATGACACATTTATAAGTGGGGGCACAATATCCAAAGAGGCAGTTGAGCGTAATGCTAATCATTTGCTTAAATCACAAAAGAATGAAGAGGATATCAAACATGAATATATATCACCTGATGTCTATGGTAAAGGGTATACTTTGCTACAAAAGATGGGATACCAAGGTGCTGGACCTATAGGGTTACAAAGAGAAGGTGTTATCAAACCAATTTTGCAAAATCCAAACTATCAAAGAGATACAACAGGATTAGGATACAAAGGAGAAGGACCAAAAGAACCAAAATAAAAAGCAAAGATCACACCTTTTCATGAGATATCTAAAGCTCCTGCCTTAAAATTCAGAAAGAATGGTATGTATGTAGATCTAGAGAAACAAACGATAGCACAGAGAATCATTGATAGACTTGGGGATATTGATGATTCTGACTCAAATGATTATGAATGGGATTCATTATCTGATTGTACTGAAGAGATGGGAGTTGATTTTGTCCATCACCATAGTAATGATTACCATGAGGGGGAGAGTTCAAAGACTGACTCACTAGGATTAGTCCCACATGATACTACTTTTGTCAATTGTGAGGAGAGTGACCTTTATCTTGCGATAGATGAATCGGATGAGAGTATGGAAATAGACCTCGCTGATACCATCATAAACCTTGACAACTTTTCCATCAATACCATCTTTGCCTTTGAAACTAATCCAAATGATCCAATGCCCCTTGTACATCCTGAGCTTATCGATTGGGATTCTCCTGATCATCCAGAACTTGATGTATTCCATAATGATGATGCAATCATTGACTATCTTGGAATCAAAGATCATTTACCACCAGGAGATCACAAGTTAGGATTTTTGATAGAATTCAATGACATGGCCTACTTTGGTGAGAGTGCCAATCCTTTTAGTCATAAAAATATAAAAATAATCAACAGATATAATGGTGAAAACCACTCAGTGGCAGTATTAGATCCAAAAATAGTAAAAAGAAATGATGCATCTGATAGTGAAAACCTCTCTGAGGCACCTGACGATGGAAGGATTGACACTCTTCCTAATTATCTGTATCAATAACAATCTGCTATTCTTATAGAACCAACAGTACCTCTTAACATTGGAATAGAAGAGTCTCTGTGCATCCTCAAAGTAGCAGCATCCTTGACAGAATCAGAGAAAGAAGCTTTTGCAAAAAATTTCAAAGAGAGACAAATCAACTTTGCTTGGTCTTATGTCGATATGCCTGGTCTGGACCCCAATCTCATTATGCATCATATATCTATCAGACCAGGTGTAAAACCAATTAAGCAGAAGCTCCACAAGATGCACACACACATTGCACTAATGGTTAAAGCATAATTGAAGAAGCTCCTAGATGTTGGATTCATTCATGCTATTGATTATGCGAGTGGATTTCAAATATTGTCCCCGTCTCAAAACCAGACAAGTCTATCTGAATTTGTATTGATTTTCGAGATCTTAATAAAGCTTGCCCAAAAGATGACTTTCCTCTGCTAAATATTGACATTATTATTGATCTGATAGCTGGGCATGAGATGTTATCATTAATGGATGGATTTTTTGGCTATAACCAAATCAAGATAGCACCAGAAGACCAGGAAAAGATAGATTTTACTTGTCCATGGGGTACATACTGTTGGAATGTGATGCCTTTTGGCCTCAAAAATGCTGGAGCAACTTACCAAAGGGCTATGACCACAATCTTTCATGACACGATGCATACCATTATGGAAGATTATGTTGATGACATTTTAGCAAAATCCAAAGATAGAGCTGGTCATTTGAGAGTGTTGGATAGAATATTCACCCGGATGGAAAAGTATCAGATTCGACTCAATCCAAAGAAATGTGCATTAAGAGTCACATCCGGTAAGTTGTTAGGGTACATTGTCTCAGCCAAAGGAATCGAAGTAGATCCAAAAAAAGTTAAAGCAATAATGGAGATGGCTTCCCCCACTAACATCAGTCAGTTAAGATCGAAGTCATCCCTTTCAACATTTGTTGCATAAAAATATCTTATTCCAATGGGATGATAAGTGTGAAGAAGCTTTCAATAAAATCAAGCAATATTTGGCAAATCCTCCAACTCTGATGCCACCAATTCCAAACAAACCACTCTTGCTCTACATTTTAGCTATGGCAGTTTCACTAGGTGCTCTACTAGCTCAACAAGATCATGAAGGAAAAGAAAAAGCCATCTACTCTATCAGTTGCACTCTAGTGGGATATGAGCTAAACTATTCTTCTATAGAAAGAGCATGTCTGGCCATTGTTTTTACTTCATAGAAGTGGTGACATTACATGTTGTCACATAAAATCAAGCTCATTGCAAAGATTGGTCCTTTAAAGTATCTATTAAGCAAAATAGCATTGACAGGTAGATTGGCTAAGTGGGTCATGTTACTTAGTGAATTTAATATTGAATATGTAGATAGGAAGGCTATCAAAGGTCAAGTGATAGTAGATCAGCTAGCAGATGCTCCATTAATGGATGACCAACCTATACACATAGAGTTTCCTGATGCACACATCTTGGCTTTATCCACACAAACATGGCAACTATATTTTGATGGATCGTATACTCAACAGGGTTCAAGAGCTGGTATTCTCTTTGTCACGCCACAAGGATACACAATTCTAAAATCTTACAAGCTGCTCTTTCCTTGCACCAATAATATAGCCGAATATGAAGCTTTGTTGATTGGGTTAAAGATGGCTTTACAATGGAAAGTAACTGAAATAAATGTCTATGGGGATTCTCAGTTGATTATAAACTAGATTAATGATGATTATCAAACTAAAGATGATAAGTTATTACCATATAAATGTATGGTTGATGACTTCAAACAATATTTCTAAGTCATCACTTTTGAACAGATTCCTCGGCATGATAACAAGGTTGTTGATGCAATGGAAATGATTGCTTCTTTGTTTGATACAGAAGATACCAAGGTCCGTTTTGAGTTCTTGGTGGAATCCCTGACTTGTCCTGCATATGTTGATCCTGATACGAGTATTATATGTCATCTTATTGGACATGATTCCCCAATATATGGAAAATTTTATTCCTATCTGAAAAATGACATCCTAACCCCCCGACCTATCCCAAAATCAAAAATGAACTTTTCTCTGCCAAGCCTCCTGCTATGTCCTAATATCCGACACCCTTTATCGGTGAGGTCTTGATGGTACTCTCCTCTGATGTCTCGAGCATGATGAATCTCAAACTGCCTTGTGAGATGTACATGAGGGTATTTGTGGGACACATTTGAGTGGTCCCTCTTTGGCTAAGAAACTCATGCGTATGGGTTATTATTGACCTACCATGGAAATAGATTCCTTTCATTTCGCTAGGGCATGCAAGAAATGTCAGATACACGGAAACCTTATTCATTCTCCAGCACAAGAGTTACATCCTTTTACAACTACTTTGCCATTCAGTTGGTGGGGGCTTGACCTCATGGGCGCTATCAACCCTCCATCTTCCAACGGCCACAAATGGATTCTCACTGCAACAGAGTATTTTACTAAATGGATTGAGGTCGTTCCATTGATTACCGCAACAGGGAAACAAATATCCATGTTTATCCTAAATTATATCATTTGCAAATATGGTATACCTATGTATCTCATTACTGATCATGGGAAACAATTTCAAAATCAGGACATGGATGAACTGTGCACAAAATTCCATATCACCCATAACTATTCCACCATATACTATCCCCAAGGAAATGGACAAGCTGAGGCGTCAAATAAAATAATTGTTAAAATCCTACAAAAGACTGTCAATGACATTGGCCGTGACTGGCATATCCAACTGAATCATGCCTTATGGGCTTACTGTACCTCCATCCATACTCCCATTGGAGCCACTCCATATTCCCTTGTCTATGGATCCGAAGCAGTCTTTCCCCTCGAGGTCGAGTTGCCTTCACTTCGTGTCACTCTCAAAGATTTGATTCCTGATGAAGACTACAGAGTTGCACGGTTAACTGAACTAGAACTGCTGGATGAACACCGTCAGAGAGCTTATGATCATTTGAAAGTCTATCAGCAGCGTATGTCTCATTAGTATAACAGCAAGGTAAAGATCAGAGACTTTCAGTTGGGTGACCTAGTCCTTCGAGAAAATCCAAAGAATCAATTGCATCATGAGAAGAAGGGAAAGTTTGAACCCAATTGGTTAGGTCCTTTTGTAGTTACAACAGTTTATGGTTCTAGGGCTTATCAATTGTCCACGCCTAAGGGAGATCCTTTGGATGAACCTCTTAACAATATCCACCTCAAGAAGTTCTATCCTTGAAATCCCAATGCAAGGGCTATGTATATATTTTGTAAATACACAAAATCATGAAAATACAAAAAAAAAAAAATCAAAAGAAAAAGAAAAAGTGCAATAAAAGCATGTGGTGAAAACCTAGAAACAGGTGCCATGTGTATCAAGTTAGCTCCTTATCTATTAGGATTCTTCTAGTGTGTCCGTCCATTGTATATACCCATAATAAAACCCCATCATAGCTTGTTCATTTGTCATGGTCTTCGTCCTAGTCTTGTTGCGTCCTTCTTCATCCATAATAAGTCAGTCCATCACCTAGCTGGTGGCATGTCCTCGACCTAGTTCAGGAAGTGGATCTATGATAGTCATGACTCTTAAGAGGACACAATGGAGTATTTTCACCAGACAAGCAAACACAATCAAACATTCTTTCAGAATGATATCTTTGTGATGAATCATGATCTGTGATCTATCCTTCGAAACATGGTTGTTTATCTATCGATTCTTGACTATACATCATCAATTGAACTAATCACTATACCTTACACTATCTTTTGGCAAAAGAAATGTATATTCATGGTAGGCATGTTAGAATGATTTGTTGTAGATTATGCATTCATATCTAGATTTCATTGTTATCATGTTTCCTATGCTATTCTGTGATATCTTTGACATGAGTTTGAAACTCCCATATGTCATTGATTAGGATAGATAGGATGGGGCATGATATTTTCTTTGATTGCTATTTGTGGGATATTTTCTGATGAAATTAAAGGAACAAATAGTTGGGGTGTCTGTGCATAAGTGCCTTCATCAATTCAATAGTATTGACAACATACAAATCATGTTGTTCTACAAATGCTATTTATGGTCATACGCCAGCACATACCTCGACTCCAAATATTTGTTCCCCAATGGAGGGGGGGAATATTCCTTATCTATTATGCAAACAAAACTCAGGTCATCTTGGTTCAATTATACCTAGATGCTTGTCAAGTTTGCTACATTAAACTCCATGCAAGAAGTGCTCAGGTCATCCTGGTTTAATTATACCATTATGCTTGTATTTCCTTGCAACATAATGAGCTCAATGATGAAAATCAAATTCCATTTATTATGAAGTTCTAAGATGTTCCATGAAGTTGTGGAGATATACTCATTTAATAGTGCATTTCATTTAAATAGTTCATGACTTGCATATTGTGTGTGTGAATTTTGTACCTGTTCTGTAGACATAACACTTCAGTAAAACATTAGAGGTTAGCAAAAATCAAAATCATGCAATGAATTGAAAGCTAAACTAGTGAGGCAATTTACTGCCTTCTAATAGGTGCGAGTATGATGTTCTCAGATTGTATCGAGATCAGCGACCTTGACGACACCTAAATGAAGGATTTGAATGCAAAACTGATATGAAATATGAATGCAATTAATCTATTTTTTTTTATTTTCTATGTAATGATATGATCAAAACTGATATGAATCTAGAATCTAAGATGAAATTGATATGCAGTGAATTGATCTAAGATGAATTCTAAATGATATGCAATACTCAAAAACAAGAATGATCTCACAATAGCTTGGATTCGCAAAGATGATTCTTCAGTCTCCAATTTGACAGCGTGAGGATGCAAAAATATGAGATTCTATGGATTGTGAAGAGCTGGGGCCTTAATTTATAGAAATCCAAGGCTTTGGAGGTGCATGAGAAAAAAGCCATAAATCACTCAAATAACTCAGGTTGATTTTTGAGTTATTTTTAAATAAAGGATATTTAACTCACAAAAACATGCAAAAGCAGAGTTTAACTCAAAATAGAGTTTAGCTTTAATTGATAATTGATAGTTGTCTGCTTTTCTTGAATGTGCATGATTTAATATGAATTAATTTAATAATAAAGTGATTTATTTCCAACTTAACTGATTTTGAAAAATAAAATAATTGATTTATGGGTTAATCAATTATTTTTCAAACTTTTATTCAAAAACAATATTATTAAAAATTGACAACTTGCTTTAATTAATTAAATAAGAATTTAATCAATTATTCATAGGATTTTGGATTTATTGTCAAAATTAAATAATATAATTTAGGAATAAATAGAATTAACTATAATTAAACAATTAAGTGCCAGAATTAAATCTAATTAATTAAATATTGAGAATATTCAATTAATCAAACTTTAGGATAAATATGATTTATCACCAAATAACTATTAAATTAAAGATAATTAAGATGATTAGGAATATTCCCCGATGCAGAATTTGAGATAATCAATTAGGATTCGATGATGTGCCGATGTGCCCTAGGTTAGGACTTTGATGTCAATTTTGTTCGTATTGTCGATGTATGAGGTTAATGAACCTATCGCCCATTTTTGGGGTATTACATTTTGCCCCTCTTTGAATTGTTGTGTGAAGTGCAGTGGTTCAAAGATAGTCTGTGTTTGATAGAGATATGAAACTAATTTGAAATTGATAATTGATATGAGATAGAAGCTGATTGAAAGATTTGATATGAAGATAATAGGTCCTAAATGACCAAAGACAATGTTAACTATAACAGCGATGAACCAATGAAACAAAAGTGTCAAAACGTCTGGTTCTGAACCTTATGATTGTGAAGAAGTGAGTGACTGATTCCAGACTCGATTGTCCTTAGAAAAATCACATAGGTATCACATATGAACCCTTCAGTTACCAAAGAACCAAGGAAATAACACATTTGAACTGATAGTTGCAAAAACTGATACAATTTACAAGATTAGGAGAATACCAGATTGATATGGATCTCGATGAATCTGATATGCCCCAATTGATGATAGATTTACCCCGAGCGATGAGGACTTTTGATGAATCAACAACTAGACATGGTTGTTGTCTTGATTACTAAGGAAAGATATGATTTCAAATTTGATTACAGACTTTGAATGATATGCAATACTTGGAATGATATGCAATATCATGTCCCCTTCGGGATTAAAATTGAAATCTGATAAGAAAAGTCAGCGTTAAATGGTTTAGAA
This sequence comes from Chamaecyparis obtusa, assembly GCA_027943335.1. Lineage (NCBI taxonomy): Eukaryota > Viridiplantae > Streptophyta > Pinopsida > Cupressales > Cupressaceae > Chamaecyparis > Chamaecyparis obtusa. Next base: position 2,308,291 of record BSBK01002625.1, read on the forward strand.
GCATGTTAATTGATTTGAGAAGTGGTTATACACATCCGAGAATGCATTCTGCATCTTTGAGAGGTCCTGGAGACCAAGTTTGACTAGGCTAAACCATGAGTTGACCATAGTTAACCAAGTTGAAATTTTGATAGTTTGATGTAAGATAATCAGGTAAGTTGAATTCTAGATTTCTGTGATGAGTGAAGGTTGATTATGCAAGTAGTTAATAATATGAATGATCTCAGATTTTGATTTTGATCCTGAAAAATGATTCTACTTGCTATTTCATTGGATGGACCTTTGTGTAAGATTCAGCTCTTGTTAGATTTGAAGATGCAATTTGAAGAATCGTTTAAGCATTGAAGTTTGTTTAATCATTGTGAGATCATGCAAAGATGAAAAATGAAATGCAACCTAAGACCTAGGACCTACTCACTGATCATATGTCAATTTGTTATCATCATTGAACTTTTAGGTAATCGGATAAATCAATACAATGCCCACTAGCTATGAAACCATAGACATATGAATATCGATTTGTATGCGCAAGAATCAATACAACACCCACTGGTCAACAACCATGGATATATGAATATTGATTTTATTTTTAGAATGTCGGATTAGATATAAGCACCAAGGCATAAGCACCAGGATGACCTGAATATCATGTCCATTTTGATATTGCAATTTGTATAAGCATCAAAACATCAATGTCGTGATGACCAGAATATGCCTTGCATTTCAAACACATCAAGCAGTCAAGAGATCATTCAAAATCCAATGTGAATTACCCGCAGTGACCCTTTATCGTTCACATCCTTAAGTAAGATCATGTTTCACAGTAGGAGAAAGAACTCACTCAAAAAGATAATAGTTAGATCAAACTTCCTTGAACTTTTTGGGTATCAATGGTCGAGGTACGCATGGCCATCCAATTCGAGATAGAGGCTCTCACAGTCGGACACCATTTCAATCCAGAATTTTCAAAGTTGTTAGATTTTTACATACAAGAAGAAAACAAAGAAAAGATTATGCCCCCAGTCATCACTCTCTTAATCCTATAAAGGACATCATCGAAGAGCTCAAGTGGACACAATATGCAAAAATCTCAATGTGAATCAGTAAGCATAAAAGGAGATAAAAACATGTGAAGCATAGATTGTTTTCAGTTTGTGTTTGATTGCGTTGTTGTAGATGCAAAATCCTTTCTGGAGAGGAGACTGACTGAATGACTCAAACGAAGCTTCAAAGGACTCTGACTGGATATGATACGTCTAAGATACATTGGAGGCCATAGGATATGACTTTGATTGCCCCCAAGTTTTAACATGGATAGGATACCAACACTTAAGCTGATTGGTGTACAAACTGACTTATTGAAAATAGGAATGCAGAAACAAACCGGGAGATATGTACAAACTAAAGAAAGACTAAAAGCTAGGAAAGACCAAGATTGCACTGATAGATGGAGCATTTTGAAACAAGTGGCACCCGTTTGCCAGGTTTTCACCATCTTGGTAGAGATTCTATTTTTGCTACCAAGGCGCCTGTTTCTAGGTTTTCACCAAGGCACTTTTTCTTTTTCTCATTTTTTTGTATTTTTCATTTTTTCAATTTTTTTTTTTGTACTTTTGATATTTTTTTATTTTTTTGTGAATCATCAAGGCGCCCATTTCTAGTTCTTCACTAAGATGTTCATTTTTTTAGGACTTTTTCTGATTTTTAATATTTTTTCAGGACATTTTACCATAGACTGAATGCTTTAGGCATAGAATTTCTTCAGATGGAGAATGTTGATTGGTTCTCGAAGCTATTCTCCTTTAGTCATTGAGAGTTGATAGGCACCAAAGCCAAAAGTAGCAGTGATTACAAAGGGACCTAGGTAGTTGGGTTCAAACTTCCCCTTACGTTCTCGATGTGATTGATTTTTAGGATTTTCTCTCAAGACTAGATCACCAACCTGAATTTCTCTGTGTCTGACTTTCTTGTTGTAACCTCTAGACATTCTCTTCTGATATACTCTGAGATGATCATACGCTACTTGTCTGCACTCATCTAGTAGTTCAAGTTCTTGCAACCTAGACACCCTATAGTCATCATTAGTTACTAGACCATGCATTTTGATTCTTAGTGATGGGATTTCAACCTCAATAGGCAGTACCACTTCAGACCCATAAACTAAAGCGAAAAGTGTAGCCCCAGTAGGTGTTCCGATACTTGTTCTATAGGCCCAAAGAGCTAGATTGATCATGAGATGCCAGTCTCTTCCTATCTTATTAACTGTTCGATGCAAGATTTTTAATAGATTCTTATTAGATGCCTCTGCTTGTCCATTCCCTTGAGGATAGTAGATAGAAGACCAATGTTGTGTGATCTTGAATTTGGCACATAGATCATCTAGGTCTTTGTTCTTGAATTGGCCACCGTTATCTGTGATTATGGAATGAGGTATCCCATATCTGCATATGATATAGTTCAATATGAATATAGATATATGTTTCCCAGTTGCTTGTGTCAAAGGGACTGCTTCTACCCATTTTGTAAAATAATCTATAGTTGTGATTATATGGGTATGTCCATTGGAAGAATGAGGATGTATAGCTCCTATAAGATCAAAGGCCATTGTGTAGTAAATGGAATTAGATCTCTCCTTGGAGCATGAATTAAGTTGCCATGCACTTGGCATTTTTGACAATTCTTAGCAAACTTGATAGACTCTTTCTCCATTTCAGGCCAATAGTACCCAGCCCTAATAAGTTTTCGAGCTAGTGTTAAACCATTTGAGTGTGACCCACAAATACCATCATGGACTTCCTCTAATGCACGTTGAGAATCTTCCCATTCTAAACATCTAAGTAGCGTACCATCTAGACCTCATTTGTACAAATCATGACCAATGATGACATATCGGGAGGCATTACGGATAAGGTATCTCTTCTCATGGTAGTTGAAGGTATCAGGAATGATTTGGTCTTAGAGATAGGACAATAGATTTTTGTATCTGGATGAATCATGACCAACAACAGTGCAGATCATGCAGGTTTCGGGGGAATCATATGCAGGATAAGATAGTGCTTCCACCATGAACTCATAGCGTAGCTCATGTTCAGGCTACTATAATAAAGTAGATAGTGTTGCCATTGCATCGGCGGCCTTATTCTCCATTCTAGGAATTTGCTCAAATGTGATAGATATGAAATACTTCTTTAAATCATCTACCATTCTCTTGTAAGGAATGAGCTTTTCATCTTTAGTTTGGTACACATCATTGACTTGATGAATAACAAGTTGAGAGTCTCCATGAATGTGTAGCTTTGTTACTCTCCATTCAATTTCTATTTTCATACCATTCAAAAGGGCTTCATATTCTACAATATTGTTTATGCAAGGAAACTTTAATCTGAATGCTTTTGGGATTGAGTATCCTTGAGGAGTTATGAACAATATGCCAGCTCTAGATCCATTCTGTGTATAGGAGCCATCAAAGAATAACTACCATTTTCTAGAAGAAAGAGTCATGATAGAGGAATCTAGAAATTCCATTTGCATTGGTGTATCATCAATCATAGGTGCATTTGCTAATTGATCAGCAATATCCTATCCTTTGATAGCCTTTCTTTCCACATATTCAATGTCAAATTCACTTAAGAGCATAACCCATTTAGCTAATCTACCTGTGAGGGCAGATTTTCTTAGTAGGTACTTGAGGGGATCAATCTTAGCTACCAATTGTGTGGTATGAGCTAACATGTAATGTCTCAGTTTCTATGATGCAAAGATCACAGCTAGATAATCTTTCTCAATCATTGAATAGTTCTTCTCATATGCAACCAATGTTCTACTGATATAGTATATAGCTCTTTCCTTTTTGTTCTCATCATGTTGTGCTAGCAACGCCCCCAGTGATGTATCTGTAGCAAAGACATATAAAAGCAATGGCTTCCCATGAATAGGAGGCATCAAGATAGGAGGATTTGATAGATACTTCTTGATATGGTTAAAGTTGTTCTCACATTCTTCATTCCATGCAAAGGTCACACCTTTATGTAATGTTTTTGTAAAAGGTTGTGATATATCAGCAAGCTTTGATATGAATCTTTTGATAGATTGTACTCTCCCTTATAAGGTTCTCATTTGACTGATATTTTTGGGAGGTTGCATCTCTATTATAGCCTTGACTTTAGCTGGATCAACTTCAATGCCCTTCTTTGAAACTATGTATCCTAAGAGCTTTCCAGAAGTGACACCAAAAGCACACTTCTTAGGATTTAGTCAGAGACTAAACTTTTCCATTCTATCTAGGATCATGCTCAAGTCCTTTAGATGTTTAGTTCTAATCATATATTTTTCTAAAGTATCATCAACATAATCTTCTATAGTTCGATGCATCATGTCATGGAAAATAGATGTCATTGCTCTTTGGTATGTAGCACCAACATTTTTAAGCCCAAATGGCATGACATTCCAACAGAAGGTACCCCATGCACATATGAAAGCAATTTTCTCTTGATCCTCTGGAGCAATTTTTATTTGGTTATATCCAGAGAAACCATCCATTAAGGAATACATCTTGAAACCCACAGTCATGTCCACTATCATATCAATGTTAGGTAGTGGAAAATCATCCTTAGGGCATGCTCTATTCACATCTCGAAAGTCTGTGCATACTCTGATTGATTTATCTAGTTTTGAAATAGGTACAATATTAGAGATCCACTCTACATAGTCAATAACGCAGATGAATCCAGCTTTCAGGAGCTTCTCTAATTCAGCTTTTACCAAGAGTTCAGCATGAGGATGCATCTTTCTCAATTTTTGCTTAACAGGTTTGACATTTGGAGCTATAGACAAATGATGCATTATAAGATTAGGATCCAATCCTGGCATATCTAAATATTTCCATGCAAATTTGATCTTCTTCTCTGTTAGGAATGTTGTAAATTTTTTCTTCTCTTCTTCTGATAAAGATTGTGCTACATGAATCAACTATGGTTCTTCTGTTGTACCCAAATTAATAGATTGAGTGGGTTCAATTAGAACTGGAGATCTGTCCTGTAAATGACTCAGAAGGACATCAAATATCTCATCCTTAGGCACCTCAGAGAGGTTTTTACCTTTAGATACATCTTTTATTTTTACTTTTGTAGGTTCTGAGACTGCCACAAAGTGGTTTTCCCCCTCAGAACTCTTTTTCTTTTTCTTTTTATTCTTATTTTTCTAACTAAGATATTTGATGTCCGACTTCATCATGCTAACACTCAGTTCACTGATGGAAGTACTCATAGACTCAACTACATTGAGGTAGCAAGCAAGGGCATAGTCATTGGGAAAGGTGTAAACACCATGGCTCAGATTTTTGGAGGTTTGATCAATAAGTTCTAGATATTAGATAGTCAAAGTGGGGAAAGATTGGGAGATAGAGTTTACAGATATGGATCTATCATCATTGGTCCTAACCCAACCCTTGAGTTCAAAGCTGATATTACAAATTAAGACATTCAATTCATGAATAGGCTCAATGTCATTTTGGGATTCCAATTTAGCCATAGGTGGATCAAACTTGATAGGTTCATCATTTCGCTCTTTACTTACGTTGGGATTAGGTTCATATTGGTGAATAACATCAACATGTTTCTCTATAATAAGCTCATCTGGTTTTGGAATGGCTCCCCATTCATAGTCATTTGATTCAGATTTTGATTCAGGATCTCTAGGAAATCTTAGAACATGAGTAAAGTCAGGGTGAATACCCCAAGAAGGGTTACCCTCAGTTTCTGATTTGAATTCATACTCATGGGAATCTATCTCAGAATCACTACCACCTCCCTCTGCTTGATTGTTTTCAAGATTAGCTAGTTCTTGTGTTGCAACTATCTCTTGGTTGATAGTAGGTTCTTGTGTTTCTACTACATTAATTCTTTTGATTGGATCATCTTTATCATCAAGAAGGTGTTTGATCTCTTTAGGTAATTTTTCATAGGGGATGAGTTCTAATCTATCTGAATCACTATCTGATGGTTCTGTTTCTTCTTTCTTAAGAAGAGGTTCTCCTAGTGTGATCTGCTCTATGACATGAGAACAATTACCTTTGAGGTGATAGGGTTTCTTCTTAAAGCCTAGGCCAACAGTATTCTTATTTGCCCTACCCATATGTGAAATAGGTGCCACAAGACCTTTTCCTCTGACTCCTAGAGGTCCTTTACCTGAATATCCCATCTTAGCTATTAATTTATCTCCTGTGCCATATGACTTAGAAGAATCTTTGGATACTATAGAATCATGAGTTTGGACAACTGGGGATTCAGGTTCATCTTTGTATAGCCATGATAGCACAACTTCATCCTCTTCAAACTCTTGCTTGGATACTTGTTCTGCTACAAAATTATTTTTATATGCTTCAAGAGGTTCCTTAGGTTTGGGCTTGGACTATTTCAAAGATTGTCCATAAGACTTAGGTGAGATAGGGAGAGATGTCAAAGATAAGACTGGCTCCATAGTACATTCTCCCATACTATTTTCTTTGATATTAACCTCTTTTGCAAGATCTTCCATTTTAGATGTGGATGCCTCTTTAGTTGATTCAATGGAAGATTCTTTGTTATTAGGCACAAGCTTATCTGCACTTTCCTTCAATGTATTGCAAGTTGTATTCAGATCTGCAGGGATAGTAACCTCTACTCCTTCATAAGGAAACTTCAAACATTGATGGTATGTACAAGGAATAGCTTGCATTTCATGTATCCATGGTCTCCCTAGGAGGATGTTGTAGGCCAAAGGTAGATCAAGCACTTGACAGATGGTATCTTTGATAAATGGACCTACTCTGATAGGTAAGACAATGGTGCCTTTAGAAGATCTTTCTTGTTCATCTTAGGCTTTGATAGTTATTTTCTTTCTAGGATCAATAGCCAATTCTGAAAATCCCAATTGTGTGATCAAGCTATAAGAAAAAATGTTTAGTCCAGCGCCCCCATCTATCAACACACATTTGACCCTACAGTTCTGGATCAAGACCTCTATATGCAAGGGCTGGTTATGTGGGTGACTCAAGAAGTTTTCATCTTCCTCTAAAAAGGAGATATATTGCAGAGATGTAAGATGTCCAACCATAGTCTGGAACCTGTCTAAATCAAGGTCATCAGGAACATTGGAACCGAGCAAAGCTTTGTCTAGTATAGCTCTATGAGCTGGAGAGATCCAAAGTAACTCAAACATGGAGATTTTCACATTAGTGTGTTGGAGTTGTTGAACAATGCTATAAGATGTTGGCCTTGTATCTTTAGAATTGGAAGATTTAGAAACAGCCTTCTGTTTGGAAGTGGAAGAAAGATTGAAGGGCATCTTAGGGACATTTGATGAATCTGGGATTTGTCCTTTCAGATATGCCTAAGCTTGTGATCGAGTAACTACATTAGCTAAGGACTAATCTCTTTCTCTTCATAGAATTGTGATGACATTGCAACTTTTAGAGAGGCATGGTTCAACCATATTGATGACAACATTATTTCCAGGGTAGGCATAGTTGACTTTTGCCCCCATATTAGGCTGAGAAGTTGAAACTCCTTGACCATGTTGCAAAAATGGTTATGTAAATGTCATATGATCATTATTGCTCTTAGGATTTTCAACTATGATGTCTCCATTATCGATCAGATCTTGAATGGTGTGTTTCAACCGTAAGTAGTTATTAGTTTTGTGACCTTTACCTCGATGGAAATCATAGAATTCATTTTCTTTCCACCAATGTGGCGTAGGGTCTAGATTAGATTGTCAGATTGCTGGCAAAGAGATGATGTTATCAGCTAGTAGAGTTCTCATAGCTGATTCTAAAGATTCTCCAAGAGGAGTGAACTTTCACTTTTTATCCCAAGATTTGTATTATGGCTTCTTTTGGAATGGTTCAGATGACTTTTGTTCTGAAGCTTTAATGGCTTGGGAACCAAGAGTTAGGTTGTAGGCTGGTGCCTTTGATGGGGCATGGATAGTGTCAACAATGCCATCTATGATGATGCCTTTGTTCTTGTTCCAATTTTTGTTCTTATCTTTGGAACTAGATCTAGATTTGTACTTGCCTTTTTGAAGTGTGATTTCTCCTTTTTTCACAAGCACTTTTTCGATTTTGATAGCTTTGTCCACCATCTTATCAAAAGATGTATGATCTTGCATTTGTAGAGGATAATTGATTTCTAGAACAAGGTTATTGATGAAGATTTCCAGTTTTTCTATTTTTGGAATAGGTCTGGCATATAGAGAGAACTTATTCCTCCATCTCTTAAGAAATGTTAAGAATGGTTCCCTTGGATATTGCTTGAGATTACAGATATCAATTATGGTGACTGGATGTTGAATGTTGTAGGAGTATTATTGATAGAACAATTTGATCAACTCCTCAAAATTTTTGATAGTAGAAGGCAATCTAGAGAACCAATGAATGGTCGCTCCACCTAGAGATCGAGGGAAGAGGCGCATCAGATAGGTTAGTTCATGCATCAACTCCATAGATTGTGTATAGAATTCTCTGACATGATCTTGAGGATCTGAGTGTCCATCATACTTATCATACTTAGGCATCTCCACTCTTTTTGGGAATGGTGGCATGTACAAGTCTTTGTCGAATGGAAAAGGACATAGGGCCTCCATGGAGAACTCCTTGGGTTCCCTTTCTTTCTCAAGATTATTAAGCTTGACTTGCATGGCATGCATCTATTTTTTCATAGCTGTGAGTGGAGTTTCTTCCTCATGTGTAATGATATCTTCAACATTAAAGTTGGGAGGAAGTTTAGCTCCTTGATGAGTCAATTGTTAAAAGTATGCCTCTCTGTCTTCTTTCAAGAAATGCTTCATCATTCATTTGAAGTTATCATCATTTTGATATTGAGCAATTTCTTCAGGTGTGGGTTCCTGATCTACACCATGTTGAGATTGAGCTTTTTGAGAGCCAAAGTTTGTCCCTTCTTGAGACATGGTAGGAGTTTGTGGACTCCTTGGAATAGATTGATGTGGGGTTTTTTGGGTACCTCTATGAGTTGATGAAGGAGGAATGTAACCAATTTTTAATCGAAGGTTGCCAGTACCATCATCTTCGTAAAGACCAGAATCATGAAGTTGCTCAAAAGTTGGACCTATGTGAGTCAAAGGTAAAGTATGAGATATCTCCCTAGATTTCTTGTGGGAGGAAGCTCTAGTTTCCACCATTAACCCTGGGTGAAGCAAAAGAATAAGATGAAGACAACTGAAGAATGAATTGAATCAAGATGATTAGATCATGCAACCTTGTCAAGGTTTGATTGATTGAATTATAGATATGACTTAGATGAGGGATACTATGCCCTAGATGTATGGGTAGGTTCCCAAAAGATAGCAGACAAGATATCACAACACTTAGTCATTTTGATGATTGATTGAAGATTGATAGTTATGACAAGGTTTTGACACAAGATGATAAAGACTCAAATCGAATAAATAGAAGGTTGGATCAGATTCAAAAGACCACTTTGGGATAATGATAGGATTCTCAATAGCTACTGCTCTGTTCTTGACATAGTGATTTGTTCGACAGATTCTAGAAATAGGCTGAAAAAGCTAAGTATCTGACAATTCTGACAACTTTTCAAAATTTTCCCAAACAACACTCTATAGACTCGTACAATAGTGGGTATGCTATGAAATGATAGTTGAAAAGCTCGTACGATAGTTGCAAAACTCGCACGATAGTTGCTAGTAGGATTTGACTTTTTGAATTTGACTGGCAGAAAGACTCGTACGACACTGGGTTCTTTACCATACAACAGTTGGGCAATAATGAAATGACATTTTATAGAAACTCGTATGACTTTCTGACTGACTGAGATGACAGTGGACTCCAGAAAAGAATTTTACTTCAGATTTTGCAAATTTTGAGTTTTCAGATTCAGATTGTTTGCAAATTTTAATGTCCAGATTTGAGGATGGTAACAGATTTGTTCATTTTCAATAACTAGATAGATAAACAAGCACACAAAATAGCAAGCAAGTGATTTCAAGCATGTCTAAAAATAATGAACAAGGGCAAAAGCAACCTTGCACATGAACAATCAAGTGACTTATTTGTGCTAATCCTTAGAAGTGCTAATTGTGTATGTTCCAAAAAGTTTTGCATTAACACACATATTCCTAAAAATTGAAAATTTGGCCTTACTAGGGTTTTTAGTAATGGTTTGACTCTGCAACTTTTATGATCCAAGAGGGCGAACTCCAATCCAGGCGCACCGGGGTTTTGACACAGTCTGAGAACTTAATCTTCAGGATCTGCTAGAAGGATCTGACAGCCCAACAAGAGACCACACCTATGGAGATTTCTTCCAACAGGACATTTATATAGTAGTTGTCACTACCACAGCGAAAATGACTATTACAGCGAAAATGGCTATATCAATGTGGTTGACCCAATTAAGGGAATGTCCACTATGGTTAACCCTCTCTAAAGGTGACTCACAAGATATACCACATGGAGACTGGTTCTAGATTCAAGGATTTGGGTTTCTGGTACTATCCAAAAAGGAAGTAGAGCATAATCCCCTAGCCTTTTCACTTTAACCTAAACAAAGCAGACAGATTAATCCGACACGCTAAGATCAAGATTATCTCACAAATATCTATGACGTCAACCCCTTATGATCTATCAACCTCTCTGGAGAGAGAATGCCTCGATCAAAATTTGAAGACACATGGGTCTAGTGGAACGTGAGACTCCCTCAGTATCCTCCCCACCTACAAGGGATCCTTCATTGAGAAGAGTTTCGCTGGAAACCCACTCTCTCAAGATCCACAAATAGTGTTCATGGGGCCTAATTACTATGTGTAACAAAGATGCTGAAAGCAAACTATGTTCATTTTTACAGCCCAAATGAAGTCTGTGATAGGAAAGCAATAAAAGTCACTCAAGCTAGACACATGAGATGTTCGTTTTAGATCCAAAATCAAAATCTTATTAGCTGAGAAGATTACCTTAGGTCCAATGCTCTACAATCCAGAATTTAGCACACATCCAAAAGTACAAAATCAAGACAAATCAACAGCAAACCGTAAGCGTTAGAAATCAATAATCTGAAAGTATGCATTCACAAATTTTTTGTCTCTATAGCAAAATCTCGCACGAGTCAGGATGTGGTCCTACATGAGGAAACACTGTCTCGCGCGACAAAGGTTGAAATCTCACGTGAGGAAGTATGGTTTCGCACGATGAAGGATGAAATCTCATGCAAGGAAGTACAGTCTCACATGACGAAGGATGAAATCTCGTGTGAGGAAGTACGATCTCATGTGACAAAAGATGAAGTCTCACGTGAGGAAGTGCTGAAACCAGCAAAACTTCACGTGGAATGATGAAAAATCTCACGTGAGAATCCGTGCAAAGATGTACGGAAGCATAGATAGAAAATTAAAAATTGTAGTTTTGATAGAAAAAGTGCCAAAAAAAAATTTAAACAAAAAATAACGTCCTATAGAGTATACCAGAACCCTTGAAACCCTTAGCCTCAAAAGATAGAAAAATTGATAAAAATGAAGGGAAACCCATTTTAGGGCCCCACGGTGGGTGCGAGAAATGTGTGTGTGAATTTTGTACCTGTTCTATAGACACAACACTTCAGTAAAACATTAGAGGTTAGAGAAAATCAAAATCGTGCAATGAATTGAAAGCTAAACTAACCAGGCAATTTACTGCCTTCTAATAGGTGTGAGTATGATGTTCTCAGATTGTATCGAGATCAGTGACCTTGACGACACCTAAATGAAGGATTTGAATGCAAAACTGATATGAAATATGAATGCAATTAATCTATTTTTTTTTATTTTCTATGCAATGATATGATCAAAACTGATATGAATCTAGAATCTAAGATAAAATTGATATGCAATGAATTGAACTAAGATTAATTCTAAATGATATGCAATACTCAAAAATAAGAATGATCTCACAATAGCTTGGATTCGCAAAGATGATTCTTCAGTCTCCAATTCGACAGTGTGAGGATGCAAAAATATGAGATTCTGTGGATTGTGAAGAGCTGGGGCCTTAATTTATAGAAATCCAGGGCTTTGGAGGTGCATGGGAAAAAATCCATAAATCATTCAAATAACTCAGGTTGATTTTTGAGTTATTTTTAAATAAAAGATATTTAACTCACAAAAACATGCAAAAGCAGAGTTTAACTCAAAATAGAGTTTAGCTTTAATTGATAATTGATAGTTGTCTGCTTTTCTTGAATGTGCATGATTTAATATGAATTAATTTAATAATAAAGTGATTTATTTCCAACTTAACTGATTTTGAAAAATAAAACAATTGATTTATGGGTTAATCAATTATTTTTCAAACTTTTATTCAAAAACAATATTATTAAAAATTGACAACTTGCTTTAATTAATTAAATAAGAATTTAATCAATTATTCATAGGATTTTGGATTTATTGTCAAAATTAAATAATACAATTTAGGAATAAATAGAATTAACTTCAATTAAATAATTAAGTGGCAGAATTAAATCTAATTAATTAAATATTGAGAATATTCAATTAATCAAACTTTAGGATAAATATGATTTATCACCAAATAACTATTAAATTAAAGATAATTAAGATAATTAGGAATATTACTAGGAATATTCCTCGATGCAGAATTTGAGATAATCAATTAGGATTCGATGATGTGTCGATGTGCCTTAGGTTAGGACTTTGATGTCGATTTCATTCGTATTGTCGATGTATGAGGTTAATGAACCTATAGCCCATTTTTGGGGTATTACACATATCAGTGCTCCTTTTATAGGGATTTGTAGGTTACCTTTCTTATTAGGTTATCTATGCTCCTAGTCCATTCTTCTTGTGTCAAATACATTGTTATTTAAGTTGAGGACATTTGGACAACAAAAACATTGATTTTTTATCTTGCATCTTACAAACATTTAATCAATTCATTTAGGCCATGCATTATCTTCATTAGGTGTGTTTATTTGTATATTATCCATCTATATTACATGCATGTTTCACGTGTGTAAATCCCATAACATTTCATTTTCTTTTTATTAGAGTGAACATTGTATATTTTAGTCATCTTATGAACATTTCCATTTATTATCCATTATATGCATTTTACATCATTTATAATCATTCATCATTTATCATTATATGCATTTTACATCATTCATTTCTTATCTATTGCATGTATTTCAAATCATCATTCCTTTATATCATCATCATTACATTAGAAATTGCATAGTATTGTACACAAGAAAACTCATTTAAGACATGCATTTATACCAACATCATATGATAGACCATTAAACATTAATAATATCAAATAGAATATAAAGCATTTTGCATTCTAAGACATACATTCTATGCATATTAAAGTAAATCATCACATCCTGCATATCTCAATATGCACATGTATATAAAATCATCAAAGCAAATCATGATAGAACTGCATCACTGAATATATAGTCCATCATATAGAGTCCATAACAACACAACAAAAGTGTCCAAATGTCCAATGATATAAAGAAATCTAACAATGTGTCCAAAGTCAATGTCCATCAAGTCAAAAATATAATGATACAATGATAACATGATACAAAAGTGTATACAATGATCTCTCAAAAGTCTATGATCCACTGCCTCCAGACTTTGTATGTCTCTATCTGCGAGATGCAATAAGGCCCCATGTTGCTGAATCACCTAATGCTAAGGATCCACCCTGATCTCCTAAACCTATTGGTGCTCTCGGAGGGCGTGATGAAACACCTCCACTACCAATTGGTGCCTGTCTATCATCCACCGCAATCCTGATAGCTACCGAGCTCTCTCTGTAGCTCCCAATCCACTGATCCATTGGGACTGCTTGTTTGTAAGCCTCTCACCAGTAGGATATCTCCTTCTCAGCATGTACCATAGCTCTCAAACTGTCTCCATGAGGACCCAAATCCTCTGTATGATGCAACTCATCTAAAAACATCTCTAACTCCATGAGTCTCTCAATCACTGCATCCCGCTCATGTCTTAGTAATCCCATCTACCTCTCTAGCCTCTCAATCTGCCTCTCTAGACCAGGAACACAATCTACCTGCACCTATGTCATTGCTAGTCGAACTAGTAATGAATCAATATCAGGATCCTCCTCCTCCGCAGCATCTCTCTATAAATAGGGATCATGTCCCCCAATATCCATCTTTGTTGGCTCCTCCTGAGCATCCACATCCTCCATAGGTGCATCCTACCCATCTAGTCCATCATCAGGGATCTATCCACCCTGTACTACTCCACCCTGATCTAATAAAATGTCTACATCATCTTGTACAGCTACTCCCTGTATTGGGGTAGCTGGTATCTATACTTGAGCCACTGGTACCTATAGTGGAGCTCCTACAGCTGGTTGTGCTAGCTGTGCCGGAGGCTGTCTTTGTCCCTATCTAGCTAGGGGTGGCATCAATCCCCTCTGCCTCACACCACCTCCTCTCATCCATGGACCAGTCCTATCCCCTCTCCCTCCATCTCCTCCATCTCCTCCATCACCTCCTCCATCACCACCGTTGTCTCCTCTCCCTCGTCCCCACCTAACTCACCCTCAGCATCTCTCACGTTGTCTATTTACTGGATCTCTCTCTAGTGGCCTAGCTACCAGATCAATCAACCGAGGAACAGGAAAATCTCTCAAGAACTGCTCTAGGTCTGCAGTCATACCTGGGTCCACAACACCCTGTATCATCATCCATGCCTAGAATGGCATGTCCAAAAACTCCTGTCTCACCACATCAAAAGATGCCATAGGTCCCCAGTCCTGTCTCTCTTGATGAATCCTAGCGAACTCTATAATTCCCTGGGGTATGCCCTGGATCCTGTCGAACTGGCGCAAAACCTGGCTAACTAACTGTCTCTCCAAAATGAAGGGCATCGGCCCTATCAGCCATCATGACTCAAAGAAAAATCCCAGCTGCCACTCATCATCCCAGGGCTCACAACCTAGGTATGGTCTCCATGTCACGATATCTAAAGTATCAAAGGTGTACCACCAAAACTCTAAATGACCCAATTTTTCCTGAGACAAAACTGATGAATATAAATGTATGTATAGATATCTTGCATCGTGGAATCTAATGGCTACTGGTCATGTCACTGCAATGTGCTCCCATGCCCAAACATGGAGTAGTGTGATGCCTGATGATAGTGATGTACCCCTATGATACACCACCTGATGAAGATCATGATATAAGTGAGCTAATAAACAAACACCCCAAGCAAATCGGGTCCCATCCAACATCCACTATAGAGTGCGGCCCCATCTAATTGCAAATCCATGTGATCTACAATCAGGGCAAATGAAACCACCAATCACTCCAGCTAGTACCACTGGTAGAGGCTCATACAAGTCCACCATGTCCTCCCAGCTAATCTCTCCATCCTCAATGTCATCATCTCTGAAGACGGCTCTGCACTCTGTCACTCCATCATGTCGATCGTAATGCACTAACTCCCCTGTGATAGGAAGCCGAAGGATGTGATATACATCCTCTAGTGTAATTGTCATCTCCCCTATCAGAAGATGGAAGGTACTCATCTTCGAGTGCCATCGCTTTGCCAGTGTCGTCATCATACTCCGGTTCACCCTAATCTCAGGTGTGTAAATAACATGATATAAACTGAACGCACCAATCAAAAGTCTGTTAGTCTCTGACAGCATCGGTCTTAGATTCTGTGTGATGGGATATCTCTCCCATGACATGACAATATCAGTAATATCCTCCTATACAAATCAAATAAAATCAAGCTATCAGATTTTGATAAACTGATCTACAACATCTATCTATCCTATTATATCAACTACGAACATGTTCTATCATGTGTTTTAATAGATGATTTTATCAATCATCTAGTATCAAGACTGGTTAACTAGCAACCATGCTACAATGTTGCCTATCTTGACTTAATCGATCAAATTTAACCACCGACGGATCAAATCAGCTTATCAACATCTAGTTTGACCTAATTGACTTTCTAATTTGACCTAATTTTATCCATAAAATAAATGTGCAGCACGAAAAAATGCATGCGCCATAAACTTTAACATTTGCGTAGTTTTTCATACATGCACAGATTTATTGCACATTTGCGCAACAATTCACAACCAATGCACAGCAAGTACCTATGTGCACTTTTAATTCACATTTGCGCCACAAAATTTTTCTTCTAACATGCATGTGTAGCTGCCCTAAATGAATGCGTAGAAGTTTGTATTTTTTGCACAAAACATTGCAAGTTGTTGCGCATTCATGCACCACAATGGCACATTCATTTGCCGGCAAGAACAAAAAAATTTCATCTAAGCTAACCTACGATTCAACCTAACCTACGCATACTAAATCCTACTCTATCATGTTGGAAATCACAAATTGACAAAGAGGATCGAATCACCTACCGACTCACTCGAATAATGTGGTCGCTGGAAGCATCTGGCCCTCTTGAAGTGGTGATCTGACAATGGGAACGGCATCCTGGCGGCTCTGCTCTTCTCTCTCTCTCGCGCTCTGATCTCCAAATGACAAGTGTGCATAATGAGCCTATTATGGACCCCTTTGCCTTATTTATAGCTTATGGACCCGATGTGCTTGGTGTGTGGACCCTATCTTCCATTTTTCTTCCGTTTCACACCGTTTTCATCCATCTTTTCTCATGTTTCTTTCGTGAGATTGATTATCCAACTTGTAATATATACATATATATATATATATATATATAAAATAAAAAATAAAAATAAAAAAATGAAATAATCTTTTTTGTTAATCAATCTCTCAAGAGGGCATGCTTAGGTCATCTCAGACATTGTCTGGGGCAGGGGCAAAATACTTGAAATTTTCTTTGAAACAATGTGGCATGCACATTATTTCAAAGAGGGGCAAAATGTATACACTTAAAAATGGCTTCGTTAATTAATTAAATATTTATTATTTAATTGATATTGACTTGATAAATTAATTAAATATTTATTATTTAATTAATAATTATTTCCTCTATTTATTAAATAGATTATTCAATTTATTTAGTAAAGTCACTATAGTCTATTCCTCTATCCTAAGTCTTCTAATTAGTCTTATTAAAGTGATTTAATTAAATACACAATCACCTAAATATGACTAAGTCCCCTAGTCCACCTCACCTACCTAGTCACCTGACACATCACTTTGGCTAAAATAAATAATTATTATTAATTATTTATTAGTAATTATCCTCACCCACACATGTCCTATTCTTAAGGGCTATGTGGCCTCATAAGACTTGGTCTCATGACCACATGTCCTCTCTTAAACCAATTCAAGAGACATGCCCTATTCCTAAGGGGTTTCTCAAGCCACCTCTAAGGGTCAAAGGTGACTCATGGGACACTTGTACAAAGAGTCCTCATGAGGAAAAGGTCTCTCCCTCTTTCTCTCTTTGGTCTTTGTGAGACACTTGACATGTGTCTTTCCCTTCCACCTTTTTCTCCTCCATGTCAATATGAGAGGAACATCATCCCTATTCTTCCTCTCACATTCCAACTACATCC
This sequence comes from Chamaecyparis obtusa, assembly GCA_027943335.1. Classification (NCBI taxonomy): domain Eukaryota; kingdom Viridiplantae; phylum Streptophyta; class Pinopsida; order Cupressales; family Cupressaceae; genus Chamaecyparis; species Chamaecyparis obtusa. Next base: position 2,325,848 of record BSBK01002625.1, read on the forward strand.
CCCTTTCTCTCAACTCCTTCAACTAAGTCAATCCTAGCCTTAGGATCTTCCACCTTTCATTCTCAATCATAGGATTGTGCCACCTAGGCCTAGATCCTCCAAAAATCTATAAAAGGAGCATCATTTCCCCTTTGTGAGCTAATAGGTATTTTTGTAATCAAGCATTCAAGCAATAGGCAATCAAGCATTCAAGCATCCAAGCACTCATTATCAAGCATATTCATATCATTTTGTGAAGCATCCATACTATCATCATCTCATTTGCATAATTAGGATTTAGTTTTGCATTCAAACATTCAATCTCCACACTTTGGTATCATCTTGGGCAAGGAGCTTCAAATTGGAAATCTGAGAGCTCAACACATCCAAGAAATCAGAGCATAGGAGGACAATGGAGACAAGCTACATGGTAAGTGAAGGTAAAATCTTATTTTAGCTTCAATTTGGTGTATTATTCATTGTTGTTTGCTAATTAGTTAGATTCATTAATCTTAAAATAGTTAATTTATCATTTATAGTAGTTAGTACAGCTAATTTGCATACAGGTCCTAACCCAACACTTGAGTTCAAAGGTGATATTACAACTTAAGACATTCAATTCATGAATAGGCTCAATGTCATTGTGGGAGTCTAATTCAGCCATAGGTGGATCAGACTCGATAGGTTCACTACTTCACTCTAGACTTATGTTGGGTTTAGGTGCATATTGGTGAATAACATCAACATGTTTCTCTATAATAAGCTCATCTTCTTCTGGAATGGCTCCCCATTCATAGTCATTAGATTCTTCATCTATGCCTATAAGAAATCTAAGAACATGAGTAAAGTTAGGATGAATACCCCAAGAAGGGTTACCCTCAGATTCTAATTTGAATTCATACTCATGAGAATCTGTCTCAGAATAACTACCACCTTCCTCTTTGTCTATTTGATTATCTTCGAGACTAGCTGGTTCTTGTGTTGCAACTATCTCTTGCTCTATAATAGGTTCTTGTGTTTCTACTACATTGATTCTTTTTATTGGATCATCTTTAGCTTCAAGGAGGTCTTTGATTTCCTTAGGAAAATGCTCATAAGGAACAAGTTCTGAGCTGTCTAAATCACTATCTGATGGTTTGGTTTCTTCCTTCTTAAGAAGGGGTTCGCCTAGTGCGATCTACTCTATGACATGAGAATAATTACCTTTGAGGTGGATGGGTTTCTTCATAAATCCTAAGCCAACAGTATCTTTGTTTGCCCTACCAGTATGTGAAATAGGTGTTATAAGACCTTCTCCTCTAACTCCTAGAGGTCCTTTACCTGGATATCCCATCTTAGCTATTAATTTATCTCCTGGACCATATGCCTTAGAAGGGATTTTGGATACTGTAGAGTCACTAATTGGAACAGTTTGAGATTCAGGTTCATCTTTGTATAGTCATGCAAGCACAGCTTCAGCTTCTTCAAATTCTTGCTTGGAGACTTGTTCTGCCACAAAATTCTTTTTATATGCCTCAAAAGTTTCTTTAGAGTCTGGTTTGGACTATTTTAAAGATTGTCCATAAGACTTAGGTGAGATAGGTAGAGATGTCAAAGATAAGACTGGCTCTATAGTATATTCTCCCATACCATTCTTTGATATTGACCTCTTTTGCAACGTCTTCCATTTTAGATGTGGATGCTTCTTTTGTTGGCTCAATGGAAGATTCTCTGTTATTAGGCACAAGTTTATCCGCACTTTCTTTCAATGTATTGCAAGTGGTGGATATGTTTGCTGGAATAGTGACCTCTACTCCTTCATAAGGAAACTTCAAGCATTGGCAGAATGTAGAAGGAATAGCCTTCATCTCATGTATCTAGGGTCTTCCTAGAAGAATGTTGTAAGCCAAAGGTAGATCAAGAACTTGACATATAGTATCTCTGATAACTAGACCTACTCTGATAGGTAAGACAATGGTACCTTTAGAAGATCTTTCTTGTTCATCATAGGCTTTTATAATTATTTTCTTTCTAGGATCAATAGCCAATTTTGAAAATCTCAATTGTGTGACCAAGCTATAAGAACAAATGTTTAGGCTAGCACCTCCATCTATCAACACATGTTTGACTCTATGGTTCTGGATCAAGACTTCTATGTGTAAGGGCTGGTTATGCGGGTGACTCAAGAAGTTGTCATCTTCCTCTGAAAAGGATATATACTATGGAGATGTAAGATGTCCAACCATAGTCTGGAACCTGTCTAAATCAAGGTCATTGGGAACATTGGATCCGAGCAAAGCTTTGTCTAGAATAGCTCTATGAGCTGGAGATATCCGAAGCAACTCAAACATGGAGATTTTCACATTAGTGTGTTGGAGTTGTTGAACAATGCTATAAGATGTTGGCCTCGTATCTTTAGGATTGGAAGATTTAAAAGTAGCCTTTTGTTTGAAAGTAGAAGAAAGATTGAAGGGCATCTTAGGGACATTTGATGAATCTGAGATTTGTCCATTCAGATGTGCCTAAGCTTGTGATCAAGTTACTGCGTTAGCTGAAGTATGATCTTTATCTCTTCGCACAATTGTGATGACATTGCAATGCTTAGAGAGACAAGGTTCAACCATATTGATAATAGCATTATTTCCAAGGTAAGCATAATTGACCTTTGCCCCCATATTAGGCTGAGAAGATGAAACTTCTTGACCATGTTTCAGAAATGGTTCTGTGAATGTTGTATGATCATTATTTCTCTTATGATTGTCAATTGTGATGTCTCCCTTATCAATCAGATCTTGAATAATATGTTTCAAGTGTAAGCAGTTATTAGTTTTGTGACCTTTACCCTGATGGAAATCATAGAATTCATTCTCTCTCCACCATTTTGGTTTAGGATCAGGATCAGATTGTCGGATCTTAGGCAAAGAGATGATGTTATTAGCCAGCAGAGTTCTCATAGCTTTGATGGCTTGGGTACCAATAGTTATATTGAAAGCTGGTGCCTTTGATGGGGCATGGATAGTATCAACAATGCCATCTGTGATGATGCCTTTATTCTTGTTCCAATTTTTGTTCTTGTCTTTAGAACTGGACCCTGATTCATACTTGTCCTTTTGAAGTGTGATGTCTCCTTTTTTCACAAGTACTTTTTCAATTTTGATTGCATTATCTACCATCTTATCAAAAGATGTATGATCTTGCATTTGTAAAGGGTAGTTGATCTTTGGGATAAGATTATTGATGAAGATTTCTAGTTTCTCAGTTTATGGAATACGCCTAGCATATAGAGAGAATTTCTTCCTCCATCTCTTGAGAAATGTCAGGAATGGTTCTCCTGGATATTGTTTGAGATTGCAGATATTGATCATGGTGACTAGATGTTGAATGTTGTAGGAGTATTGCTGATAGAACAATTTGATCAACTCCTCAAAAGTTTTGATAGTAGAAGGCAATCTAGAGAACCAATGAATGGCTGCTCCTCCCAAAGATCAAGGAAAGAGACGCATCAGATAGGTTGGTTCGTGCATGAACTCCATAGATTGTGTACAGAATTCTCTGACATGATCTTGAGGATCAGAGTGTCCATCATACTTATCATATTTAGGCATCTCCAATCTTTTCGGGAATGGTCGCATGTACAAGTCTTGGTCAAATGGAAAAGGACATAGGGCCTCCATGGATAACTCCTTGGGTTCTTTTTCTTTCTCAAGTTTATTAAGTTTGACTTGCATGGCATGCATTTGTTTCATCGTAGTTGTGAGTGGAGTTTCTTCCTCATGCGTAATGATATCTTCAACATTAAAGTTGGGAGGAATTTTATCTCCTTGATGAGCTAATTGTAAAAAGTATGCCTCTCTGTCCTCTTTCAAGAAATGCTTCATCATTCTTTTGAAGTTATCATCATTTTGATATTGAGCAATTTCTTCAGGTGTGGGTTCTTGATCTGCACCATGTTGAGATTGAGCTTTTTGAGAGCCAAAGTTTGTCCCTACTTGAGACATGGTAGGAGTTCTCCCTAGGATAGATTGAGGAGGATTTTGTTGATTACCTCAGTGAGTTGATGAAGGAGGAATGTAACCAGTTTTCAATCAAAAATTGCCAAGACCATCATTTTTGTAAAGACCAGAATTGTAGAGTTGCTCAAGAGTTGGAGCCTGGAGAGTATTCAAAGGTAAGGTATGGGATATTTCTCCAGATTTCTTGTGAGAGGAAGCTCTAGTTTCCACCATTAACCTTGGGTGAAGCAAAAGAATATGATGAAGACAACTGAAAAAAGATCTGATTCAAGAAGATCAAATGATGCAACCTTGTCAAGGTTTTGTTGATTGAAGCTTGGATTAGACATAGATGAAGGAGACTGTGCCCTGGATGTATGGTTAGATTCCCAAAAGATAGTAGACACGAGTTCACAACACTTAGTCATTTTGAAGATGGATTGAAGATTGATAGTTATGACAAGGTTTTTGACACAAGATGATAAAGACTCAAATTGATTAAACAAAAGGCTAAATTGGATTCAAAAGGCCACCTTAGGAAAATGATTGGATTCTCAGTAGTTGCTACTCTGTTCCTGACATAGTGATTTTCTTGACAGACTTTGGAAATAGGCTGGAAAAGCTAGGTCTCTGACAGTTCTGACAACTTTCTGGCAATTTTTCAAAATTTCTCAAATGACTTTCTATAGGCTCGTACGACAGTGGATATAGCATGAAACGATAATTGAAAAACTCATACGACTATTGCAAAACTCGCACGATAGTTGATAGAAGGGTTTTTGACTTTTTTTTGAATTGACTGACAGTAAAACTCATACGACAATATACCAACTACCATACGACAATATGGGGGTTTTGAAATGACAATAGCCAAAATTTGTATGACTTTCTGATTTTACAAGATGACTTTTGACTCCAGAAAGGTGTTTGACTCAAATTTTGCAATTTTTGAGGTTTTCAATTTTAGATTGTTCACAAAATTGTTTGTCCAGATTTGAAGATTGTATCGGATTGATTCGTTCTTAGTAACCAGATAGATAAACAAGCATGCAAAACAACAAACAAGTGATTTCAAGCATGTCTAAAAATAATGAACAGGGGACAAAGCAACCCTGCGCATGAATAATCAAGTGACTGAATTGTGCTAATCCCTAGGAGTGCTAACAATGTATGTTCCAAAAAGTTTTGCAATAACACACATATTACTAGAAAATGAAAATTTGGCCTCACTAGGGTTTTTAGTAATGGTCTGACTCTGCAACTTTTGTGATCTCAAGAGGGTGAACTCCAATCTAGGCGCACTAGGGTTTTGACACAATCTGAGAACTTAATCTTTAGGATTTGCTAGGGAGATCTGACAGCCCAACAAGAGACCACACCTATGAAGATTTCCTCCATAAGGACATTTATATAGCGACTGCTACTACCATGGTGAAAATGGCTATTACCGCTTGAGGTTCCGTCAATGTGGTTGACCCAATTAAGGGAATGTCCACTACGGTTAACCCTCTGTAAAGGTGACTCACAAAATATACCACATGGAGACTGGTTCCAGATTCAAGGATCTGAGTTTCTGGTACTACCCAAAAAGGGAGTAGAGCATAATCCTCTAGCCTTTTCACTTTTAACCCAAACAAAGCAGACAGATTAATCCAACACGCTAAGACCAAGATTATCTTACAAAGATCTATGATGTCAACCACTTATGATCTATCAACCTCTCTGGAGAGAGAATGTATCAATTAAAAGCTGAAGATGCACAAATCTAGTAGAACGTGAGACTCTCTCAATAACCTCCCTACCTACAAGGGTTCCTTCATTGAGAAGAGTTTCGCTGGAAACCCACTCTCTTAAGAACCACGAATAGTGTTCATAGGGCCTATGTACTATGTGTAACAAAGATGCTAAAAAGCAAATCTATGTTCATTTTTATAACCCAAAATGAAATCTATGATATGAAAGCAATAAAGGTCACACAAGCTTGACGTGCAAGAGTTCTTTTTAATCCAAATTGAAACGTTATCAACTGAAAAGATTACCTGAATTCCTCGCAACACGCTTAGTTGATTCTTACCTACTTTTAGCAATTTTGACGCTTTTTCCCAATCAAAATCAGTAGAAATCAATCAGAAACAACAAATTTCAATCGCTAATGTTAGCTGTCAGTCCAAATCAGAAAAACAAATCTGGAAAACTGCCTGAAAAAGTGAAATGACAATTGAAACCTGGCACTTAAACTCGTATAATAGTGGGTCACACACCAGATGACAATCCAGAAACTCGTACGACACTAGGTATCAGATAATACAACAAAAGAGCTTCAAAATGACACTTTCCTTTTGATGGTACGATCCTCGATCAAATAAATTGTCGTACAATAGTGGGTATCTCCTGATACGAGTTTCTGACAAAACTCATACGAAAATTGTACAGACAAAAATTAAAAATCGCAGCTTGGAACAGAAAATGACAAGAAGATGATAGAAATTGATAGAAATTGAATGGAAACCCATTTTAGAGCCCCACGGTGGGTGCCAAAAATGTGTGTGTGAATTTTGTACCTAGTTGTAGACACAACACTTAGTAAAACATTAGAGGTTAGTAGAAATCAAAATCATGCAATGAAATGGAAACTAATCTAACCAGGTGATTTACTATCTTCTAGTAGGTGCGAGTATGTATTCTCATATTGGACCGAGATCAGTGACCTTGACGACACCTAAACGAAGGATTTGAATGTAGAATCTAGATATGAGATGAATGCAAATTAATCTATATTTTTGGTTTTTCTATGCAATTATGATGAAATAAACTGATATGAATCTATTCTAGATGAAAAACTAATATGCAATACAATTAATCTAACAATGATATGCTAAATATGAATGATCTCACAAAAGTTGTTGATTCGCAAAGAAGCTTCAATTATTTAGATGTCAATTCGCCAGCATAAGTTTGCAAAATTATGAGATGATTTGTGAAGAGCTGAAGCCTTGATTTTATAGAAATCCAAGGCTTTGGGGATGCATGGAAAAAGCCATAAATCACTCTAGTTGATTTTTGATTCAACGAGGAATTAAAGATAGTTAACTCACAAAAAATCATGAAAAAATAGCTTTTTGATTTAAATCAAAAGTTGAGATCAGCTTTCAACTCAAAAGAGAGTTGAGTTTATTTTTAAAACAACTTGAATTGATTTTATGATTTATAGTTTAACTATTTTTTGGAAGTGCATAATTAATTATGAATTAAATAAATAAATAAAGTGATTTATCCTCAACTTAACTGATTTTAAAAATAAAATAATTGATTTATGGGTTAATCAATTATTAAATCAAACTTTTATTCCAAATTAATATCATTAAATATGACAACTTGCTTTAATTAATTAAATAAGAATTTAATCAATTAATGATAGGAATTTTGATTTATTGTCAAATTTAAATAATAATAATTAGGAATAAATATAATTAAATTCAATTAAATAATTAAGTGGTAGTATTAAATCTAATTAATTAAATATTCAAGATATTCAATTAATCAAACTTTAGGATAAATAGGATTTATTGCCAAATAATTATTAAATCAAAGATAATTAGGAATATTACTAGCAATATTCCCTGATGCAGAATTTAGGATAATCAATTAGGATTCGATGATGTTTCGATGTGCCTTAGGTTAGGACTTTGATGTCGATTTCATTCGATATGTCGATATAGGAGGTTAATGAACTTATAGCCCATTTTTGGGGTATTACAATACCACATAGAGTCACTAGGGCACCGGGGTCTGAAGAGACTACCAGGATAACCTTAGAGTTGGCTCATGTGATGACACTTCCTTTATGCATCTTAGGTTTCCTACTTGTGTTGGTTTCCTTGGGTTGAGTATGTTGTACCTTTTGGGTTATATACTTTTAGGATCCTTAGCTTTATCTATTTGATGTTCGTTATCTGAGTGGGATCTGTTGTTATCTCCTTAGCATGGTGGGAGTGGACCATTTAGGTTCACGAGGTTGGGTGGTAGTGGTTCTTTTACCATTTGAGATTTCGACGTTCATGTACCAGTGCTGGATGATCCCTGTAGCAGTTGTTCCTTCTTGATCTTCATTGTTGGAGTCATGTTCTTCATTCTCTTCTTCTTCTTATGATCATGTATCTTTGTATCAATTATTCAGTGATATCATGTTGTACTTCCTTTCAATTTTTGTTTTGACATACCCTGCGACATGTGCAGTGGATGCAGGTTTATGGATACCTTTTGGTAGCATTTGTATTTATGATATCTTTGATGTGATGTTGCTTTTAGATTTCATTTATTTATATGAGTTTTGAAATTGTACCCTAATATATACTAATTAATGTTAACATAATCATCGTCAAGGAACCCTTGAGAGTTGTAACCTGTGTTGTTTGGATTATGTTAATGTGAGTTAATGATTATTGCTTCCGCATTGATGTATATCTTGTATGTTAAAAAAAAATTTAAAAATTATTCTACAAACCTAGATGCATGTTTAGGTAAGTTCTCTTGGGTTCCCTAGCGGGGCATTACAAAGAGCATATGCCTAATACCAAATTTATCAAACAAGTGAGCCTTTCTACTTAAGATAGATGTTGAAATTTGAATGCCACAATTTTTTTTTAAAATGCAAAGGGATAAGGCTTACCTTATTCGAAGCTAGCAAAGGCTAGGCACATTTTTGAGTGTTTGCATTGCATTTCACTTTTTTGATACTCACCTAGTGGTGATCGTTCCAACTCCTAAGCATCCACAACAACTTCCACACACATTAGTCCAACGAAAATAATCCAAGATGAAAATAAAATGATATGGTTAGCAAAATCAAGGATGCGCATACAAGTCAATTGAAATTGGAACAAGTGCACCTTGATTATTTTTCTACTTTTGACCTAGTCATAAAGACCCAATTTTTAGATATATTTATGGCCTGAAATAGTAGAAATGTAAATAAGTAACCCCTAGTACAAATCAATGAGCTTTCCAAAAATGTAAGAATTTAAAAAAAAAATCCTTCATTTGTGTTCTAGGGACCCGATTTATCAAAGCATACCAGTTTTGTAAGATCTATTTATTTCGGTCGTTATTTGATATCAAAATTAAAAATACAGAGAAAAACCCCTATTTAGAATTTTGAGATCTTTCTCGAAATGTAAAATTTTCAATAAATTTTTTGATTTGCACCCAGAATTATTTTTTTATGAAATATCATTAAAAAAAATTATAAATCACACAAAAATGATCATAAAAATTTAATTTTTGGACTGTAACCTCCTAATTCTATCTCAAACCTACAATAAAAATTTCATCTAAAAATTCCAAGCCGTTTAGGAGATATTACTAAATCTTTGAAAACCCTACAAACAATAATGAATCATCAAAGAAAACATGCATACAAATATGGGAGACCAATTTATCAAAGTTTTAGCATTGTTGGGTTGTTGATTCACGTCGAGTTCACCAAAATGTATGTAGGGAAATTCTGCAAGACTCAAGCAAGAGGATTAGTGGCACCAGATTATCTAAAAATTGTAAATAATCAACTACTAAGTACATAAAAGTCCTCCGAACAACAGAATAAGAAGTTTGAATGATCAAATAAAAATAAAAAATTTCAAAGCAAACCATTCAACACTTTGAAGCTTTTGTTGCTTCTCTTCTCCTTGTTGAGGTGTGACACTCAGTTGTGATTTTGGCAACACCTTGACTTAAAGATCCGAGAAATTATGATACTCTGATAATAGACTGACATAAGTTTGATGCAAAATTAAGAGATGAAAATGTGAAAGATGAGGGTTTTTTATGTAGAAATCATGATTTGAATGGACGATCAAGATTGATCTGAGAAAAACAAATTGAATGGATGAGATAATTAAGAACTGAAAAGATTTGGGTAACTTTCCAGAATAAAAGATTTAGCTCCAATTTAACTCAAAAAGCGGAGAGATAAAAGAGGAAATAAATATGAGCTAAAGATGAGAGGATTTAGTTGATTTTTTGAAAGATAAGAGTTTCCAAAATTGAATTTTGAGAAAAAAATTATTTTTTATTTTAAAATGATTTGATTTTTAGAAAATTGTTTTTCTCAATTTATGAGGATTTTGAATTTTTAGAAATTATAATTGTCACATATTTTTTATTTTTCAAATTTTTAGAAGATTTAATTGAATTAGAATTAGTTAGAAAGATAGAATTAGAATGAAATTAATTAGAATTGATGTGAAATTAAATTAATTTGGTCAATTAATTTAATTTGGAAGAATAATTAGCTAATTTGAATAATTAAATTCAAATAATGGGAAATAGGAAATTGAATTCAATTAACTGATAAAGATCAATTAATTAAAGGTAATTAATTAAATAAACTTAATTATGTAATTAATATTGAGAGGTGATTAACTGATTAAAAGATTGGATTTTTAGAGGAAAATAATATGATTAATTAATAATTAAATAACCATTAACTCATAGAAGAATAATTAGTGGCTAAATGTAAACTCGCAAGTGTGTCCATTTTTGGGTATCTACACTTTATTCATGATGGGGTCATAGTTCCCACAAAATTTGATGAGTCTTTGCTCCTAAACAATTTCATCAAAGCCACAAATCCTAATAACATGACATCAGATAAGGGAAAGGTTGTCTCTAGCAGACCCTCTACATCAATGTCTGTATTAGCTTCTCAACTTACATATCAATTAACAACTGAACAAATCCAACAAATTCTTAGTGCTATACCAAACACAACTACTCATAATAGCATTCAAACTAAAACCACCAGATCTCATGGTGTGGATACTAATGTCCTAAATATTGGCCAATCATCAAATCTCTTCACTTCTGGTACACAAACTTTGATACCTTACAATTCATCACTTTTTAAAGTCCCATCCAGAGTCTTGACCAATTCAACACCTACATTAGCATACACATTCCAATACTCAGCTCCTCCTACTTCGGGGATCACATCATCCACATTTACAACAACTAAATTTGGAGGACTTAATCAAGGATGAACACTCACATCTCACAATGCTCCTAAATTGACCCAACAATTCAATGAACTTAAAAGTCTTGTCCTCAACATGAACAAAGGGGGGAAGAAGAAATTCTCCTTTGATGAGATATATCCTTATCCTTTTGACAAATCAATTAATATGCAACCATTCCCTACCAAATTTGAGATCCCAAAGTTTGATAAATACAAGGGTGAGACATGTTCTATTCAATATCTCAAATAATTCTATGTGGCATGCCAAGAAGTCACCTACAATAAACATTATCTCAAAAGAATCTTCACTAGGAGTCTCGGTGGCCCTACCCTTTAATGGTTGATGCATCTCACACTTGGATCTATTGTCACATTTTCTAATCTAGTAGAGAAGTTTGTTGCACACTACTCATATAACATCGAACATCAAGCCTCACTTAGTGATTTGTGCAACATGAAGAAAAAGAATGGGGAAAGCTTTGCCAACTTTCTTCAAAGGTGGAGACACCTTGCCAATCAGATGCCTTGGAAAATACCAAATAGTCACCTCATTGATATATTCATCAAGAATATGATACTCAAAATGTCATTCCACATGAAAATGGCTACCCTTGAGGACTTTGAGTCAGTTATAAAGAAAGGGAAAACCATTGAAGATGGTCTCTTGCAAAAAGGAACCATTGAACATTATACCCCTTCTTCTAAGAATGATAAGCCTAAGTTATGGTCCAAGAAGAAAGGGGTAGTAAACAATGGAGTGACCAATGCTAAACATGTCCAAATGTTCAAGCATCCAACAACAACCAAGGCAATTGAAAAAATAAGAACCACAATTAGAATAACAATAATCAAAATTGTAACAAAAATCAATAGAATCATAACAATTCTCAATAACAACAACCCCACAATCAAGGTTTCTCATTCACACATAGGTATCAAAGCAATAACAATAACTCTGGTTCATGATGATGTTGATAATTCACCTCCATTGCAGAATCACTTGATGTTATCTTTCAACAATTAGTTGACCAAGGGATGATGGTATATTTTAACACTCGACCATTTGATGAAAACCAACCTAAGCCCACTTGGTATAAGGATAACAAATACTGTGAATATCATCACATCAAAGGACATGATACCAAGAAGTGTATGAAATTAAGACACTTTGTTGAAGACCTCATAGATGATGGAAAGATTGAGGTTGAGGGGAAAAATTATTCATCATCAAATGTGAAACTAAAGGTTTACAATGAACCCTTCCCAAAGCACAATCAAAATAATGCCTCAACATCTAATGTTATCCCATATGATTATTCTACCAACAATGTAACCAACATTGATCAAACATCTCCTCCTCAGAGGAACAAGGGTTTCTTCTCATCTAAGCTCCCCATTCCTTCCATTTTTGAGAACGGGGAAACATTTGCTCAAGCTGAGAATCGCCCTGCTCAGGTTGACTCCTCTGGAAATCACCATTATTAGCAGCCCCAGTTCAAATTTTAGAAAGGGCGAGAAAAATTTTCAAACGCCCGACGTGATTATTGGAGTAAAAAATCATCATTTCATGGGTGATCTAGGAAAGGGCATGGGCATTTCAGGAAAGGGCTTGGTTGGCATCCTCATCCTTAGTCGATCTTTGACATATGTGAAGGTACACCACCTAGGTCACCTATCACTATCTGTCATTCTCCTGGTCCTAGATCAGACCAAGATGAACCCTCAAATGTTCCTCAAAATCCTAGAGGGGTCACAACACACAATTTCCAGCAGACAGATTCTAGAGTACCCTTTAATCCAAACAAGTCCTATCAAGAGTGGCAAACAAAATCTTTGCAGACCTCAGCAGATTAGATAATTTCTTCTTTTGCCAGTGGCAAGCCAAATGGGCTAAGTATTACCCTACCAGAAAATCTTCTTCAGGAACAAGTTGATCACCTTCGGGAAATGACTCTCATCGGTAAGTTCTCCAACAGTGACATCCCATTTTCTGATATTAAGAATTGGGCTCACCAGAACTGGATGGGTTTGTCAGACATATTTAGCTTGGATGACACTTTGGGCTTCTTTATGGCTAAGTTTTCTTCCTCAGATGAGAGGGATGATATTCATAAGGTCAAAATCTAATTCTGTAATGGGTCTGGCCTTTTTACTGCACTCTGGTCCCTAAATTTAAGACTGGATAGTAGTTTCCCCCTTTATTTTCCTGTTTGGATATGCCTGCCAAAACTGCCCCTGGAATATAAGGAGCTTGAAATTGTGGAAATCATAGCCAATAGGATTGGTATTTTTACTAAGCATGATTTGCTTCCTTTTGAGCTTCCTCATCAAGACACTAGAATTTGTATTCTTGTTGACCCTTCCAAGAAGTTGCCAAGTGCTATCACTTTGAAATCTAAATGGGGAGTTTGGGAGCAGTCTATTATTCTTTAAAATGAGGCCTCAATTCAAAATCACCAACATCAGCTAGGTCATTTCACTTCACAATGTAATATCTTGACTAATTCTATCCTAAAGGTGTGTGAGGATCACTGTACCAATCCGTCAAAATGTTCTTCTTCTTATGTCCATCATAATTAAAACAACATTCACCACACTTGTGTAGAGACTACTAATCCTACCAAACAGGTGCAACATCAAGTTATGGCCTATTTCATGTTTGCAGTGAGCTTCCTTCTTTCGCTACAGCATTATTCCACTCAGGTTCAGTCCATTGGTTGGGAGGAGCCACTTGTTTCTAATCAAGAGTTGGATAGTTTAGTTCATCAACTTATGTATCAAGCCTCACCTATTAAGATGCCCATATCACATGATGTACTTAATGAAGAGACTTTAGTCAATCTTAGAGCTCAAAATCTATCAGATCAACTTTTGACTAAACTGGTTACTAAAATCATATATGAAATTGCAGAGGAGGAGGGTATTATCCTTCATGAAGACTTTAAGAAACATACAGATTCAACTTCTGCAACTCAAATCATAGTTATGCAAGATTCAAACTCTGTAGCTTTACTTCCTACAGTTCAAGATGTGCTTCTTCAGTATGCTTCAGAACTCCTGTAATAGTGATTGTCATATGAACCAGCCTCTGGTAGACCTATTAAATAATGAAGTCATCTGGGCTATCAAAGATCAGTCAGTGAAAGATAATCAAATCCAGCCCTCTCATGAGGTGATGGATAAGCCATGCCAACCAGAAAATTGAGTCCACAGTAGTCCTTTGGGGAGAGATTTTGATCATAAAGTTTCTTTATCAAATGAACAGTCTCTGAATCAAAAAATAGTGATGTCTCTGACACCTAAGAAGAGGGGCAGGAAGACAAAGAATATACAGAAAAAGGTGGAAATTGATGCAGGAATTCAATCTACATTAGATGGGAAATTCACACCTTCAAAAAGAGAGACAAGGAGGACAAAGTGTCCTCCTTGTCCACAATGAAGATTGCTTCATGGAATGTCAGAGGCTTGAATGCCTCTTATAAAAGACATAGAATCAAACAAGAACTTGATTCTATGAGGGCAGACATTATCCTATTACAAGAGACAAAAATGTCTCAATAGACTTTTGAAAAATCAATAGGGAAGTGGAGACCTTGGCAATCTATCCAGCAACCGGGTGTCGGGGCCTCCGGGGGATTGGCCATATTGTGGGATCCTAAATCTATTCAAGCACAATGCTTAGCACAGGCTGATAACTTCCAAATGTTAAAAGTCACTGCTTTTGATCTGACCTTTGTCTTAATCAATGTGTATGGCCCCAATGCCAAAAATGAAAAACAAGCTCTTTGGTTGCAGTTGACGGATTTCATTCAGCTCCAATCCAGTCAACAAATTATGGTGGGGGGAGACTTTAATGCTATATTAAATGCATCTGAGAAAATTGGGGGCATTTCTCCACCAATAAAAACTATTTCTAATTTTTCAAACTTTGTGGAGGACAATAAACTTATGGACATTGAACCTGTCATGGGCTCTTTCACATGGACAAATAAAAGAGCAGATTTCTCTCAGATCGCAGTTAGACTAGACAGGTTTTTGACTACTGTTGATTGGAAGCTCACTGGGATTACTTTCCAATCGGAGATTTTAGCAAGTCCAGGTTCAGATCATTTTCCTATCACCTTACAGTTCATCATGCCCTTCGCCACTTCAAGCCCTCAACATCACCCATCTTTCAAATTCAAAAAAATGTGGCTCAGACATCCGTAAATTCTTCCTCTTCTGAAACAATGGTGGGAGAATGCTCCTGCATGTGAGGGATCTAAAATGTATCAATTCACCCAGAAACTTAAATTCATTAGAAAGAAAATCAAAAAATGGAATGAGGTCTCCTTCAAGAACATCTTTAGGGAGAAAGATCAGGTTAAACAGCAACTCTCGAATATTCTGGACAAAACGATTAAGCAAGGGCTCAATAAGGAGGATTTTATAAACTAGAAAAAACTACAAGTAGATTGGGAAGAATTATGCTCTCGTGAAGAGATATACTGGTGTCAAAAATCAAGAGAACTTTGGCTTAGGGAGGGAGATAAAAAAAACATAATATTTTCATGCATCAGCAAAACAAAAGTGTGTTGTCAGTAGGATCTTCTACATTCATAATGCACAGCCAGGTACCTTAATTTTAGATGCTCAGGGCATTCGCCAGGAAGGGGTTAGATTCTTCCAAGATCTTCTAGCACCATCACATCATCCAAATCCCTCAGCTCTCCAAATGTAGGACATCCTTCAAGCTATTCCTACCATTATTTCAGAGGTTGACAACATCAATCTGATGGCCCCTTTCACAATTTTTGAGGTAAGAAAGGTGGTGTTTTCATTAACACCAGACAAATCCCCTAGCCCAGATGGTTTTTCGGTAGCCTTCTATCAGGCATGTTGGGATTTCCTTGGGTGGGAGTTGCTGGGTATTATTGAAGAATCAAGAAAAAGTAAATCAATGCTAAAAAATTTCAACACAACAAATATTGCTATCATCCCAAAGATTAAATCTCCCAGATCTTTTTCAGACTTCAGACCTATTTCCCTCTGCAATACAATATACAAGATAATTACTAAAGAAATTTACCTAAGACTCCAGCATTTGATTCCCAGTATTGTGTCTCCAAAACAAGGAGGTTTTATCCCAAGAAGAGAAACTATAGAAGGTGCCTTAGTTGCACATGAGACCCTCCACTCGATTGACACATACAAAACCCCATGCTTCATCATCAAATTGGACATGATGAAAGCCTATGATAGAGTTTGTTGGGATTTTCTTTTTAAAGTGCTCCAAAAATTTGGCTTTGACAAACGATGGTGTAAATGGATTCGGTCATGTATTTCGGGGGTGGCCTTCTCTGTGATTATCAATGGATCGCCTGTTGGCTTCTTTAAATCAACACAAGGCATTAGACAAGGTGATCCCCTACCCCCGGTCCTATTTATTTTAATGGCAAAAGCTTTCAATAGACTCATTCAACACTTTCATATTAGGGGCCTATGGAAAGGAGTATTACTAGGGGACACAAACATTTCGGTTACTCATTCTTTGTTTGCAAATGACATTCTCCTTTTTGGTTCTACCAATGCTTTGGAGGCTAAACAAATTAAGATAACTTTAGACCTATATTCAGCAACATCAGGACAAAAAATCAGTCCTCAGAAGTCAAAGATCTATGTTCTCAATTCTAATTTGATCATCACCAATAAAATTATTTCAATTTTGGGGTTCTACGCATCCCCCTTTTTATTGGAGCTAATAAAATAGCATATTGGCTCCCCATCATTGAAAGGATTAAGGCAAGGATAGTGGCCTGGAAAGCCAGATGGATTTCTCTTGTAGGAAAAATCCTTCTCATTAAGACAGTGCTTACAGCAATCCCAAATTACTATATTTCAGTACTCAAGGCCCCTGTATTAGTTATTCAATCCATCCAAAAAATCTTGAGGGACTTTCTTTGGGCAAGTAACATTTCGGGAGACAAAAAAATTCCCTTGACCTCCCTCCATGAGATGTCACAAGGTAAAGACTCTGGGGGTGTTGGGTTACATGATATGACAATGAGGAATAAAGCTTTTGGAGGGAAATTAGTTTGGCAGGTTTACTCTAAATCGAATTCCAAATGGTGTCAGATTATGCAAAAAAAATATCTTGATAATTCAAGCCCAATGAGAATCTTTTCCATCCAAAATCCTCCTAAATGGTCTGCCATTTGGAACTTTATGATGGAATCAAGAGACATTGTTACACAGTATATTACTTGGGAAGTTAATAATGGTGGTAGTATCAGCTTTTGGCGTGACTCCTGGAGTGGGATGCCTCCTCTTATTCAATCACAATCTTTGGCTAATGTAGTGACATCTTCT
Source organism: Chamaecyparis obtusa (assembly GCA_027943335.1). Taxonomy (NCBI): domain Eukaryota; kingdom Viridiplantae; phylum Streptophyta; class Pinopsida; order Cupressales; family Cupressaceae; genus Chamaecyparis; species Chamaecyparis obtusa. The sequence continues at coordinate 2,343,158 of BSBK01002625.1, forward strand.
GAAGCTTATTGGGGTAAATCATTATTAGACTATGTTTCTGCAGTTTGCATGTTTTCAAGAAAGATCATCTGGAAAGACCCGACTGATCTTCCAATATCCACTCAAGATAAACTGACCTTCTTGAAAGTCTTGTCAAAAAGAGAGATTTTTCTATCAGGAAAGGAAGACAAACTAATATGGGCTCCAGGTAAGTCAAGATCATATACCATAAAAGAAGGCTATAAGATTATTCAACAACAAACATTTGATGTCAATACTACTCGAGCATATGAATTTTGCTGGAATGTGTCTACTCTCCCAAAGGCAGGGTGCTTTTCTTGGCTTGCTTTAAAAAAGAGAATTCTTACAAGTGATTGTCTTACTAAATTTAATTTTGCCCATCCCTTCAATTGTGTCTTGTGTGATCAAGTTGTGGAAGATGTTGATCATCTCTTTATTAGATGTTCCTTTGCTCATCAATGTTGGACTTTTGTCCTTAGTAAACTTCAGTATCCAACACCACTCCAAACAATCTATGGGACCTTTTTCAAGCCTGGCCAACACTTTATGCTTCTTCACTTTTTCATGGTTTATGGAAATGTATTCCTTCATGTGTTGTCTAGGCAATATGGTGGGAAAGAAATAAAAGGATCTTTCAGAGGGATCCTTCCTCGCTCAATATTGTCTTAATGGGTATTGAGAAATCGATTTCGGAAGTCATCAATGCTAGTCACCATAGAGTAAAATGCAATCCAGTATTTACCAATTGGGACAGCTCTGTCATTCAGGAATGGAAAGACATTCACATTCCTGTTGGTTAGCTTCATCGCTCTTCTCCAGTTATCAGGGACAATACTCATTGGCTTCCCCCCTCTGATGGATCAGTAAAACTCAACTTTGATGGATCATCCAGAGGTAACCCAGGTATATCTGGGATTGGAGCTTGTATCAAAGATCAGTGTGGACAAGTTCTTGCTCTACAAACCTCATCAATTCTACCAGGTACAAATAACATGGCAAAGGCATATGCACTATTTGCAAGGTTAGTTTTGGCAAAAAAATGTGGTTTTCAACATATTCAAGTAGAAGGTGATTTAATGGTGGTTATTAATGCATGCATTAAATGAGAATATTTTAATTAGAAAATAGCATATATTCTTCAGCAAATATGATGCCTACTCGATTCATTCAGGAATATTCATCTCTCTCACACTCTTCGGGAAGGGGATTCAGTTGCAGATTATCTTGCCAATTTAGGATGTGATGGACTAAACCTTGAGCATATTAAACCATTAGATTTGTCAATTTTATCTTGTGAGCTTCAGGCTTTAATCATTTATGATCAAAAGCACATTCTGAAGTTTTCAAATTAATCAAAATCAAGTACTAAATATTATGTTCATGATGCCCCTCCTGTACCTTCACAAATTTATGACATCATATAGCTTTAGTTTGCCCGCTTCAACTTTTGCTCTGCTTTCGAAGGAGCCTAAGTAATCTTCCCACACCTGCATTTAGTGCTTCACATGGTTTTTGAAATCTTGTGGCTCTTGTGCCCGCCATGTATGTTGGGGGGTGCAACAACAACAGCTTCGCATTATGACTGCAAATGAATTCAAGTGTGTGAATTCATTGGGAATGTTTTCTCATAATTCTATATAACTATGACCTCTTTTTCCTTTTATGTCACTGCAGCCTGCTCTTACTTTTGGGGTGTTCTCTAGTCTCTGGTTGAAACATGGAATTTGATAGTTGTTCTACATGTGGTAAATTTCATTTGGACCTCCTTCCCAGAAATTTCAGAGTCCTCATTCTGCTGACTTTCTCAAAAACCCCACTTCCATATTGCATTAATGGTCCAGAGCTTGATCAGGTTTTTAGGTGCCAGTCTATGCTGCATTTTAGGGCTGTGAGAAGGGTCATTGGTGAGCATGTGCTCTCACCGCGAACCAAACTGGTTCTTTTCCCTTCTCAACTTCTCTCAATGTTTCTGTCAAATTTGATGGATCTTCTTCAATTGGTGGATTCAATGTTTCTCATTGTTAATAAAATTGTTCGCCCTTAATTCAACTTGGCGAGTTTGATTATGAGTGCTCTGCAAAAATATGACCTATGGTCAGGGAAAGCACTGGTGGGTGGGATTTTTTCTCATCATGCATTGATGACTGGTCATGAACACTTCATGGCATTTGATAGTTTCAAATGGGCTATGGAACAACACAACTTTCAGATTGTTCGGGCTAACCTACAAATTGTAAGCCATGTGCTTGGCTTGGAGCTTTCAAAAAATATTAGGCACCTTGCGCACGTAGTCTTGAACCTCCTTGTCTCTCCACTACCTCTGATTCATCCTCCATCTCATTTGGAAACTACTACTCTGGACCTTAATGTCACTCTATCATCGGCTCTATCATCCAATGACCATGTTGCGGCTCGGGCATCCGACGATAGCTGGAACTTGATTACTTCCTCAGCCCCTCCCCGAGGTTGGGAATTGGCATGGCTCCATGTATGGCGCCCCTCTTCCTCCAGCTCCATGGACATTGGTGAATAGTTACTTTTTTGTATAGATGATTTAAATTTTTTAAATTTTTGGCTTCATCTGCTCGATCCCTTCAAACAAGGGGCTTTTGTAGTAAATGGAGATTTTGTGTAATGTAGCTGACTGGATGTAAATTTGAAGTGATTGGATGTAAAAATGTAATGATTGTAAATATCATCTTTTTTGTATTGGATTACGACTCTTGGGTTTCTTCCTGATTCTTCCACGGATGAGTCCTTGAATCAAATTATATAAATAAAATTATGGTGGCTTGTCCACTTTGGATTAAAAAAAATAATATTGATCAAACATGTGGGAGTTTAGAAGAAAATGATATGTTTGGTTTTGATTCACTTTGTGGATGTATTGAAGAATCTAAAATTTATGTAAACACCTAGACAATCAAGGGTGCATAGTCTTTAACCCTTAGAAGGGAAGATTGCAATGCCACCACTCAAAGAGCTAGAGTCATTGTTTGAGCTGTTGCAAATCCATTGACTACACCATCTACCTCCACATGACCCGCTTCATGCTACAACTTGTTGGCCCAAATAGGGAAGACCCCTACATAGATATACATCCTTGACATAATCCATCCATTCCCCATCCATAAATAAGTTCTTGAAAATGATCTTACTGAATCATGTGTCCCTGATAATATCAATACTTCTCAGTTTCAATCTCTAATTAGAAATCTAGCTGTACAACAACACTTAGTCTTTACTGATAAAGATTTTCATGGTCCTAAATCCTATCATAACAAAGCCCTCTATATTGAAGCCAGAATTCACTCCACTAAAATAAAACATGTCCTTATAGATGTTTGATCTAGTCTACATTTATGTACATTAAAAATGATCTAGTACATTGGTATTTCTGAGGACCTTCTTGATGTAAATAAGAGAATCACAATAAAAGCATATGATGATAGAGAAAGGGAAAGAAAATTTTTGATAACACTCCCTCTACAAGTGGTCCCGACCTTAATTGAGATAACATGTCATGTGTTTAACCTAGACCTACCATATAATATTCTTTTGGGTTGACCATGGATACATGCTATTAAAGGTGTTCCTTATACATACCATCAATGTATGAAGTGTTAGAATAACTGAGAGGGGGTGAATCAGTTATCCACAGTCCCAAATCAAAATGTATAATCCAAAATAATTTACTTAAACTTCTGCAGCTTGGTAACATAAAATACTATACTTTATATGCTTTTACCGATTACCAGTCAATAACATATAATGATTACCAATCAAATCCAACATGCAATATGTAAAGTATGATAACAAACAATCACCACAATGAACACATAACACAAAATATTTAACGTGGAAACCCTGTGAAGGGAAAAACCACCTGGGACCGGCAACCCAAAAATGTTCACTCTTCTGAAGTGAGGTTGGTGAAGACCCAACCCTATTAAAGGTTACAAACACACTGAGGTGTGACCTTGTTAGAGAATTTTAGACCAACCGTTATCGTCCAACCAACATTCATTATGGGGTTGACAGGATAACAATGTTCATTCTATGAATGATACATATAAGACTTTCAAGTCCACTCTATTAAGAGATTTCTCTATTTACAATGGTTAAAATGTACCAATAGTTTATCTGATTACAATACAACTTCAATTGTAGATGTTCAAATCTATATTATGCTCATTTAAATCCTCTGATCAGTATATCAATTATGTATCAACAATAATCAATGACTTATTGTTGCTCGGTAATAGCTTTCTAACACTCGGTAAACTCTGTAGTTCGGTTCTCCTTAACCAGTTTGATCAGGCATACATGAAACTTGTCCATGTGATAATTCTGTAGTCTCCTTCTTCCGGCATGAATTTCATAATGAAACCCTAGTCTCTTAAATAGATAAGTAAACCATTTTCTTCTCCTCCATAAGATTTTGCTGCTTATTCTCCTTCGTCCATTTTGCCGCTTAAACCTTCCTCAGCTGATGTGCCAATAACACATTTTGATTTCATCCTTTAGATCTTCATTGAATTATGCTAGCCATTAATCTTCATAACAAACATTATCTCCATCTTTGATTTTGATGTACTTTACAGCTCATCAATCCTTAATGGCTAAACTAATCATTTAGTTTCTTTCTCATGCTCAGTAAACAAAGAAATGTGTCGGTGAACATAAGCTTAGTTTATATTGTGCTTGGTATACACTACACTACTCGGTGTATACTGTGATGCTTCATCAACCAACCACACTGCCTTGTGTCTTTCAGCTCTTTTCCTCATCATAGATGAATGAAACGTAATCAAGTCAATAACATAAGGTCATTGACTCATCAACAAGTTACTCAATGTATTCCTTATCCTCATCTATCATATACATCTTCCTCATGTAGATATTTGTGTTCTTCATCTCTATTACTCCTTTTCTACATATGTTTAGGTATTGTAACTTACAAAACAAGTGTTGTCAAACTAGGTGACATCAATGACAACATATTACTGATTTAATCATATTACATATCTAATCAGTAACTCGGTGATCTCTAATCACAGATCTTCAATTAGGTTCTAAATCAGTTGTAGTTCATCAATCTCTCCCTTTGGCATTGATGACAACTCAAGTAATATGAAATATACCATACACATACCAAACATGTATTCTACAACTCTGTGAACAAATGTTGTACAAGATCTCCCTAGCTTAATATGTTTAATCACTACATTACTCAACAACATTATCAATGCAGCTTTAACATTCTGCAGATATGATCTTTTCAACTCTCAGATTCCTTCTTCTGTTCTCAGTAACTGATCTTCGGTGCTCTCCCTTTCTTTCAATTTGTCTCTCCCTTAGATAGATGTTTCAGTGTTCTCATCGGTGCATATTATTTCATATTATTTATCTCTCCCTTTAACAACAATGCCAAAGAAACAAATAAACATACAGCTCTATAGTAGCCATGTAACTCTCTGTTGTCTGGTGCATACTTTGTATCTCTATATATTGATATGCCAATCTGTTCCAAATCTCCAAAATTTTCACAACCTTAGACATGATCGAAAGTGTGAACTATGTTGCATCAACATGTATGATCTTCTGATAAGATTAGGCTAATGCAAAATTCAAATCACATTAGTGACCGGTAGATAGGGGACGGACCCCAAGTCTAGTCCTCAAGTATTCAAATGTGTCCTTCGGTAGAGACTTTGTAAATATGTCTGCAAGTTGTTCTTTAGATGTAACAAATTCTAGCTTAACTTTCTTCTCCTGTACTTGTTCTCTCAAGTAGTGATACTTAATAGATATATGCTTTGTTTTAGAGTGCATCACTGGATTCTTTGAAATGTTTATTGCACTTATGTTATCACAATGTATAATCACCGGCTCAGTGATTACCTCATTCATACCTTCCAGAACTTGCTTAATATATGCAATATTTGAATAGTTTGTAGGAGCAGCAACATACTCTACTTCGGTTGTAGACTGAGAAATGCAAGCCTACTTCTTACTTGTCCAAGTAACAAGTCTTTCACCAAAGAAAAATGCTCCTTCGGTGGTACTTTTTATGTCATCCACATTTCCAGCCCTATCAACGTCGGTATAGACTCTGAGTTCAAACTTGCCTTCCTTAGGATACCATAATCCATAATCTTCTATTTTCTTTAGGTATCTTAAGATTCTCTTTGTAGCAACTATGTGTGACTCTCTAGGGTTTGTAGAAAATCTTGCAACAATTCTCACAACATGTGCTATGTCTGGTCTACTATGCACTACATACATTAACTTACCAATAAGAGATTGGTACAATGTCTGGTTCACCTATGTAGTTTCATCTTCCTTAGTCAATTTACATCCAGTAGCCATCGATGTTCCCACAGGTTTAGCATCTTCCATGCCAAATGTCTCCAATACTTCCTTGATATATTTGGATTCTGTGATGAATATACCATCATTCTACTGAATCACTTGTAGTCCTAGAAAGAACTTAATCTCTCTGAACATTGACATTTCAAATTCACTTCTCATTTCATCAGCAAATGACTTACAGATTTGATCTTGTCCTCCAAATATTATGTCATCCACAAATATTTTAGCAATAAGAATAGTATCATCAGTATCTCCTTTCATATACAAATTGTTGTTCTCACTTGTTCTAACAAATCCAATACTTAACAAATAAGTATGTAGCCTCTCATACCAAGCTCTCAGTGCTTGTTTCAAACCATATAAAGCTTTATGTAATCTACATACCATATCTATCTTTTCTAGATCAACGAACCCTTCATGTTGTTCTATGTAGACTTCTTCTTCAAGTATTCCATTCAAAAATGTTGACTTAACATCCATTTGGTAAACTTTGAACTTTTTGTGTGCAGCATATGCTAGTAACATTTTGACTCCTTCTAATCTAGCAATAGGTGCAAATGTTTCACCATAATCTATTCCTTCCTCCTGTGCATATCCTTTGCATACCAATCTAGCTTTATTTCTTGTTACTTCTCCATTCTCATTCTTCTTTTTTTTTAATATCCACTTAGTACCGATAACATTCTTATCTTTAGGTCTAGGTAATAAGGTCTAGGTTTTGTTCTTCTCTATCTGATCTATTTCCTCTTTCATTGCATTAACCCATTCGTCATTTTCTAATGCAACTTTTACATTCTTCGGTTCATATTCACAAACTAGACATGTACCTTGTCTTGTCTTACTCTTTGTTTGCATGCTAGCTTGTCTGTCTCCAATGATTTTTGTCTTGGGATGATGTCTTCTAAAAAAACTTGTTAGTATTCGATTTCTTCTTTCTTGTTCATCCTGTGCAGGTTCATTTGCTTGCTTGGTAGGTGCTTCCTACTCGTCAGTTTCTCTTTTTTGTTCCTTGGTATTATTTTCCTGCTGACCGGTTGTCACTATTTGCGGCTTCGATAGATACTCAGGTTGCTCAATGTAAGTGAATCTACCGTAGTCTTTTGGTTCCTTTCTTCTTTCCTCTGCATTCTTATCATCAAACTCATCAACTCGAACATTAGTACTTTCAATCATTTTATTAGTTACTCTATTCAGACATTTGTATGCTTTACTTTTACTAGAATATCCTAGAAATATCCCTTCATCACCTTTTGAGTCAAACTTTCCATTTCTTTAATCTTTTAGAATAAAACATTTTCTTCCAAAAATCTTGAAATAACTTATAGTGGGTTTGTGTCCAAACCATAACTCATAGGGTGTCTTATTAGTGTCCTTCTTCAGTTGTACTCGGTTTAGCACATAGACAACAGTGCTAACAGCTTCTCTCCAGTATGTTTGAGCAACATTCTTTTCTATCATTAATGTCCTTGTGCAGTCAACAATTGACCTATTCCTCCTTTCAGCAATGCCATTCTACTGGGGTGTCCTCGGTGCAGAGACCTATCTTTTAATACCATGCTCAGTACAAAAATTAGTAAATTCATTAAAGATAAATTCACCTCCTCTATCAGATCTTAAGCATTTCAATTCTTTACCAGTCTCTTTTTCTACTTTTTCTTTATACCTCTTGAACATCTTGAATGCTTCAGATTTTTCTTTCAAGAACATGACAGTCATCAACCTAATATAATCATCAACAAAAAGAATAAAATATGTCTCCATAATAACTCTTAGTTCTCATAGGACCACATAGGTCGGTATGAACCAACTCAAGTATCTTCTTTGTTGAATAATCTTTTCTTTTGAAACTAGATTTAGTCATTTTACCTTTCTGACATTCATGACACATAACATGATCAGGCTTTGAAAAGTTAGGCAGACCTCTAACTCTTTTCTTTTTACTAATCTTAATCATGTTATCAAAATTCACATGGCATAACCTCTTATGCCTCAACCATGCATCTTCATCTTTCATCAACAAACAAGAAGACTAATCATTATCAAGATAAAATAGATTACCTCTGGATTATGTACCAGTTCCAACAAGTCTTCCTCCATCATCAAATATTTTCACCTTTTTGCTCTCAAAAGAAACTTGGTGGCCTAAATTATTTAGTTGTGCCACACTTAACAAATTATAGTTTAATCCTCTTACCTATTAAGTGTTTTCACATCTTAATCTATCATTTATCATCAGGGATCCTTTACCTCTTACCATATAGGGTGCATCATTACCCATTCTTACAAATCCTCCATTGTATTCTTCAAGATAATCAAATTTTTCTTCATCACCAGTCATGTGATGTGTATAGCCACTATCTATAATTCATGTATCATTCTTATTAACCTTAGAGATAAGTGATGTCTCTACATACATTTCATCTTCTTTGGAATCATCCTTCATTGCCACAAATACTACCTCCACATCATCATCAGTGTCGGTATTGGTGATATCTTCTTCCTCAACAATGTAGCATACCTTCTTCCCTTTGTCATTATTGTCTTGGTTGTCTCTGTTGTAGTGTCGGTAGCCTATGTTGTATCTTCTCCCATAGCTTCCTTCAGATTGGTCTTTGGTTCTTTCATCATCTTTCTTGTGTAGACATCTAGTAGCAATGTGGCCAACTTCTTTACAGTTAAAGCATGCTAAAGGTAATTTGCCTCTATACCTTCCTTTTCCTTTAGGTAACCTTCTGGCCATAAGAGCTTCAAGTTCATCAAGCTCATCATCAGTTTTGCTATCACTATCATCCTTATTATTTATGCTACTAGACTTACCAATCTTTAGAGAAGTCATGAAAGTGGATTGAACAGACGGTACAACACTATTATCATAATTATTCAGTTCAAATGTTGTAAGCTTTCCAATCAGATTATCAAGAGTGAGTGTGTTATTAGGTGCTGACCTATTTTCATGAATTACAGATATTCTGATGGCATAGATAGGCAATAGGGTCCTTAGAATTTTGCTTACCACAGTGTCTTCATCAATAACTCCATCTGATGCTCTAATAGTGTGAACTACCTCTTTTATTCTATTTGTGTACTGCACAATGTTTTCACCTTCTTTCATCTTCATGTCATTGAATCTTCCTCTTAAGCTTTCAGCTCTTGCTCTCTTGACATTCGCATCACCACTATAAATTTGAGCTAGTTTATCCCACATCTGCTTAGCAGTAGTATAGTCCTTGATGTCTTCAAACTCAGCATCTAAACAGGTAGCAACAATCTCCATCATAGTAACATTATGTTCATGCATGGCCCTTAGTTGATCAAGGGTCAAGGGACCAGTGGGTGGTGCAAGGTATCCATTCTCCATCAGATCTAGGGTAGAATTCCCAATCCCAGATATATGCAGCTTCATTCAACTTTGCCATATTGTGAAGTTATCTTTGTTTAGCTTTGGCACTTCCCTCTTAAACATTTTGAGACCTTTGTGCTGAAGTCCTTCAAACTCTATTCCAAGAAACCACAACTTTGATACCAATTGTTAAAATAATTGAGAGGGGGGTGAATCAGTTATCCACAGTCCCAAATCAAAATGTATAATCCAAAACAATTTACTTAAACTTCTACAGCTCGGTAACATAAAATACTATACTGCCTGTGCTTTTACCGATTACCAGTCAATAACATATAATGATTACCGATCAAATCCAGCATGCAATATGTAAAGTATGATAATAAAAAATCACCACAATGAACACATAACACAAAAGATTTAACATGGAAACCCTGCGAAGGGAAAAACCACTTGGGACCGGCAACCCAAAAATGTTCACTCTTCTGAAGTGAGGTCGGTGAAGACCCAACCCTATTAAAGGTTACAAACATACTGTGAGGTGTGACCTTGTTAGAGGATTTTAGACCAACCATTATCATCCAACCAGCATTCACTATGGGGTTGACAGGATAACAATGTGCATTCTATGAATGATACATATAAGACTTTCAAGTCCACTCTGTTAAGAGATTTCTCTATTTACAATGGTTAAAATGTAATAGTAGTTGATCTAATTACAATACAACTTCAATTTTAGATGTTCAGATCTATATTATACTCATTTAAATCCTCTGATCAGTATATCAATTCTATATCAACAATAATCAATGACTTACTATCGCTCGGTAATAGCTTTCTAACACTCAGTAAACTCTATAGTTTAGTTCTTCTTAACTAGTTTGATCAGGCATACATGAAACTTGTTCATGTGATAATTCTGCAGTCTCCTTCTTTCGGTATGAGTTTCATAATGAAACCCTAGTCTCTGAAATAGACAAGTAAACCATTTTCTTCTCCTCCATAAGATTTTTCCGCTTAAACCTTCCTCGATTGATTTGCCAATAACACATTTTGATTTCATCCTTTAGATCTTCATTGAATTATGCTAGTCATTGATCTTCATAACAAACATTATCTCCATCTCTTATTTCAATGTACTTTACAGCTCATCAATCCTTAATGGCTAAACTAATCATTTAGTTTCTTTCTCTTGCTCGGTTAACAAAGAAATGTGTCAATGAACATAAGCTCGATTTATACTATGCTCGGTATACACTACACTGCTTGGTGTATACTATGATGCTTCATCAACCGACCACACTGCCTTATGTATTTTAGCTCTTTTCCTCATCATAGATGAATGAAACATAATCAAGTCAATAACATAAGGTCATAGACTCATCAACAAGTTACCCAATGTATTCCTTCTCCTCATCTGTTATATACATCTTCCTCATGTAGATATTTGTGTTCTTCATCTCTCTTACTCCTTTTCTATAGATGTTTAGGTATTGTAACTTACAAAACAAGTGTTGTCAAACTAGTTGACATCAATGACAACATATTACTGATTTAATCATATTACATATCTAATCAACAACTCGGTGATCTCTAATCACATATCTTCAATTAGGTTCTAAATCAGTTGTAGTTCATCATGAAGTTCCCACATCACGACAGAGAAATAACCATTCCCAGATATCCAAAACCCTCTCAATATTGTAAGAGATTGGAAGGGGAACAATCAAATTACTATCCTTTTAATGAATATGGCTGACTAATTGAAAAATCTTCCTCTGAAGACACTAAAAAGACATTTGAAATCCCCTCAAAAAAATCTAAAGGAAAAGAGAAAGTCGCCAAAGAAAAATACAAGAAGGTAAACCTTCACAACTTACTCCCCCAGGAGAAAAGGATATTGTGAGATGCAATAAGACTACTTTTGAGCACTGGGGATCTTTAGCAGATGAACACATGGAATATGATATCTTAGACTAGCTCTATAGAGAAGAGAAAGATAAACTAGTAACCTTCCCTAAAGGTAAGTATGTAAAGGCCCCTCCCATCATTTATAGCATGAGATATCATGGTACCAGCCTAGGAGAAAATGAAATAGGAAGGAAAACATTCAGTAATGCAAAAGGCTACGCACAAGGTAGAGGATTGGGCTCCTTGGAAACTAAGACAAACTTCACTAGGGATTATTGTTTTTCCAAATCTAATTCAAACACCAAAGAGGAATTCTTTGAAGTACCTTTCCAATACATTGAAGATGACCTTAATGAATATACCCATGTCCTTGCCATCACAAAAATTGACCTTTCATCACCTAATCTTCCCCTTAAGAACCTTGAGCTAATTGATTAGGACCAAAAAGATTTACCACCTTCTTTGGACATATGTAATTTAGATGAGGTAGTATTAGCACTCTTTGGACTTAAGGATCTCCAAGAATGTGCATGTCAGATACATTATAATGAGAAATCCTACTTCAATAGTTAGGTCAACACTCTTAGTCGCAAAAATGAAAAGGAAAAAAAATGATAAAATGTCCCCTGGTGAAAACCTCCCCAAGGCACCTTTGGATGAAGAAAAAGATAAAATAAAGGATGCATCCTCTAGTGAAAACCTCTTCTACACACTAAAGGAGGGATTATTTGACCTTCCATTTATTACTTTACCACCAGAAAAAAATTTCCACCGTGATAGAAGACACAATAGAAGTCAACCTTGCTACAAAATAGAATCCAAAGATCACTTACATAGCAACTTCACTCAATGAACAAGAAAGGACATATATGACCAAGTTTCTTAGGAAAACAAGAGTCAATTTTTCCTAGACCTAAAAACATATGCCTAGACTAGATACATATCTAGTCATACACCATCTTGTTGTTGATCCAAATATTAAACTTGTTAAGCAAAAATTACGCAAGATGCTTCCACAAGTCACCCTCTTAGTCAAAGCAGAACTCTAGAAGATGCTTGATGTAGAATTCATCAAACTTATTGATTATCTTGAATGGGTCTCCAACATTATGCCAATAGGAAAGCCTGCTGGGGGCATTTGCATTTGTACAGATTTTAGGAATTTAAACCTAGCATTTCCTAAGGATGATTTTCCACCACCAAATATTGACATAATAGTGGACTTGGCAATCGAACATTAAATGTTATCCCTCATGGATGGATTTTATGGGTATAATCATATCATAATAGCATTAGAAGATCAGCACAAAACTGCATTTACAACTCCTTGGGGCACGTGTTGTTACCAGGTCATGCCCTTTGGTCTTAAAAATGCAAGAGCAACCTATCAATGTGAAAAGACAATAATCTTTCATGATCTTCTATATTTTATTATGGAAGAATATGTGGATAATCTTTTGGGTAAATCTAAGGCAAGATTTCATTCTTACCATAATCTTTGAAAGGTTGGAGAAATACAAGTTTCAGATCAATCCCAAGAAATGTGTCTTTGGTGTTCAATCTGACAAACTGTTAGGTTACATTGTATCACACCAAGGCATAGAAGTGGATCCAAAAAAATTTAAGACCATTCTATACATGTAACCCCCTAAAACATTAAAACACTTTCACAATTTACAAGATAAACTTTAGTCTATCTGAAGATTCATATCACAATTGACAAATAAAGTGCATCCCTTTTCTCACCTATTGCACAAAGATGTCAAGTTCTAGTGTAATTGCCTATGTCAAAAAGCATTTGAATAGTCAAAAGAGTATCTAGATAATCTTATAGTGTTGATCCCACCTATTCTAGGATGACCTTTAATTTTAGACATATCAGCTACAAATGTTGCATTGGGTGCTCTATTGGCATAATTAGATGATAATGGGAAAGAACGTGCAATCTATTACCTCAACATAAATCTAGTGGGTTATGAATTGAACTATACAACTATATAGAAAGTTTATTTGGTTGTTGTCTTTTGCATGAAAAATATGTGACATTACATTCTTAATCACAAGATCTAGCTTGTGTTGGAAACTGCAATTGAAGCAATTGTTCTATTGTCATTGATGTCAAACCTTAACTAGTAAGATTGTTGCTATTTAAGAAAGTACTATATCAATTTGATTGTTGAGAAGGATTAGGGCAAGGGTGATAACAATAGAACCTAGAGAAAGGTTGAGTTATTTGATACTTCAATGAGTACTGGATTATGTGGCACAATGATAAGATAATGTATTGTTTATCTAAGTGAGAAGCAAGACTGAACAAGTAGGCTTAACCAAGCAAAAGTGAAGAAATCTAGTTTAAGCCGAGTGATGTTAGTGTCGACCGAGCCAGTATAGGTCGAGTAAATTTAGTGTTGACCGAACATCAGTGTATTGTCGAGGGAGACAACATTAGCCGAGGGAAATAGTTTCAAGTGGTGACTGAGCTACGTAGTGATGACCGAGGAGTTGAACACAGTATTGACCAAGCGTCAGTAATTTACATTTGAGGAAGAATTCAGATTCCTAGTTGACATGTTTGAATTCTTGGATTATTTAAATCATGTTGACTTTATTTATTGACTGTATGGATCATTTAATGTATAGTATACCATTTTATTGTGATTCCAATAAAGAGATTAAAGATGATTCTAGAAGGATGGACAGAGAACATAATGTTGGAAGGATTCGATGAATTTGATCTAAACCTAATATCTACGAAGGAGATTAAGCAACAAAAGATGGATCTACCTATCGAAGAGGTATTAAGGAAACCTAAGTGTGATGTTGAGAGAGAGATGCTGGAGTTGTTGTTATTATTGATTCAATAAGTAGAAAGGTTGAAGGTGAAGGAGTTGATTAGAGTTGTGATTTCTTGAAGGGATTTCCAAGAAGATCAGTGATGGAAATGGAAATGGAAATCAATCAGTAAGCCAGCATATATGTAAGAATTGGATCTATTATTTGCAAAGTGAGTTGTATGTTTTCAGATCAAATATTATTGTTACTTTCTAATCATTGTATCAGTCAAAATCCTTTAATCAAGGTTGACCTAATAGTCATTGTATAAATCCTTTAATCATGGTTGCATTCTAATGGAATGTACTTAAGTCCTCTAACAAGGCGCACTCCTAACAAGGTGATTGAAATCCTTTAACAGGGTCACACCTAGTAGTGTGTTTGTAAACCTTTGACAGGGTTGGCTTTTCACAGAGCTCACTTCAGAAGAGTGAATATATCAATAGCATGTTACAAAATGGTTTTTCCCAAATTGGGTTTCCACTATAAATCATGGTGTCAATAATTGTGTGAATGTTTTGGTTTGAACATTTCTATGTTTTGCAAGTTAAATATTGTTGGATAGTGGACTGCATTGTTATATGTTTCTGGTATACATTCAGTAATGACCAAGTAGTGTTGGTTATTAGATCTGAGTTGATGAAGTGTTTAAAAGTTTAATTGATACATCTAGACCCGAGAACAATTGATTCACCCCCCCACCTCTCTGTTATTCTAAATCATATTAACAATTGGTATCAGAGTTGTTGGTGCTTACAGAGAATGAGTTTAAAGGTACTTGAAGTAAATGATCAAGATGTATAAGAAGGAGGTACTGAAGTTGAATAAGGAGAACTTCCCTGCATGGTAGAGTTTGATGAAATAGCATCTAGCTAGTATTGGTGACTCAGTGAAATATTATGTTGAACATGACTATGTTACACCTGCTGCACCTTTAACTGCCGAGGAGATGAGAGCTAAACAAGAACACAATCAAGTAATGTTGGAGATTGCATCTGCCTTAAGTTGTCCTGAATTTGAAGACATTAAAGATTGCACAAATGCAAAGCAAATGTGGGACACTCTTGCAAACATCTATGGTGGTGACATAAATGTACTAAGGGAAAAAGTTGAAAGCCTAAGAGGTAAGTTTGATGAAATGAAAATGCATGAAGGTGAGAATATTGCTCAATATTGTAGTAGGATAAAGGAGGTTGTAAATGCTATTAGAGGAGCTAATGGAACTATTGATGATGAGACTGTTATTGGAAAGGTACTGAGAACTTTGCGTCCTATATATGCCATCAAAATTTTAGCAATTCAAGAATCTAGATGTAACCCTGGTAATGCTCTAACACTAGAAAGTCTTGCTGGTAAGCTTGCTACTTTTGAGCTTTCTAATTATGATAACCTCACTGTTGCTAATGTTGAATCTGCATTCAAGTCACAAATGGTTTTGCATAAGTCTAAGAAGGAGAAAGAAAGATGCAGCAGTGAGAGTGAAAGTGACAGTGACACTTCTGATCAAGAACTAGAGGATCTTGAAGCTCTTATGGCTAGAAGATTGAAAAGTAGAAAAGGTAAGTATAAAGGTAAACTTCCTATCATATGTTTCTCATGTAACAAAGTTGGCCATGTAGCTGCAAGATGTCCTGATAGGGATGACAAGGATGAAGAAAGAGAAAGAAAGTACAAAGACAAGAGAGAAAACAAAGGTTACTAAAGGTACAAGGACTACAAGGATAAAGGTAAGAAGTCTTGTTACATTGCTGAAGAAGAAATTGACACTGATAATGATGATTTTGAAATTGAAGTAGTCTATGTTGCTATGAAAGATGAGTCTGATGAAGATGAGAAAACTGCACTTGTTTCTTATGTGAGCAAAGGTGATAAATGGATTATTGATAATGGTTTCTCACACCACATGACTGGTGACAAAAGTAAATTTGATACCCTAGATCATTACAAAGGTAGAAGTGTTAAGTTTGGTAATGATGCACCATGTCTTGTAAAGGGTAAAGGATTAATTAAGCTAACTGATAAGATCACTTGTGAAAATGCTTATTGGGTTGAAGGTCTTAACTATAATTTGCTAAGTGTTGCACAACTTAATAGCACTGGTTACAGAGTGGAATTTCATCACAGGAAGGCTAAAATATTTGATGCCACTGGTGAACTGAATGGGAGTGGAGAACAAACAAGAGGTAATTTGTTCTATCTAGACCTATCTAAAGAGACATGTTTGGTTGAACAACTTGATGATATATGGCTATGGCATAAAAGGCTGTGTCATGTTAACTTTGACAATCTGGTAAATATTAGTAAAAATAAGAAAGTTAGAGGTTTTCCTAGATTGAAGAAACCTGATAATGTGATGTGCAAACAATGTCAATTGGGTAAAATGACAAAGTCTACTTTCAAGAGAAAGACTTTTACTTCTGAAAATGTCTTAGATCTCATTCATACTGACCTTTGTGGACCTATGGGTGTACAAAGCTATTGTGGTGCTAAATACTTTATTATGTTTGTTGATGATTACACTAGGATGATGGCTGTAATATTTTTAAAAGAAAAATATGATGCATTTTAGTTGTTTAAGTGGTATTTGGATAAGGTTGAAAAGGAGACAAGTAGAAACTTGAAATGTCTGAGATCTGATTGAGGTGGAGAGTTTATATCAAATGGGTTCAATCTATTATGTAGTGATAGAGGAATCAAGAGATAGATGTCTGCACCTATAACACCTCCACATAATGGTATAGCAGAGAGAAGGAATAGATCTATCATGGATTGTGCAAGGACACTAATGATTGAGAAGAATGTTGCACAAAAGTACTGGAAAGAAGTTGTAAGTACAACTATTTATACCTTAAAGTAACTCCAAATAAAAAAAGGTACAAATGTTACACCTTATGAACTATGGCATGGTTATGCACCTAATGTAAAATACTTTAGAATTTTTGGAAGCAAATGCTATATACTAAAAGACAATAGGAATGGAAACTTTGATGCTAAAAGTGATGAGGGCATATTCCTAGGCTATTCCACAAAGAGTAAAGCTTACAAGTGTTTGAACTCTAACACTAACAAAATTGTGGAAAGTGTAAATGTGAAGGTTGACGAATATGTAAAGAAAAATGAACAGGAAAGCAAAAGAGAAACTGAAGATTATAGATCTTTTATCTATATAGATGAAGAAGAGGCAAGTAACACACTTGCACCTGATGTAGAGTCTTGGGTAAGCAATGTTGAGCATCAGGAAGATAATGTCAAGCATCAAGAGGATGTTGCCAAGTGATAGGAGGATGTTGTCGAGCATCAGGAAGTGGTTGCTGAGCAATCAGAGGCTGAATCTGATAATCTTATTGATGAACCTGAAGAGCAAGGAGAAAAGAAAGTTGAACTTGTTTTGGCACAATATGTAAGGAGACATCACAAGCCTGAGCAAATCATTGGAGATAAAGAAACTAGAGTTCTGACTAGAAGCAAGTTAAGAGATCCTACATGTTTATTATGTGAATTTGAGCCTAAGACAATAAGGGAGGCATTAGAAAATGAAGACTATGGATTGTACTACAAGAAACATGAGAGATTTGAACTGAGAGTATATATTGATGTAGATTGGGCAGGAAATGTGGATGATAGAAAAAGCACTAGTGGTGGAGCTTTCTTTCTTGGACAGAGATTAGTTTCCTGGACAAAAAAGAAATAAAATTGCATTTCCCAATCTACAGCTAAAGCTGAATATGTAGCATCTGCAGTAAACTGTTCAAACCTGGTATGGATAAAGCAATTGTTGGAAGGCATGAAAGAGGAGATCACTGAACCAGTTGTCATATACTATGACAACACAAGTGCTATCAACATATCAAAGAACCCAGTGATGCACCCTAAGACCAAACATATTGCCATCAAGTATCATTACTTGAGGGAATTGGTACAAGATAAAGAGGTGAAAATGGAATATGTGAATACAAAGGAACAACTAGCAGACATATTCACCAAAGCTTTACCTAAGGAGGCTCATGAATATCTAAGAGGAAAATTAGGGGTTCTTCCCCTAACTGAGGCTACCTAGTCAAGCTAGGAGCACTGCATCAAATGTGTTGCAAAGAGTATTTGACAAATTGATGTAGAAAAGGTCACACTTTAGGAGCAGCCTAGAGTTGTGAAAAGTACAGAAAAGTTGATAGTCAATCATAAGAAAAGATGACAGAGGGAGAAATATTGTTACTGAGCTGACAAGATGACATCTACATCTAAAATTTGCAAGTTCTAGTCGTTGCTTTGGCATTATTTTCAAAGAGGGAGATGAGTCAAATGAAAACACATGGTGAGATTTCATGGAAGATCAAGAAAGAGGGAGAGATTCAGAGGAAAGGGACATAGAAAAGATTCAGTGGGAGTTACTATGTGGACAGTCAAGCAAGTTAGGCTAAAGAGATTTAGAATCAGAATGAAGCTAAGGATATTACAAATGTTTCTGATGCACAAATAAGTTTTGGATTGGTTGGTAAATCATGTGTTATTCATATGGTGTTTCCATCAATGTCAAAGAGGGAGATTGTTGAAAACTGCAATTGAAGCAATTGTTGTATTTTCATTGATGTCAAACCTTAACTAGTAAGATTTTTGCTATCTAAGAAAGTACTATATCTATTTGATTGTTGAGAAGGATTAGGGAAAGGGTGATAACAATAGAACCTAGAGAAAGGTTGAGTTATTTGATACTTCAATGAGTACTTGATTATGTGGCACAATGATAAGATAATGTATTGTTTATCTAAGTGAGAAGCAAGACTGAACAAGTAGGCTTAATTGAGCAAAAGTGAAGAAATCTAGTTTAAGCCGAGTGATGTTAGTGTCGACTGAACCAACATATGCCAAGTAAATTTAGTGTTGACTGAACATCAGTGTATTGTCGAGGGAGACAACATTAGCCGAGGGAAACAGTATCAAGTGGTGACTGAGCTACGCAGTGATGACCAAGGAGTTGAACACAGTATTGACCAAGCGTCAGTAATTTACATTTGAGGAAGAATTCAGATTCCTAGCCGACATGTTTGAATTCTTGGATTATGTAAATCATGTTGACTTTATTTATTGACTGTATGGAGCATTTAATGCACAGTAAACCATTTTATTGTGATTCCAATAAAGAGATTAAAGATGTTTTTAGAAGGACAGATGAAGAACATAATGTTGGAAGGATTCAATGAATCTTACCTAAACCTAAGATCTACGGAGGAGATTAAGAGGCAAAAGATGGATCTACCTATCAAAGAGGTATTAAGGAAACCTAAGTGTGAGGTTGAGAGAGAGATGTTGGAGTTGTTGTTGTTATTGACTCAATAAGCAGAAAGGCTGAAGGTGAAGGATTTGATCAAAGTTGTGATTACTTTAAGGGATTTCTAAGCAGATTAGTGATGGAAATGGAAATGGAACTTAGTTAGTAAGCCAACATATATGTAAGAATTAGATCTGTTATTTGCAAAGTGAGTTGTATGTTTTCAGATCAAATATTACTATTACTTTCTAATCATTATAGCAGTCAGAATCCTTTAATCAAGGTTGACCTAACAGTTATTGTATAAATCCTTTAATCAAGGTTGCATTCTAATGGAATGTACTTAAGTCCTCTAACAAGTCACACTCCTAACAGGGTCACACCTAGCAGTGTGTTTGTAAACCTTTGACAGGGTTGGATTTTCACAAAGCTTTCTTCATAAGAGTGAATATATCAGTAGCATGTTACAAAGTGGTTTTTCGCAAATTGGGTTTCCACTATAAATCCTAGTGTCAATACTTGTGTGAATGTTTTGGTTTGAACATTTCTATGTTTTGCAAGTTAAATACTATTGGATAGTGGATTGAATTGTTATATGTTTCTGGTATACATTCAGTAATGACCGAGTAGTGTTGGTTATTAGATCTGAGTTATTGAAGTGTTTAAAAGTTTAATTGATACATCTGGACCTAAGAACAACTTTTTCACCCCCCCTCTTTGTTGTTCTAAATCATATTAACAACTTGTTGCAATAGTTGACCCACTTAAGTACATGTTATCTAAAGCAACCCTTACCGAATGCACTACTAAATGGGTTGTGATTCTTAGTGAATTTGATATTGTATATGTGGATCACAAATATATTAAGGGACAGGTGATTGTAGATCAACTAGCAGAAGCTCTTGTTCAATGGGATCATCCTATCATCATGGATTTTCCAGATGAGTCCATTATGATTGTTACCCCGAGCATGCAAAGGAAACTCTACTTTGATGGAGCTTATACACATAAAGGATCCAAGGCATGCATATTGTTCATGACACCATAAGGGGATCTCATCCCTAAATCCTATAAGCTACAATATACATGCATGAAACAATATTGCAGAATATGAGGCCTTGGTAACGGGGCTTCAGCAAGCTATCAAATAGAAAATTTCTTGCTTACTTTTTATTGGTGAATCTTAATTTTTTATCAAACAAGTTGATGATGAATATTAGATGAAGGATGAAAAAATCCTCCCATATCATTTCTTGGTTGATGATTTGAAGCAACATTTTACAAAGATAGTTTTTTAGCATATCCCAAGAGAGAATAACAAATCAACTAGTGTAATGGCCACTAATGTGTCCTTAATATCTATGCCAAAAAATATCTCGCTATGTAAATTTCTTGTGAAGAACCTTATAGCCCCTACCTATGATCAATTGAAGGCTAAGATGGTATATGAAATTATTGGTCCTAATTCTCCTTGGTACTGAGAAATTTATTCCTACCTTAAAGATAGAACTATCCCACTTACCCTCACACCTAATCAACACAAGACCTTTATCCTTCTAACCTCTCGCTATACAATTCTTGGTGACACTCTTTTCTAGAAACACTTCAATGAAACTCTTATGAGGTGTCTAAATTTAGATGAAGCAAAAACATCCTTAGAGGAGGTACATCAAGGAATTTGTGGATCCCACTCTAGTGGTTTCACTTTAGAAAAGAAATTGTTGTGCACTGGATATTATTGGCCAACCATGGAGCAAGATAGTTACCATTTTGTGAAGAAATGTATTCCCTGTCAGCAACATGGCGATTTTATACACACACTAGCCCAAGATCTCCAACCCACTATCACCACTTTGTCATTCTCCCATTAGGGATTTGACCTTATTGGATATATTTTTCCTAATTCATCCAACGACCAAAAATACATCATTGCTGCCATAGAGTACTTTGCTAAGTGGGTCGAAGTTATCCCCCTCACACCACATGAAAGAAAATTTCAAACTTTATTTTCAACTACATCATCTATCGCTTTGGTATCCCCCAGGAAATCCTAACCAATAATATATCCCCCTTTAAGAACAAGGATGTCACAGAGTTGTGTAAGAAATTAGATATCACCCACTATTTTTCTTCCAAGTACTTCCCGCAAGGAAATGGTCAAGTCAAGGCTACAAATAAAACCATCCTTAAAATCTTCAAGAAAGCAGTCAATGATGTTGGTCGTGATTGGCACTTAAAATTGAATCCTTCCCTTTGGGCTTATTGCACCTCTATCCACACCCCTACTGGTGCCACTCCATTTTCCCATATTTATAGCATTGTGGTTGTTCTCCCCATCGAAATTAAGCTCCCTTCCCTCAAAATCTCTTTAAAGAATTTGATGTCTGAAGAAGAACACCGAGTTGCACGCTTAAAAGAGTTGTAACTCCTTGATGAAAAGCATCTCAATGCCCTAAAACATCTCTACATGTATCCAAATCCACTGTGCATGCAATTTCACAAGAAGGTCAAACCTCATGAGTTTGACATTAGTGCCTTGGTCCTCTAGCATAACATGAAGAATTTGTAGAGCCACGAAAAGAAAGTAAAGTTCAAGCCTAACTAGTCGAGACCATATATTGTCATAGCTAAATTTGGCTTTGGAGCTTATTAGATCGCTACACTTGAGGGAGAGTCACTCCCTTATTCTATAAGTATTCACCATCTAAAATCTTTTACACATAGTTCCCTCGGCAGAATTCTTGTACAATGGTTAATTAGCAATGAAAAATAAATTAAAAAATAAATAAATTAGATTATCTATAAAAAGTAGAAAAAGTCCTGAAAAAATCATCATCCTGGTGAAAACCTAGTAAACAGGAACCCTGATGATACCCAAAAAAATAAAATAAAAAAATAAAGAAAATGAGAAAAAGAAAAAAAAAAAGAAGAAGAAAAAAGTAAAGAGAAATAAATCATCGAGTAGTGAAAAATTGGTAAAAAAGCACTATAAAAAAGTACCATGGTGAAAACCTATCTCAGGCGCCATGTGTAGAAGACTTTGGATCCATCATCTATTAGGTACATCATAACTTCCACCTCAATTCTATTCCACTTTATGGATTCCATTCTCATATATGTGCATAGGTCTAACCTAGTTCCACTTTGCTTTCCACTATTCCGCAGTTTGTCCATAATCATAATAAGGATCCCCAATCAGAATACCAATACACTCACCTTAACCCTGTGTCGCTAACATTTTCCTAGATGTAGTGACCGCAACAGTTTTATTAAAATCACTTTTGAGATCAAGTTTTTGAGTCGTGATTCCTTTCACATCTAACGAATATTCACACAATCAATCAATTAGTCTTTGTCCTTCATTATGAATCCTTCCTAAGTTGGCACCTCAAATATATCATCTTCAATCCCATTCATGGAAAGAACTATGGACTAAATGACTACTTGGTCATGAGGCCTTCTTTTTTATTTTATCTTTTTGTGTCAATAGTCCCTACTCATGATTGCCTCTATCTTCAATATCTTGGTATGTTTTGAATGGTGTATATTGATACATGTGTCATTTTTGTGGTATGATTCGTCTGCAATATTTTTAGTGCATGTTTGTTAGACACACAGTTATGATTATGCATGCCTCATTGGGGCAAGGTTTGTAAACTTACTGCCAAATCCCTAAAAAGACTTGGGCGTGCTAAACCTCCCCATGAGTGTCACTACCTCGGTCCCATCATGAATGTATACTCTACATCTACGTTTCTAAAATTATCTATCTATCTGAGAGTCTAGTCCACATAAAGGAACAATGCCATCTATGTTTTCTAACACATGGTGCATCCCTCCTTTTAAAATATTAAACTAGGGTGTGCTCTCTAACATAAACATAATATAATCCCACTATAATCATGTAGTTAAGATGCATTTAGTTAGTTTCATTGCACATGTTGCATTTTTCTTGTGGTAAGGTCCCTGTTTATTTTCCCCATCTCCCTAGCTAGCTAAATGATCATGTTAGTTATGGTTGATACACACAAAACAATGTCTCATTATTCATTAGTTGCATTAGTCCATTACATTTGTTAATTTCATTATTTACACTTAAATTTATGGTCCACTCATTACATTAAGTCAAGTTGCATTTAGATACATTTGTTAGCTTGCATCCTCCCCTGATGAGTTTAAGTATTGACTTCAAATTTGATATACATAATAGATTCATTCTGTATTAATTCCATCAGGTGCATTTATTTATTAATTAGAATCCATTAGGTACATTTATTCATTAAGCGCATTTATTTAGAATTCATTACATACAATGCGATCCCTTAGGTATATTTATTCATTAAGTGTATTTATTTAGAATCCATTAGGTGCATTTATTTAATTCAATGCATTTCTTTAAGAGTTCATTAGGCACATTTACTATCTATTTCTTACATCCATTTTATCTACAACATTAATCATTATAATCCATATATGTTGCATTAGCATTATTCATTAAAATCCAAAACACGTGCATAATCCACATATCCATTATGTACATCACAAGTATAAATAATTATCGCCTATAACATCGTCCATATAATGCATCCATAACCATCATATATACATAATCCATACACCCATCACATAGCCATAATGCATCTATCATGTACATAAATATCACATGCACATAAATCTATGTAGCCATGTATTATAAACATGTTAGATCATCATATAATATCATCTCACAACTCACACACATCCTTCAACACACACATCAGTAATAGAATCATAAATCCATATAGTGTCATACATACATGTAGGAATTATATATATATATATATATATATATATATATATATATATATATATATATATATATATATATATATATATATATATATATATATATATATATATATATATATATATATATATATATATATATATATATCTGTGTGTGTGTGTGTGATGAAATAATAATGTCCATAGTCCATAAATGTCCATAATTCCATCAATATACATCATAATTGTTATCATGATAATAATAAATTGTACATCGATAGTCTAATCAGGTACAACAAAAAATAATATACATGTCAATGTACATATAATCTCATAAGCAAAAATGTGTGTCAAAAATAACCGATAGGCTCTCATGATGCTAGATGAGAGGATGTCCTTGTGCATCCTACTTCATCACCCCCTTTATCCCTGGGACGTCTCATTCCCACTAAACCCTGCATTGCTCCATCGCCACCTATAGTGTAAGTCACAAATCTCTCACTATATATTGGTTCCCTTTGATCTACATGTACGACCTCATAATATAGATGTCGATAATACTCCATCTCTTTGACCGCTTGGGTCTCTTGTCTGTGAGCTGAGAAGGCCTCCTATACTACTTGCATGACATTGGGACCTATGGGAAACTGTACTATGTTCTCCCTTTGTCCCATGTAATCCTTAGATCTCTGTTGGTACATGTCCCTCTCTGCCCTCACCCCCTGCAACTCCTATGTCAAGGCGTCTATTTCTCACTGCATCTGATCCACCTATCCCTAACTCTCCATGACACCTGTATGAGTCTCAATGATCATGAACTCTCTAGTGTCAACTCTTCCCTAGAGGAGGTCTAATGTAGATTGGGTACCATCTACCCAGGATCTCTCCATTTTTAGCTTGCCTATAGGCGTGCCACCTCTACCTGAGCACTATCCACTTTAACCCTCTCTATAGCTAGTGAATCCTATATCTGAGCTACCTTTTCTTGCAAGCTGGCCCTCTTAGCAACCATTGTATCATGAGTCTTATATGAAACAAAAACTGTAGGTGGTTGTTGTATTGGTAAAGGTCCATGTGCTAGTTGGGCTAGCTAATCTGGGGAATCCTATGTTGTTACCTATACTTGCACCTATGTTGGGACTACTAGTGGGGTGCCCACTACTACCTGAACCACACCCCTTCGTCTCTAGATGGGTACTCTTTGTTATACCCTCCTCCCTACACATACAAGACCTACTTCCCCATCTCCACCACTATCTCCTCCATCCCCTCCCCTATCTCCCCCATCCTCTCCCTCGTCTCCCTTTGCCCCAACACCATCCTTGTCTTGGTCGACCTTCTCATTGGCTTGTACCTATCTTGGGATAGTTAGTCTCACAAACTATTATGCAGCCCACCATTGTGCATAATCCTACATCATACCTACATCCCTAACCCTATTATGTCCTACTTGTCAAGCTACCATTGTCATCCTTAGCTAAGACTATTGTGCACCGTGGAGATCTATAACAATACCCCATAAAGTACCTACCTCTTAAGTCACCAAAGGATGTGGGAATCCATTTGGTACTATACCCTGTATAATGCCAAACTGCCTCCTAACTCTAGATGACATATAATGAGAAATGACATATGATGTATGTCCTATCAGCCAATAATCTATCTGTACATATCTAAGATAATAGAAATCATCCCGACCATCCTCTTGGTACTCATGTTGCTTGTCATCCCAGTGATCCCATGGCTCACAACCTGCATAGGGTGTTCGGTCAAAACTCACCATCTCATCTAATACCCATCTTCAGTACCTTATTGAATCTATTGATCCATATCACATTGGTGGAGAGTATCTACAAAAATAAGGCTTGTAGGCTTGTCTAGTCTCTCAAAGTCTGATGGGGTGCAACACGATGATGTGCTCCATTGCCCACACTCTTAAACTGAGGGTCCTACCCCTCTGGTATGCACACATATGGATATCATAATACAATTGCCCAAGGATGGTGTACCCCAAAAATATCTCTCTCCTCCCTGTTATAGCATAGCACTTAGAGCCCTTGCCCAACCCAGAGGAAACCCTCACCTTGCATGGTCGGGCATCATCCGTCCACCTATCAACCCAACTAGATATAATCCAACTCGGGGTAACCGTGGTCGCTCTACCATAGCCTCCCTCAAGGGAATCCATTGTCAATCTATAGGAATTAGATCATTAAGTCATCTGAAACAAGCCTTAACATAGGGCTCTAAGTCCTCCTTCACATTCTCTAGAATCATCCCTCTGATAGGAATCCAATATATCCTCCACATATCAAAAAGTGTGATAGTCGCCTCCCTTGTAGGAAAGTGGAAACTAGAGGTAGGGTAGTGCCACCTCTCCACTAATGTTGTCATGAGTGCATTATGTGCTCTTAGTCAAGGCCATATATGAACATGATCCAACCTGTAGAATTCTACTTTCACCCACTCTACATCTATTAATCGCTCGGCCAACTCCATTGTCTTTGGCCAGATCTCCTGTGATCTGAATGGGGCAATCACCTCCTGCATCAAGTTCAAACCATGTCAGTCAGTCAATGCCTACACCTACTTATTATCAGTTGGGATTGGTGAATCATATCACCAAACCTCCCTATTTAGTCTCCAAACCCATCCTGAATTCCCCACATGTCTGAAATCGGTCTTCTTCCTATCCAAACCCCCCAATAGGCACATACACCTATTGATGTCAGAGACAATGATTGGAGTATACATTGATCACTAACAGAGATGCCCATTTTGGGTCAGTCTCTGGTGTCTCCATCCCATGATCATAGATGATGATTTAGCTATTGTCGCATGTGATCCCCCTTTGCTTGTCTCTACAAACAATGATTTGTCAATTTTCATATGCGACCCAATACCTTGTCCCCTATTAAATGCAAAAAACTAGACTTTAAATGTCAAATTTACAAGTCAAGATACGTTGGTCCCACATTGGTCGGTCTCTGGTGTGTCTGCACCCTCTCTCCTAGTTGTTGTTGCTCCCTCAGGTTTTCCATCTCCCTCTCTCACTCTGGGTTTCTATGCTCAGATGTGTGAAAATGACCCTTCTTGGGGCCCTTGGGGACTATTTATAAACCCCCCTGAGGACCATTTTTTTCCTTGGTCCTAATTTTTTCCCTGTCTGTCCAATAAGTCATGCACATGTCCAATTTCCCTTCCTCTCTACTCATTTTTCCTTCATGTGTACCTTTTTCAAGAAAATTTCCCAAATATTAATTTTTGTGCTATTTTCTCGAGGGGGCACACTTTGTCGACGTTGTCACTCTGACATGACTTTTACAACCTATTTTCTCTCTTGGGCATTCTTTTTTCTTTGACGTGATGCCATTTTTGACACTATGTTAAAGAGGAGCAAAATGTAGATGCCTAAAATCATCTTTTGACATTAATTAATTTTTTATTTAATTAATGCTTCTTAATAACATTGTAATTAATTTTAATTGATTCATTATTATTGCCATGTTCATCTATTTATTTAATTAAATAGAATCACTACTAGGTATTTAAATTTAATTTAAATACTTATCCCCAATGTGTTAAATTAAATTTAATACATTTCCCTTCATAGTCCCTTTTTAAATAAATTTTATTTATTTAAATCTCTCACATGACTTATTCTTCTAAAACATTATTAAATTAAATCCTATTTAATTTAATCTTAATCAAGACCTAGATTCTACCCTATTCTCACCCCTTTTTATCTAATAGACCTATTTACTAATTAACTAAGGTTAATTAGCCTAATTTTGTAATTCCTTCACCCATTAGTCCTAGTTATTTTCTCACACATGTGTGAGCAAATTTCTAAAAGTCTCCTTTTCAAAGAATGCTAAAATTGTCCAAACAAAGTTTTTTACAATCTTGATGACAACTTATTACACTTGCCAAAAGTGTTTACTGGATAAAAACTATGACTTTTTCTTACACATCTATGACAAGATCTATGGCATCATGTATACTTAAAGTACACATTAACCAATCATATCCCAAGTTACTCACACATGTGTGAGAAACCTTGGACTTTGCATGGATTATGTGTCTCCTTTGTGACACCTATGTGGATGCCACATAGATGCCACCTCACCAAGCCCCTCCAAAATCCTATAAATAGAGGCCTTGCCAATAGCAAATCATTCATTGTTTGCATGTAGTGATATTATGCTAGTTGGTGTCTGGAGCTACTATCTATTATTTACGTTTTAGTTGCATAATGCTAGTTTGAATCTTAGAGCTCTTGTTGCATGCATTTGGTGATTTCTTACTAACACGTGTGTGATAGTTGAATACATTCATTTAGCTCTAATAGTAGTTTTACATTCATTTCTAGATTCTAGTAGCATTTACTACTCATTTTAGATCTTGCATTTAGTATCATTTACCTACTCTTTGCATTCATATTGAATGCTTGAGGGTAATTTTGTCATAATTGTCCCTTGATCTATCTACTCCATTAGTGTGCATTATAGTTTTCATATATTAATCATTAGTAGGATTTAAATTTATTGTGTTGGGAGAGCACACCCACAAATCTTTAAGAACAAATCAAACAAGTCTTGGGTGCACTTGTTTTTAGCTCATCTAAGGTTGTAGTTTAGAATTTTTGTGTTGGTTTCATGCTTTGTATATGCTAACATGGATTCAAGTTAATAAGAGTTTAATATGTTATTTCCCTAACATTTGAATGTTTACACCTGTTCCATATAGATACTTCTACCACATACACTAATAGAGGCAAAACTTTAATCACAGAGGTAGAATGTGAAGATGCCACGAGAACAAAATCAATGAAAGAGGGTGATCAAGTGGCAATACAATATTTCCAAAGAATCTTGAATCAAGCAACATAAGACCATGATTGGGAGCTAGAAAAATTTTAGAATCATATCCTTGAGTTAATCAACGAGGATGATAATAAGGATCTCTTCAAACCTATCAACATGGAAGAAGTAAATAAGGCCACCTTTTAGTTAGGTGTGGATAAAGCCCTAGGGCATGATGAATTTCCTATAAAATTCTACCATGTATTTTGGGATATCATTGGTGGCAACTTGCATAAAGTTGTAGAAGAATCTAGAAGTAGAATAGTGATTCTTGACACCTTCAATTACACATTCATTGCACTATTTCCTAAGAAGAAGGAGGCACATGGAATATTTTAGGCCCTTAGCCTTATGCAACACAACAAATAAAATTATCACCAAGATTATTTCCAACCACCTAAAAATAGTGCTTAAGTAAATTGTATTAGATGAATAGAGCAATTTCTCACTAGGAAGACCAATTGTGGAAGGAATCATTATCACAAATGAGGCCATTCACACTTCTAGAAAGACAAGGAATCCTAACATGGTGATCAAGTTTCACATACTAAAGGCTTAAAACTTGGTGGACAAAGAGTTATTGTTGAGGGTTACTCAAAAATTTGGCTTCGGAGAGAAATGGATTGGAAGTTGCATCATGACTCCAAGTTTTTTGTATTGGTTAATGGGGTGGCTCGTAAATTCTTTGAAACCTTAAGAGGAATTTGATAGGGTGATTTTTTATCCCCTTTCCTATTCATTATAATGATGGAAGAATTGGGATGGACTATATCACACTCTAGAATGGTTGGACAGTGGTAGGGGATTGGAATCACACTTGGATTAGATATTGCAACACATCAACAATTTGTTGATAACATGATTCTTTTTGGGAGGGCCATAAGAGTGGAGGCTAGAATGATTAAAGACCTACTGAATGACTACAACACAACATTTGGGCAATCGATCAATTAGAGGAAATTAGAGGTATTTTTCTAGAATATATAACCAAGCCTACAAAGGGATATTGCAACAATTCTAGAATTAAGAATTGCAAACTTTCTTGTGATATTTTGTGGGATGCCCTTATTCGGTGGTCACAATAAAAAATATTATTGAGAAAATTTGATTAATAGCTGTAAGAGGAAAATGAACCTATGGAAGGGGAAACGGTTGCCATCAGCTGGTAGAATATGTTAGAGTAATAAAGTGTTTACTTATTACTTAAATCATATTGATTTAATTACTAAGTCACTTATTATCTCTTTATGCTTAAGTTAAACTTTAGGCATATAATAATTAATTCCTTTAGTAATTATTATCATGCAACCTAGGTTCGTTCACCCTTTTAGGGTTTTGATCTCCTTTTATAAGGATTTATCTATCTTGTAATCTAATTGAGAAACATTCATTTTAATTAATTACAACTTTTTGTTTTTGCACATCAAGAATGTCTCCTCTTTCATGGATCCATGCGTTCAGGCCTCTATAGCATCTTGCTTCTTTGTCTTTATGTGACAGGTGTTTGCATGCAAGTGTTATTGGGAGCTATGGGTTGTTTACTCATCAACTCTAATATGGTATCAAAGCTTCAAATCTATTTTCCCCTATCCTCTTCTTGAGAGATTTGGTTGTGTTCGTCAAATCTGAGTTTTTAGAGGTTTTTATGTTGGATCTGGGGGACCTCTCTTTTTGGTTATCTTGGCTTCAAACGGACCTCACGATTGCATTCAAAGCATCCAAGAACCCCAAGATACATATAAAAATTGTCCAATTTGGACAAAGTTGGAATCTATGGCAAAAACAATTTTGCAACCGACCTTGGCATGGATCCTGAGGCAACCATTGGTAATTTGGAGCATTTTTGGCTCAAACGGACCTCACCGTTGAGCTCGTAGTGACCAAAAACCCCCTATTTCCATATAAGGCACGTTAAATTTGGATGACATTACATTCTAAGGCAAAAAAAATTGCATGTCAGGTCATAAGGCCATGGCACATAATTCGATGCAAAAATTATACCATCCTGGCATGCAAATCAAGGCAATATTTTACTACCCCTACACACAAATTGAGGAAAACATTTTACTGCCCTAACATGCAAATCAAGACAAAAATTGAACACCTTGACACATAAATCGATGCAAAATTTGTACTGTCTAACACGCATCCCGAGGTACACATGCAATTTTGAAAAAAAGAATTATTTTTTTGGGTGGCGACGACCATTTGATCGTCAAATTTAAGCCCATAGCTGATGCAGCCTTAGCCCCTGGTCATATAGCAACCAAGGGCCCAGTTTTTAAGCCCTAGGGGCCTTTTGTGTTGCGACGACCATTTGGCCATCAATTTTAGCCCTGTGAAGTGCTGACATCAGCACATGTCAGCACATCTAGACACCATTTTTTGGGCCTGTCAGCATACTTGTGGTTTTTTGCTCATAACTTGAGCATACAGTGTCGAAATCGGGTAAACAAGCTATCGTCGAAAAGCTAGTTCCAAGCTCTATCTAGATTTGGAGGTTTGAATTTTTGATTTTGCATTTTTGATGATGTATTTTATTATCAAAGCTAGATGTCCAGTTTTGCACTTCGAGAGATCTATTTTGCGCATCCGGACTCCATTTTGGGCAAATGATATATCATTGGAAAGCTTGTTCAGAGAGATTTCCAGTGCTATGAGTCATTTTTCTAGATTCTACTCCAGGTACATTTTATTCAGATTTTTTCATTTTTGCAATCTGATGGATATCTTGGATGTTTCAGGTCCTAGGATATTTTCCTTTTGAGAAATAGCTCGTCTTAGGCTATTCTTTTGTTTTATCAGGCTTCGCTCTTTTTTGAGCAATATATACTTCACTTTTTTAGCATTATTTTATGTACATGCACTGAGATAAAGTGTCATTCTATTGCATGTATGAGATCTTGAACATGTTTGTGCTCTTTGTACTCGCACTCTATTATTAAGTGTCGGGGGGGTTGATGTTTGTCTTTGTTTGCCATCTAATTTTGTCATGTGAGCATTCCTCCAATGACATTAGCCTCAGGTATCTCTATATGTGTTTGTACTATCTCTGCACCTTCAATGTTTTAGATTCATCTTCATCATGTAGTTCATATTGGAATGATCTTTTCAGTGTACCTGTCATTACTCCCTTGTCAACATTATGGGGGGGTTTCTACTATTGGTTCTACTGCTTCCTTGGTTTGATAGTGTGAGCTATGCATTTAGTATTTGATTCTATGTACTAGGTGGATGTAGTGGCTGTGTACTTATGCATTTCATGAGATGGATCATTTACCATACAGACACTCTTCTCTTTCCTATTTTTGGATGCACTCTTCTAGCTTTGATTGATCAGCTCTTCAGAATTTGGTATATTTATGCCATCTACATTTGTGAGTTTAGGTGTTTGCCTCCTGATTCGAGTAGTGTCATTTGAGGGCACTCATGCAGATTACAGTATTCTATATCTTTGACTTTAGTTGTTTGCCTTTGTTTGCCTCCTAATTTGACTAGTGTCATTTGAGGGTACTCATGCAGATTATAGTATTCTCTACCTAGTCATATTTCAGTGGAGGATCTTCATATCAATAGTTACTTCTTGACAGAGTTTGCAACTTCTTTCTTCAGTGACGTTCTACATGTTCATCCTTGTTCCTATTTTATGAAACATTCCCTAGTTTTGGAGGCTTCTTTAGTCCTTTAGACTAATCTTTGTCTCTTTTCAGAGTAGAGTTTTTCCCATGTAGTTTTCTCTATTTCTCCACTTTTCAGAGACTCTCTTTTTTACTTGGGTACCTGATCAGGTCTTTTGTCACTGGGACCCATTTGCTTTCAGTAGTTCTTTCTAGGTTTTTAGCTTCTCTCAAAGTTTATCTTAAGGGGGGTTGTTAGAGTAATAAAGTATTTAGTTATTAATTAAATCATATTGATTTAATTACTAAGTCACTTATTATCTCTTTATGCTTAAGCTAAACTTTAGGCATATGATAATTAATTCCTTTATTAAATATTATCATGCAACCTAGGTTTGTTCACCCTTTTAGGGTTTTGATCTCCTTTTATAAGGATTGATCTCTCTTGTAATCTAATTGAGAAACATTCATTTTATTGAATTGCAACTTTTGTTTTTGCACATTAAGAATGTCTCCTCTTTCATGGATCCATGCGTTCAGGCCTCTTTAGCTTCTTGCTTCTCTCTCTTTCTATGATAGGTGTTTGCATGCAGGTGTTCTTGGGAGCTATGGGTTTTTTACTCATCAAATCCAATATAATATTGATGATGAAAGTAGTACTTGTGACTATCCCTATATACTCCATGTCATGCATGAAAATTACAAAGGTAGTGGAAGTGATGTTAATCCAACTAACAAGGCATTTTTGTTGGAATGGTCCATATGAAAACCATAAGTTCCCTCTATTATCAATGAGACAAGATCTAAAAACCATGTAGAGATAAGGGTGCATGTGAAAAATAAATTCATATTGTGAATCTAGCCATGGGTGTGAAGTTAGTTTGGAGTATGTATCATAATGGGGAATGAAGATGAGTAAAGATACTAAGGAAAAAGTATTTGGATTTAGATGAATCGATCAAAATAATTACTATATTGAATCCACCAAATGGATCAATAGTTTGGAATTTCATTTTGGATTACAAAAAGATCAACACAAAACATGTTACCTAAGAAGTTAATGATGGATAGTGTTCACTTTTGAAAAGATTCATGGGAAGGGAACTCAACTCTCTTCTCCCTTCCACATCTCAAAATAATTAGCGAAGAGACAACCAAAAGGTGAGGGAAGAGATTATGTGACTATGGGTATATGAAAGATATTAATGAAAAGTATAAATGACATTATAAATCATTGGATATTATCAATGCCCCTTAAGAACAAAAGAAGTTGTTGAGTAGAAGGTTAGCAGGAAGGTGTATCATAAGGACTGGATAGAGGGATGGAATTTAGTGGTGTGCTTCCAAGGATGGGGAATATAAGGTCAAAATAGGATTCAAAATCAAGGAGGCGGTGTTGGAGGATCAATAATGGCCTAAAGAGTTTCTATGGGGTAAATTCTATTTACTTAAGGCAAGGGCATTTTCTTGGCTAGCAATTCAGAACCATATCCTCATTCAGGATAGATTGACAATAATTGGTATAGTTGGACTAGGAAGATGCACATTATGCAAGAATTGTGAAGAAGATGTGAATCACCTGTTACTATTGTACCCATATGCAGAGAGTTGATAGAAATATTTTCTACATAAACTCAATCTTCAAACACTAATGCCAAAGAATCTGAAAGGTTGGCTTTGTATATGGCTCAAGCAATAGAAAACGTGTTTTTTTGGAAGTTTGTGGCATCTCATACCCTCAAAATTTGTATGAGAGGTATGGAAAGAGAGAAACAAAATAATTTTCAAATCACAAGAAATGCCAAGAGAAAGACTAATCAAGAGGATTAAGGACTTCATCATTGAATTAGTCAATTCAAGGACAAGATCCAAAACAATAAAAAATAATGTCCTCTCTCAATAGGACAACAAAATGACTAAGGCTTTTAGTGGACTGATTATCCCTACAATGGTTGCTAATAGTGACAATATACAAAAAAGAAAATTGAGAAGTGAAATGTGTTGGTGTGCCCTTGAAGTTGGATGGGTAAAGGTGAACTTCAATGATAGTGCAAGAAAAAACCCTAGCCCCAGTGGTATTGGTTGTGTAGTCAAGATGAGACTCAGACGATTGTATTAGAGCGATTAGAATACATTGGAATATCTACTAACAATGTTGCAAAATTGAGGGTTGCACTCTGTGGACTAGAACTAGGGAAATAAATTGGCGTGATAAAAATACATTTGGAGGGAGATTCATTGATAATAGTCAATGCAATTTGATAGAAACCCACACCAGATTGGAAGCTCAATAGATAGATTTTGCATACAAGAAAATTAATCAAGGAATTGGAGGACTTCAAAATAAGTCACATCTACTATGAGGGAAATACCATTACAGATGAATTGGTGAAGAAGACAATAAGTGAAGGGTGTGACAGGTGATGTGGCATACATTGTGATGTTTTCGATATTGGTACAATGATAGGCTACCAAGTTGGTATTCTTTGGAGATAAGGCACTGAATAATGACAATGATTAATGTTGACGAAAAATGAACACTTATTCCCTGATTTTTCTAAGATGTGGTGTACTACCATTGGGACTTTAGGCGATATGACTTCCCTGCAAAAAGGATTGTAGGGAATCTTTTATGATCACAAGGCAAGATTGTATTGCTTAAGGTAACTTATGATATAGGTTCACATCATTAAGGAAATTATAATGGCATGTGCAAGCGAAGTGTCAAATTGAACATTTGCCTTTAAAATGAACATTGAGTTGGCTTCACATTGCAAGACTGTGCTAGAAATGTTGAGTTGAGAAAGATGGACACATCAATAATTCTTGAGTCGATGAAACCACATATGGCACTTGTGGGAGAAGTCGTTGATAAGTGTTAAGGGGGTACTAGTAAATGAACATATGTACATAATGCATGTGGTTAAGATAGTGTTGGGTTTGGAGTTTTTATTGGCGTATCATAGGCGTCAGCTCAGACATTCTAGATTTTTTCTTGGCCATGGTAATATATATGGGATTTTCCAAGGAGTGAGAAAAAAAATCACCCCTAGATAGTGATATTAATGTTACGATTGATAATGTGGATAAGAATCTCCTCATTCCCTTACCACAAAAGTACTACATTTGGGGGAATGAGGTGCAAAAAATTATATTTGTGCAAACACAAAATATATAGTTGCTACAGGCTCAGTGGGGTGACATACATAGGAGTATCAATTTTGTCTTGTATGTGGCCAAAATCAAGGAACCAAAAGTGGATGATTAGCATTCAAACTATCTAACCATCGAAGGATTTCAAGATGAAGTGGATGTAGGAGATTGTAGGGGAACTAGAGATGGGAAGCATAGAGGAATGGATTGCTAAAGAAATATGAGACGTGGAGGAGAAGGCAAGAGCGAAAGCCCATGCCAACTATGGCTACGACTACCTAATTAGTCTTAGGGCCAATAAAGTCAAGCTGGCTAGAATGAAGGAGGAACAAGAGGTTATAGATGTAGGAAGGTGGGCTCAAAATGCTTCCTGAAGAATCGTACCACTCTTTGGATTGAATTTTGTATTTTTGGGTTATTGGTAGACGAGTCCTTTTTTTTTGTTAATAGATAGATATGTAAGGTTAAATGTAGGAATGAGGTTTATTTTCTAATATTTTTGTACAACTGATGTTATCAATGGGGTGACCAATACGAAAAAGGGTGATATCAACTATATGCCAAACTTTAATGTACAACTTTATTTTTATCTTAATATAATGTGTGTTATATGTACCCAACTACTAAATTATATAAAAAAAGAATTAAGAAATTATTTAAGCAATTAAGAAATTAATTAACTAATCAAAATTTAAAAAATGTAATTTTTAGGCTAAGTTTAAGTTTAATTAATTAAAATTAAATAAACTTTAGATGAATATTCATAATCCCAATTAATATTTAAATTAATTATGGAGAGGGATAATAATAATTAATTAAACATGGTTTATTTAATTAAGAGGTTTAGAAGAATAATTAAGCATTCAAATTTAGCATATTCACATGGTTAAATTAAGGGGGTCTACATTTATACAAATTGGTGTTTAAGAAAAGACAAGTGTAGATGACACTTAATAATTTATGTACATACATTGATTTTAAGAAGTTGAGAATAATTAATCTTTTGGTTGTGCAAGTGTTCCATTCTTTACAACCATAATTACCATATTTATTTTTTTAACATTACTTTTTGCATAAGAAATCAGTAGGTCTTAAAACAAATCAATGGCTCTACAACAATGCAGTGAAATATTATTGATTAATACAATTATTGGTACTTTTTATTTATAGAAATATATCTTATAGTTGATTTATTAGACTGATACTTGAAACTTACATCAATGTATAAGAATTGACATAATTGTAAGGAGTTGTCATCCTCTATGAAAATATTAAAGTTAAAATATCATTAAAAACAAATGA
This sequence comes from Chamaecyparis obtusa, assembly GCA_027943335.1. Classification (NCBI taxonomy): domain Eukaryota; kingdom Viridiplantae; phylum Streptophyta; class Pinopsida; order Cupressales; family Cupressaceae; genus Chamaecyparis; species Chamaecyparis obtusa. The sequence goes on from BSBK01002625.1 coordinate 2,380,583, forward strand.
TTCCACTATTTAACGATCATTTTGTTAGTGATTTTTCTTGTACCCTCTGATTCTAAAAGAGAAAATGAGAACCAAACATGGGATATTTATCTGATTGACATAAATCTACTTCTTCCTGCAAACCAAAGGACAAGAAAAGACTAACATTGACAAGGCCTACAAACCTTCTACACTTCAAGATCCATGCACTCAGGCGGGTGTACCTAACTCAAACGTGAATCTACATTTATGATAACTTCTCTTTGACACAACCTTTACTATGCAAACAAAGATGGTGGATAGTTCTCAAAATCGTAAGAAATGGGAGTCAACACTCAACCAGTTTTATGCAAGATCCCTATTGCATAAGTGTTCTAAGGACTAGGAAAATGGCACATGTGACAAGGATAAATCCTTTTGCTCTTCGAGTTTAAGATTCAGGCAGGCTAACCTTGGATTCATTCTTTAAAGAATCACTAAATTGCATTGTATTATGCAAATACGAATTGTAAACATGATATGCCCTTCAACAAAAAGTAAATGTTCAATTGATTTTCAAATTTGATGATGAAAGGTGCAATGTCAAGAAATGACCAGTGCCTTATCAATTGGCCCACAGAGTCAGATAAAAGTAAATCCCCATAAATCCCACAACTCCAAGCACACAAAACCCAAATGAAGTGCCTTACAAATCATTCTCTCACTCCTCTACCTAGACATCAGATTCACATACACTGTTATATTCTCATAATTGTGCCATAGATTTACTCCCTCCTTAAAAGAAACTAAGAACACAAATTCACAATCACCTTGTTACCAGTATATTAGAATGCCTTAAAAACTAACACACAAGAATTTAAAGTAATACATATGAGGACATCACCAATAAAAGATTGGGATTCCACTATTTTTCATTCAAAAATCTCTAGTTCAATACAATTAAGAAACAATGAAAACCTTACAAAACAAGACTCGGAAGCCAAATTACTGTCTCTGCAATGTTAATTCGACCATCCTTTACAATGGAGAGAAAAATCAGAGATATAGGAGAATGAAGTCAGTTACAACCAACTAACAACTGTCAATTTCCAGCAAAAATATCTCTGATTTCTCCTCCAAATTTTGATCTTCCACTGATCTTCTCCAAATTCCCACCATGTCTGCAATCATTCCCAACTGATTTGATTCCTTCATTCTCAGGCAATGATTTGATTATGTTCCAGTGAAAAAACCTTCATGAATGCTTCTCAGAAATTGCATAATAAAACATTTCATTAAACTATAGAGAAGACTATGTAAATTATTTAAATCTGCCTTTCACTTTATTTCATGCACTTTTTCTCTTATTCATGCCCTTTTTACCTAGAATGCACCAGATTTCTCCATGTATCATCTCTCTTGTCCTGTAACCTACCTTGGAACAAACAAAAATTTGATTTGGCTTTGTCGCATTATGGCTCACTATAACAAACCCTGCAGAAACCTTTAATCATTTCAAATTATGGCCACAATGGCCGATTGATCAAATTTAAAATGGGGTCATCGATCATAATCATTTCCCGGCACATCGGGCGACCCTTGTTAATAGACAATAGTCAATTAAGCCTTTTGAAAATTAACTGGAGACATCATCATTTCCCTTCGGTGACCAATCATAAATGAACACCTCATCATACCTGGCACTAGACCCACTTTGACCTCGGCAAGCACCTTAACTCTAAGTTATCTTGAGATTACGCGACTGAAGGCATTCACTAGGTCGCACAACATTTATCTTAACTATGGTTTGATCAAGAGAATCAACGAACATTGCATTCGTGAGATTGCTCAATACTTTCATTAACTATGGTTTCATTAAGCAATAAAGTGCCAACTGTTGATCTTTCCATCATTCTATGGTCCTCGGAGAATCTCTAAGCCTTTTAACTCAACTCATCTCAATTTGGCGAACACGTGACTAAAGACTTCACATGATCGCTGAATCTTTTACTTAACTTGGGTTTGGTCTCGAGATCACGTGAACAAAGTGTAATCACCTAAAAATGGACAAAGATAATTAAATGATAAATCAAGTCAAATCAAAGCAAATCAAGGACAAAATTGAAGTAATTGAATCACAATGCACATTTAGCCAATCAAAATTAAAATCAAGTCTTAATTTGAGATAAATCAAAATTGAGAGTATTTTAATCAAATGCAATCAAATCAAAATACAATTAAATCAAATAATTGTATAGTCTTGGATTAAATCAAATTCAACCCAATCAAGGGGTGCATGGCTAAATAAATAAATTAAAACCAATTAATAAATCCTAATTTCCCTCAACAACCCAAAAGGGGAGAAAATTCAATCAACCAATAGGATTTGAGAGAAGGCATTCACATGGATCAAGCCAAATTGAATCTCAATCACTCAAAGTGAAAGAGAATCCGGTCCATTGATCTTGTCTACTTGTCCCAAGCTTTGAGGACACCAACTTTGCATTGTCTTCAAAGGGTGGAACCAAAGACTCAACCAAGGCTTAATCATGATCAACTACACTACACCCCCTACCATTGGGAAAACCTATAAAAGGAAGGCCTAAATTCATCATAATTGATAACCACACATCTAAGAATTGCATTGAACCTCTTGCAATTTGAGCTTAGAAAGGCAATTTAGATCTAATTTAGCTTTCAAATTGGAATTGAACAATTAGCTTTAGCTTTAATCATTTATCTGTCTCATTCTAGGACTGTCATCAATGGTAGCTTGTTGAGAGCTTCCATTAACATTCTTAGTCAGAGAACCATAGGATGTTTAGTTATCAATTTCTAGCTTAAATAGATTGCTTTATTGTGGTTTATTTAGTTTCTATTTCAATTATTGTCAATACTAATTCTATGAAGATACTATTTCTGGTATACACAAAGCATTCACGTAATCTCATAATCTTTATTTGACCTAAGGTTTCATCTAGAAAATATGCGACCACTGCCTGATCATGGAATGCATCAATGATCATTGCTTAATTTTCAAATCTTTACCTTAACTCAACTGTTATCAAGAGAATATGCGACCAAAGGCATTCTCTAATTCTTGAGGAACTTACAACAACCATGGTTACCTCTCAAGAATAAGCGACTAAAGACTTCGCTTGATCTCATAACCCTTTGCTTAACTCAACATGCATCTGGCGATCAGGCAACTGAAAGCTTTTTTCAAACATGAGAACTTCTAACTTGACCACAGTCCTTATTCGGAGAATCAACAACAACTACATCTCTTAATCTCCAAATGTTTCATTTAACTCTCAGTTTATCACAAGATTTAGCAACCATTGTCTTCTCGTATTCTTTGAATGCCTTAACTAACCCTAGTTCTATCATGAGATTCGGCGAACACCTTTAATCTCCTATTCGCTAGATATTTCTCTTAACTCAGGTTCAATCATGAGATTAAATACTAGTCGTTGATCTTCAATTCCATCCACAGCTATCACTGAATCACCAAGTGTTTTAAGGCTTTACTATTTTGTCATGAGATTGAGTGAACGTTGCATTCGCTAAGTCACTAAATAACTTAAGTCTTGACTATCAACTTATATCCAGAGATCACGTGACTAAAGAAATGTTATCCTTTTGTGGACTTGTCGCTGAATCGCTAGACACTTTTTACTTAACCGTTGGGACCTAGCGATTAAGCAAACACACTATTTGCTTGATCGCCGAATACTTTCATGCTAACCACCAAAATCAAGTGAATAAGAGATAACCATTGTCGCATAATCACTGGATACATCACTAACTGCACAGTCTATCATGAGATATAAAGAGCATCGTCAATCAAGAATTACATCAACGGTCCATGCTTGATCGCCAAATATTTTAGAACTTAACCATTTAATCAAGTGAACACAAGAAGACTATTGAACTGGGTCGTTGAATGTTTGAAGGAAATCGTCGGGGATCATGAGAACATGCGATTACATTATTGCTAATTTGTTGAATATTAGACTTAACTGCCACACCCAGATCTAATGCTAACCCTAACTTTGACCCAGGATCATCTGGAGATTCCACGACTGAATAAAGTCTCATAATCTCATAACATTTGTCTTAACCCTAGTTTTCATTCATAGATTGAGCAACTAAGGCAATCTTGTAATCGCCAGATACTTGTCTTAACTCAAGTCCCATTACGAGAATTAGCGCCAGCCGTTGATCTTGATCTGCATCAATGGTCCCTATTCAATCTTTGAGTGTTTAAAGACTTGACTGATTCATTTGGAGATTCAGTGACTGAAAAAACAAAATTGCTCACCAGTTCGCTGAATGTTAGACACATAACCGCCAATATCAAGAGATAGAGTGAACATTGTATTCGTTGGATCGTTGGATAAAAAAAACTAACTGCTAGGATCTAGAGACTTGGAGAATGTCTTAGTCTCCCATTCACTGGATGAACACTAACTGCCCGGACCTAGAGAACACATGAACAAAGAAAAGAAAAGGCATGTGCAGAAATAAGATCTAAGTGGCCCAAAAAAGGTAACGAAGAAATAGAATTACCTAGGGTTTTTTCTGGACTTAGACAAATTTTGAAACCCTTATTCATATAAAAGACCTATTTCTCAGACCCTGAAGTAGCCATATCTCACTGGTTTTTGCATTTAAGCACATGCGATCTTGACTGGAGCTTGTACACTCCTTAAACTATCCTTGACTCAGTTTGCAAGCTATAAAACATCATAAATTTTCCTCGCTGAACAGAAATGTGTTGTAGCAGGACATGGCAACTTTCTTAGGGTTTTTCCATAATAGACCATTTTCATTGGATTTTACATTTTTCAAGAAAATGGGCTAACAATGGCTCTGACTGGGGATGTATGCCTCTTGCAGGCATAGCAAGAAATCAAAATCTCATGGTTCAAAAGACCAACCAAAGAATATCAACTTGACATTCCTCACTCTTGAAATAGGGAATCCTCTTATTGAAAGCAAAGACACACACAATCGAAAGGAAAGTAACTATATAAGGACTTACAATATTTACAAAAAGGTTCAAAGCCTCAAAACTTTAATCAGTTTTTACCCCTATCAAACAAATGATTTTCATCTCCATCTAGTAGAGGCAAACTGAAATTACATCTTTCATCCAGCTTGTCAAAAATAATATGATCCATTTTCAGCATATCACATAAAAGGTAATCAACATACTCACCACCATTTGGCAAGACAAAACCACAAAACTGCCATGAATACTGATCATTTTGTGACATCAAAACATCACTCTTCATTATCACTGCCATGCTAAAAAAGAAAACACTCCAATTCAACTTCATGGCTGGAAACATCAACATACTGATCATTAGTTTGCAAAAAAGAATAAACCACTTCTACATCATCACTTTGCAAACTAAAGTAGAACTTATCAAGACAAAAATCTGATTGCACCAAATCAGAGACAACTTGTCAATCACAAATTATATCAGCATCTTTTAAAAAGGAACGAGCATTGTCAGTGACTAAATCATTAATAATTTATAAATCTAAGAAAACACATTCAGATTTATCACACTTTCTAGCATTGAAATGTAAACAAGAACCATTGAAATGATCCTCTTGAAAATTTGAATCCACACTAGTACATACATCATCATACTGGTCAAATATAATAGTATCAAATTCATCATAATGATATGTACTATCATATTGCTGATTAAAAATGGGAGAAAGGATATCAATAAATGTTTCACACATCATGCCATCACTTGTATCATCTTTGTCAAAACTTATATCCACCGGCCATGGGATTTTAGAAACAAATTTAAGAGTATACCTCTGAAACTTAGTCTCCAAGAGTTCTAAAATTTTCTCACTACTTAGTAAGCACCGAACTTCACATTCTATCTCTTTGGTTTCATTGTTGATGTTGCATGTATCCTCCCTATCTGAAATAGGGGCTGAAATCTCTTGTCTCACAATACCTTGTGTAAATTAATCACTGCAGGAACTATCATCTACATTATAATCATATTCTTCATGTTCACACAAAACATCATCAAGCTGAAATAAGGAGCTACTATCATCGTGCTGAGAAAAATAAAAATCTATAAACTCAAGGAGATCACTATCAACTACATAATCATCTTCTATTCCTTGATAATCATAGATTTCATTATCAGCATAATAACCAACACTATCAGCATAGTAAGATTCAAAATCTCCAAATGAACTAGATTCAACATCTACAAATGAATCTATCCATTCTTTAACATTTTCAAGTGCTTCCTCTCTAAGGGATGCAATCCAACTGACTGATTCAAGCATACCAAGTTCTAAAAACATTTTAGCATATTGGGATTCTTGAAAATCAAGACCCACAAGAAGTTCACTACAAGCTACAAGAAATTTCTTGTAGTATGAAAGTGTAGACTCTTCTTTCCTTTCTCCTATTGCACATCTTAACATCAAAATGCATTTATTTTGGATTCTTTGATTTATCAAATGAAGTTCTCTATTACAATTTTCAAAATTTGATTGATAACTTTTAGATCTAGAAACAACATCTTGATCCACTAAGACTAGAAACACCATTTTAAAATACTGACAAAACAATGCAGCTTGTTCTCATGACAATGTCTTTATCCAACTTTATGCAACTACTAACTTCATTAAGCCATAACATATTTCTGATACTCATTGTAGCAATTGAATCTTCTATCCAGAAATATGACTTAAACTTTCAAGATTAATTTTCCCTTTTCCTTATTGACTTGCTCACCTATTAAGGGACTATTTTTGCTTTGATAAAAAGAATTACCTGGAAGTGTTGCTACTGCTGCAAAATACTGATTTGAAGTCTCCTCCAAATCACCTTTCAAACCTTGGTAGAGTCGCCATCTCTTTGCAGAGGACAAATAATGAATCAGTTGAGAAATTTTATCTCAATTCTAAATCTTCTTTAAAACCAGCAAACACAACACAACTTCATGAGATATTGACTGTTTGTCAGGATTACAATTGTATTACAATATATTCTAAGAACATACTGATTAAATAGAGACTCAGAGTCACCACTCACACTCGATGAGATAATATGACAATTTTTGTAAAACACTTGACTCTATACAATGGATCCCTAGTAGAGTCGCCAATTTTGTTAGTGATTTTTCTTGTACCCTCTGATTCTAAAAGAGAAAATGAGAACCAGACATGGGGTATTTATCTAATTGACATAAATCTACTTCTTCCTGCAAACCGAAGGACAAGAAAAGACTAACGTTGACAAGGCCTACAAACCTTCTACACTTCGAGATCCACGCACTCAGGTGGGTGTACCTAACTCAAACATGAATCTGCATTTATGATAACTTCTCTTTGACACAACCTTTACTATGTAGACAAAGATGGTGGATAGTTCTCAAAATCGTAAGAAATGGGAGTCAACACTCAACCAGTTTTATGCAAGATCCCTATTGCACAAGTGTTCTAAGGACTAGGAAAATGGCACATGTGACAAGGATAAATCCTTTTGCTCTTCGAGTTTAAGATTCAGGTAGGCTAACCTAGGATTCATTCTTTAAAGAATCACTAAATTGCATTGTATTATGCAAATACGAATTGTAAACATGATATGCCCTTCAACAAAAAGTAAATGTTCAATTGATTTTCAAATTTGATGATGAAAGGTGCAATGACAAGAAATGACTAGTGCCTTATCAATTGGCCCACAGAGTTAGATAAAAGTAAATCCCCATAAATCCCACAACTCCAAGCACACAAAACCCAAATGAAGTGCCTTACAAATCATTCTCTCACTCCTCTACCCAGACATCGGATTCACATACACTGTTAAATTCTCAGAATTGTGGTAGAGATTTACTCCCTCCTTGAAAGAAACTAAGAACACAGATTCACAGTCACCTTGTAACCAATATATTAGAGTGCCTTACAAACTAACACACAAGAATTTAAAGCAATACATACGAAGACATCACCAATAAAAGATTGGGATTCCACTATTTTTCATTCAAAAATCTCTGGTTCAGTACAATTAAGAAACCATGAAAATCTCAAAAAATAAGACTTAGAAGCCAAATTACTGCCTCTGCAGTGTTAATTCCACCATCCTTTACAATGGAGAGAAAAATCAGAGATATAGGAGAATGAAGTCAGTTGCATCCAACTAACACCTGTCAATTTCTAGCCAAAATATCTCAATTTCTCCTCCAAATTTTGATCTTCCACTAATCTTCTCCAACTTCCCACCATGTCTACAATCATTCCCAACTGATTTGATTCCTTCATTCTCAGGAAATGATTTGATTTTATTCCAGTGAAAAAACCTTCATGAATGCTTCTCAGAAATTGCATAATAAAACATTTCATTAAATTATAGAGAAGACTGTGTAAATTATTTAAATTTGCCTTTCACTTTATTTCCTGCACTTTTTCTCTTATTCCTGCCCTTTTTACCTAGAATGCACCAGATTTCACCATGTGTCATCTCTCTTGTCTTGTAACCTGCCTTGGAACAAACAAAAATCTGATCTGGCTTTGTCACATTCTGGCTCACTGTAACAAACCTTGTAGAAACTCTTAATCATTTCAAACTATGCTCGCAATGACTAACTGATCAAATTTAAAACATGGCTGTCAATCATAATCTTTTCCCAGCACATTGAGTGGCCCTTGTTAATAGACAATAGTCAATTGAGCCTTTTGAAAATTAATCAGACACATCATCATTTCCCTTCGACGACCAATAAAAAACAAACACCTTAGCATACCTGGCACTAGACCCACTTTGACCTCGGCAAGCACCTTAACTCTAAGTTATCTGGAGATTACACGGCTGAAGGCATTCACTAGGTCGCGCAACATTTATCTTAACTATGGTTTGATCAGGAGAATCGACAAACACTACATTCGCAAGATTGCTCAATACTTTCATTAACTATGGTTTCATTAAGCGATCAAACACCAGTCGTTGATCTTTCCATCATCCTACGGTCCTCGTTGAATCTCTAAGCCTTTTAACTCAACTCATCTCAATTTGGCGAACACGTGACTAAAGACTTCTCATGATCACTGAATCTTTTACTTAACCTGGGTTTGGTATGGAGATCACACGAATAAAGTATTCACGTAATCTCATAATCTTTCTTTGACCTGAGGTTTAATCTGGCGAATATGCGACCACCGCCCGATCATGGAATGCATCAACAGTCATTGCTCAATTTTCAAATCTTTGCCTTAACTCAACTGTTATCAAGAAAATACGCGACCAAAAGCATTCTTTAATTCTCGAGGAACTTACAACAACCATGGTTACCTCTCGAGAATAAGCGACTGAAGACTTCACTTGATCTCATAACCCTTTACTTAACTCAACATGCATCTGGCGATCAGGCGACTGAAAGCTTCTTTCAAACTTGAGAACTTCTAACTTGATCACAATCCTTATTCGGAGAATCAACAACAATTGCATCTCTTAATCTCCAAATATTTCATTTAACTCTTAGTTTATCACAAGATTCAGCGACCATTGTCTTCTCTTATTCTCTAAATGCTTTAACTAACCCCAGTTATATCATGAGATTTCACAAACACCTTTAATATCCTATTGGCCAGATATTTCTCTTAACTCAGGTTCAATCATGAGATTAAATACTAGTCATTGATCTTCAATGGCATCCACGGCTATCACTAAATCTCCAAGTGTTTTAAGGCTTTACTATTTCATCATGAGATTGAGTGAACATTGCATTCACTAAGTCATTGAATAACTTAAGTCTTGACAATAAACTTAGTCCAGAGATCATGTGACTAAAGAAACTTTATCCTTTTGCAGACTTGTCATTGAATCGCTAGACATTTTTCACTTAACTGTTGGGACCTGGCGATTAAGTGAACACACTATTCACTTGATCGCCAAATAATTTCATGCTAACCACCAAAATCAAGTGAATAAGAGATAACCATTGTCACAGAATTATTGGATACATCACTAACTGCAGAGTCTATCATGAGATATAAAGACCACCGTCGATCAAGAATTACATCAATGGTCCGCGCTTGATTGCCAAATGTTTTAGAACTTAACCATTTAATCAAGTGAATAGGAGAAGACTGTTCCACTGGGTCACTGAATGTTTGAAGGAAACTGCCAAGGATCATGAGAACATGTGATTACATTGTCGCCAATTCGCTGAATGTTAGACTTAACCGCCACACCCAGATCTGATGCTAACCTTGACTTTGAACCAGGATCATCTGGAGATTCCATGACTGAAGAAAGTCTCGTAATCTCATAACATTTATCTTAACCCTGGTTTCATTTTGAGATTGAGTGACTAAGGCAATCTTGTAATCGCCATATACTTGTCTTAACTTAGGTCCCATTACGATAATTAGCGCTAGTTATCGATCTCGATCTTCATCAACAGTCCTTGTTCAATCTCTGAGTGTTTAAAGACTTGACCGGTTCATTTGGAGATTCAGCGACTGAAGAAAAACAAAACCGCTCGCCAGGTCATTGAATATTAGACACATAACCGCCAAGATCAGGAGATTGAGCAAACACTGTATTTGCTAGATCGCTAGATAAAAACAACTAACTGCCAGGATCTAGAGACTTGGAGAATGCCTTAGTCGCCTGTTCGATGGATGAGCACTGACCACCCAGACTTGGAGAACATGCAAACAAAGAAAAGAAAAGGCATGTGCAAAAATAAGATCTAAGTGGCTCGAAAAAGGTAACAAAGAAATAGAATTGGCTAGGGTTTTTTCTGGACTTAGACAAATTTTGAAACCCTTATTCATGGAAAAGACCTATTTCTTAGACCTTGAAGCAACCATATCTCACTGGTTTTTGCATTAAAGCACATGCAATCTTTACTGGAGCTTGTACACACCTTAAACTATCCTTGACTCAGTTCGCAAGCCATAAGACATCATAAATTTTCCTCGCTGACCATAAATGTGTTGTAGCAGGACATGACAACTTTATTAGGGTTTTGCCAGAATAGACCATTTTTATTGGATTTTGCATTTTTCAAGAAAACGGGCTAACAAATGATTAAAACTTACATAAATGTATAAGAATTGACATAATTGTAAGGAGTTGTGATCCTCTATGAAAATATTAAAATTAAAATATCATTAAAAATAAATGATTCTACTATCTAACGATCATTCTTTTCACGGTAGTTATAGTAAGGCATCTAGCATTTATTTGAATGAGATAATACTAACTAATACTTAAAACATTATTAACCTTGCAAAATTGTGAGATAATTTAATATATCAAATTTAAGTTGGTTTGGATGTTTTACCTATCCTTTATCTGATGAGGATGATATCAAATGAAAAAAATATAGACTTGACAAATGCTAAAATTTTATCATTTTTGTAGGATCTATTATAGTGGGTAATACATGGGTGTGTGAAATGGTTCTATTACAAGAAACTTAAAAAATATTCTTTGTAGGGAACAATTCCTTCAAACATATAATAATGACTAAGCTAGAAGATTTGTACTTGTATTTCCACGCTCTTGTATCTTCTTTTTATAAAAAATGCTTGTAGTGTTATTGTGCTCATTAAATTAGATCAACAAAGTTATACTTGCCCACAATCATAATGGCCCAACATGGGTTTGAACCTTGATGAGCACAACAACACTACCACCACATAACCAACACACTAAGTGGTAATTGCTAAAGTATCTTCAAGTCATTGACAACCAATGTTTTTTTAAGGATGTAAATATCTTATCTTAGGGACTAGTTCTCGTATTTGTCTTATGATATGAATCTCTTCATTTTATCCAACAAGGATTCAGTCCTTCTCCAATATAACAAAAATTGGTTTGTTAAAACTTTTCCTAGCATGACTTGTGGTGGGGTGTGGAACTAATTTCATTTGGCTCTTTTTTTTACTCCACTAAGTGTGGAGTTTCTCATTTCTTGAGAGGTGCTCAACAAAGTCTTAACAAATCTACATTTACTCAAGTGTTTGTAGAGGCACTCAAGAGTTGTGAGAGAATGAATGTCACATATTAAAATCCAATGTGGCTAATGGAGGATATGCCAAACCCCAAGGTGATGCACTACATGCTCATACTCCCCTTTAGTTAATTCTCGTAATCAATAATGTGAAGAAAGGGATCACCAATTGGCAATTTGTGAGAGAGCCTTCTTTAATCTTGTTCATTTATAGACTCACAGAAGCTATGGAAAGTTAGTTCAAAGACTTGAATTCTACAAGAGTATTGAAAATGTATTGTCCTATTACAAATATTCTTCTAGATGAACATGTTCAACTAGGTAGAAGTAACTATAATTTTGGATGTCACTTTTGTTGCATTACATTCTCCATTGAATTTGAAATCAACATGTACATTCCCTATTATCACCATTCCAACAATGAACTCATAAGGGCAACCATTATTTCCATTTTAATAAGGGAGATCAAGTAGAGTCTTGAAATCACCATTTACTTCTCTCTTTTGAAGTGACCCTACTCCAATTTTCACTTTCATTCATCATCCCTCCACCATATACACATAGTAAAACCCACGAGAATGTTGTTGCTGGCATACCTAACTGTCACCAAAAGAAGTGACAACTATTTTGTGGATTTGACAACTCCACTAACCACAATGGTGGTCTAGTTTATGTATTGGATGATTCCCAATACAAACACATGTGTTCTCTACATGGTTGAATGAATTTGATTCATTTATTAATAACAATTGGATATTATGAATTAGTTTTTGTTGGCAACTAAAATATTCTTTGTTTACTCTAGATTGTTAGAATTTTTTAAAAAAAATCTCCAACCATTGAAACATGAGGAGTAAAGGAGCAAAAATGGCTATAAACGTGATTCTTTAATCTTTATGTAGACATAAATAGTCATTATTCAATGTATTCTCTAGGTCCATCTAAACAATAACTGCCCATGTGTCATTGTTGTGTTTTAAAAATGAGGAAATTCAACAAAATTTAAAAATTTGTTGAATAACATCTATGTCTAATTATATGATATAATGGTTATTCATTCAAATCAAAATTCATATTTGTAGTGTAAACACATATACACTTATATCATTATATAATTATTTATATAATACTATGCGATTGTATCTTGGTTCACAATGGTTATGTTTAAGAGGTGTGGAAGGTCGATGGGGGAAAAACTTGGTCTATTTTTTGCATACATTTATGTGGTATGTATGAAACTATAACAAAACCTCTAAATTAGGAATATAATCAAGTTCCATTACCAACATGCTCATGTTATGTTTGCAATAGGTGAGTGGGAGAGGGATAGAGATAGGGATAAAAAGATGGAGGTATAGAGGGGGAAATAGCGCAAGAGAGAGGGGTAAAGGGGTAGAGATAAATAAGATAATATAGGTAGAGATGTAGATGTAGATGGAGATGGGGTTGAAGAAACATGAGATGAAGATGAAGATAGCCTGGAGAGGGATATGGAGATATAAAGAGAGATAGGAGAGATGAATATATATAGAGATGAAAGATAAAATTTGAGAGGGAGATAGAGAGAGGGGGAGAGATGGAAAGATAAAGATAGAGATGAGAAGTGATATATAGAGGGATGAAGAGATATAGTGGTAGAGAGAGATAAAGAGACAACTAAACATAGATACAAGGACACACAAAAGAAGAAATATGGAGAGATAGACAAAGAAGGAAAGAGATAAATAGAGAGGTCTAGAGAGAGATCAAATAACATGCTACCATGAGCATAAACTTCCAATGTCACACGCTATCATTGAATTATGGAATACTAAAAAATTAGAATATCTCTTGTTTTAAGTTATAAATTTAGAATTTAAGATTATATAAATAAAATAAAAATTAAATATAATTATTCTACAATAAATTATATTCTTTTTTATATTTTATTATACATATATATTTTAAATCAATAAAATAATATAAATATATGATTAATTCTCCTGAATTTTATTGATTTAAAAAAATATAATTTCCTCCACTTACCATGATCCCAAGAAAACCAGAAAACCCTTCTATAAATCGTTTTATTAATAATAATCTTCCCTGCCACATCGTATAAAAACCCCATCGCCATTTCTCCCACTATTTCACTCCCGTTTTTTAATCACTTCTCTCACTCTGCCACGGATGTCATTTACTCATGACATTTGCGGCTCTCTAGAGACCTCATTTTCGATCATTTTGGTCGGAAAAATTTAGTCGCAGGTTCGTCCTGGTTTATCTCAGATCTTGCAGATTTGTATTGCATTTGGTGGAGATTTTAAGCTCCGATCTACATTTCGCGGCCTGCAAACATGGTAGGTTATGCTTTACATTTCTTTCCCTTTTTTTTCTGTTTGTTAAAATGATATTGCAGATCCGATTAGTTATTAAAAAACCTTAATTGTGTTTATTTCTCCCCGTTTTTTAAAAGCATATTGCAGATCCAATTTGTTAACAGAAAACCCATTTGTTCAAATATTGTGATTCATGCTATAGGAAGGAATCTGGTTTACCTTTTGTTTTTCTAGTTTATTTGAGAGAAATGTTGTGAAGGTTTTTTACTAATTGCATCGTTCTGTCTGATTTTCCGGTCATGTCGGCAGCCTCTTCGGCTTGAGATCAAGGTATTTTTCTGATCCTTGCTCTTCTTATAATTAATTAGGCATGATGGTTTTGGTTTCAGATTATCTCAACATTTGGTTTGAGTGGCGTACAATTTTGCGGGCAGATATTGTTTACATAGTTAATATAAATTTTGCGGGCAGATTTTGTTTACATAGATAATATATATTATGGAAAAAATAAATTTATCTTTGATGCCATCTCCCATTTAGATGACAATTTAGTGTATGAGATTCACTAATGGAACTCCCATAGGTGCACTGTTCGAGCAAATGACATCAAAATTAAATTAATAGAAGAGCTTTGATTTAATTTTTTCAGAAATGTATACTAATGAGTCTATGCCTTTACTTGTTTGTTTTGTCAGAGGAAACTTGCCCAAAGATCTGAACGTGTGAAATCAGTCGACCTTCATCCAACAGAGCCATGGTAATTGCACCTTTTCTCATCAAACATATTTATTTACTTGGAAATTTGCATTTAGATAATGTGTTTTATTAATATGATATTATGTCCATAGAATATTTTGATGTCTTTAGAGTTCAAACAATGGGAGAATGTTTAGTGCCTTAAGTTTGGAGCATCACTAATGATGCCAGATAGAATGTAAGCATCTGTTTTTTGATATATCATATATTCCAAAGGATCTTAAGTTTAATCCACACTCTTTAGACTGACATACAATTCACCTAAAATTCGTTAATGCTGAGGTTTATATCGTCATATACATTTGCTGCATTATTTTATTATCAAGATGGAAGGCAAAACATCTGTTGCTGTATGTTAGCAAATATTAACACACCTTCCAATATGTAGTTCATGTGTAGTTAATTCAATAAAGTCAGGTCCACTTGTACACCATCTTATTTGCTTGTTCTTTTAAACCTGAACCATATATCATTAATTCCTGTAGGCTGTAATCTGTTATTATCACATGAAAAGTTTAAGAATTGCTTACATAATTCCTGTAGTACGTTATAATAGTGTTTCTTCTTAATATGTATTAGTTCTTGTTTATAAGCATAACATACCTGGAGCTCATATTCAGTTCTGCAATAGACAGTTTCTTGGAGGATTTAATTTTGTGCAAATAGCTCTTCAAATTACTGCAAAATTTTCAATTCCCGTGTTAAATGTGGGCTTCTGATTGCTTGTTAAAGACACCTAAGGCAGGAGAGGAAGTATTCTCCAGTCTGCAGCATTTAAAATGTTTTTCTCTGTATTTTAAATCTAGAGGACAGATGGTGGCTTTTCTTAGGCTCAAAATTTGTTAAACATTGAGCATTTGTTTTTAAAATCTACAAGGTCATGTGATTTATTTTGCAATGAATGCTGTAGTTAAGAATTAATATTTCTGGACAACATTATAATGAACAGAAAATTATATTATTTTAGCCACAGTAAACCGATTGTTCTGTTTGTTGTCACCCATGCAGGATGCTCGCAAGTCTTTATTCTGGAAGCGTATGCATTTGGAATTACCAGTCACAGGTAATGGCCTTTTCTAGGTTGTATTATTTGTGTATTAGATTGGTTGAATTTCTCCTTGGGTGGTTTGCATTGCATTATTTTTCTCACTTTTATTGTTTCTTAATTCTTATCTACTTTTCAATCTAATTTAAAATGCACCCTGTCCTGTTTATTGTCCAATTTAATTTGGTCATTGTTGCTCTATTCATGAAACTTAACTGTACCAAAAATTATCTCTCTCAATTTTATTTTTTAATAGAAAAAATATACAGCTGAAAACACCTAAAATAGGTCTCAAAAGATCTATTGTGTAAGTATATTAATATACTAAAATATATGATAAGTATGTCATATAAATGTTGATAAAAGTGAAGTATCAGCTTAGTTACTAATTCGGATGCCGGTATTAAGAACCTGGTACGTGGATGTGTGGAATCTTCGTTGGGGGTTTGGATGTGTTTGGTTACGTGTGTATAACTAAATCATTTGATGGTATGACAATTCATCATTGATCAATGCCAAATGCCAAAGATAAATACTAAAGGGTTGTTTTAGGGTTTCTAGCAAAAATAATAAATTAAAAAAATACTTTTTTTAATGTTTTTTTATTGACAAAGTCTTTTGCTCCTACATATGCATTCGGATGCTCGTCCGGATGCACATCCAAACCGGTACGCATCCGTATCCAGTACGCAGGCCCAGGGTGCGCATCCAGTAACTAAGAATAACAGTGGTAATGATGAAATTGTCTCTTAATACACCTTTAACATCTTATGCATAAGCATTCTCTGGTCTTAATGAAATGAAAAAGGCAATAGTAAGTCTTCTGGGTCACCATCAAGCCAGTCATCAATTAGGTGTATGAGGCTGCAGTTACCATTCCATTAAGGCATTTTTTTTGATCAATCAAAATGCACCTAAAGGGGCTGCACCTATTTATATTAATATAATATCAAAATTATAGTCACGAGCATCCCAGCTGTCTGGCCTAGCTAGGCATTTCATTCCGCTGCTCCCCTGGTATCAAAAGAAATTTCTCCTATCCATCTATATTACCTTCCATGACAAAATGGAGACATTCTTTCTCCTATATACATATGCTGACCCCCTTCACAAAATGGGGGATTCTATTCTCCCATGCAATACCATAAAGATTATGAAGTAATACTACCACCCGCTCCAGTGTCTAACCCACCTGTATACCCATCTTAATTTCTAAACATTCATACAAAAGATCAGGGCATACATGCTGCCTTCACCTTGTTTTTACCTATCTTCTCGACAACCTTCATCTTCACTAGATAGTTTGGTCCACATTTTGCATGATCCTTTGCATTCACCTCCAACCCACTGCAGATGTCACGATCCAGTTCCTCTTTGATCTCCACACCAAAGGCCTCTTCGTTGTCATCGTTAGACGCTGGTCCTTCCTTGACTAGGTACCTTTGTAGCCACCCCACAGCATTCTCTTTAGGAACATTGTACTCCTATCCACAACCAGTTTGCGTTGAGGGATAGCATTCGACACAATAGAGTTGATGAGAGGGAGTCTTGCAATTATGCTCCCATACCGATTGACTGCATAAATTCTTGTGGCAATGGGATGGTATTCCCTTCGACATTATCCAAAAATTTCCCAATTTCACCCAAAAAGGCTTTCGCACTAAGCCTTGGCAGAGTGCATTTTCCATTTATTTGGATTCCCTTGCATTTAATAGAGTAGCCAAGAATATGGCTGAGATGTCCAAATTCATCCGGTAATGGTGATTTGCCCTCAAAAACGCCTTTCCCAGCACCATTTTAACTGCAGTCACTAGCTCATGCCTGGAGCGGAAGATAGATTCCAGCCTCTTTTTTGATACTTCTCCTGAAAAAGCCTTTTGTCATTTCCTGGTGACCAGCTGAATTGGTGTGTCCATATTTTCCATTTCTCTCACCTTGAATCTTGTGCAGCAATCAGCTTACTCAATGCAATTTACTGCCTCTGCCTTTCCTATTAAAGTGAGGAATAGATATTGCCTTGCCTAACTATCATATCAAGTTAATAATTATCTCACACTCCCGTAGCTTTGATTAAACTTCTGTGTACCACCTCCTTTATTCCCTCATTAATTGCCTTTGCCTTTTCGTCCTTTGCCACCTCATATCCAATTGCCTGCCACCAACTATCTATCACTTATTGAATTCCTCTCCTTGCTTGCTTAGAAGATGCCACCTGTCCTCTTCATCCTTGCCAAATCCTTTAAATGCTCATCTGAATTTGGGAAGTACCATCCTTGCAGATTTAGGACTTCAAAGAATGATAGATAATATCTTGGGCCCACCCGTCACTCATTTTGATGACTGCATCAGTTATTTTTCTATCCATGTTGACAAAACTTCACTATATCAATTTTAGTCACTGCTCCGTGGCTAATTTTGCCAGCACACCGGCCTTCATATTGCCTTCCCTGTATATAGGTGATATTTGAAGTTCTCAAACTGCTCCACCAAATCCCATATCATATTCATCCACTTCTGTAATTTCCAATTTGGAGTCTTTTTTTGTTGCATGGCATTTATTGTTATTAACAAATTGCCTTCCAATTGCACCAGCTGACATTGGAGCTCTCTTCCACATTCCAATCCTAACAGAGCTGCTCTAATTTCTGCCTCATTATTGGTCATTACTCCTAAATTAACAGACATTTGCTTCAGGATTGCACCATTGTGATCTTTGACTACACAACTCTGCTTATGTCTGGGTTTCCTTTCGATGCCCCATCAAAGTTGATTTTGATCCATTTGGGATCAGGGGCTTGCCACACTACCCCATCCCATGGATTTTTAGGAAGATTAACCTTCCTAGCCCCATTAACAGGGCATTAAGGGATTATTTTTAATATTTACTTTACAAATTATTTAGTCAGGTGTTCTACAGATACTAGATAGATATTTCTTAGAAAGGCAAGGAGGAGGGGTCTCCCAAAGTTTTAAAAAGGTTCAGACAATTCTCCTTCACTTGAAAGAGTTTCTGCAGCTCCCAGTCAAAATTTTCACTGCTTAGAAGTTTCACAATCAAATTCCTTGCAGCTTTGAAGTTGTTATAACTCTGTATTCAATGATTGATCTGCTTCTTGTAAGTCTGTTTTAAGATCGAATCCTTGTAAAGAGGCTTCTTCTTCATTAACCTCCTTGACACTCTAAGAGGTGCTACACATGATCAGTAATGAATTCTGGCTGAACAGAATGTTGTGCAATAATCAGCTGGTATGCAATTTTGTGAATGAAGTGATTTGAGGGCCCTTTCTACCCTTGAGTATAATATTACTCCACTTCTTGCAAAGTTGC